>OX359268.1:53120258-54320258 GCA_947179155.2 Hedera helix | reverse complement strand
AAAGACCAAAGTAATACAATTGTAATCGAATAGTTGATGTTGGGTTACCATCATATATTAATTGTTGTAGTATTATGCTTAAGGGTGCAAACGAATCGAGTCGAATATTAAGTTATTCAGATTTAGTTCATAAAATTTATCAAGTATAAAATAAAGTTTTATTGAGGCTCGTTTAGCTACCGAATCGGGTACAAACTCGAATTGAGCACGAATAATTTAAACTTTTCGAGCGAAAATGATCCGAGTATAAATAAAAAATTACAATTTGAAGATGTTCGAATAATTTATCGAACTTTAAATTTTGCTCTCATTTGAATCGAGCTTTTAGTCGAATGGGTGCGAATCGAGCTCGAACCGTTTGGTTCATTTTGCAGCTTTAATTATTGTCATTGGTTTGTGTGGGTGTGTGTAACTAAAAAAAAATAAAAATTTAAATAAAACATAAAAGATATGATAAAAAATAAGAACAAAAAATAAGGGAGAAAAAATAAAATAATTATTGATACATAATCTCAAGAAATAACCACCGCTCCTTTCTCTCTTTATAATATAAATAGATAGATAGATAGATAATATAAATCTCAAAATCTTGGTCCATTTTTGTTTAAATATTTAGCAGTAGTCCCATTTTTACTAATCAGTTGCCATTTTTCTCAACATTAAAAAAAAGGAAGATAGAAAAATGGGAGATGTACATTTACCAATACATTTTTTTAAAATATTACAATAAAAATACATACATAAAATATTTACAAAATTAGTACATCTTCAATATTTAATTTATAAATTAGTGCATTTTTATTCCTTTAATTTAGGTAAGTGATTTAATGAGTAGTTAGTTGGTTTCAAATTTCAAAATCCAAATTAGATGATTTTTATTCATTTATCTCTCCTCCATTTTATCTCCTCCATCTTCTTTCTTCTCCATAGTTAGTGGCGCCACTCTCCTCCCCGCGTCCGCCACTCCTCCGCCCAACCCCCACCCCATCTCTTCCGCCCGCCTCCCCCGTTCCCCACGCCCGCACCTCCTCCTCCCTTCTCTCCCCGCCTTCTCCTTTCTCCCCCGCCTCCTCCCGCCCTCACCCCTCCTCCCCTCGACCACCACCCCCACTCCAGCTCCTCCGACACCCCCTCGTCCCCGTCTCTCCTCCCCTTCCTCTCCCCACCCCCGCACCTCCTCCCCCCACCCCCGTCCCTCATCCCCCTGACTCTGCCTCTCCTCCTCCCCTCGTGGTGGCTCCAGATCTGATCGTGGTGACCACCCCCTCCCCCCACCTCCTTCGCATACTTTTTGGTTACCGTTGTATTAAAGGTTGGTTACATATGTATTAATGTTTGGTTACCTTTTTGTATTAAGGGTTGATTACCTTTATATTAAAGTTTAGTTACCTTTGTATTAAAGATTGGTTACCATTGTATTAAGGTTTGGTTACCTTTGTATTAAAGGTTGGTTTCCTTTGTTTTAAGGTTGTATACCTTTTGTTTTAGGGGTTTGGTTACCTGTGTATTAAAGATTGGTTACTTATGTACTAAGGATTGATTACTTTATATTAAAGTTTGGTTACCTTTGTAATAAAAGTTTGTTACCTTCTTTATTAAGGTTTGGTTTCCTTTGTATTACATGGTTGATTACCTTTGTATGGACGAGGTGGGGGGAGGGAGGCGGGGAGGGGTGAGGCAGGCGGTGAGGGGGTACGGAGGAGGGAGGAGACGGGGGGAGGGAGGCGGGGACAGATGAGGGGGGACGGAGGAGGGAGGAGGGAGGTGGGAGGTGGGGAGGGGGGACGGAGGAGGGAAGAGGTAGGCGGGGAGGGAAGACCGGGTAGGCGGGATGGAGGAGGGAGGGAGGGAGGCAGGGAGGGGGAAGGAGGAGGCAGGCTGGAGGGGAGACGGAGGCAGGCGGGGAGGGGGGAAGGAGGAGGCAGGAGGCGGGAGCGGAAGCGGGGGGGAGGGAGGAGGCGGGAGGGAGGGACAAGTGTCCTCTTTTCCCTTTCCTCTGTTTTTTTTTTCTCTCTCATTTGCATTCTTTTTGTAATTATTTTTGTTAGTGCACTTTTTTTTAATTATTTTTATTAATGCACTATTTTTATAATTATTTTTTAAAAATTGTATACTTATGTAAAGGACCCTAGAAAAATTTGATAAACATCATCATGGGATGGAGGGAGTAATTAAGAGGTCTGATTATTGGCCCAGAGGTTGATCAAATGATGACAAAAACAAAACAAAAAGTTTATTAGCTGGCAGGATTGATTCCTTTACCTCGTCCATAATGCCATTTTATTATAAAACAGATTTAAAAGGTTGCGTCCACTGACGCGACGTCACTCGTCCCTGTCACTAACCACAATCTTTTTGTCCAAATCTACGGTTAAGTTTATATTTATATAGTAACCAATTAAAATAAAAAAAAACTGAAAACAAGAAAGAGTTCAGATTTCTCCTTGTCCCAAAAATGGAGGAACTGACGAGCAAAGCCGCTGGAAAACCCATTCGGTGTAGAGGTAAAACCCGAACTCGGTTCAATTCATGGTTTGTTTGAGTCGATTACATACATTTTGAGTGGCGATTTTGGATAATTTTATCTCTATTGAAATACTGAATGTTGCAGCGGCGGTTGCCCGGAAACCAGGGGAGCCACTGAGTATAGAGGAAGTGATAGTCGCCCCTCCCAAATCCGGTGAAGTTCGCGTTCGAATAATATGCAGCTCTCTCTGTTACAGCGACGTCACTTATTGGAAAATGAAAGTACGGACAATCCTATCTCCTTCGTCATATTTTTGCACACCATTCCTTTTTTATTCCTTCGTTTGGTAGATTATCACACGAGATATTAATGATTTTATTTTTTGAAGGACCCTCCTGCATATTTTCCCAGAATATTTGGTCACGAGTCTTTCGGGTAAGTTCAATCTCTTTCTTTTTAGCTGATTTCTGCCTTGGGACTTGCATTTCTATGTTAGGGATGAGAGTAGAACATTAATTTCTACTTTGGGCTATGTTTATTTTCAAGGATTATTGATAATATAGGATTACTTTATCCCGGCTTGGTACTAAGTTTGTACCATGGACATTACTCCTAGCATAGTACACTACTACCTTCCCCAAAAGCATTATATTGTCTCTCACTTAAATGACCTTAATATTACAAAAGTTAAGATAAAAGACCTTGTTAACTATTCCATATGTAATCATCCTCCAATCAGACACATGCTGTTATAATAAATAATAAAATAGTACCTAGGATTACTAATTCTAGGACTATATTTTGAAAATAGTCCTTGCACACAAAGATAGCTTTAATGAAATAAAATTATTCTGACCAGTTCTTTGGCCATGCCACTGGAGTATTATATGACTTTAATTGGTTCTTTATATTGATTTAGCCGTGCAAAGAAGGATTAGTTAACTTAATATCTTAGAGTATAACTATACCATTATGGTGCGGCTTTTTCATATACATTTTGGTGCTATGATTAGGTTCAGATCCTGGTTGATCTTTATCCACTCGTGTTTCAGTAAAAATTCACACCATTATCCAAAACAGGGTTGAATAATTATGTCAGTTGTTTTTTGAGATTTAGTAGTCATGCACATAATATTGTCAAACATGCTTTCTAATCTTTTGATGTTCATGAACTGAAGGATAGTGGAGAGCATTGGGGAAGATGTACATGATGTAACTGAAGGAGATACCGTCATTCCTGTCTTTATGCCCGACTGCGGAGAATGTACAGATTGCAGATCCCCCATGAGCAATCTATGTTCCAAATTTCCTTTCAATGTTGTTCCTTGGATGAATAGAGATCAGACAAGCAGATTCACTGACCTTAAAGGAGAGACTTTGCACCATTTCTTATTCGTATCCAGTTTCAGTGAGTACACAGTGATAGACATTGCTCATATAACTAAAGTCGACCCTGAAGTCCCGCCAAATAGAGCATGCCTCCTCAGTTGTGGAGTATCAACTGGTATCGTAATGTTTGGTTTATTTGCGGTAGTATTACTTGTTTATCTCTCACCAGTTGCTGTTCTCCATTTCTTTACTTTTTCTCTTGTTTTTATTTTCATTTTTGTTAAGCGAGTTTGATTGCAAATGGTTCCATCTTTTGCGGTTGGGAAAGTACTTCCAGAATTCACAAATGCTCTGCAATCTTCTTTCAATGTTAATACTTTAGGCATAAGGTTGATGGAAGCTTGAACATATTCTAAACTAAAAATAAACATATTGCACAACTAAAATTACAGGAATCTATAGGTGGTAAATTCTGGCAGCCTCATGACATAGTGAACCGCTTCCATGATTCTTCCCTCCCATCCTGCATATTTATCAGAGTTCAGCACTAAGAGAAAAGTCCTGAAGATCAATATAGCCTCTTATCCGAACACTGAACGACAGTTTTGAATTTTCATTTACAATTACTAAATAAACATTAATTTTAACTTCAAAAAATGAGTTTGATCGGTCGCCTCTGTTCAAATAGTTGTTAAGTTATACATAAATTTTAACATCATAGAGAGTATTTGCAAAGTACGGTCCCCAATTGTTTATTAGATGTTTACTTCATTTTATTCTTGCTTTGGAGTTTGAAATACATCAATAGATACAAGTTAAGCTTTCAGGGCTAGGGGCTGCTTTGAGAACTGCAAATGTGGAAACTGGATCTACTGTTGCTATATTTGGTCTTGGAGCAGTTGGACTGGCAGTATGCTTCTGCATTGTTTCCAATCCTTAATTTGAAAAAAAGAAAAGAAAATTCACATTGATATATAATGGGTTTACTGAAAAAGCATAATGATTTGAGATCTAATGGTGTAGGTAGCAGAGGGAGCAAGGCTATGTGGAGCTAAAAGAATTATTGGTGTGGATGTGAATGAGGACAAACATGAATTAGGTAATGAATTCCTATCGTAATTAGTTTTGAAAGTATATTATTATGCTTTGAAGAGGACTTTCTGATAATTTAAGAGGAGCATATACTTCTTGTGTTATTAAACCATTTTTTTGATGGGCTGTTAAGACAATCAATATAGAATGGCATGTTGTAGACTTGGGTGTACTTTTATTAACTTTATAATGCTTTCTATCTTTTTCTCACCCAGGGAAAATTTTTGGGGTTACTGATTTTGTCAATTCTCGAAACTGTGGGGATAAACCTGCGAGCCAGGTATGTAAACCATGCACTTTTGGAGTTTAATCTTTCCAGTCATCTCTTCGTACCTACTATATTCTGAGAAATTATGAAGGCACTCGATGGAAACAGAATCTATATATGCAGTAACGACTATTGAAGTATAAACAAAAGTTTTGGTTTAGTGTATTTTCTATAATATTTTTTTGTATCCATTGCTGAGGAAGTAGATATGAAGTTCCTGGTCTCATATTGATCTTGTTATTTTTAGAACATATTAGTGCTCGTTTAATAAGTATGCATCTATAACAAGTGAGGTAGTCATGGTCTTTGTAATTGATATCGTCTGCCACTGGTCCCCTGAAGCTATGAGAACTATTATTATTTTTTGGTAAGCTTGTTTACAATATGGGTGGGGAAATACATCTTTTTGAAAGCTGTAAAATTTATTTAGTAATATGTCTAGGGAAGCTGTTAAAAAAATCACAAAAAAAAAAAAGGTTTTGATTTTAAGGAAAATTCCACATGTTTGTCAGTTTGTGGCTTGTATTCAGCTTTCTGTTCTGTTTTCCATTTATTATTTTCTTTCTGCACTGAAAAAGTTATTGAGAGTAAAATAAGATTTAGGACATATAGCGGTTATTACAATTGACAAACAAGAAAATTTGTTCTTTACATATTTTGAAGGTGATAAAAGAGATGACTGACGGTGGTGCAGACTATTGCTTCGAATGTGTTGGTTTGGCATCCTTGGTGCATGAAGCATATGCTTGCTGCCGAATGGTATCCTTACCTCTCCCCCTCCGCTCTGTGTCACATACCCAAAATCACACAAACATCGACTGATAGGGAAATGTGTACTTAACTTTTATCCTTCACCTGCTTATCATACAACCTTCTTTTGCCTCTATGATTCATGAAACAATTTATTAAGAAAACATTCAAAGTAGGGTGTAAGAAGGATATTATAATTTTAATTTAAATATTTGATTGTGTGGTAAATAAAATATCTTTTACGAGATTCTTAAATGTATTTTCAGGGATGGGGGAAGACAATTGTGGTGGGAGTGGATAAGCCAGGGTCACAGTTGAGCTTCTCATCTTACGAGGTTCTCCATCACGGGAAAACTCTGATGGGATCCCTGTTTGGAGGTCTTAAGCCAAAATCGGATATTCCTATGCTTGTAAAACGATATATGGACAAGGTAATTTAATATCAATCATGTTTTTTCTTTCATTTTATTTTCCTTGCTAATTAGATGCTCTATTGCTCTCTAGTCTCTCCCAAGTTCCAAATACTAGTAAATTTTAATAACATGGTTGTTCTTTTCCTTTAAATTTTCTTGTCTTCCCCTGATTTAGCCTTGTAATCTGAACTTTCAGGAGCTGGATTTGGATAAGTTTGTTACTCATGAAGTGAGTCTTCAGGACATCAACAAGGCTTTTGATTTACTAATTGAGGGAAAGAGCCTTAGGTGCGTGATTTGGATGGACCAATGATCAAGTTGCGGTGGTTTATTCTATGTAGGCCTTCATGACTAGCAGCCCTATACATTTAACTCTCAAATGTGCAACCATTGCTGTTCAAATAAACAAACTTGAGTTTTCTGGTCACATTTATTGTTTTCTTTATACTGGACTATATTTTCTTATGATACCTTTGTCAAAGTCCTCCTTTAGAACCTCGTGCATTTTTGAAAAGGAAAAAAAAGTAGAGAATTAATATTTTTATATGAGATTTTGATATTTTCACATATAGGACCCACATATAGAATTTATAACGACGGTTTAAGTGTTGTTATATATTTATGACAACACTTTTGGTAGAATTTATATATGAAAATATTAAAATTTTATGTAAAAATATCAATTTCCAAAAAATAATGTCAAACTTTCGATTAACTAATTAATCTAATAGAAAAAAGTTTGTCAACTTTTTTGCAGGGTAACTTTAAAAGTTTCTCACTTTTTAGTCTATTGGTTGTCGTTTTGAGATGCTTATGATTTGAGTCTTATGATGAATTGTGATAAATTTATAATTATGAAATATATTAATATATAAAATTAAATAGGATTATAAAAGGCCCCATTTATTATGACGCGAAGACTTCTGATTTGTTTCGAGGCGGAGACTTCTCAAGTCCCAACAGTAGTATCAACTTGCAAAGATTTTTTTGGAATTTGGATATTTATGTATAAAATATGAGTTCTTTTATATTTATTTACTTTTTTTATTTAATTTTTTTATCTGAATATAAGACAAATAAATATAGTTCTATCTCATTTATTTTTTAACTTAAATAAGTGGACCACACTTATTTATCTTATATACAGATAAGAAAAATTGATAAAAAAAATAAATAAGTTTAAATTTTTTCATAACATATTAATGCATGATATATTAAGTGGAGTTTGATTTGTCAAATGGATATTTGATATAATATAATAATTTAAGTACAACATTAAAATTGTAACGTAGTAATAATTGGTTATTACGACATAACCACAGCCGACCTCCAGACTTTACCGTGGGTTTACAGCAAGTCTGTCAGGAAATGACTCCAATTCACTGTTAGGGTTACACCAGTTAGGCTGCCGCAGCAAATCCTATCCTCCTCGTTCTCTTATTTATGTTTTTGTTGGCACCCTAAACATTTTTCTTGTAATTTTTGTAATTTATTTCAATATTAAATTTAAATTTAATAAGCTATAATCGAAGCCTTTGTCTGAATGGTAACACCACACCTTTACAAAGCAAAGGGTGTGAGATCAAATCCCCTTTATAGCAAAAAAAAGTTAAATTGTATATACAAAAAAAGATCTATAAAATCATTGAAGGAAACTAAGCATTATGCTCCATTAATGAGAGCAACAAACTAGTGCCTTTTAATATAGCTGAGAAAGACAAAATGAGAGAGACAAACTGAGAAGTAAGAAATGACAAACTAGTGCATTTTAATTAAGAAAGACAAACTGAGACATAAGAAAAAAATAAAATAAGGCTTGATGTAGCAAGTTGTTGGGAAATATCCAATTGCATCGGTTTCTTCTCGTGGGATCTATTACAGTGATTCGTTCGGAGGTCTCTGACATGACATAGTCTAACAATTAGTTTGCCTTTGGAATCTATTACTTTGGAGTGTTTTTTAATCTTCTTTGGTATGGGATCCCAACGTGCCTCGTTTATAGGTTGCCTATTATAGTAGTATACCCCGAATCATTTCAAATAGCCAAAATGGATGAGTAGTTTACATAAATAAATTATATTTTATATAATAGAAAGTTAAAATCATTTAAAATACAAATGTAAAATATAACTTTATTTCTATAAACTGTCGCTTGAAATCATGAATCCCAGGGTATATTCTCCCAGTCACTTAATGGCAGAGTGATGCTAAAAGTCGTTATTGGAATTCTTGAATTAAATCGAGAGAATGAAATGAGGAAAAAAATTAAATAAAAAAATAATGTATTTAATAATTATTTTAAAGAATAAATTTTTTAATAAAATAAAAATTCAACTCTTGTTTTTATTCTATTAGAATAAAAATAATAAATCAACCCATGAAATATAGTGAAATATAATCTATTTGAGTGAAATAGATATACATAATAATTTTGTTATTATATTCAGTGGCAGAAGGAAGGGGGCCGGGGGGGGGGGTCATCTGACCCCGGTAACTCCGGCCGCTCAGGCGGAACTTCAGGCGACTTGACCCCTGTAATTCCGGCTAGCAGATACACCAATTTCTTCCCCTTCATTATTAGTAGTGAGAGAAGTAAGATGACTAAATTTACTTGAAATATAACTCCTTTGTGCTATAAAATCTGTTGTTTTAATATGACTTTCTGTTACTAAATTTCTGTTGGAGGAAATGAAACTAAGCTATATTGGATTTTGTACAATTAGCAAAATTTTATAATCCAATGGATGTAAAAATCAAAGAATGACTGAATGAATTGCTTTCGATTCAGCAGTTGTAAGGCCAAAGTTGGTGGAATTAGAAATTGTTACAAAACGGTTAAAATCTGTTTTTGGATAACTTGGATCAATGTTATTTTTCTAGTTTGCTCTTGTTTCAATTTATTGGTTAGTGCCAGAAAAAATTAAAAGGCAATTCATCTCTGGTTTAATATATATATATTTTTTTGCTTATATCTGGTTTGATGACTTTGGTTTAGGCTACAAGTTTCTGGAATAATTTATGTTATTGATGTTTTCTGACAGTAATACAGATAGATGGATTATGTTGTGAGATTGCTAAAAATTTGAAATTCTTTGGATTGCCCCCCTCCCCATTAAGTAATACGTTTTTTGATTCTTGTTGGTCTATTCAAGCGTCAATAAATAATTTTTTTTATTAAGTAATTTTGACCCCCCTGTAATTTTGTTCTGGTTCCGCCACTGATTATATTATACTATCTACCACTATTACCGTTAACTAAATATACACTCAAAATATTTAAAAATTTATTTTATTCTTTTAAGAGTTCTTTTATAAAAGCATGATAATTAAATATAAATACTTTATAATTAAGAATAAAAATATAAATAAATAAAATTATAAAATATTTATATCTAATTTTTATATCTAATTATCATGTCCGTATAATTTTTTTTTCTTTTAATCAAAAAGCAACATAAATTCCTTGCGAATCCTTTGTTTTCGCCCTTCAATATGACGTGGAAAGATAAATACAGAAATCATAAAATTGAGTAGTACTCCATGAAGTTCCAACTCAGAAAGGCACTTTCAGCTACAAAACAAAGACAAGACTTTAAACAGATAGCATATATAAATAGGAAATTGACATTTTTAGAGAAATTAATATTTTAAAAAGATTTTTTTTATATAAATAATAAATAATTTTTTTTATATAAATGAGATATTATAAAAATTTAATTTTTTAAATAAAAATATCAATTTCACACGTGGAATCAAAGCTGACAAATTCAACTTACCAAAAAAAAGGAAAGCAGATAAATTCAATGACGTTGACGTTATAACATACATACTACCTACGTCTACGCGAGAAGACGGCAGAAGGAGAGTTTCATTTCAAATTAAAACAAACTTCTCCCTTGTATATAATAAACCAACCAAACCCCCTCGCCAGCGACCAAGATTAATCCTATTCTTCATTACACCTTGTTTGTCTGAATTCTAAATGGAGGCGAGCAAAACAGCTGGGAAGCCCATTAGATGCAGAGGTACCATCCAATTCCACTTCAAAATTAAATAAAACTCAATTTCAGATTATATATATATCTATTGAATTTTTGATATATATATATTTTCTGTTTAATTAATTGAATGATGATGCAGCTGCGGTTGCTCGTGTAGCAGGGGAGCCATTAGTGATAGAAGAAGTGATAGTGGCCCCGCCTAAATCCGGCGAAGTTCGGATTCGAGTAATATGTAGCTCTCTCTGTTACAGCGACGTCACTTTCTGGAGATTGAAAGTATAGATCTATTCTCCCTTCTTCATCTTCACCATTTGATCACTTTTACTCCCTGCGTTCAATACTATTTGATCATTTTTTGACTTTTTTAAAACTAGTTTTGGGTTTTGGATACTCAAATGTCCGCCCGTGAAGCTTAGTCAAATTATTCGGATTGACTTGGTCAGTCGCCGTTTATTTAATTATTTAAATATTATTTAACTAGCTGTTTGAGAGATATTAGATAGTGTGTATAACAGCTGTACCATATTATTAAAATCCACCAATTCTGAGAATATGAATAAATTACTATTCCAACGGAGAGAGTTAATACATGTAAAAAAATACAACTCCAAAAGAGAAATACAAATAGGCACGGCCATTAGAGAGCTCCCAATATATAGAGTGATTCCTAGTTGCTTCGGACTATGGATATTGAACTCCGTTCTCATCTAACATAGATTGTAGTTAGGGGTTTCCACTGCGTTCGTGTACGTAATGCAGAGTTTGTAAGATTACATGACCAAAGGCACGGGTACGCTTCAAGAGGTATGTGTTTTGGTTTCCGTGTTACGTGTAAATCAATCATAGCATGCGTGTTTTTCGTCCTTCATTGGCATCAGACCATGTATTCTCGATCATTAGTATGTTATGTATGTGCTGTTTTACACGATATGCCATGATTGCACATTTAAAAAGTTTGAAAACATCATCTATGGCATCCTGCGTTACGCTTATTGTTAGGGGTTCAAATAGCAGTATGTTATAGCCTACATGTTGTTTATACGATATGCACTTTTTGGGTTCAAATGGTTTTGTACGATGAAAGTAATTTGGAACTCTAGTTATGAAATTGCAAATTTTAATTTGCCATAGTTTTCTGTGTAGTTGTTCGTTTTATATATAATTAGTATGTATGAGTGTAGTATCTTGTAAGCTTTCCAATGATATATTATATGCATTATTTGGACCTAAAACGAGTGAGATATGACTTGTCGAAGTTTTGGTCGCAAATTGGGTTTTTTGGCTTGGTGTATTGCTAGAGGCTGGAGGTTGAATATGAAGTGCAGCGCCATTCTTGGCAGCCTGCACGTTCATCTCACCCCTCCTGGAAGCTCTCAAAATGGTGGTGAAGCACACCATATGAATCAGAAAGCCCAGTCCATATATACTGATTTGATCCGAGTTCTCTTATGACTATCGCTGGGAAAGAATGTTGGGAAGGCGACGCATGACTGTCACGAGCGCTGAAGCGTCGTTGCAGTTCACGTGTGCTCCTAGCACGCACTACACGCGCTCGCACGTTGACTTGGTTCTGACTTTCCTGTTTTTTGCAGTTTTTTTGTTTAATTTAAAAAAATTGTTTTATTAATTCTTTTTTGCATGAAAAATGATTAATAAATACTTAATATAATTATTAAATTGTAGAAATTTTAAAGAAATTAATTATTGGTATGAAATTAATATTTCCACTCAAAGTTTTGGGAAATTAATTTGTTCGGTCAATTTAGCTGTGCAATGTTCAATTAATTGTGATAATTATTATAATTATAAGAAAATTCCAGAAAAATTACACCAACTTATTTTTATGTTTAGTTGCTGTCATAATTTTTTTTTTGGAACCATGTTGATGTATTTATAGCATATTTGGAATATGAATTGAGTAATATTGCATGTATTTAATTCCCTTTATTAATGTTTTTGAAATATTAATTGAAGAAACTTGGAATTATATATTTATGATATAATTACACATATATATCTTTGTTCCTAGTGGGAGTAATTTGGGTTGTGATAATTGATTTAAAATTATTTTCTAAATTACACGTCTTATGCACCGAGTATATTAAGTTTAAATAATTGGATATTTATACGGATTGTGATTCCTAAGCTTGTCGAAGTCTCCCTTCTGTATTCATATCTTATTATTTTTTCTTGTTAATTTGATTTATGCTACAAAGATGTTTTTTGTATACTCTAATTAATTCTCTTATTTTAGTTCAAAACATAAATAACTTTGAAACACATTGTCGCAAACCTAAACCAGGGTAATAAGCTTGACGGATATAACTAGGATGTGTGGCACCGAAAGGTCAGGATGATCTTGGAGGAGCAGGAGGTTGAAGAAACCTTCTTGTCTCAGATGAAAAGACCAGAAGGTTTAGATACTTAACCTAGTGAAAATTCAAGTGTCTGGGGTACTCTGAGTTTGTGGGTTATAACCTCTACGTAAACTATTGAGTTTGACGTGAGAGCTCTCTGCTCCCGCACTGTTTTCTTTAGAACGGTAGATGTCTCTATTTTGGCCTTAATGGGTTTGATATAGAGTTCTCGCATTACAAGTGAACTTAGTGGTTGCACGATTTAACAACTAAGTATTTACATGTTTTTTGTTTTTTGGTTTGAGCTGTGTTGGTAGATGTGATGATTACATCGTCCCGACCATAAGCGAGTGAGAAATGTTGGGTTTTAGGTATTTAAATGGGGCGCTCGTGGAGGGTGGTCTGACCCATTTGATGGTTACCCAAATTATCCAGATTGATTTGGCTAGTTCTCATTTAATTATTTAAATATTGTTTGACTAGCTGTTGGAGAGATATTAGGGAGTTATAACAGTTTTACCACGTTGTTATTAAAATCCACGTATCATGATAATATGGATAAGTTACTATTCTAACAGAGAGAGTTAATACGTATCAAAAAATACTACTTCAAAACAGAAACAAAAATACACACTGCTATTAGAGAGTTCCTAATATAAAGTGATTCCTAGTTACTACGGACTGTAGATATTGAACTCCGTTCTCGTTTCACGTAAATAGTGATTTGGGGTCTCTGTTGTGTTCGTGTACGTGACGTAGAGTTCGTGGGATTACACGGATTTTCCGTACCAATGACACACACACTTCAAGAGGTATATATTTTGGTTTCCGTGTTACGTGTAAATCAATCATAGCATGCGTGTTTTTTGTCCTTCAGTCAAATTTTTAAACTCAAAATTACATAAATTCTTTTTATTTTAATTAATACAATGATAAATATTATAAACTATCTAAAGAGCTTGTTCGGGGACAACTTATCAGTTTGTCAAACGAACTTATAAGTTATTTTTTACTGTTGAAGTGTTTGGAGCTGACTTATTTTTTGACTTTTTAGTCATTTTTTAGAAGTAACAAATTTTGACTTATTGAAATATGACTTATAATTCATTTTAAAATAATTAAGTTTGACCAAGTGTAAAGATTTTTTTGCCCTTGTTTTAGTAATCTTTATATCATATTTTAATTTATAAGTCATTTTAGCCAAACACCTTCATATTTTATTTTAACTTATAAGTCAAAATGATGTCTACACTTTTATTAAAGTCAATACTTAAAATGACTTATAAGTCATTTTAAATTTTAACTTATAAGCCATTTTAAAATAAGTTATTCCCGAACAAGCAATTTAGTATTACTCATTGTAAGTTTTATTATTTTATAATTTTTAACAAGTCATATCAATTTTGAATTTGAAAATATTTCAAATTGACTTTCAAAAGTCAATAATGATCATATAATTTGGAATGGAGGGAGTATTATAGTTATATTTATACTACTATTATTCTTATCCTTCTTATTCTCTCAAGGATCCTCCTGGTTATTTTCCCAGAATACTCGGTCATGAATCTCTCGGGTAACTTCAATCTCTTCATTTTTTTTGCCCTTAATATTTACTGAGCATTAATTTATGAAACTGTAAAATCATTGGTATTGAAGGATGAGATAATAACCTCAACTGAATGCAGTCTCCATCACTGTTCAAATATTGCAGATTCTCGGTAGTAATACTACATATTATTGACACTATGGTTTCTCAGTTAATTAATACTCATTATAGTCAATATAAGCTGTGACATGAATTCTGACTAATTATTATTATCATCATCATCATAGTTTCTCCATAATGATATCCATATAAATGTAGTCAAATTCTGTGATTAATTTATTTTAATGTATAAAATGAAACAGCGTATTCCGTTCCTCCATTTGAGCATTGTGTAAGCCTCTTTTGTCTCCACTAGTAACAGCAATCATTTTGTTCCCATTTGATGGAGCCCTACACTTTTACTAGTACATTAGGCCCGGCCGGAGAAAGTGGTGTTGACGTAGAAGTTGAATGGTGTTCGTCAAGTTCTAAGTTCATATACAAGAGCATTATGGAAAGCACCAAATTTAACAGCCTCCTAAAAAGTTCTTTCTAACAAAAGGAAAAAAAAAAACTCTACTGCTAAAAGCACTTTTATTATGCTACCAAATACACTTAATTGCACATTTTCATATTAAGAATGCTTTTATGCCACTACATTTCTGCCACACCTATCAATATTTTTAAACTAGCCGAGTCTAAGGTTTCAATTCTGGATACTGTCACTTAATGTTGCTTTTGAATGATTGCTGTTACTTACAACTCAGGCACACATATATTAGTGCTTATTGGCACGAGCCTTGAATTTTTTACTAGAGAGGAAGTTAAACTTTAATTATGACCTTGATTTCACATATAAGCATAATTATGTCCATCCAGGTCCTTGGCCATTCATGTTGAAAGCATAACATAATAATGTTTCTTGGCCATTCATGTTGAAAGCATAACATAATATAGGTGTTTTATATTGATTCCCATGGGCTTAGCTAACTTAATCTTGTAGAGAATAACTATACCACAATGTGCGGGTTTTAAAAATCTATAATAAAAAAACAAGGTTGGATAATCTTTTTGTTTGTTGTTTGAGTTTCAGCTGTCATGAACATAATATTGTCACTGTCTAACCAATTGATGTTTGTGAACCCAAGGATTGTGGAGAGCATAGGCGAGAATGTAGATGAGGTAAGTGTAGGAGACACCGTCATCCCGGTGTTTATGCCCGACTGTGGAGAATGTACAGATTGCAGATCCCCCAAGAGCAACCTATGTTCCAAATTTCCTTTTAAGGTTACTCCTTGGATGTGTAGGGATCAGACAAGCAGATTCACTGACCTTAATGGAGAGCCGTTGTACCATTTCTTAAACATATCCAGTTTCAGCGAGTATACAGTCATAGACATTACTCATATAACTAAAGTTGACCCTGAAGTCCCCCCAAATAGAGCATGCCTCCTCAGTTGTGGAGTATCAACTGGTATCGTAATGTTTGGTTTATTTTTGGTAGTATTTTACTTGTCACAATTGAAATTTAGTTGGGAAAATCATTTTTCATATGACCTCCTCTTATAGATAGACTAAAAAAAGAACAGAATTCTTTTTGTATAACTTTGCCCCCATTTTTTTTTTTTTATATAGAAATTTTCCTATTTTTAAATTGTTATCTCACTGGTGGTTGTTCTCAGTTTATCTAGTTTTTATCTCTTGTTTTGTACTTTCATTTTTCTTAAGAGAGTTTGATTGCAAATGATTCCACGTTTTGCAGTCGGAAAAGTACTTCCGAATTAAAAAAATACTCTGCTGTCTTCTTTCTATGTTAATACTTGAGGCTTAAATTAGAGGAAAACAAAGAAAAGAAATTTCTGGCAAGCTTCATGATATAGTGGACAGCTTCCTTGATTCCTTTCCCCTGCATGTTTAGCTTTTCTGTCACAAGTAAGAGATACTTATGTAGGTTCATCTTTAGTCTCCTATCGAAAAACTAAATATTCTTAATTTTAACCCCAAAATGAGTTTAATTAGTCGCCTCTGTTCAAGTAACTGGTAAGTTATTCATACAATTTAGCATCAAAGGGAGTATTTGCTAAGTAGGTCCAGTGCTGTTTTGTAAAATATTTACTTTGATTTAATTTGTCCCTTGGAGTTTGAAGTACATCACTAGATACAAGTCATGCTTTCAGGGGTAGGTGCTGCTTTGAGAACTGCAAATGTGGAAGCTGGATCAACTGTTGCTATCTTTGGGCTTGGAGCAATTGGAATGGCAGTATGATTCTGCAGTGTTTCCAATTCTTAATTCAATAAACAAAACAGACATTGATATGTCATGGTTTTGTTGGGAGAGAGTATAATAATTTGAGATGTAATGTCGTAGGTTTCAGAAGGAGCAAGGCTATGTGGAGCTAAAAGAATTATTGGTGTGGATGTGAATGAAGACAAATTCGAAATAGGTAATGCATTCTTTTGATATTTCTTTTGTAGTCTTTATCTAGTGAAATAATAGGGACCTGTTGTCTTTTATGAGAAGCATATGCTTTTATCAGATATTTCACCATTGATATCAGGACCTTAGAGGTAAATGTAAGTAATGGAATTTTCCATGTCCTCACTAACTTGTATGATGCTGACCTTCATTTTTCACACAGGGAAAAAGTTTGGTGTCACCGATTTTGTCAACTCTCGTACGTGTGGGGATAAAACTGTGAGCCAGGTACATTAACCATGCATAGGTGGAGTTTTCTTCTGAATTATGTAGACCTCGACTCTAGGGATAAAATACAAATCACATAAGAAGGAAATATGCATTTCATAGTTGAACTTGTGCCTGAAACTGATGCTTTTATATATTCAGACATATTAATTGCATTCTTTTGAAAGCTATGTTAACCATTTGACAAGATGTTTGAGGAAGCTGTAAAAAAGAGTCACAATGAAGCTTGAAAAGTTTGGTTTTGGAAAGAAGATGTGCACAGTTTGTGGCTTATGTCAGCTTTCTAATTCTTTTCCTTGTTATTTTATATTTTATTGGGATGGCGGGGGTAGGAAGAGGGAATGAATATGTTTGTATGTGCTGCAAAAGTTGTTGAGGGTGGAAAAATATATATGTCATATAGTTGCTACAAAAAATGATCAATTATCGTTTCAACTATTTGATTAATTTTTCTTTCTGTATTTTGCAGGTGATAATAGAGATGACTGATGGGGGTGCAGACTATTGCTTTGAATGTGTTGGTATGGCATCCTTGGTGCATGAATCATATGCTTGCTGCAGAAAGGTATTTTTACATCCCTTTCCTCCCTTGTACAAAAACACTAATGTTCACTCATTGCAGAAGCAACACTGACATAGGTCTGTAATTTTAACATTATTTCATCTATAATTTAGATTTTTAAAGGTTCAACAATGTAAAGTAAAACCGCAAGGAATCTACTGGGTGTGGTTTCCTGGTTTTCTAAAATAAAGGGTGTAACTTAAGATTTTTATACTTGGCTTCAGTTGGATGAATTTCTGGTAGTTTTACCCTGTACCCATTTTAATGAAAAGAATATTCAGTTATAACCAATATAGTAGGCTAGACTCTTGGTAGTACTTATGGTAGTCAGAGACTTTATCCTGTACCTACTTGGGAAAAACATAGTTGTGGTCCTTGTGGACATGAATCAGATTGTTTGAATCAAACCTAAAAAGAAACAGCAAGAGAAAATTGCATTTCATGTTAATTAACTAGTTTTCTGATTTCTTCTTAATTTGAGTTTGTGCTTTATTGTGGCCTGTTGAGAGTGAGATTGTTTATCTTGATTCATCTTAACCAAATGACTGGGGGAATCTTTTACTTATTTTAATCCGTCATCCACTTCTCTCGCAACCTGTTTGTTCTTCAAGGAATCATGAAACAAAACAAGAAAAGTACAGCATAAGAAGGATACTGTAATTAATTTTATAGCACAGTTTCTGTGGTGCACCAAGTAAAATTTAAATAACCAGTTTCTTCAATGATTTTTCAGGGATGGGGGAAGACAATTGTGCTGGGAGTGGATAAGCCAGGGGCACAGTTGAGCTTCAGTTCTACTGAGGTCCTTGTTGATGGTAAAACTCTCACAGGATGCCTGTTTGGAGGTCTCAAACCAAAATCTGATGTTCCCATGCTCGTAAAACGATATATGGACAAGGTATTAGGAAAAAAAAAATCTATCATATTTTTTTGTCCCAATTTTGGTGTCCCTTAAGAAATAGATTGTAACTTCCCTCGGGTAGTTACAAAGTTCATGTTTTCTTGAGACCAAGCCTTATATTTCTGAACATTCAGGAGCTGGAACTGGATAAATTTGTGACTCATGAAGTAAATCTTGAAAACATCAACAAGGCTTTCGATTTACTTACAGAGGGAAAGAGCCTCCGGTGTGTGATTTGGATGAACAAATGATTATGTTCTCATCATGATCATGTACGTGTGCCTTCATCAGTATCAGCTCTAATCTTATAATTGCTTCATTGTAATAACTCTAATAAATAAAAATTCTCTAATATGTAATATTTGTGCTGTTTGAACAAATAAACTTGCTTCAGATACTTCAAATGAAAAATGAGATCTCCTTTTTCTGTTTCTTCTGAGGTACTTTGTGATAGTAGTAAATTCTTCTTGTTTTGTGATTGGTAGTTTATTCATCATATTTCTCCCTCTGTTTCAATATATATATATATATATATAGATAATATAGAAGAAGTAAAGGATTCTTTCATTTTGATTGCTTGAAGTATACCATGGCCTAAACTAAACATGTTAATCCTTTTTTTTCCCCCTGAATTAGACACGTGTAGTACGTTGTAGATCCTCAATCTCTGTAGAATTCAAATATACATGTCAAATAGTGTTTTTCCCAACATGTTATTAGGAGCCCATGTTACTAAGTACAATAAACCATAAACAAGTCCAGTAAACAGAAGTGAGGTCAAAATAGTTAATATTCAGGCCCACCACGGCCCACGTAAAGCAGGTCATAGCAACGGCATGATGAATGACTGAAATCACATGGCAAAGAAAAATATTTCATATACTTTTTTCATGAATAAATATAAATACATAATAATTAAATATTATATTATTAAAAAATAAAATATAACATATGATATTAAAATTTATATCATGTTTTATTTTTTAATAATATAAATAGATATATAGATAAATTGAAGAACTCTTGAACTTTTTCTTGTGCAAGTATAATTTAAAAACTCTATTACAAAACACGAAACATCATATTTTTAATATTTCTTCCAATAATAAAATTAAATATTGTAGAATTCATTGACAAGTTTAATGCCAAATCGTTTAGCCAACTTTATATAAAAATTAAGCAGAATTGTTCCGGCTCTTCTGAAGTTTCTAGAAAACTTCAAATTTTGATGTTCTTTAAAT
This sequence comes from Hedera helix, assembly GCA_947179155.2. NCBI lineage: Eukaryota > Viridiplantae > Streptophyta > Magnoliopsida > Apiales > Araliaceae > Hedera > Hedera helix. Next base: position 54,300,588 of record OX359268.1, on the reverse strand, counting down.
CTTTAACGTTCATTGATAATTAAAGAACAAGATGAACTTATATATTATTATTTTAAATTTAATATTTAGAGTTCTCTAAATATTCCAAAGAAGCCAGATCCATTCAGGCACGGCAACAAGAAACAAACCTAAAGCAATTAAACTAAAGGAAAATAATAACATTCTTTGTTTTCAAAATGAGAAATCGTACATAAAAACAAAGTAACAAATTCATTAATAATATTACCGTGCTACATACAAGTCGCAAAATATAAATATGGACTTGATATAAGAAGACTTCTTGAAATCAAACTTGGGACACGAAAGCAGTTACATAATTTAAAGGGGTTAATCATCCAACCCAAAAAGCAAAAGAAATCAAAAGCAATAGACCCCACCATAATCATCATCATAATATATCATACAACAAACCATAGCAAACCAAAACCAACTACCACCACCACACCCACAATCACAATCATATCATCAACTTGCTTTTTCATCTTTTAATCAATCAGCACACTCTTTTTCTTTCTTATCTTCATCACTACTCTTGGGGTGGTACCCCGGAATCTTATCTTTGATCTTTTCCAGAATACCCTTTTTCTCCTTGGCCGGCTCTCCCTCCGCGGTGGCGTATGTCTCGACTGCCGCCGGCGGGGGAGGAGGGACTTCCTCTTCGACCTTCTTGTGGCCGCCGCCTGGTAGTTTCTCCTTGATCTTGTCTAGGAAACCCTTCTTTTCCTCTGGCTCCGCAACAACTGTTTCTTCACACTTCTCTACCGGTACGGAGGTGTCCTCTTCCTTGTGAATCTTCTCTTTCAAACTCTTCTTTTTCTTCTTCTTCTTCTCTCCTCCCTCCTCTACTTCTTCCTCATCACTTGACTGCATATTTTAATTTCACCAAATATATACTATCACAAAAACACACCCAAAGTATGTACCTAATACTAGATCATGCAACCGCATATCATATGGAATTAAAAAATAGGTTAATTAATTTTTGGATGACCAGCAGGAGCTTAATTATTATATATGGATTATATTTTGGGACAAAACATCGCTAATATATAATGAAGTATTACTATAATAGATATATTAATATTTTATTAATGTCTATTTACAACAATAACTATTTTTTTTTAATGGCACTATATATTAAAACTCTTCCTATAAAATAATTACATAGTAGGAAACATCTTTTCATGGACTATTTAACCCTTTAAAACCCATTAGACCAAATTAGCTAATTAGTATTATATGGGGATGTTTGGTTTGCCGAGCAGATGCACTTGATAAACTCGTTTGCATGTTTCACATATAAAAACAAATTAAATGCAATTTATTTAACTCACTATTTCACATAATTAACACACTAAACTCAACGCACAAAAGTAGATGAGTTTAAACGCAAAATTAACACATGACTAAACCAACCAAACAAGGCCTAGATCTATGATTTACTTCAGGAGAATGGAAAAGGTATGTATATACACTTACAGAGCTACTAGAGCTGCTGCCAGATCGGTGAAGTTTGTCGAGTAAACCGGGTTTCTTATCTTTTTCTTCTTCCACCTTCGACTCATCGAACTTGGGCTCGGGCTCCGAGACATGAACTTTCTTCTCGAACTCAGTGGCGATCACCTCCTGTTGCTGATAATCAGCAGCAGCAGCAGGTTTCTCTTCGTCTTTCTTCGCCCGCAAGAAATCAAAGTAGCCACGATCTGTGGTCTCAGTGTTCTCGGTGCTCTTGTCAGCTGGGTGGTGTACTACTTCGTCCGCCATTAGCCAATAACACAATTAAAATTCTTTTTAAGAAAGAGAATTAATGAAATCTATATATATATGTATCAACACTAATTCGATAGGAAGAATATATGTTGTAATGAAATGATGGATATTGGAGATAGTGTATGAGAATAGGAGTGGGGTGGTTTTTATAGGACGTGCCAACGCGGACTTAACGCGATTAATTAAGATAAAGATATGCTACTTGTCGATCACTACTAACTTAATAAACAAGTCGAAAGGAGATTCGGATCGAGTGCACCTTGCTTGTGTGCCCGACGTCTTCATTTATTCTTTCGTACAAATATTGTGCTGTCAGTTCCATTCTCATCTGAGGCAATTGGTGGTAACGCGCTCTCTCTCGTAATTGTGCATCCTTACTAATATGTAGCTAAAATTTTATTATGAAATTGCAAACAACATTATAATATTTTTTTATTAAAATTTTGTATTGTATAATATTATATGTAACATCATAATACATATAAAATAATACCATTTTAAATATAAAATATGCATATATTAACACCTTAATACTATTATTTATATATAGTATAATAAAACATATATATGATATAATATCATGATAAAAACACTAATTTGAAGAATGTCAATATAAATTTTGATATGTAACTACATGCATGACAGCGATATGTTTAGTGCAACTCAAGTGTGAAAACACCACCTTGTAAAACTTTCATTTTGGCATTTACGATCTTTTCAAAAATAAATACTATTCCCTCTTTTTTATTATATAGGTCGTTTAAAATATAATTATATATATTAATTTTTATTTATTAATATTAATATGAGATAATTAATATTAATTTAAAATTTTATTATTATTCATATACTAATTAATTATTTTTTTTCTTTCTCTTAATTATTCTATTTTTAAAAATAAAGTAAGAAATGATTAAATTTTTTCTCCTAAATATATGTAAAACGATTTACATTTTGAAAATAATTTTTTTTTTTAAAACGACCTATATAATAGAAAGGAAGAAAGGAAGGAATAATTACTAAGAATTAATGTATATTAATTATTATTATCATTTGTATTTCGGGTTGATATATAATTAAGTTTTGTTATACTAAAATATATAAATTTGAGATCTTACATTGTTAATATACGTTTCTAAATAAGTAATGATCGAATCAATGGCTGTTCATAGTCTTAATTGGGTGAAAAACGTTAGGTTACATGTTTTGGGCTACTGATTTCTTTTCTTGTTTTTGTTGGGTGTTATTTTTATTTTATTGGTAATTGCTACTAATATTTTATTCTAAATTTATTTTTTAAAGTTTCATCCAATTTTTTAAAATACAAAATAAAATAAGTGTCATATATATATTTGTAAAACATATAAATACACACAAGTAATTGTTAATATATATTAGTCGATATAATTTCACTACGTTAAAGTCTAAAGAGTAAGATCACATAGCATTAAAAAAAATAGAAAGAAAAAGAAGTTAAAAGTGGAAATATCAACTATCCGTATTATCTGTGTAATTCTTCCCCATCTAGGTCTTTGATTCTTTCAAAAAACTTAAAAATACAACTCCAGTAACTTTATATCTTCTTTATATATATATTTTTAGTGAAATTGATATTTTTATATAATTTTTTAATATTTTTATATAAAAAATATTATTACAAATTTATAACCATAATTTTAATTATTATTATAAATTTATAAAAATAATTTATATATAAAAATATTAAAAAATTTCGTAAAAATATCACTTTCCTTCATTTGAAGCCATCTCACGGCGAGTGGTCGCTTAGTATATAACCAATAACAATCTGGCACGTCAGATAGAACGTGTTAGGGTGCCAGGGGTGGGTCCCGAAGTGTCGGCCTGAGATGGAAGTCGGTGTAATAGTGGTCAGGACGTGACACGTGGCAGATGGTGGGCTTGAAGAAAGTTCTCGAGATCTGCGAGCTTTGATATTTGAGTAGGTTGCCGGGTACGTACATGTTACGTGGGCCTCTCTCTAATTTCAAGTTTCGTGCCCCCTTTAACAAGTGGTTACCAAGTGGGGCCCATCTCAGTGGACAGGTGTACCATGCTCTTTTTTCTTCACGTGGTCCCAAGAACATGGTCACAATTTACTTCGGTTACTTACATGCACATACACAGAGCCTCTTGCACGTGTATGTGGGGTCTTAAGCACGTGACCCGATGGGAAAGTAAAATTTGATTCATCTATACGATTAACGGAGTAATTAGTCTTATCTTTTTATTTATTTATTAACTTTTTGTAAATATTAGAGTTCTGAATTAGCATAATTTGTTGATAAAATATTTCTTAAAAAGAAGTTAGATTATTTAAAAGTTATGTCAAACTATATATCACAGCTCAAAAAAATCAATAGACTTCAACTTTTGTAGTTTTTAATATTTAATGTTATGAAATAAAAGTGTTCATCGAGCGAGCTTCGCCTCACAATTCAATTTTCTTTGTTATAATATATATGCGGGTACCTTTTCCGTTCTAACCCTTTGTTTTTATGAAATAATAATAATAGGCAAGTAGAAGAATATTTAATGAGCATTACGGTCGAGTTTTCTAATGAAAGCCTAAAATGTTGTTATTTTACTTTAATTTATACTACTACTATTACCAATTTACATTTCTATCTTTGTTTTGAAAGAAAAGCAATAATTTAACATATTCTTAAATTAATATGAATTAGTTTAGTTTAAAAAAAAACTAATACGAAAATTGTGAAATATATATATATATATATATATATATAAGGAAGCGATCTATAATAAATATTTACTATGAAAATAAATTGGACAAGTATCATCTTATTCACACATTTTAATTACCTGCGGATGAGATTTGTATTAACAAAATAGTTGTCTGCTAATTGTACTAGCTGACTATTTAATTAAATATCCAGGACAAGATGATCCCTCATTTCGTGAACGACGTCACAGCATACGAAGGAAATCAGACCATCCGATGGTGCTTATCTGTACGACGTTGCAGCAGTATTAAACATTCACCATCCGCTAGTACAACTAGCGGACGAGAGAACCATATAAAGGTTTCAAGAGCTGGAGAGAGTGCAGCTTTTTCATGAAAAACATAACATTATTTCATTAGAGAATGCAGGTGCAACATAAAGCAAATCATCTTTAAAAATAAACTTTTATACAATAATAACCTTGCCCAAAACTAAGGCATCAAAACTTCTTCTTCCTCCAAAACCTGTAACAGGTGTCCCACTCAAAGACGATATAACAGACGACAAAATTGGTTCAACAAGGTGAGCAACCGCTTCTTCTGGATTTGAGTGAACGCATGCACAACAAAGCAGTCCAACCTCTGCGATTGCCCCAGGAAGAATACTTGTCTTAACAAACTTGGAAATCTTTTTCAAAGCCTAATGAAAATGGCATAGAGAAATTCATAAAAATATCATTATCATAAGATAATATTTTATATCTTCTAATTCAGATTTGAAGTTCAGAGCTAAACCTGATTAAACAGTGGTTTTGAAAGCCTTCCAAGCAAAATTTGTAGCATGCAAAAGTAATAAAGACCATCCTCAACCAGGAAAGTTCCTGAAGTTGCCAGTGAATGAACACCTTTATTCCTGCAGCACCACTAACCTCTTAGTTCTTTATATTAAGGGCACACCAAAGAAAAATGGGGATGCGACAGAAAACTTATGGCATGAATTTGGCATTTGAAAGTTGACTCTTAGAAAACACTACTAGGTTCCAAGTGTTGAAGTATAGAAAATAGATGGCAAAAGAACTCATCAAGCCTCTCAGAAAAGCTGATCGTTGCCATGAAAGGGAGCTCGTTCATATTATTTTTCAGTATTGCTTTCTGCACATTAAAAGGAAAAAAAAAGAGTCGAGCAGAAAGAACTATTATCAAAATGCATACAAGAATATTGCATAGGAAGTGCTACACTCTCTCTAACGTACAGATAAGCACTAGCGGATGGTCTGATTTCCTTCACATGCTGGGACGTCATTCAAGGGATACGATTGTCCCGCATATTTCATTACTAGCGGATAATCATTTTATCGATAGAAATCTCATTCCTAGGTAGTTAAAATGTGTGAATAAGATGGTGCTTGCTCAATGTATTTTCGTAACAAATATTTGTTATAAATCGTCTTCCATATATATATATATATATATATTTAAATGAATAATTCTACATTCACAAACAGTCATACACAAATAGAATGAAAAAGTAATATGTGGGAATTATTGGGATAACATTTATTAACCTTTATATCATTATTTTTACTACTTAATACATGAAATAATAGTTTTTGTGCGCTTGCATAAATTAACTAAACTCCAAATTTTTTTGGGGAGGGAGTTATTTGGTAAATATCAATGTATGATGGATGGAGCAATTAAAAAAAACGCATAAACTGAAGTAGTACGCTACTACTACGGTCAAGTCTGTTATTTTTCTTCCGGACATAGTGATGTTTATGCTCGGGCTTGGCCACACTCATGCCAAGCTTGTGGCAGGCTGCAAAACAGTGGCTTGGGTTGGAGGAAGGAAAATGAAGCACTATTCTAGACCCAGGACCTATTAGAGTCGGGCTGGCTGGCCCAGACTACGCACTTATAATTTTTTGAATGCAGGTACTTGGTATATATAAAACTTAATACTCATTCTATTTCACAAAAAAAATCACATTTTTAATTTTTAATTTTATTTTATAAAAAGGGTCTTTTATCAATGATAATAATATAAAATAAAATTAGCAAAAAATAAAATTATATATATATATATATATAAAATAACACATAGCCACTAACTTTGTCATCATAATTTTATTTTTTATGCCATCACTCTAAAGTCTAAGTTACCAACTTATTATTTTTAAGGATAAATGTTAAATAAAAGCATACTTAATACTTGTAAATTTTGTATATGGAATTTTGATTGTAAGAGAGCGAGATTACAATTTTTATAACAAAAGAGTATGAAAACACCACTCGTGTGTTGGGGTGGGGGAGTTTGGCATTGTAAAAAAATTTACTAACCGAAGAAGGTGGACATAAGATTAAAATCTCCAAAATATAAGTTTTATACTAAATAATTTTGGCCAACGGTATAAACATTCATAAAAAATATTGCACTGCAATTTAATAATAACATCATCATTTAAAACGACTAATTTCTTGATATTTTTTCCAACTAGAATTGACGGTTTGGTTGGACTCAAGCCGCACCTTAGGAAGGCCCATCCAATGACCTATCCTAACTGGGCTAAAGTCAAGCTGGCCCTAATTTTATTAAATTTTAAAAAAATAAAATCATAAAGCTTTGTATTCGAGTCAACTGAATGGAAATTTGGTTCTTGAATAGTAAATCACTGGGTTAATACACCTAGGCTATATTTGTTTGTAAAATATACACTTGGGATTGAATTATTTGTATTAATTTAAAGTTATTTCCCACTTTTTTATCCCATAATGTGGGATTATTAGTCCTTTCATGTTGAAATATTAGTCCTATAAAATCATTTAATAGCTTAAAATGAGAGGGACTATTAATCCTAAATTCATCATGAGATTATATAATCCCTCATAAATAGCCTTAAGAATGATAAAAAATAGTTCAAGGACTATTTAAAGGACTATTAATCCTTCATCATGGGATAAAAAAATCAGAAATAACTTTAAATTAATATAAATAGTCCAATCTTAAGTATGCATTTTACAAACAAACATAGCCCAATTACTGATTTGTTTGGTTTAGTGATACTTGAAGTCCCCTATCAACTAACCAAATTGCAATAGCTGGGACAGTAGTACCTTTGAATTTATGACCATGTCACTTAAATTGGCTATGAAGCTCCACATCAACCAGTCAGGTGTAGGTAGGTGGGTTTTCACCTTTAAGAAGAAAAATAACAAGTCAATTGAGCTAATGGTAGGTTATAACATTTGATAAAAACAACAATGTGTATATGCTAATTATGAAAACCTTCATCCTATCAAGGAGCTAGGATGAGGTCCATAGCTTTATGAAAATTGATAAGATTAATTTAATTTTTAGAAGTTAAGTCAGACTCTTTTTAAAAAAAATAAAATAAATTAAAATTTAATTTGATTTTAATTAAATTATATTTTAAAAGTAATGATGAATATTATGTATGAAAACGAGTAGCTATACATGACTTAGGATCTAACTTACGTGCTCAAGTGAAGTTGTTATATTTCGGATCAAACTAAAAATTTTTAATCAAACATATGAAAAGAATATATCAATAATAAAATATAAAATTTTGATGCTCTTGCCTTTAAAATTTTTTTATCATTATTTTTTGAAGTCAATTTGATATATTTATAAACTTAAAATTAATTAAATTTTAATTAATATAATAATAAAAATTATAAATTATTCAAAAAATATTATTAATTATAAGGCTTATTATTTTATAACTGCTAATAAATTATTCTAATTTTGTGTTTGAAAACATATATTGGAAAAGGTATTCCGAAAAGAAGAAAAACAAACAAAACGAACATTAACAACGCTTTCCGAAAATACAAAAGAAAAACGGAGAGGGAGAGACGAGAAAAGGCTAACGAACATTGCTGCTGCCTTTTCCTTTCTCTCTCTCTTCATAATTTCAATTTCTTCTTCCTTGTTTCTGCGCGAATTCGCCGTTTCGAATGATTATTGAGCTATATGGATATACAGTCTATACATATATATAATTAGGGGTGGAGAGAGAAAGCAAGAGAGGAGGGAGCAATGATAACCCGTTCGAATCTTGCCGAGCAGCTGCGAGAGTATCAGATTCGATCCAAGTACGACTGGGCTTCCGTCTCTTTCTTATCTTCTACCTCTAATCTCTCTTCTTCCAGGTATTCCTCTCAATTTCGGCTCCTCTTCATTTAATTAATTCTGATTAGGTTTTTTTTTTCATTTTTATTTAATGCATATTTTTTTTATAATTTCTGATAGCTGTATAACGTAATTGCTTCTAATTTAATATCTTACGGAAGATTGTGTATAGACGACCATAATCATATATATGGAGGCAGTTAAGAAGTCCTTCTTAGGGAAGAAGTGCAGCAACTTGATCAAAGAAATGAACAACAATTTAATACGGATCTGTTATCCATTTAATAAAGAATTCCATAATCTAAAATGTGAAAACTTTTAATTCAAGCATAAATTGGCCTGGTCTGTTGAAGCAATATATAACATGCATCATCTTATCTGACACAAGATCAAGTGTTTCCTTTTGATGGCTGAGCTGCCGATGAAAGCTGAGTTGGAACTTCACGCTGACTACTATATACGAGTTTATGACCCCTCTTTTTTCTTTGTGTAACATGGACGATATAATTTTTCTTTTTCTCCCTGCCAAAAGAAGTACAAGAAAATTAATTCATTTGTATGTCTGTCTTCTTATGTGTTTCATTGGTAACTGATAAGCCTCATTCAGTCATTCTTGCATAGTAGAATTGGTAGTTGACTCAAGTCTACTTCTTGACCTTTTCTTTCTCAATGATAATCCTCTAGAAAAGTAGAAATCACATTGATGTTCACAAATTACTGATGGAGAGTTTTTATGGCAAAAAATTATTTTCATCATTTTTTATGATTGCCAAAGCAAGTTAAAGCATTGATATCATAGTGCAAATCTATGATGCAACACTTGCTTTGTCATTATCAAAAAAAGTTGTGGAATGCCATCTATTTTGACTATTGTTTTACTACCATTTTTTTGATATCATAGGCTTGAAAATGCATTCTTGAACTTTATGAGCTAAGGAGAGTGCACTTGACAGTGAGAAATGCTTTGCTTTTTTCTGTCTTCTGCGGGCAGACACAGATTTACTACCAATATTATATTCAGATGTTGTTTGTAGTAGTTTTCGATATTCTTATATTGATAGTTGGAATTGACGTCTGATAGAAATTGGGTTTCGCGTTGATGTCTATAACAGAGACTGAATTTATTGACCTACCAATATGTTCAGCCGTGGACTAAAATTTTCTGTAATTGGTTAAGTGGTTAAGTTTTGATAGTTATTATCTGTTTATGTTTGAAAATATTTCACTTGGTGGTGTCCTGTATTCATTTCTTTACTTTATTATGTTTCTCCCTGTAAATTACATAAATTCATGTCATCATGATTGAATTAGGAAACTGATAAATCCACACGATGTTTTGATAAATTCATACGGTGGACCCCACAAAAGTGTTGTTATAGATGTATAACGAAAGTTAAACCGTCGTTATAGGTATTTTTGTATGGTCTAACGTGTGAATTTATCAAAAAACCGTGTGGAAATATCAATTCCCTTGAATTATGATCATGCATTTACTTTCTTTTATGTTTACATTATGATTACATTTCTTTATCGATAAAGCACAACTCTAATATAAGCTACGGTTTCTCCTGGTTTTGTCTGGATGCAGGGTAGATGTTGTGTTCTTTGTATTATGGGAACTAGTCATTTTAGCTTTCTTGGTTTTCTCTGCGGTTTCGTTATATTTCAGGCATTTGAGACTAGCTTTTATTTTGGTATGCATCACATTGTTACTACTTTTATGCATGAAGATTATGAAGCAAGTAAGACTGGCTAGGAAAAAGAAACGGAGGATGCTTCTACCATTATCTATGTGAACTTCATTTAGTTGCTAATTTTTTTTAGCGACTCAACTTTGGTATGGAAATTGTGAGAGTTCTTGGCCATCACTTTTGGTCATTTGTTTTTATTTTTTTGGTCTTATCGGTTTATGTAATTGCTCCCAAAGGTAGCTGATTAAAGAATATAACTGATGTGATTAAATTACAAATCTTTCTGGTGTACTGACTGAGGGTAGAACGCACTCGTGGTTTGAGCAACCGCCTCATAACCGAATGACCACTTTGTAGAACAGAGTATACGTTGACATGGGCCAAATTAATACAAGGTGGATGGGCTGATTTATTATTATTATTATTATTATTATTATTTTGGGTACTAAGATGGGCTGAATTGTTTTGATCGTCGTTAATGAGCTAATTCTTTTGACGTCCAAAATTTCCTTGAAGCAAATCCTCGTGACCCAGAAAGATACTACTTCTAGAAATATTAACTTCCTCCTTCCGAGATAAAAGACGAGCATTATTTTTTAATTGACCTTTTTTTTTGTTCAGAATATTAAGGCTTATACAGATGTGTACTTCACAAAATGAATTTCTTATATTTGTTCAAAAGTAAAAGAGTTATGTCTGTGTTGGTAGTTTAAATTACAATTCCTTTATGTTTACTACCATATTTTCATTATCATAACATGACTATTAAATTAAACACTTGCCAAATTTAGGAGTAAATGATATGTTAATTTTGCAAATGAGGTTATTATTTTCTGGAACAACGGGAATATAAACTTTTTATGATATTTTTTTAATATTCAAATTTTAATCTAAAAGTTGGTGTTAAAAACAAATTATTGAAAATAATTATATCTTGTGTGTCCTATTGCAAGAAACTCAAATCACGGAAGGATTAGAGGGTGTTTGAGATGGTTTATAATTAGTCAATTTTGTTTATAATCAGTCTCAAAAAGGTAGAAAGTGTTTGCTAATTTTATTTTAAAATTGTTTATAATAACTTTTCATGAAAATAATTACTAGTTTAAGTGTGTTGCAAACTATTTTTATAAAAGTAATTATAAGTAGAAGCAATAACTAAAATTATTAATTACATCTTTTAAGCAATTATAAACGTACTCTTAGTCGTCAGACTTTCTCGATCTTCATTCATACTAGTAATTGATAAGCTATATTTTCTTATATTTCCACTTAGTTTTGTAACATTCGTACTAAACAAAACTAAGGAATTATTTTATAAAATTAAATAAAATAGTTTGATTAATTGATAACGCCTGAATAAAAAAGTATTTGTTTGAAAATTAAGTACTAATCAATGAATAAATGTGTTTGTTAATTCATCAGTCTAGATCAGTTGATCGAGTGAATTTTTTATTTTAACCCTGTGAATTATATTAAATAAGTTTGCTATAATTATAACTATATGTAGCTTTAGTAAAATACTATCGGATGGACTTTAAACATTTATTGATAATTTAATTTGTTTCGTAGTCATATTATAAAATTCTAAAATCTATGTTAATTATTTGATTTTAATTAATGTAATATTTTAATATTATAAATTATTTAAGAAAATATTATGCAGTAGAAAATTATTATTTAAAAAATTAAATTAATTCACATCAAAATTTATTTTTTCTGCAAATTAAGTTCGAATAGATTAAGGGAGTATAATACTTTTATATCTATACTATATTAATTTTAAATATAATAAAACAATAATTTTTAAGAAACATAATATAACAATTACATAACGTGCACCCAATTTATACATAATACGCTATTAATAATAGCCAATGTACATTAATTTCGACTTATAACTTACTAGTTACTATTATTAAATCATTATTAAAGATTCCAATTGTAGAAATAGGACTAAACACTCCCAAGGAAATTCATCGAAAAAAGAAAAAGAAAAAAAAGAGAGAAGAGTTTATAGACTAATTACTACGAACATGTAGGCTGCAACTCGCAAGGATATTTTTGGTCAAGACGCCATTCAGTAACCTTCTGACCGAATAAGTCAGTTGGAGTGCACTTATTCACAAAGTATTTTTTGCTCCCGTTCATGTTGTTTGATAACAATTCCTTATATCTCATTTAACTGACCGATTAATCAACTATCATTAAGTGATCAATAAGAGTTATCGAACACGCCCTAAATTGAAATATTAAGAAAATATAGCTTAATTTTCATTTAGCTAGTGCTGTAGAAACAAATACAATTACTTGTTGATTTGTGAAGTTATACCTGTCGTTAGTAATTATTCGTAACACATCGATCGATCTTTGACACACTTTATGTTCCTTTATTTTAGCGTTTTGTTGGGCATTGCATTTTTTTTTATTTCCCTTTTCTTTTTTGAGATAGTTGGATGAAAATCACTCTTACCCCTATTCTAGCTGTTTCTATCAAGAGAAAGTGCTTTCCACTTCTAATAAATGTTGGCCATTTCTTTAATGCTTGGAAGTTACCTTGGTTGACTGATTATCCTCCTTCAGTTTGAACTTTGAACTAAATTTTCCATTTCTTAATTAATTAATAAGAAAATTTTGATCATCAGTGCTAGCTCCTTTGGTGCAATACGTAAATAATCGTATAATGTTCTTAGCATTATCTCCACAAACACAGAAGAAGAAAAAAAACTAACGCCTTTGGTGCTGCCCCAGCCTTTTAGACTTGTATAATGTTAGGCCCATGCCACAGCACAAATTTATACTATTTCCGTTCTAAAATTAGAGAAGTAATTTGATTTTTGAGATCAAATAATGACATATTGTGCCTGCAATGCAACTTCTTAATCTCAGTTTGTCTACGGCATGCATATTGTGTCTGCAATGCAACTTCTAAATCTCAGTGCTTCGTTTTTTATAAGTGTCGCTTTCTATTAGTATTTGTTTACGTAATCTCTCAAATAAAGTTGCTCAATAGTCTCCAGTTGGATCTGCTAATGGAGATTAGATAAAAAGCAACCACTTCGATCACATGAATGAGAATCTTAAATTGCATGCATGCTTTAATTGGCATTAATTATATGATTTATTCAGAATTAAGTGGCATAAATTAATAAAAGATGGAGGATCCGATCGTTTTCCTTTAGATCTTCTTCGAAGTTGCTTTTTTATAGCTTAACTTCAATTTCCTCTTTAAAGCCTCTTTCCTAGGCTTTTCTTCCATTTTTAAAGCCTCTTTCCTAGGCTTTCTTCTCTAGTATTTATAAACTCTTTTTTACCAACTCCTTTTATTTACATATAAGTTACTGTAATATTTCGATTTTACCATCCAAATCTTCTAGAATTATCACCTTTTGTATTGCCTTGGACGTTAATAAAATTTTATTTTACTGACAAAAAATTAGTAACTGTGATATTTTGGATCGATCACGTCGTGACTAATTTTTAGAATTGATCAGTTATCGAGTAGAAACAAAAAGAGAGTAGATAATAACATTCAAAGTGTATGTGTGTTAATTTCTCAATGAATTATGTTGAATATAGAAGTTGTCACCTTCTTCCGAGAGCATTTCACCGGTTCCGGCCGGTACTGTAAGTGCTGCTTTCAAAACTCCTCGACAGCTCTTTTGTATATAAGTTTCCTTGCATGGTGGCAACTTATGTTTACAAGGAGGATTTTATTAGCCGAGTAGACACATGTAATAAAAGCCCATAAGGTTAATTGCAAATAATTACATGCGGTGTGCGTCATTTGTATTTAGTCAACTATATACTGTCATAAATATAGCATTAAGCTTCAACAATATGTTACAGGTTACATACATAAAGCCCAATATATTGACGAACTATTCTATACATCCCCTTTTGCAACTACTAGTTTTTGTCATTGAGGCTTGAAGAAGTGAACTTTAATTCCTAGAGTAACTATATTCCACACTGCTCCAAAAACAAGTAATATGCTCAAGATCATCCCTAAAAACCCTAGAGCCCAGTTAAGATGCCACATTGCACTAAACTTTTGGGGTTTCTTAATTACTATCCACATAAAACAAGGATATGCCAAGGTGACTGGTAATGCAATTCCTCCAATCAAACCGGCCAAGCTTGGCAGGAACGGGAACGCGAAAGCTATGAATAATGCTAGGAAGCCGAAAAAGGCACGAAATCCCATTCGTAGCCACCAAGGGCATGGTTTGTTCTTGTTGCTTGTGTATCTGAACTCCAAGTTGTCGAATACGGGCATTGCGTATATTTGGAAAGAAGTTAGGCAGTTGATCACGACAAGCAGGCTTGTTAACCCTAGAATAACTTTTGATGTATCTTTCCCATGATATTTGTACAAGGCATTTAGCATTCCTCCATTTGCTGGTATCTGGCATTACAGCATTATTTAATTTGGTTAGCTTCACCAATACTAACGTATAGGTATGATTTTCACGTCCGCTACAGATCGAGTGCTGGAAGTAACTATCAGAGATTGTTGGCTTTGTACTTACCAAGTTTCCATAAGCCCAATAGCCCACTATTGCCAGTGGGAACAAACACATTGAGATGATAAGATAAGAGAATTTGACGCCTCTCCACATTGGCAGATGACATGGGTGTTTTAGACTAGATGGCATCGTTCCCTGCAGTAAAATCACATGATTAGTTTTGACAATTGAATTAAAACATAGGAGTAATGATCAAATATAGTTTTACCAAGTACTTTCTCTGCCTTTAAATCAAGTCTCATTTGATTTTTACATGTATATTAAGGTTTGTCACATATAGACGTACATATAACTAACTGGTTACTATTTTTCATAGGTAAAATTAGTTCCATACAATCAATCAATAAAAAGTAATTAAAAACTACCTGAATTTCAAGCACTAGGTTGTGGCCTCTGAAAGCAAACGCAATAATTCCTAGGGCGTTGAGAATGTTACAAACCCTAGCTATTTCGGACTTGGCTTCCAGCTGGTGGTAGGAGACATCAGCGGTCTTTCCTTTGGTGAGAGAGAAGATCCATATCAGCGTACAATATGTAACCGCTGTGATTGCACCGATCAGAGAAACTCCGGCTATGGAATTCAAGTTGGGAAGCTGAGCCAGAACGATGGCTGAGCACGTAAACACGAGGTACCATTCCGTTGTTGTTAGTGGATTAACATCCCAAACACTACCAAAAGAGGTCTGAAAAAATAATTTCATGGTTCCCCCTCCGATTATGATTAGGGTAACACATGTCCCGCCAGATAAATACATAGTAGGAAATAGTGCCATTATTTTCCCTAGCTTGTCACCTGAAAATTAATATCACGCCCAAAATAAGTTAGTTCGTCTGTGTTTCTTTAGAACACAAGTAAGTTAGCATGATAATAGTTGTTAAGAGAGTCAAAACACGAAATTAACAAGTGGACCTGCACATGCTAATCACAATTGTTATCGAGGGTTGATTAATTTGTCCTATTTTTTTAAGCTTGCTTGTGTTTAATTAAATGGAAAGTTCTCCCAAAAAAGATGCAAGTTCTTACCAAAAGCAGCCATTGAAAGCCATAGATATCGACTGTAACGTGTCCCCGGGACTGACTCATGTAGTTGAATGAGTAACCATAGTGTGTACAATTGCCACACAAATGCTAATGTGAAAACTACAATCCCCCAAATCCTGTGGATACAAAGGAAAATTCAATATGGAAGAATATTCATCTAATTCACTAAGAATAACTTTAATAACTTTAAATGCACAATTTTGGAGTACAATTTCAAATACTACATGCATCACAACTATTAAAAAGTAGGGTATGACATTAAAATTCGTGTCATATCTTACTTTTTAATAATTAAGATATATGTAGTGTTTTGTTATAATGTGTGTAAAATTATCCGCTCATTAATTATCATTAAAATTCAATACAAGTACTAGAAGTGTTGACTCTAAAGTCAAGCTAGTATGATCTTACCAACCAAGGGAAGTGAAAGCAAGAGGAAGAACAAGGGCTTGAACTCCGATTCCAGAACTTAGCGTATGGAATGCTGCATAATAGGCATTACCGTTCCGGGATTCGGTGATGGGAAGCCATGCTTCTTGAGGGTCAAGTTTAGTGAGGTGACCGATTTCTTCCAAGTAGCCTTGCATGCTTGTAATGGCCTTTTTCATGGGACTAGCCAAAGGTCTTGGGACGGATTGTATGAGCGGTGATGGGGTGGAACAAGGCGGGTAGATGTGAAATGGGGGAGATGAGATGGCCGGAGTTTCAATATCCGGCGGCGGCGTTGGTCTCACGGGGCTTAGGTTCATCACTTCCACCACTTCAATACCCATGACTGCCAAATTAAAATTTCTCGGTCTCTCTTTCTCCCTCGAGGAATTTGGATGGGAAATTAAATGATATGGAATTTCGAAGGGAAATGGTAGGAGTCTTTATAGAGATTGGTAGGACGAGGTATATATTAGATTAAAAACAGAGTATATTTTAAAAGTATAAATTTACATACACAATATTTAAACATAATATTAAATATTATATTTATTTTAATTATTAAAAAATAAAGTATGATATGAACTTTAATATCATATTTCACTTTTTAATAGTTAAAATAAATATAATATTTGATGTTGTATTTAAATATTATGTATTTATATTTATTCATCTTAAAGGAGTGTTTACTCTGATGTTTGTTTGAACACGGGAATAAAGTGTTAATTTTTATGTTATGAAAAGAATGACTTAAGTACATTTATATGTTGATTAAATTTTTTAACACTTTTTTGTTTTAATTAATCATGGGATCAAAAATAAAATTAGAATACTTAAAATGAAATTCATACTCCTTATTAATTTCTGGTACAAATAATTCAAGTAAAGTTAGTTTGAGCGGTGGATAACACGTTGTAAAGTTTTAGCTTTAAAAGGACAAGTGCAAAAACTAGACTAACGTGTCTCCCATTGATCGAGAACATTTGAGAATATTGCAATCACATCTTGATTTAAAATATTTATTTATTAAATTTATAATTTATTAAAGTATATATATATATATATATACATATATATATATTTATTTTTTATTTTTATAATTTAATATAGAACTTTATTATCACGCGATACTTCAATAATTTCCTCTTTAACACGTGATTTCTCTATCCATAATGACATGAAGCTCCTCTTGAACTTTAACTATATTCTTTTAAACATTAGCCCATCACTTTTTTTTCTAGTTGACAAGTTACTATCTTTAATATTTCTTGTTTGATTCACCACTCACGTCCATCAAATCTCTCTGTCTAATAAGACTTATCTCTCAATATCTCTTGTTTGATCCACCAATTGTCTCTGTCAAGTCCATCAAGTCTCTATTTGATCAAACTTATTTCAATATCTCTTGTTTGATCTACCAAGAGTCTTTGTATGTCAAACTCATCAAGTCTCTATGTTTGATAAGATCTATCTCTCAATATTTCTTCTTTGATCTACCAAGAGACTCTTTTAAGTCCATCAAGTTTCTTTGTGATGAGACTTATTTAGGGATGATTCAAAACAATTTGGGGCCTAAAGCGATATTTTTAAATGAGACCTTCTATGTTTAACACATAACATTAACTTTTATGGTTATATTGATAATTTTTCAAATTAATATATCTCACTATCATTTAATATATATGGTAAAAACCTATAAATATTATAAACTATATAATATTTAGTACTAATCTTAATGTTTACTTTTTTAAAAATCTAAACATATATGTTTAATTGTTAATTTTAAAAATGATCAATTTGATTACTAAAGTCAATAGGGGACTTTTATTTTGGGATAAAAGGAGTATTAATATTTTTTATTTAAATGAGAATTTTTTATACTGTTACTTTTTTTAGGTATTTAATATTTAGATTGGACTATGGGATCTAAATGATTGATTGAACATATATTTTTATAAGATCTTTTTTACATGAGTTATTTATGGTATTTAAAAATTGGGTACTTTACAATAATATACAACAATTAGTTAAAAATTACAAAATTAGTGCACAAATAAAATAATTATAAAAAGAGTGCAATAAGGATAAATTAATTACACACGTATCTTTAAAATCCTGAAAAAAAGGAGATACTGTTATTTGACAATTACCATTCTTTCAAACCCAAACAAATAGATCAAACTAAATTATAAAGATTGCCGAAAACGCAATCTCGATGGGTTGTCCGACCCTTTTCATTGGCACTTAATTTTCAAAGTTGACACACTTTTCCTCGTCGAATGATGCCGGAATCAATGGAGTCCAAACCGGACCGGGAGCAACTCCGTTCACACAGATGCCTTAGCCGACCAACTGAAGTGCAAGTCCAGCAGATGCCTTGGTGGATGTGTAGTCCAGCAACTTTGCATTTCCTTTGTATGCATTCACTGATGTTGTGTTGATTATGGAACTTCCTTCCTTCATGTGCTTCAAGGCGTGTCTAAAAACCGATTCGCAACCAATAATTGGGCGGAGGAGAGAAAGAGAAATACATGTACATAATAGTTGCATTGGTTAAATACAAAGGTAACAAAACCTTAATACAAAAGGTAATCAACCTTAAATACAAAAGTAACCAAATATTTATACAAAAGTAACCAACCTTTATTACAACGGTAACCAACATTTAATATAAAGGTAACCAATCCTTAATACAAAGGTAATCAAACCTTAATACAGAGGTAACCAACCTTTAAAACATAGGTAACCAAAACTATTTACTACACATTCGGGAATTGGTTACCTTCATACTAGTGTTTGGTTACTTAGATTTAGTTGTGCAGTCTTTCATTGATCATCGTGTTGAATTGGTTACCTTCGTAACATTTATACAAAAGTAACCAACCTTTATTACAACGGTAACCAACATTTAATATAAAGGTAACTAACCCTTTATACAAAGGTAACCAAACCTTAATACAGAGGTAACCAACCTTTAGAACAAAGGTAACCAAAACTATTTACTACACATTCGGGAATTGGTTACCTCCATACTAGTGTTTGGTTACCTAGATTTAGTTGTGC
Source organism: Hedera helix (assembly GCA_947179155.2). NCBI lineage: Eukaryota > Viridiplantae > Streptophyta > Magnoliopsida > Apiales > Araliaceae > Hedera > Hedera helix. The sequence goes on along the minus strand of OX359268.1, from coordinate 54,281,213 downwards.
AGTCTTTCATTGATCATCGTGTTGAATTGGTTACCTTCGTATTATTGACTGGTTACTTAGATTCAGGATTTGGTTACCTCCATACGAAAAAAATTTAAAGCATCAAAATCGACAGGAACGTGACCTTAACTGTGGAAATCGCCGACATGTGGTTCGGATTTCTCTTCTAGATTGAGATCTTTACCAGAAAAAGGAGGATGATTAGAATACCGTGTTGGAATAATCTAAGAGACAAAACAGTGGATAGAGAAAGTAGAGAGAGAAGAGGAGGCCGGAAAGTATGGTAAGCGAGTAACAGAGAAGAAGATCCTCCTGTTTAAGAAGAGGAATGACATAATGCATGACAGACCATCAAAAGCCAAAACCATAAAATACTTGATATATTTTCCCTTCTCATCATCTTACTTCCTTACTTCCTTTTCTCTCTACTGAAAACTATTCATGATTGAAGAAATGGAGCCCAACTATTCTCGCCCCTTCCTCTTTAATTTGGTCTCACCGGAAATAATGGTGATTGACTTTTTAAATTTTGAATTTTAAAATTATTCAACTAAATTAAAGGGATCATGGCCACATCAGCACTCTAATTAATTTAAACTAATAACTGACTACATTAACTATGTAATAAAAAATTACATATGCACTAGATCTATAAATATTTTTTTAAGTGTACTATTATTGTAAGATTTTCTTAAAATGTATTAGAATATGAAATTGTTCATTAAAAATTTAGGGTCTTTCTTTGAAATGGGGCCTAAAGCCCATACTTTTTTTCCTATGCTATAGGGCCGACCTTGGACTTATCTCTTAATATAATATTGTTTGATCTATCAAGAGTCTTTTCGGAAAGAGTACACCACTTACTCAAAAAGTATATAATTCACAAAATATTCGTAACTCATTGAACCTAGTTTATCACGTTTCTCCTTAATGAATAGCCCACAATCTTTAATATATTTTATAATGAGTCAATCAAGAGCTTTTGCGAAAAGAGTCTATCACTTGTTTAATAATTTCTTCTGTCATATACAGTTCATACCATATCTATGATCCAAGTTCATAATTATGACTCTGATATTATTTATTGAAAATATTCAATTTATATATATATTTTTAAAATTATATTTTAATTCAAAAAATTAATCTATTAAAATTATAATTTATTAAAATATATATGTTCTCAATTTTCCTAGCATCACGGTCGGCCACCGTGACTTGGAGCTTAATTTTCTATCGTAATAGTTTTAATGACTTGGTAATTCTATTAAGGTTGAAGTCGTATCATTGATTATTTTACCTAAAAGTTTGAAGTATGTGGTTAGATTACTTTTGGTGACTTTTGAATCTTGACCAAACTAACATATTTGGATTAGCACGTCATTTCTCAGGCAAATTCTACACCCTACAATTACATCATTCCCCACGTCTCCCATGTGGACAGTTGTATTTGGTAGTACCTACTATTACTGGTATGATAGTATCATAATAAATTTCCAAAAGATACTTCACGTGTGTCGTATGTACGTATGTAACTATTTTGGTTGGAGTTTGATTCGCGGGAAATTAATGTATTATATTAATTTGGCATATTTTTTTAATGAGTCCTTTTAATATGTATTCTAAAGGTACATACAAAATAAAAAATAAGATTTATTAAATATTATTTATTTATATATTTATACTGAATTCAATACATAGAGTCTATTAACATATTATTTTTTTATGCATTGAATTCAGTACAAATGCTTAAATAAATAATATTTAGTAGATCTCATCTCTTATTTTTCGTGCTTAATATATACCCTTAGGACACATGTTAAGAATTTTTTTTTTTTAATTCATCTATTATATGTATTATCTTATTATCGAAGTAATATTTTTATTACGTCCACTAATGAATATATTAATTCATTACGATTTTAATATAATATGTCATAAAATAATAAAGATTATAATTAATTTAATATTCTAACTTATAATTTATTTTATTCATTACAAATACCATATAATTTAGTAAATTAAATATAATTTTAAATACAATATAATAATATTATAATTATTATATAAATATCAAGAATTAACTAAATAAAATATCATAATAATCTATTATTATTATATTATACTTTATTATATTACGTACACTATTCTATTATATCAAATTTGTATTCGGTGAACATAACCCCGCCTTGGTGTTTCAAGGCATACTAATTAGATTTAGGTATGATAAAAAAAGTCAATAATTGTCAAAAAAAATTAAAATTTATTTAATTATGTATGATATACACAAACTTCAATAGAAGCAAAGTTGACAATTAAATAAGATTCTCGTTTCATATAGTAGTTTCTTTTGATCACTAAACCAAAAAAATTAAAATAGAAAAAGAAAAAAAAACTCAGTGAGACTCGTTATAGCTTGCTTATACTAAACCTTTTCTTTTTGTCATATTCGGGTTTTAATTGTTTATGCTTCCTCTAGTTTCGCCTTTTATAGGATTTTTTTCTTTTCTTTATTTCTACTGATGTCTCAAATCACAATCGCTCGTCTTACCCCTATTATTCTAACTGCTTCCATTAAGAGAAATTGCAAGGAAACTATATATCCACTTCTAGTTCGTGCCATTTCTTTATATAATTCTAGGAAGGTGCATGCCTTGGCTGACTGATGGTCATTATTCAAATTGAACTTCAATTCGCCCTTTCTTAGCAGCTAATTTGATAGGAAAAGAAGAGAAAAGAGTTCAATTTGATAGGAAAAGAAGAGAAAAGAGTTCTCCTTTTAGCCTAATTTATACTCATGCCAATTGGTTAGTGCATGTATGTGTTTGGTACTATGACTAGGGTATGACTAGGGCCGACAATCGTGGCTAATTAGGCGAATTTGTGTCATGTCAAGTTATAATTAAATAGGTCAACATTAATACTATCCATTTAATTATTCATGTCAAGATACTCAGCACTAACACCAAAATGATTATTAATCGGGTTAATGTATCGACCCGTATACTACATAAATTAAAATTTTTAAATAAAAAAAATAAACACCATTCACTTAGTTATTGAATAATAATGTAATTTATTCATTACAACAATAATAATAATGTAATTTATTCATCACAATAATATTTATTTAACAAAATATAAGATAACATGCTTAGGAAAGTAATCAAGAAATCTAATCTCAATATTTAAGATAAATTATAATGTTATATCATATTTATTTTCATATTATTTTAAATAAACGTGTCAATGTGACGCCCCCAAATCTGGGCCCACACAGCCCAAACTTGAGTCGTCAAAATACTACAACAAAATTATTACAACAAAGCACAACGTACAACAATACAGTGTATAATAATACACAACTAAGTCTTCACTATTATTGCCACACTATTTTACAAAACGTGAAGACTATGATAACTATTCCTCGGACCCTCACTCCATTCCCCGGCTAGACCCTGTTATGTTTTCATCTCCTGTTGAAAAACAATGGAACAAAAGAAAGGGTGAGCTCAAATAGCCCAGTAAAGAATATCATGATTAAGATAATGACGAATAAATTATCATTAGTCTTCAACAGTTGAGTTCTTGATAGAATACAATAGACTACAAGGTTTATATCAAAAACTGCAGTTAAATTCTTAAACAACGTTCAGATCAATAATAGCAGCGGAATGAGTAATCTATTAGAAGAATAATGCAGACTATAATGTCCACTCGGTTCTCTTTTTAGGAAAAACATCATCAACTTTTATCATCTGAAATATCATTAGTCAAGATAATACAAATTCACAGTTCCTGATCATAATCATGCACATCAACAGTTCATCTTTGTACTACGGGCCAAAGATATTCAATATAGCACCAACGGTCATGATTATACCAGATTCAGCCTTTGGTCATAATCATACCAAACAACAGTTCATCTTTGCACTACGGGCCAAAGAGAACATTCACCACGTGCCATAAAAGACACCGAACAGATGTATCGCCTTTAACCTATTATATCGCCTTTAACCTATCATCTGTTCAACAAATATATCACATCTGTGCCCCCGGCCACAGATATTCACAACAACTTGATTTTTGGATGATTAGAATGATATAAATGATGAACAGAAGAAATAGGATAACAATAAGTATCGGAAGTTTACTTTGTACAGATTCAAATAATGTCCAAATTGTCAACATGATGTGGAGTGAAATTCAAGATCCACAGTTCAGAATAACGATTACAATTCAATAGAAAGGTTCACGTAAATAGGAAGGTTCAGTTGAAATAATGAAGTTCAACTATTATGGAACATATAATATTTTCAGGAATTATAGAAGCAATAGTTCCATAATAAATTTCGATTTAGGAGTATGAAAGAAAATAATATCCCTTACCGTAGCAGGTTTGATTAACAAAAGGTGAAGGAAATTAATACAAAGGGTTATTCACCAACAGGCGGCAATCCGCTCCGTAAGGTTATTCCCACAATTTAATAGAATTTGAGTACAAAGAGTTATTCACCAAACAGGCGGCAATCCGCTCCGTAAGGTTATTCTCAGAGATTAATAATGAATGAATACGAAAGGTTATTCACCAACAGGCGGCAATCCGCTCCGTAAGGTTATTCCCACAATTTAATACATGGAAATAAAAGGCACATCTTATGAGTAAGGAAGAAACAATATTATTATCGAGATTCAAATAATGATAATCCCTTACCATAGTATGTTTGAATAATGGAAGATGAAAAAGATGGTATCCCTTACCGTAACACGTGACTGGATATTGATTTAAATGAGGTTGATTATCTTGAACAGTACACGTATACTTATAGATCTTCACAAATACTCAAGATGACTTAAGCACACTTAGAGAGAACTTTCACAAGAAGTATTTAGAGAGAGAAAGAAAGAACAAATAAGGAAGTTTATGAAAAATCCTTAAGTTAAGGCTTCTATTTATAGCCAAAAATCTTATCATTCATTTAATCTAAACCATTCATTTAAAGATCATCTTTTAATCTACACCATCCATTTCAAATATTATATTATCTTTAATCTACACCATTCATTTCATATCACCTAATAATCACCTAACTTTATATTATAAACAAATCAATTTAATTATTCAACAATAATTCACACTTTAATCTACACCATTCATTTCATATTACCTAATAATCACCTAACTTTATATTATAAACAAATAACTTTATCAATTCAATTATTATGACTAATTGTTATAAATACAGTATAGTTAGCTCTTAGATATCAAGTCAATAAATTAATGAAATACAACTGTTTAAATAACATCATAATAGAGATAACAATAATGTAAAATAAAGCATACGTTACTGTGTAATGACAATTATTGATTCAATAATGTGAATTACTGTGCATATGTTACTGTAACAATTATTAGGTTCAATAATTTTAAAAACAGTGCAACAACAATTATTGACTCAATGATATAAAATACAGTGTAATGACAATTATTAAATCAATAATGCAAAATACTGTGTAACAACAATTATTGAATTGATAATATAAAATATTATGCAGTGACAATTATCGATGAAATGATGCGTAACAGTTACGGTGTCAATTATCAGACCAAAAATATGAGACACTATGCAATACCGTGTGTTACTGTAGAGTACCGTGTGCTACAGAAAATACCATAAACTACCGTATGCTACTATTCTTTTATCACCGGTATTTTAACAGTTCCGTTGACTATTTTTATTTAAAAAGGTTACTTCTGTCGTTTTCTATATCCGACAAATATTCCGTTGTGGGGTCCACCAATAATTTATTATTTCGGCGCCGTCGTACGGCACGAATATTCCCCGACCAAACGAATATTCCCCGACAAAGCGAATATTGTCCGACAAAATAAAATTTGCACATAACATCCTTAACTTTCAATTTTGTTAATTTAACCACTTACTGTTTCAAAAAAAATATATATGAAGAAAAATTAAATTTTGTATTTCATAAAATTCGGGGTCTTACAACCTCCCCTCCTTATGAAATTTCGTCCCCGAAATTGACGTACCTGACATATCGAAGAGGTAAGGATACTTAGATTTCATCTCAGATTCTAGCTCCCAGGTCATTTCCTCAGTATCTTGGTTCCTCCATAAAACCTTAACTTGAGGTATAACCTTTGAGCGTAGGATCTGCTCCTTCTTATCCAGGATCTTAACAGGTACCTCCTCGTATGTTAAATCCTCTGCTATAACGTCTGGTTCTAACTCAATGACGTGGTTTGGGTCCTTCACATATTTACGTAACATAGATATGTGAAAAACGTTATGGATGCGAGACATACTTGGTGGTAGGGCTAGTCTGTAGGCTACGGTTCCTATTCGATCGAGGATTTCAAATGGGCCAATAAATCGAGGGTTGAGCTTTCCTCTCTTTCCGAATCTCGTAACCCCTTTCCATGGAGAAACACGTAAGAATACATGATCTCCGACGTTGAAACTTTCGTCTCTCCGATGAAGATCAGCATAACTCTTTTGTCGTTCTTGTGCGGTCTGTATTCGTTGTCGGATCATTTGGATCTTTTCGGTCGTCAAGCGTACCAACTCGGGTCCCAACAATTTTGCTTCTCCTACCTCATTCCAACATATTGGAGAGCGACACTTCCTTCCATACAAAGCCTCGAATGGAGCCATGCCTATGCTTGCTTGGTAACTGTTGTTGTAAGAAAATTCCACCAATGGCAAGTACTTATCCCAACTTCCTTTGAAGTCTAATACACAAAGTCTCAAAAGATCTTCGAGGGTCTGGATCGTCCTTTCCGATTGTCCGTCCGTTTGAGGATGGTATGCAGAACTAAAACGTAGTTCAGTGCCCATAGCTTTTTGTAGACTGATCCAAAAGCGTGAAGTGAATCTAGGATCTCGATCAGAAACTATGGAAACTGGCATGCCATGCAATCTCACGATCTCATTTATGTACATACCGGCAAGACGTTCAAGTGAAAAGTTTTCTCGTATAGGCAAGAAATGAGCAGATTTGGTCAATCTATCTACGATCACCCAAATTGCATCTAAGCCTTGAGAAACTTTTGGAAGACCCGTCACGAAGTCCATATTGATGTGTTCCCACTTCCATTCGGGAACTTCAAGTGATTGTAATGGACCTTTAGGAACTTGATGCTCTGCCTTGACACGTTGACAAGTTAGGCACCTTGAGATAAACTCCGCAATCTCTCTTTTCATATTGTTCCACCAAAATGTATGTCGAAGATGTCGATACATCTTGGTACCTCCTGGGTGGATTGCAAACGGCGTGTTGTGTGCCTCCATCATGATTTTATGCTTTAATTCAGGATCGTTAGGAACACAGAGTCGAGAGTTGACTCGAAGTATTCCTTTCTCGTCGATTCTTACTTCGGGAATGGCACCTTCTTGTACTTTCTTTATCATGTTTATCAGTTCCGGATCGGTAGCTTGAGCAGCTTTAATTTTATCGATTAAAGTTGGTTCTACTCGCACGTGAGCAATCTTCGAGTGGGTCCCTGGTGTCTTTAGCTCTATCTCCATCTTTTGCAAGTCGTACAAAATACACTTTTGTGTTGTCAGCAGTGCACTTGTACTTGCATAAGATTTTCTGCTCAAAGCGTCAGCTACAACGTTCGCCTTTCCCGGGTGATACTGGATTGTGTGGTCATAATCCTTTAACAGCTCAAGCCAACGTCGTTGTCGCATGTTGAGTTCCTTCTGGGTGAAGAAATACTTGAGACTTTTATGATCCGTATAGATATCCACTTTTTCTCCGTACAAGTAGTGTCTCCAGATCTTCAACGCGAAAACGACTGCTGCCAACTCTAGATCATGAGTAGGATAATTTTTCTCATAATCTTTGAGTTGTCGAGAGGCGTAGGCTATAACCTTTCCATGTTGCATAAGGACACAGCCTAGACCTTTGCCAGAAGCATCGCTGTAGATAACAAATTCTCCTGATCCTGATGGTATGGTCAGAACAGGAGCTGAAACCAGTCTCTTCTTAAGTTCTTGGAAACTTTTCTCGCATTCCTCGCTCCATATGAATTTTGTGCTTTTCCGAGTAAGCTGCGTTAATGGAGTGGCGATTCGAGAAAATCCTTCTACGAATCTCCGATAATAATCAGCTAGACCCAGAAAACTTCGGACTTCGGTTACTGTTTTGGGTTGTTCCCAATTTAGTACCGTTTCAATCTTCGCAAGATCGATTGATATTCCTTGACTAGAAATCACATGCCCAAGAAACGCGACCTCCTCAAGCCAGAACTCACATTTCTTCAACTTGGCATATAATTTATTTTCACGGAGCTTTTGTAGTATCAATCTCAGGTGTTGTTCATGATCCTCGCGACTCTTGGAGTATATGAGGATGTCATCAATAAAGACAACCACAAAATGATCCAAATGTTCCTTGAATATCCGGTTCATCATGTCCATGAAAGCTGCAGGAGCATTAGTTAGTCCAAAAGGCATGACTAAGAACTCATAATGCCCATAACGAGTTCTGAAAGCAGTCTTTGGAATGTCCTCAGCTTTAACCTTTAACTGATGATATCCAGAACGGAGATCAATCTTTGAGAAATGTTGAGCGCCTTGCAATTGATCAAACATGTCATCAATCCGAGGTAACGGGTACCTGTTCTTGATGGTGACATGGTTCAATTCTCGGTAGTCAATGCACAATATCATACTCCCGTCTTTCTTCTTCACAAATAGAACAGGAGCACCCCAAGGTGATGCACTCGGACGAATGAAACCGGTATCCAACAATTCCTGTAGTTGGACTTTTAACTCTTGAAGTTCAATGAGAGCCATTCGGTAGGGAGCTTTGGAAATGGGCTTGGTACCGGGTTCAAGATCAATATAAGAATCAATTTCACGGTTTGGGGGTAAGCCAGGAAGTTCTTCAGGAAAAACGTCAGGAAACTCATTAACAATGGGAATATCATTCAAGTTTGATGTATTTTTGTTCAAATCAGTGACATGAGCTAAAAAGGCTTGACATCCGTTTTTCAATAAACGAATGGCTTTATGGCTAGAAATAACAGTTATAGATTTCAATGGTTTAGTTGCTTGAATTTGCATGACAGGTTGATTAGGAATATGAAAACTAATAATCTTATGAAAACAATCAATTTTAGCATGATGGGTAGTCAACCAATCAATTCCTAAAATCACATCAAATTCACGCATCTCCAAAGAAATAAGGTCAACAGGTAATGTGAGGTTGTTGATTTGAACTAGGCAAGATTTATAGATAGTAAATGTAATAGGTATTTCTCCCAATGAGGTTTCAACTGATAAGACAAGATTTAAGTTTTTAATAGACAAATTTAAACGTTGAGTACATATAGGTGAGATAAAAGAGTGGATAGAGCCAGTATCTAATATGGCATAGACTTCACGAGAATTTATAAATAGCTTACCGGTTATCACCTCATTCGGTTTCTTGACTGTTATCGTCAAATCGAATCCCGAATACTTCATTCGGATCTTCACGTATTTCAACCATGGGAATACCACTGAATAATTTTCTAGCAAACTGTTTCTCGGGTTCATCAACTTCATCAGTAGTAAGGTACCAATGATTTCCATTAAAATAGTATTTTCGATAGACTGCAGTTTCCACGATAGTGACTAACTTAACCTGAATTCCTCTAAATTGTAACGCCCAAAAGTATAGAAACATCATTTTTAAATAATCTTGAAAATTATAGCTGGAACACCATAAATCCCAAAGACTAATATGAAAAGTCCATATATTCTGATCCTTTGTTATAGAGCATAACCAGGTGATATCACTCTCCCAATTAGTGAGTAAATTAAAGGCAATAATTTCCGCAAGTTCGTTACTTCCTTTAATTGCTTCTAAGAATGGATCTGGAACGACTGTAGCAGAACTTTCACCTTCATCCTTACTGGATAGAACACGCATAATTTTTGCCTTAGGCAAATGATTCAACTCTGAGTTTGTAAGAAGATTATTCGTCGCCTCTTGTTTTGCAGCTACATTTGTTTCGGTAATTTCATAGTTAACCTCTTGATTTTCAGATGTCATACCTAACTGTGGTCACAAAATAAATGTTAGTTCAAATAAACTGACTCATCACTTCATGTTCCTACATTCAAATCGACTCATTAGATAATAAAATCTATTTTAGGTAGGACACACTAGTGACTGATTCTATTCGTCTCTCCCCTCCTAGTTCTAACCCCAGATCTCCATTAAAGACCATATCCCTAAGCTCTGATGCCAACTGTGACGCCCCCAAATCTGGGCCCACACAGCCCAAACTTGAGTCGTCAAAATACTACAACAAAATTATTACAACAAAGCACAACGTACAACAATACAGTGTATAATAATACACAACTAAGTCTTCACTATTATTGCCACACTATTTTACAAAACGTGAAGACTATGATAACTATTCCTCGGACCCTCACTCCATTCCCCGGCTAGACCCTGTTATGTTTTCATCTCCTGTTGAAAAACAATGGAACAAAAGAAAGGGTGAGCTCAAATAGCCCAGTAAAGAATATCATGACTAAGATAATGACGAATAAATTATCATTAGTCTTCAACAGTTGAGTTCTTGATAGAATACAATAGACTACAAGGTTTATATCAAAAACTGCAGTTAAATTCTTAAACAACGTTCAGATCAATAATAGCAGCGGAATGAGTAATCTATTAGAAGAATAATGCAGACTATAATGTCCACTCGGTTCTCTTTTTAGGAAAAACATCATCAACTTTTATCATCTGAAATATCATTAGTCAAGATAATACAAATTCACAGTTCCTGATCATAATCATGCACATCAACAGTTCATCTTTGTACTACGGGCCAAAGATATTCAATATAGCACCAACGGTCATGATTATACCAGATTCAGCCTTTGGTCATAATCATACCAAACAACAGTTCATCTTTGCACTACGGGCCAAAGAGAACATTCACCACGTGCCATAAAAGACACCGAACAGATGTATCGCCTTTAACCTATTATATCGCCTTTAACCTATCATCTGTTCAACAAATATATCACATCTGTGCCCCCGGCCACAGATATTCACAACAGCTTGATTTTTGGATGATTAGAATGATATAAATGATGAACAGAAGAAATAGGATAACAATAAGTATCGGAAGTTTACTTTGTACAGATTCAAATAATGTCCAAATTGTCAACATGATGTGGAGTGAAATTCAAGATCCACAGTTCAGAATAACGATTACAATTCAATAGAAAGGTTCACGTAAATAGGAAGGTTCAGTTGAAATAATGAAGTTCAACTATTATGGAACATATAATATTTTCAGGAATTATAGAAGCAATAGTTCCATAATAAATTTCGATTTAGGAGTATGAAAGAAAATAATATCCCTTACCGTAGCAGGTTTGATTAACAAAAGGTGAAGGAAATTAATACAAAGGGTTATTCACCAACAGGCGGCAATCCGCTCCGTAAGGTTATTCCCACAATTTAATAGAATTTGAGTACAAAGAGTTATTCACCAAACAGGCGGCAATCCGCTCCGTAAGGTTATTCTCAGAGATTAATAATGAATGAATACGAAAGGTTATTCACCAACAGGCGGCAATCCGCTCCGTAAGGTTATTCCCACAATTTAATACATGGAAATAAAAGGCACATCTTATGAGTAAGGAAGAAACAATATTATTATCGAGATTCAAATAATGATAATCCCTTACCATAGTATGTTTGAATAATGGAAGATGAAAAAGATGGTATCCCTTACCGTAACACGTGACTGGATATTGATTTAAATGAGGTTGATTATCTTGAACAGTACACGTATACTTATAGATCTTCACAAATACTCAAGATGACTTAAGCACACTTAGAGAGAACTTTCACAAGAAGTATTTAGAGAGAGAAAGAAAGAACAAATAAGGAAGTTTATGAAAAATCCTTAAGTTAAGGCTTCTATTTATAGCCAAAAATCTTATCATTCATTTAATCTAAACCATTCATTTAAAGATCATCTTTTAATCTACACCATCCATTTCAAATATTATATTATCTTTAATCTACACCATTCATTTCATATCACCTAATAATCACCTAACTTTATATTATAAACAAATCAATTTAATTATTCAACAATAATTCACACTTTAATCTACACCATTCATTTCATATTACCTAATAATCACCTAACTTTATATTATAAACAAATAACTTTATCAATTCAATTATTATGACTAATTGTTATAAATACAGTATAGTTAGCTCTTAGATATCAAGTCAATAAATTAATGAAATACAACTGTTTAAATAACATCATAATAGAGATAACAATAATGTAAAATAAAGCATACGTTACTGTGTAATGACAATTATTGATTCAATAATGTGAATTACTGTGCATATGTTACTGTAACAATTATTAGGTTCAATAATTTTAAAAACAGTGCAACAACAATTATTGACTCAATGATATAAAATACAGTGTAATGACAATTATTAAATCAATAATGCAAAATACTGTGTAACAACAATTATTGAATTGATAATATAAAATATTATGCAGTGACAATTATCGATGAAATGATGCGTAACAGTTACGGTGTCAATTATCAGACCAAAAATATGAGACACTATGCAATACCGTGTGTTACTGTAGAGTACCGTGTGCTACAGAAAATACCATAAACTACCGTATGCTACTATTCTTTTATCACCGGTATTTTAACAGTTCCGTTGACTATTTTTATTTAAAAAGGTTACTTCTGTCGTTTTCTATATCCGACAAATATTCCGTTGTGGGGTCCACCAATAATTTATTATTTCGGCGCCGTCGTACGGCACGAATATTCCCCGACCAAACGAATATTCCCCGACAAAGCGAATATTGTCCGACAAAATAAAATTTGCACATAACATCCTTAACTTTCAATTTTGTTAATTTAACCACTTACTGTTTCAAAAAAAATATATATGAAGAAAAATTAAATTTTGTATTTCATAAAATTCGGGGTCTTACAGTCAACATGTTGATTATACATGTTTAACCCATTTAAATTTCGTACTGAACGTGTCAATGCACAAAGTGGAAGGTGACGGAAGGAACTTCTTGCTTTAACCCTAAGAGTACTACTGAAGACGTTACACGAAATGACCCTATGATAATAAATTTGGGTCCTCAACACCCATCAATGCATGGTGTTTTTCGATCTGTTTATGACACGAAAATTGTCTATACTCGACACTAATCTTCTTATTTTATGTTGTGTTCATATTGAATTACTATATCGTGTCAAAAATTGTCACCTCTAACCATAACTAATTTCCTCATAAACTAATAATACCTTTAAGGCTGCCTGTGCATTAGACCAAGGCTGATCATATACCAAATTAAAATAAGCATAATTAGTGGATATTAATCCAAATATGCTCCAATTATTTAATGTAAAAGTTAAAATGCCAAAATTGTACGCAGTTTGTGTGTATTCAAAACACATACTCTCTTTTCAATATATGTATAGATATAAATATGTATTAAGCATATGATTATGTACATACTTGAACTGAACGAATATAATTCTATTTGTTTCGAAAACGGATCATGTTACAAAAATAATTTTACTTATTATTATAAGATTTATAATTTTTTAAATTTATATAAATTATATCAATTTTAAATTTTTTTAAAAATATTTTAATTTTAAAAAATTAACATTAATCTTTTAATTTAGAACGCAAAGACTATTTAGGTAGCAATGCTTGCTTGGTGACGGTACCTGAGACTACAGAGAGGGAAAAAGATGGTGTTTTACTCTCTCTTTGTTTTTTTGTTCCGTTTCAAATCTCTTTTTTTCCTTCGTCTTTTTTTATTTTATTTTGTTATGTTGAGCGGAATTTAATATTTGTTAAGGTTGAATCTCAAAACCTCTTAATTCTTTAAAAATAGACTTAACCATTGTATCAGGAGGCTTACATTTCAAATCTCTTTTGTTTTAACAAATCCTTCAAATTTGTCTGCTGCATGCAATTTCTTAATCTAAGTGCTCCATTTTTTATACATCTTATTTAGCTCGTTCTCTGCAAGTTGATGATCAAATCGCCATTAATGGAGAGAGAAGGATTAGATATATAAAAAGTATTTGCAGGTTGTTTTTTGACAAGAAGTGTTTAAAAGACTGGCTGGGATCATGATTAATGAACCGAGGCACAATGTTATGATGGGTAGTGACATTTTTTTTATATATGCAAGGCCATCATCATAAAAAAGATTAAAGCTAGATCATTCAAGTTAATGCTTATGTATCTCTCTCTTTAGGCGGTGCTCGGCCTAGATAAGATTTGCTAGCTGGACTTGCCTAGTATAGCACTAGCAATGGTATCCTGGTCATTTCGTTTGCAATCAATTCAAAATTAATTGGTTAATTGTTCAGAGTACATGAGGGTTTGGTTTTGATTATTTCCCTCTGAACATATTACTAATTGAAACTTTCAATATTATAACCATGGTATAGTCTATTTTCTGATATATATATATATATATATATATAAAGATAATAATTCATAACAAATAGTTATTATAAATATTATTTTTGGTAAGATGATTCTTTCTGAGATAACGCATTGAGTTTTAATTATTTTATGATTTAAATTTGAGATTTGACCTTAATTGTTGCAAAAATGACAATATGTTAGTTTAAGCGACGAGGAATATAAGTGATTTTCAATTAACAAATTTATTATTAAATCAAAATTAATGTGAATCACTTAATTTTTAAAAATAATAAATAATATTGTACAAATAATTTATAAATTTTATAATTATATTATTTAAAATTAAGTGAATTCATAAAAGTGACTTTTAATGAACAAAGTTATCGGATATTTTTGGAAAGGAGCTGGTAAAAGTATTACTATTACCTGTCTAAAAGCAACTCGATGCTTTGAGGACGGAGCATCTGACGGTGGAGCTCAATAAGTGAAACACGGGCTATAATCTGACTTTGTGACAGGCTAGGGTGAATAAGTGGAATAAGTCTAAAAACATAAATTTTGTACATAAATTCTATTTAAATTATTTAAAAGTGGAATCTAATGCATAGTCTTTGCCTATTTCTTAAATATGGAGTGCTCTTGTCTTAGCTGCTATATGTTGAATCTATATATATATCACCTGATTTTCAACTGATAATTAGTCGAGAGAAGGGACCTGAATATTAGGAAGATAGAGAAGAATGGCTAACTGATAAATATTAAATGGAAATTTTATTTTATTTTTAAAAGGAGATATCTTTAAATGGCACTTTTTGCAGATGCATTAATTAATCAGAAAAGCGCAAATGTTGAGGACCTATCTTAAAGCAAAAGTCTAGTAGTGTAGTGTTTTGTAGCAGTACTTTTGACTCCTTAATTTTTCAGGTTGTTTATTGCTTGGTTTAGTACTCGATCTCTTAAGAAAATCAGCGATCGGTCTTGTTAGAATAAGTCTTTCTTTAGTTTTAAACTAAATGTCAATTTTATATGATCATAGATTGGCGGAGGAGATGTAAAAGAAAAGGATGAGCAAAATGGGTCTACTCCAAACTATGTAATAAATTGTTTGCCTTGCGTATACTGTATAGAAGAGGTACTTCAAAATCCTAGTTGCTGTAGACTTCTTGGCTGAAAATGGGTCTACTGATCAAGTGACTTATTAAATTCAATACATAAAAAATTCACCAGTCGTCTACCCATCTCCTGGAAAAGACTTACTGATTACTATTATGATCCATGTGCATGCATATATATATATATATACTAATTTTTCTAACAGAAAAAATTGTTGTTGCTAATAATTTACTGAATTGAGACACATTTCTCATTGCTAAATGACTTGAACGAACTTAGAAATACATTTTTCCTTGCTAAATTATATACTGGTAAGTGAAGTTGGGTTCATGTTTTCAGGTTCTGGATTTTGTACAGGGCTAAACAAGATGGTCCTGTGGTATTGGCGAGCTTAAGTTGTCTTTCTCCTTTCAGTTTGATATCACTTCTCCCTTATCTGGCTTTTATTTTCTGATTTTGCTGCTATGTTTTTCAGGTCAGGGCTGGCGACATCCTTGGGAATACTAATGGATTGTCGTCTTGACTTGTATTTGAATAATTTGGCATGGTAATTAATTGCAGAAAGCATTCACATTCATTTGAGGAAATACTAATAGAGAGAATGAAGGAGAAACTAACTTGTTGCATTTGTTTTTTGATACTTGAAATTTGGAATTAAAATGATATATAAATGCGGTACGTGAATCGATCTTTCCATTTAAAAGTCGACTTTCTTCTGAATTCTGATTTTAACTATTTGATCGATACGTAGCCATCTCAAAACAAAATAAGAAGACAAATAATTAGAGAAATGGGGGAGAAAGAAAATGGTAGAGATACTAGGAACATAAATTGGGGAATAGAGAAACCACTTTGTTATGTTTTTTTTTTTTTGGGGGACAAAGCTCATGGGGAACCAGACCTCCATTAAAGTGCCTCTAACTTTTAACAAATATTCTTCTCCGTTTTCATTGTATAGATGATATATGCACACATATATGATGGATATAAAGCAATTACCCACTTTCACCACTTACTCTAACTATCTAATCAGCTACGACAACTACATAAAATTAGGCCTCTTATGGTACCGACTAAAATTAATAAAAATAAAATATAATAACTAATGAACTTGAAAATTGTGCACATA
Organism: Hedera helix; assembly: GCA_947179155.2. NCBI lineage: Eukaryota > Viridiplantae > Streptophyta > Magnoliopsida > Apiales > Araliaceae > Hedera > Hedera helix. The sequence continues at coordinate 54,264,475 of OX359268.1, read as the reverse complement.
ACAATTCTCAATAAACAGGCAAATTATTTTTTAATTTTTTTTCAGTTGTAAGTTTCATCCAAGTATTTAACTATGTAATATATTGTTGCCTGATAGAAGTGCATATCGCCATGGAGAAGTTTCCTAGATAAAACCCATTTTGAAATCTATGTAACAATTGATCTCTTTTTATCTCCTAACGCGCTTCGGCTTCCTGCGCCTATAGATGGAACTAATTGTCTGGTCTTTGAAACACCTGCTTCCTTTATATACCTTTTGGTTAAGTGTCGATAAATACCCAAACGAACCCCAAAAACGAAATAAGGAAAAACATTTAGCTTTGCAAGTTGCATAATGAACCGAGTAGAGAGTGCAGGGTGGTGCTTAGGATTAGGCTTTCCTAAAATTTTATTCCCTTCCGTTTCACAAAAAGAGCACCATTTGCAAAATTTATAAACTTTAATAATATGTTTTTATTTCAAATGTTTATCTCTATATTTATTCAGTGTTCTGTTTAGTAGTGATGGCTTAATAATGGAATTGTAATGATGAACTTGATAACATTTTATCATTTTATATTACCATCAAAATAAATGAGACTCTCTACTTAGTTGTGCTCAGCTGAGCTTAGAATGTCTATCTGCAAGTTCCATTTGGTAAATACGTGGTGGCAGCCTAACAAGATTGACCCCATTACAGTAAGCATGACTCTGAGTGTTTCTTGGACATTTGGCGATAGTCTTGGCAACATTACAAATGGTCGAGTGATCCATTATTCGAGAAACTGAAGTCATTAATAGTAGGCATTGCGTCCCCCATACTATTAGCCTGGGTGAGTACAATGTTGAGCCGCTTTGGAGGCTTGCATATGATTATTTAGCTTGTGACTGGAATCAAGTAGGCATGACATGAGTTCAATGCTGGGCTGCTACCAATGAAATTTGCTAAATGATGTTTTACTCATAGGGGCAAATCTATTGGGCTAAATGTGACTAAACTTCAGTGATGATTTGAATTCGCACTATTTCTCACTCTCTCTAAATTAAATTATAATATTTTGTTTTCAGGTGTCCCGTTGAGGAGCTGACAGAGAAAGTACAAACCGCTCTGCTTTGGGTTCTTGGTACAGATGCTGTTCAGATTTCTCCTTTGATTTTTGTTAAATAAATTGACTGTCAAAAAGGAAAATGCTATGGTTTATTAAGCATTGTTGGTCTTATTTCGTGGGGGCTTGGCCCCATCTCTGATGTGCTATCCTTCGCAAAATGTTTAATTTTTAAATATCTATACATGTTTTTCCATGTGCTGTGATGTTTTAATCTATTTATTTGTTCACTTTTATTACTAATTTTCTCTTCCAATCATTCTGTCTTCAAGATTTATCGGTCAAAGGGCATGGCGGTAGCCATGGCCACTACCATTCTCATCATTCTCATGTTGGCAATGTCTCACACTCAGCTGAACCTCTATCTCTCTTTCCCCTCAAATTTCTATCTGTAGATCTGACTGACCATATAGAGGCCGGGAGGAGTCAGTCGACCCTAGGTTTGAAGGACCTTTACTGTATGCATGCTAATAATAAAGGGCATCCAAAATATTTTGACATTTGACAAGTTAAATTAGACTCTTTTTAGGGAGACAACAGGAGTATATATGTTTTAGCTGCATAGACTATCACTACAAAGAGAATTAGGCCCTCTACCTTAACAAAAGCATATGAGGATTAAATTGCCTTTGACTTAAATGAATTTATAGAAGAAAATATTACTAGCTAGGTTGCTAGAATCTTCTAGCAGTGAACTGTAATGATTAAAGACAAATTAAATTATAAAGGAACTCAATAAAAATAAGTAAAAGATTGAGCTCTTAGAAGCAAGTCAAAAATATATACAGGATTCAAACATATGTAAAATTAAAGAGGAGACGTACATAAGAAATACTTTGTATGATCCTCTCCTTTTAGAAGTTCATAGCATTTTCCTCACTTTTACTTTTCATGTCTAAATTGGAATATTTTGCATTCGCAACAGGCAAATTCTTTCACGCATGTGTGCGTGATAAGAATCAAAACCTCGAATGTACACGGGGTTTACCTAATTTAATTATGAAAAATTAGCACATATATGAAATGAAAGATAAATTATCCAAGTAAAAATAATAATCATTCAATAACCTTTATTACAAGCTAGCAAGTGATGATCATGGGAAATTAATTGACTAACGCCATGAAAAAGATAAAGCTGACATTAAAAAAAAATCAAAGAATTATTATAACTACTTCTATAGCTTTGCAGCGAGCTACAAATAGAAAATTCAGGCCACAGGAAACCCTTAAAATAATAGGTTGCCCATGGCCATCGTTCTTAACTTAGTTCGTGAGTATGTTGAGAAGGGAAACTCTGGTTTGAATCAACCCCCTAAATATACACTCTAATTCAACATAAAGATCTTCAATAGCAATCTCCGCTGCCTCTAATCTCTTATTCCCCATTTGGAACATTGTGGTATCACAATTCTCCCATAAGCTCAGGCTGTTCACACGCATAAATTTCGAAGTAAAATACCCTTTATTTGATTTGCTATCTGGGCTAGGCATGGACATTAATGACATCAATGACTCCACAATAGAAATAATAGTGACTCTCACTTCTCTTAGCACATTAACAACCACCACAAGGCTGTGATCAATGGGGTAGAGGTCAGAGTTCATGAGACAGTTGTTCTTCATTTCTTTCAATGACCGCATGCAATTCAACATCTCCTTCTTCAACTTCTTTCTATGGATATAAAAAGGTGCAAATTTGTTCTCTAGTGTGGTTTCTCCTACACTTATCCTGCGAAACGTGGATTGAAGTTCTTGCAGATGTTCTTTTACGAGCAAAAGAACATCTTTTGTGGTGCCACACACGTCTAGCATTTGTAGTGATGCTTTGCATACCTCGTCAACATATTTCTCTTGTTGGTTGTGGACTAGAGCTCGTTTGATTATCTGAGAATGAAGCAAATCGTTTGCAGAGTTGTGCAGTTCTCTGAGCGCAGCAAAATTTGAGCGGGACATAGCTTTTCTAGCAGTTGAGCAAAGACGCAAGGTTAATGATTAAAGAAGCTTTGAATTAAGAAGGGAGAGTTTTTAAAGATAGGGGTTCGATGAGCTAAAAGGGTAATGAGCCTCTCTCTCTCTCTCTCTCTCTATATATATATATATATATACATACACACATATAATACATTAGATCTCAGATTTCGAGGAAGAGAATTTCGAGGAAGAGGACATGAAGTATCCTTTTTTGTACGGATTCGTTATAAATTGGAAAAGTTTAGGGAACCAAATTCTACCGGATGAACCTTCGGGGAGAGAGAGAGAGAATGGAATGGTTAAGAAACTTGAGAAATACTGCATAAGCATACTATATATTTATATATTACAACATTAAATCTATGGTTAGGATTCTAGTCAGCTACCATGCTGAGATAATGAGCTGCCAAGAAATGATCGAACTTTATTGACCACCTTATATCACACTCTTATTACTATTATTTTTTCTTCACTGAATTAAATAAAAAGTATATCATATAAAAGCATTTCTTATAATTAATTTTATGATTTTTTTGGCATATTAAGAGCGCTGCACATGACTTTTCAAATTTTATTTTTTAATTACCAATTTTAGTCTTGTGATCAATATTGCAAAAAATCACGACTTTTTTTTTTTCTCTTTCAGAATAAAAGAAAGTATTTTATTATTTTAAAGAATTAAAATGTAAATTTTTTATTAATCTAAAATATCAGGTAAATTATTTTCAGGACCACTGAACACCTGAGTCAGGATCGATGAATGGGCGGACACTATTTCTAAATTAAGTATAGTCTTTTAAAAGCATGGATCAACTTAGCCGTCAGCACGGAAATCAACTCTCAAAAGGGATGGTCCGTCAATTTTGAAACTTTAAATTAGTACTTTAATTTTTGTTTGACCCAATTCGTTCACACAACTTTACAAAGTCTTCAGACTTCCTTTTCTCTTGTTTTTTTTTTATTTTTTATAAATATTTTATTTCTATTTATGTGATTTTGTCCTCGCTTTTTCCCTGTTGACGTAACCATTGGGCGTTACTCTATGTCCGCCTATAGCCTTTTTTGCACGTGTCTTTAGCTCGGAACTGGGTTGTCGATGCATGGACTGGTGGGCCTGCAAAGTAAAGAGGCCCCTTTTGCCCTTTTAAATGCTCAGCTGGGAATTGGGCTATAGATGCTTGAGTAAATGGGCCGAAGATGTAAAGGTCCGCACAAAACATCTTAACTTGTGTTTGATAAAACTGAATAGTAAGATTTGAAGAGTTTAGACATCTAAATAAAGTAGAGTATTCATCTAAAATTATATCTGAATAAAAAAATACTATTTGATAATTAATTTTTTTTAAACGTCTGAATAATACCGTTTTACCATTTTAACTCTATGCGTTGTCTAAATTTTTTTTTTGATAATTTTAAATATTCAGTTTAATAAAAATGAGTGAACAATTTTGTTGAATGTATATATATATATATATATTTTATATATTCTAGTAAATAAATATTAAACAAATCGCTTAAAAAATTAGCAATAATGTATAATATGATAACTATTACATTAGATAAAAAATTGTGTCAAGTTAAATAGAACAACAACAGAATGTAATAGTTTAAGAAAAGAATTATATTTTCTTCGTTTCAAAATATAAGATCATTATTGACTTCATAAAGTTAGTTTAAAATATTTTTAAACTTATAACTGACATGAATTTCTTTAATTTTAGCTTATACGATGATGACTATTGAAAAATATTGAAAAACTAATACTCATTGTAAGATTTATTGTTTCAAAATTTTTAATCATCTCAATTTTAAATTTTAAAATATCTTAAATTGACTTTTTAAAAATCAATAATAATTTTAAATTTTGGAATGGAGGGAGTATAATATTTATTGAAACTATTTTTGTCTATTGATTTAAAATTTTCATTAAGAAGCTTATTTTTTTTACCAAACAACTATCAATTCACTTTCTCAATAGTAATATCTTCTTGGGCCAACTTAGCTCTCCACAGGCTCACTAAAGGTATTAATAATAACAGCTTGAATTTTTATATACATATGCAAATATCTCATATTAGTCGATGTGAAAGTGAAGTGTTACACAACTAGTCTTGTGTAAGGAGGAAAAAGTGTATTCTTTCATGCTTCCTCTAGAAATTATACTTTCAAATCAAAGAATTATAGAGGTGCAAATAAACTAAGCTATTTACGAATAAAACTCAATTCGACTTTAGTTTGTTTATCGATGAGAACTCAAACAATAAATTGTGTTCGTTTACCTAAACAAGCCAAACTCGAATTATACTATGTTTGACTCGAGCTCACTTAAACTCGTCTCGTTTAGTACTTAATTAATTAAAATAACTATATTTTTACATACTATAAATGTAAAAATTTAAAAATAATTAGGTTAAGAATTATTTAAATTTGGTTATACGAGACTAAAACTTTGCCCAACTCAAGCTTGATTTATTTATAACTAAGACGAATTTGAACAATATATCAAATCTTTTTTGAAAATTCAGCTCGACTAGGTTTGAATTGTGTTCACTCAGGAATGATGGACATGGGAATGTTTCCCTACCTAGGAATAGGAGTGTTCATTTTTTTTCGATTTTAACGCGTTTGCTTAAAAAAACCCGTTGTTTCTAACTTTCTTTCATATGCTTTCACCATCCGTTCGTTTCTCTCTCTACTGTTAAAACCCCAAACTTGCTTCATCTCCCTAACATTTATAAAATCCTCAAATTCATCCATGGCAACCAGGCCATCGAAGAGGTTCCTAGATTCCGATGAAGAAGAAACTTCATCGCTCGCACATACGACGACAGTTGGGTTATCCAACCAAAATAGAGCAGCGACACCGGCATAGCCTAAATCTAAGAAGCCCAAATTGAAGAAATCCTCTATCCTTTCTCCATCCGATAAAGATTTATTTACGCATAAAATTTTGAGTGAGCCCCAATTAATAACCAGAGTAAATCTTTTCCAGCAATAGATCCCAAATCTTTGTGTACCAGTACCACTATCTTTTAAGAAAGTGCATTTTGTCCACCTATTATATATGACGGGTTTTAGGCTTTTTGGTGTTGAGATTAAATTGGGCGAGAAAGAAAAAGAATCATCATCAACCATAAAAGGGAATATTCTAGGAAGAGCAAAAGATGAATCTTGTATGAGGAAGAGCAAAAGTATGGGGAATCTCCAGACCTGCAATTCACAACACAATAATGTTGATACTGTTTGGTATCTCTCTGATGGCCTCATCCACAACAAATCTAAAAAAGATCACGAAAGAAAGGCAATCCCAATTTTCTCTCTCCTCATATATATACAAAATAGAGGGTTTTCTTGAACTATGATTTTATTTAGTTTTTGGGTTTCTTGAAGTATGTAGGATATTTTCATGTATTGGATAGTGCCCCTTTACTCTCAAAAGAGCTTATACTTCATTGCAAGGTGAATTTATTGGTTCCTGTCTTCTTCATATGACTGATGCTATTGCTGTTTATAACTTTGATATATTTTTGATATTTATCGGTATCGAACTTATACTGAACCGACTGATTGATTCAATATATCAGTTCATACGGTACCAATCCGATTTGATACCGGTCGAATTCGATACAGTTATATACTGGTGCACACCCCTAGGCTAGGAAGAAAAATATCACCCAAAAGATGTAGCAGGAAAAACTTTTTCTCAAAGTGCATGGCACTTGGAAGTTTGAATTTTTAGGTGGCTCCCATAACATAAATTTGTCAACCAATGCATACCTTATTTTCATCCAAATATTGTCAATGTTACTGAAATGTCATTATAATACCCAAAAAAGAGCATCACTAAAGCCCCCTCTTTCATATCACCAACAGAAAAATTAAAAATTTAAAAGATAAAAGAAAAATGAGCAACACAGTTGACTAACTACCGACAAGTTATTCAGTGTTTTTTGATATTATCACGTGGTGTTTTAGACTAATTACATATTGTTATTGAATATATACAATGAGTTTTTTATATTAAACCACTAACTACAACATATGATTGGTCTTAGAATATCTCGTGATAATGTCTCAATAACGATGAATAATTTTTCCTACCTAAAATCTACATTTATGTACGGTGAAGTGTTAGGTTGTAAATGGGGATTAGTCAAAGAAACAAGTTGAAAACTAAATGGAAGTCACTGTCTTTCCAAGTAATCATCGCTAGCTCATAGAGTGGTTGTGCACGGAAGCGTCAGCTATCACAACCAATCAATTTCCATCTCCATGCATCATTTATTGTGGTATATTCTTTCCCATTCTTTGAAAATTAAATTATGTAATCGATCTTGATTAATTTGTTACATATATGGGAATAGGATGATTATGGTAATCACAGTCAATTGGCTATGGCATAGACACATTTCATTTCGTTAATGATATTTTTGTTTTTTAACCAACTTTATTAACCGATAAATGTCATTTTATCATTTAATGAATAAATATTACCTTTAATACCAGTTAGGTAGAAGAAGGAGCAGCTGAAACTAAGCAAATGAATGATTCTATCTCCTTTTAAATTGATATATTTTTTTTGGTTGTATGTTGTCTTTATTTCTCTCTCATTCATCTTTCAAAACCCCACTTCTTCAGAGACTTATTTCTCTTCTCGCTGCCCCAAGATAGAGCCCCAAAAGGGGAAAAGATTTTGCCTTTTAAATTTGCAATATATGTCGGTCAAAAATTAAGTAAAAAAATATTTTGCCAATGTGTTTGTTTTTTGAGAATTTGCCATGGAGATTGTTGCAAAGAAGAATAAGAACAGAGGACAGAGAGAGAAAGAGGTCAGCTGGTGAAGGGGTTTGGGAGTGAAAAGCCAAGATTAATGCATAAATCTGAAAATTTCAGCAGCACGTATACCTATCGAGAGGAGAATCACATGGTTAGTTATGTTTTTTGACAGCGATCTGAAATTGATGCATAAATCTGAAAATTTTAAGAAAAAATTAAAAACATTTCTTCCTTCGTTTGTAAGCGGTGATGGTGCGTGCGGTTGTGGGAAAATAAAATCTGATTTAGAAATTCTTTCAGTTTGATCTTCACAATGGGTAATTTTTTAATTTAATTAAATAAAATTAATTTTTCAAGTTGGCTTTTTTTCTCCAAATAAGTATAAATGCACAACAATTAAATATTATATTTATTTATATTATTAAAAAATAAGACATAATATTAAAATTTATAATATATTTTATTTTTTAATAATATTTAATTATTACGTGTGTAAACTTGTCATCAACCACCAAATAAACTCTCTCTCCTTTTCGGTTTGCCGACAAGATTACGGTTATCGAATTGGATGGAGTTAATTTATTAACATTTTCTTTTTGTAAAAAATGATGAGTTTAATAAATTGATTGATAAAAAATTTAATTTAATAAAATAAATATAAATTTCGTACTCAATTTAATAAAAAATATATATTTAAACCTGATTGCACTCGTACTTTCTCTTATATATTACTCCATATATAGATGTAATAATATGGCTTTTCTTCTTTTTCATTTGTTGTTTCCTTTTCTTTTAACCAGATCAGCTTGAATTCGGTGGGTATGTTGGTGGTTGGGGCGGAAGTCTTGGTCGTCTAAGGTTAAAAGTATCAAGGAATTAGTCGACGTTAAAATGGGCATTTCATGGGTTACCGTGTGTTTCTTAATCATTTACAGTTATAAATAATCACCTACCGAAAAGGAAATGCTATTTTTTTAATTGATTTTATAATACGATTTTGTTTATTTTATATATAGCTTATGTGACTTTATTTCATTAAACTACAAATATTTTATATAATCATTTAAATATACTCCATTTTCCTCCGGATACACAATGACTTGGGAGGAGGATGCCAAGAATATAGTATTTTTAATTATTTTATATTTTTAATTATTTTATAAAAAATTATTACATAAATTATTATATGAATCATTACTTATAAAAAAAATAAATTAAATTTAGAGGTCAAAACAATATTAGCAAAAACGGAAACTTACACTTGGGGTACTAAAATACTATCTTAGAAAAGAAAATTAAAGGGTCAAAGTTAGATAAAAGCTACTTTTAGGTCCCCTTATTTTTTATTTTTCCTTTTTACGAATTTTAAGATGGAGCAAAATAAAAAACCGAACTTCAAATATATTAACTGTCCAAAGTGTGCCCAAATTTTTATAAACGGTCGTAGAATTGACTTGTGTACTTGAGTCACGTATTTATAGCATTTTTTGAGTGAACAAAGATAGTATATTTTGACGGTGTCCGTCATTATATATACTATTAATACTAACACTCGGTCACTTACACGTTTTGTGTATAAATTATGTGAAGTAATTTTTTTTTATATAAAGTTTGAAAGACTAAATAGAAAGGTGACAAAAATTAATATAAAATGACAAAATAAAAATTATTAAAAGTTGAATGTTGTTTTGAATATTATGTGCTTTAAACTCTCAAATTACAAAATGTTCAAATATTAAATATACCATTGTTTATAAATTTTAACGTCTTTTTTTTAACCCATAACTTGTAGATGTTCTAATAGTGTTACTATCAGTGGTCTCAAATACATCATTTTTTATGTAAGTAATTAAAAAATCATTTAACTAGTTATATCTCGTTTAGTTACAAAATGTATTTTTCTAACAATATTCATCGTTAAAAAATTCTTTCAAATGATAATGGTTGCAACAAACAAATAAATGTGAGAATAAAAATCAGTCTTATTTTTGTTAACCAACCTTTGAGAAAGACCACAAATTTCTTTCGGGTTATAAAATTTAGGATCATTATTCGTATTTACAATTTAATTTTTAAATACATCATCAAGTCCTAAAAAGCTCCTTCTTAAAATTTTGCAAATTGAATCAACCCTTTTAAAAAAAGATTTATTTTCTTGTTGTCTTTTTTAAGTTTACCCTTTCTTGTAAGTTAGCCCTTTTAAATTTACTAAATTATATTTTACCACTAAACTTTAAAATAAAAATTATTTAAACGAAAAAAGTTCAGCATAGGCCATAGACAGTGTCTATATTACCCTCTTTAAGTAGTTCAGCCCTCGTATGTTGTTCAAGTACGATTTCAAGACTCACTAAAAATAAAGAATTTATTTTTTTAATACAAAGCAATGGAATGGATTAACGGATTAAGAGAGCCCTCTTTTTCCCCAAACTCCTTGACGAAGTGAAAACCAAAAGAAGGGATGAAGATTAATTAGTACATATGTTGTTTCTATCAAAGTTTGGAGTTTATTTAATTAATTAGACTTGTTTAATTAGGAATCTTTCGCCCCTCCCAATCCATGCACTTTGATTTTGGGTAAGAGAAAATGTAGTTGTAGTTTCTGTAGAGTTTCCCAGCAATTTGGAGATTCATTGACATGAGAACTTAGAAATTGAGACTTATCAACTCCCACTTGTGTTATTTTCTAGTATTAACTTTTAGTGGGTCCCTGAAACTCGAGAAATTCCTGGAAGAGAAGAAAAGGAATAGTATTATACAGAATTTGCTTCAAAGGCATGATTAAATTGGAATATCCAGACAAGGGGCTAATAAATTTATTTATTTTCCTGATTGCAGTAGCCACGTGGCGCAAAAGGATTACAAGCATCATCCTATCCGCTCTTTGTTCTTTCCCCTGGGCCTACAGCCTAGTATATACGTATAGTATATACGTATACAGTTAAAACTGCAAATAAGTTGAATTGATTCAAATTTTAAATTATTTGAATTCGATTGGTAAAGTTAAATTCATGTACGAATTCGACTCGGATTTAAAATATATTAAAAAAAATTTACTCAGATTCAGTTCAACTTGAATTTTTGTTATTCGAATTCGATTCGACTCAGATCAAATTATATTTAAACTACTCGCGAACTTTAAATTCAAACTCGAATTCGAGTCTCTACATAATAACTAATTTTATAATACATATAATTATTAATTAAACTTATTATTTTACTTAAAAATAAAAAAATATAATTATAATTACATTTTAAATATGTAAAATTATAATTAAAATTATAAATAAAATAATAAAATAACAACTAATTATTCAAAATTTGTTTAATTGTGTATATATTATAAGAGAATGTATCGAGTATAGATTCGAATATGTATCAATCAATTATGTATCAAATCATGATTAAAAATTCGAATAGTTTGAATCCTAAACAAGTCAAGTATAACTTTATTTAGATTTTACTCGTATTTTTATTCGAATTATTTTTTGTACTCAGATTTAAATCATATTATTAACGAATTTGAGTCTCACTCACATTTTTAAAATCGAGCTCGAATTGAGCATGACCTATTTGGTTCAATTTACAGCCTTATATACAGCCCTTGTGCCTCCCCTTCCTCCTTCCTTTTGTGTATCTATTGTTTGTACTGGGACCTTACCTTGAGAGAACAAAAGGAAAACCTTTTCTATCTTTCTTTTTCAAGCGAAACAGAGTATTAAAAATATCACGCGGACAGAAAGACATAGGTCTGAAAATAAAAATTAAGGAGGAAAACGAGATGGAGGAGGAGAAGAAGGCGGCGGCGGTGGCGGCAGTGATTAATAATGTCAAGTCTTCAAGATTTAAAAGGGTTTGTGTCTTCTGTGGAAGCAGTGCTGGAAAGAAAATTTGCTACAAAGATGCTGCGCTTGATTTAGGCAAAGAGCTGGTACGTGTACCCTACCTATATATATATATATATATATATATATATATATTAACTACTTGGGACATTCTTTACTAAAATTAATGTTAGCTAGCTAATTGATACTTAGTACATAGTTAAGGTCTCTTTTTGACCGTTTAAATGATTAGATACGTATGCATCTGTGGGTATTGGCTTAATATATATTGTTGAAGTCTGTATCTAACAATTGTTTTTATTTTTGATATGAAATGAAGGTGTCAAGGAGCTTAGATCTTGTTTATGGTGGAGGCAGCATAGGCCTAATGGGCTTGGTTTCTCAAGAAGTCCATCGAGGCGGAGGACACGTCTTAGGGTACAAACAATCCTAATATTATTTTACTATTAATTAACATTCTCATTCCAAATTTATGTTGCTAGCTAGATAGTACAACTCTTTTCTCATATCATATATTGTTTTCTTTAATTTCTTTCGCAGAATCATCCCAAGGACTCTGATGGCCAAAGAGGTATATCTAAATTTTCTCATCTGTTCTTTTTTTCTTCTTTATTTGGAATTTTCATGTTATAACACGTACATGTTATTCTAATATTTGGTTGATTTTGGGGAATGAAAATTGGAAACAGATAACTGGTGAAACTGTTGGGGAAGTACGCCCGGTAGCCAACATGCACCAAAGGAAGGCTGAGATGGCCCGCCATTCTGACTGTTTTATTGCATTACCTGGTCTATCCCTCTCCCTCAAAATCATTGTCTTTTTTGGGGAAATTAAATAATAAATGCAATCATTTAATTAATATGTATGAATGTCTATTATAGGTGGGTATGGAACTTTGGAAGAGTTATTAGAGGTTATAACATGGGCCCAGCTTGGGATCCACGACAAACCAGTAAGCTTTTTTTTTTTTTTTTTTTAATTATTATTATTGAAACACTCTTTCTGAAATTCCTCCTAGCTCAGTTCCGGTTAAATTTGGGATGTGGAGCTAATGAATTTGATAGTATTTTGGTTCCAACTAATTGCTGCAGGTGGGTTTGCTAAATGTGGATGGTTACTATAATTCTCTGCTAACCTTCATTGACAAAGCAGTAGATGATGGGTTCATTATGCCCTCTCAGCGTCACATCATTGTCTCTGCTCCCACCGCTACAGAACTCGTTCAAAAACTTGAGGTAGTATTTCAAGTCATTTCTTCTTCTTCTTTTAATTAATCTTTTATTTTTTACAATACGTAGTAATAGTACATAGTTTTCATTTCAAATTAATTATTGGGTCGTTTTTATTTCTGTGTTTCAGGATTATGTGCCAGCACATGATGGAATAGTGGCCAAGGCTCGGTGGGAGGTTGAACAAGTGGAGCTTAACGCTACTTTGCAGTCTGAAATTGCTCGGTAGCAAGCTCGCTAGCTAGAGACTTAATTGAAACATAGTTAATTAAGAAGACGTTCTTTTAACTCTCTCTCTCTCTCTCTTTCTTTTAATTCCCTGGGCTTTTTTTTTTAACATAGTGATTTAGCTGTTTGTATGGCAAATTAAGAAAATGATCGAGGAGGATTAACAATGGCGAATCTAGTCTTCATTTTTTCTCTAATGATATTACTACTGTTTTGTATAGAAAATCAAATCAAGTCAAGTCTAAAACATGCAAGGAAAAAATAATACTAATACTAATAATTAGATATAGCATGCTGCAGCCTTTAATTTTTTTTCCCTCGTTATGATGCTCGCGTGCCTGATTCTACTGCTCTCTCCCCTCTCTCTCTTGTTTATTCTACTATTCGGATCACTCTTTTGGTTGATTTATTTGGCTTGGAATCCATTGAGGTTATACGTATATTTGTATTAATATTTTTTTAATTAAATAAATTATATATAAATAAATAAAACACTTTAAGTACACTTAACTAATTTTAAAAGTTGTAAAAATCCAAAAGATTCAAACTAAACTTAAACATGCAGCAAGGAAAAAAATCCTCTCTCCCAACCGAGTCCCAAGTCCCAACCACACACGGCCACAGGAGACTGACTGAGCCACTACTGATACCGACATCAATGATAGGTGGCTTTAAACCAAATCCAACGTGCATGCTCAAATTAATTATTTATCCATTCTCTTTCAATACGTACTCACGTACTCACCTCAACGGAACTTAATTTCTCCCAACAACTAAATTCGGCAACTAATTTTAATTAACGATTTTTGGATTAATCAACGGTAACTGGATTTATCATCGACTTGCATTAATTCCAGTTTGATTTTTCAAAATCAACATCAATACAATTTATTTATTTAACTTTTAAAATATTAACTTTTTAATTATCATGTAGTACTATTTAAATAGTTTACGATTTCTATAATCTTGTAATCTAAAACTAAACTACTCCGTTAATATCAATTTTGAATTTAAAATATTTTAAATAAATTTTAAAAATTTACTGTTAATTTTTATTTCAAAACAAAGAGAAAATGAATTGAATTTTGTTACATGTGAAGTTTGAATGGAAAATGGTGGGAAATAAATATTAAAGCACCCTTTCTAACTAAATAAATCTTATAAGACCGTCGTCTTATTAGGGAAATAACGGTGGAATTCCATGTTCAAATAATTTATGATGTATGTTTGGTACTCACTCTCAAAAGAAATATTTTTACAAATAGAGATTATATTTATATTAATATTAACTTAGTCATTCACTTATTTAAGAAAATTTTATAATATAAAAGATATTAATTTTTACTTATAATAATAATAATTTTTTATTTACGATTTATTATAGGTCTTATTTTTTTCACTAAAGCCCCAATTATGAGAATTTATTTGTTTTTTAATTTTGTCCTTATCCAATTCTTCTTAATTATAATTGGTGGGAATCAAAAGTTTAGAGTTGTTTCCCAACCTGGCGTTTTTGTAGTTACCTAGGTTTTTTAAACTTCAATCAATTACATGCTTTTAATTTATTATTTTCCCAAGGTCCAAAAAAATAAAATACTACTAGTGGTAATATTTTTCTTGTTTTATACTATATGCTTCTAGTTCTAGGCGTCCACATTAGACTTTCGGCTTATTTTCATTTTACTACAGTATTAAAAAAAAGAGACTACTTTATACATATAATATTCAAATATTATATCTTATTTTATCATTAAATAATAAAGTCTGATATAAATTTTTATATCAAAATTTATTTTTTAATAATAAAATAAAATGTAATATTAGATATTATGATTAAAGATAATGTGTTTATTCTAAAAAGAAAACTAAACATGTCAACAAGTAACTTTATGTGGATAATAACAAATGCGTTACAGTTAAACAATAAAAGACGCTCTGAATCAAATGAAAACTAACGAAATAGATGCCACTTTATTTAAATCCCAACAGCATAATAATAATAATAATAATAATAATAATAATAATAATAATTCATGCATGGATGCACTAATAGACACGTATAAGTTCCAATTTTTTATACTAATATATACTCTCTTTTTTAATTATATAAATCGTTTAAGATATGATTATATATATTAAGAAATTTTATTAATATTAATATTAGGTTGAAATTTTATTACTATTTATACATTAATTAATTACTCTTCCTTTTTTCTTTATTAATTAGTCAATCTTTAAGGGTAAAGTAAGAAATAATTAAAAAAAATTTCCTAATATAAATATATGTAAAATGACTTATATTTTAAAAAGAAAAAAAAACTTATAAAACAACCTATATAATAAAAAGGAGAGAATACTCCGGTATTTGCTAAAACGTCTTAAAAAGTTTTTTTGGATATAAAAGGCTAAGCACCAGTTGATGTGTTCAAAACTTTTGCTCGAGCCTACCTAAATTAATATATTAAACTTTTTATTTTTTGATTTTATTCAAGTTTTTTGATCAACCTAGATATTAATGTCAAATTTTATGAACTAGTCGAAAATCACCAAAAAATACCAACACCTGCACTCAGTAAAAATCGTTAGTTACCTCAAAACTAGCGACAGTTTAGGTCGTCTGGAGATAATTCGGTGTGAGAGTAAGTACATGCTAAAAGCGTTATTAATGGTGGCAACTTCATCTTTGGGTTCGTTTTTTCTTGATTTATGGTTGCTGAAAAGGGATACTTACTATCCACCGGCTTCAGATCTGTCTTCAATTCCGTTAACTGTCTCTTCAAGTAGGCCATTTTTTTTTAAGATGGGGTCAGAGTTATCCCGTCTTATGTAGTCACAATTGTCTAACCATATATCACCACGTTTGTCGTCCAACCTTGTATCATCACATCTATTGTCCAGCATTGTATCATCACGTCTATTATCCAGCCTTGTATCATCACGACTGTCCCGCCTTGTATCATCATGGTCCCGATCACGGCGTCGTGCCTGATCGATGACTAGGACCGTCCACATTAGGTCGTGTTTATGTGTAGATTCTCTATCCCGATGTGAAGCTTGTCTTTTGCCCCCATGTCGGTTCTGATTCAGTATTATCCCCCTGTGATAACCTTTAGGATGATCGTCCAACTGTGAAGTGGGGGGATCATTAACCCACCTCCTTTGGTGTCGACTATGTGGAGTTAACCCTCTACATCCCCTAGTTGTAATTATAAGGGCGTCGTCTCCTCTCAGTTCTGACAGTTGTTTATCAAGCTCCCGTTGTAGGGTCTTTATAGCATTGTTCGTATTCTGAATTTTTCTCTTTCTGATCGTCTCTATTTCATCATGATGACTATGACTCATTCCTTAATTACTCTTGAGTAGACCAGAGTTCCTAGCTGAGATCGATTTTGTAACCGTCGAATTGGTCCCCCCACCAGAAGGACTCAACCTGTCTTTCATCGAACCTTGCGTACGTCGTGAGGAGGGTTATGCCGAGGAACCAGCCTCCTCAATAAAGGGATCAACAAGAATTGCCATAACTCCAAGCGTGGGCTGTAACAAAACAGAAAATCCGAACCAAGTAAAGACCTTCTAGAGAAACTCCTAAACTATGATTTTCCTTCGAACAGAATCATAAGGCCCTCCTTCTGCCAAACTTTGTGAGCTCGTTGAAAATCACCAAAAATACGAACACCTACACTCAGTAAGAATCGTTAGTCACCCCTAGAATTAATGACGCCTTGGGCTGTTCGGGAATACTTCGGTGTGAGAGTAAGTACAGGCCAAAAACGTTATCAATAGAGAACTAAATTATGTTGGCATAATTAGGATTCTGCGTATAATAAATTGTGTATACTTTAATCCTTATTTATAACTGTATTTATAGATGTTCAGATTTCATAGTCGAATTAGAAATAAAATGTCTATTTTCAAATTACTTTATAACTACCTTTTATAAATGATAGATTCTTTCTCAAATTAGATCTCATCATCTCTCTCAAATAAAAAAAATAAAATTTTGTTTTAATGAGAACTTTCTCACTTTAAGTCAAACACTTTAGATAAATACAAATCAACACCAAAATAAAATCATTAAATAAATTAAATTATACCTTAATCAACTCTAAAAAATTATATCCCAACATTAGACGTAAAATGGAAGATAAGCATGCGGAGGCCGGAGCTTGGAACCTGTCAATTTTGTATTTTTTTGTGGTCAAATAATAATGCACAAGTTAAGACGTATCCCTTTTAAGGTCATACATACATATATAGATATTTTGCTCAAACTGTTAGCAGTGGCAGCAATATTGAATGTACCTACTACCAACAGTACTACTCGTCATCAGCTAAGTTAATGAACCTTCTAAAATGTCAGACTCATGGGGTCGCTGCCTAAGGTCGCTGCCTACGCGGGCGACCTACACTTGTCAGCTGTCGCCTGTCAGATAGGACAATTGGACCCTCTCAAGCTTCAATTTTCAATAAATTGAGTGAGTTTTAATTAAATTTTGCTACAAATTAAATGATGAATCAAAAATTTATATAGGAAAAATCTAACTCAGAACACTAAATACCTCATATTTAATATAATTAAATAATACTAATATTCTTAATATAATTATTAATGATATATGTTACCAGTTTTGATGCCCTAAACAAAATTAATTACTCCGTAACTAAGAAAAGATAGAGGAAGCAATGGACCCTTGGCAGCCGAGAAAACTGACGTACGTAAGTGGACCTAGGAAATTATATAATTTACCCGGTCTATTTCATCATTTTTTTCCCTTAAGGAGTGTGTGTGTGTGTATATATATATATATATATATATATATATATATATATATATATATATATATATATATTTATGAGACTTATTTTTTCTATGAAATAACTAATTTCTTTTAAGGAGATTTTATTATCATTTTTTGGAAAATTTTATTTTCTTTATTTGAGAGATTTTGCTTTCTTTATTTTAGAATATTTTTTTTTCTCATTTGTAAGACTTATTTCAATACATGAATTACTGAAAAAAAATTAAGGTGTCATCATCATTTATTCTTCTGTTATATGTGTTAAAAAATAGTGCAAATATGCATATTTTATTATTATTTTAAGAATATAATTAAATTTTGAGAGTTTATATGATGTTCATGCTGCGGCGTTGGTACGATTGTTTTTTTTTATAATTATTTGTTATTTTGTTTAAAAAATTATTATTTCAGTTTTTTATTATAATTATTTCATTTTTTATGATATATTATAATTTTAATATATTTTAATCTCTTAAATTATTTGATAAAATAAAATTTAAAAAAATAAACAAACAAACATGAAAGTCTCCCTTTAGACTTTTCTTTAGAGTTCCCCTTTTCTCAAGTCAAAAGTCTTAATCCCAGCGTCCCCTTATCATTAGGGTCGCTATGTATATTGACCAAAGTATTGTATAATTTGTATGGTTACTTAGATTCCATCCACAAATAAATAAATATATTTCATGTCGTCCATCTGCTTCCCCTTAGCAATGAAGATATATATTCATCTAAGTTTAAGAAACAGCTATTTTAATTACTAGTACTTGGGTTACAAAATTCACAATTATATATATTGACTAAAATAAAACGAATTTATATTAACTTTAAATTCAAAAATGTCATAGCTCTAAAAGTGAGTGTAGCAGCAATTTTTAATTAATCAATTCCAATAACCAGAGAGAGAAAAAAGCACTACTACTAACATATGTAGCGACTGCCACCACTTCTCCGGGTTTTTTTTGTTGTTGCTGCTGATCACCTTATGTGTATTTAATATTTAGGTTATGTTTATTTATAAAAATTATAATCTCAAAATTATAATTTTTAGACATAAATTATAATTTTAAAGTTATATTTATTTACAAAGATTATATTTAATAAAAAATTATCAATTCTAAAATTATCTTATTTATTTTTAAATTTGAATTTTAGATTATTAGTCAAGGATTATAAAATAATTTAATAGTTTTAGGATTATGATCTCTGATTGAACATGGTATTAATTAGTCCCTTATATTAAGTTATCTCATAATCTCTACACTATTAGTTCAAAGTCCAAATTTTAAAACAAATAAGGTAAAGATGAGATTAATAGTCTTATCCCAAGTATAATCATTGTAAATAAACCATGGGTGACGCAAGACAATTTGGGGTCTAAAACTCTAAATGAGACCTTCTATGTTCGTCCTTCATTGACTTTTATGGTCAAATTGACCATTTTTTAAATCAATATATCTTATTATTATTTAATATATATGTAAAAAACTTATAAAATATATAAAATTTAGTATTAATTTTAATATTCACTTTTTTTAAAATTTAAATATATATGTTTAATTGTTAATTTTAAAAATAGTCAATTTGACTACAAAAGTCAGTGGAAGACTTTTATTTTGGAACATATGGAGTATTAATATTTTTTATTTAAATAAGACTTTTTTTATAATGTCTTTTTTATATAAATTATTTATGATGTTTAAAAATTTGGGACCTTCCTTTGGGATAAGACCTAAAGGCCAAACTTTTTTTTTATGCTATAGAGCCGACCCTGAAATAAACATAACCATAAAAATATAATCCAAAAATTATAATTCTTACAAATAAATATAGCCTAGAATTCTACTCATAAACAAGATTGTAGCTAATAAGTTAGGCCTAAAATGTTTTACACTTCTACAAACATGTTGCTTTCCTATTTTTGTTTGCAAAAATAAGTTCATTGAATGCGTTTTCAGGTGTTTGTTTTTAAGGTTAAGGAAAGAATATATCACAACTAAATATGCGTTTTTCTGGTTTAACAGTTTTTGACAAAAAATAAATCTTATTTTGTATGTTTGTTTTTCCCTCTTTTTATATTAGACTAAAATTTAAACACACGCATGTTTACATTAGCTTGTCAAGGTTTCATTCTATAATTTTATAATTATCAGAGATTATGTAATACCACTAACGTAATTATGTGTAGACACTTTTATTTTTTTTAATTGTCTACAATTATGTATACAAGAAAATACAAAATTACTGACCATTTTATGTCAGTCCCATTGTTGAGTCTCCTTTTGCTATAATTTCATTAGTGTACGTACTATTAAGCTTAATGCTTCCAATAACGAGACAATTTTTAGCTCTTAACTAGTCTCTTTCTTTTTTTGTATTTTTGCATAAAATAGTCGATAGTTTTGAACCGTGTAAAGTTTGAAACAATGATATTCAAGTTGGATAATTTCACAACTGATGATTTTGACAAAGGGTCTCTTTAAAAATGACTAATTTTTTTTTACTTAAAATTAAAATTTTGATAAATTTATAAATTAAAATTTTAGTAGATATAAGTAAAAATGTTCGGCAACACTTTGATTTATAAGTCGAGAATTATAAATAATAGTTGTGGACGTGTTCTGCTAATAATGACTTATAAGTTATAATAAAATATAAAAATTATTAAAATATTTTTCAATAAAAAAATTACTTATTAGTCATTTTTGTAAGCAACAAATAATTATTTATTTATTTTGAACTTATAAGTAGAAAAAAAAAGTTATTTTCGAACAATTTTTCTGACTAAATTACTTCTAAATTGGGTTGATTAAATAGGTCCGCAACACCCCAAAATGGGTGAGGGCCAAGCACGTGTACGGAGTGTTTCGGATATTATTTGGTTGGTGTCGGGTCACTTTTGACAGCTTTTATGGCGTTAGCCCAATAGTTATTTCGTCTGAGCCCACGGCTCTACTGCGTCCAAATGTCGAACGTGGTGGTGCCGGTGGAATCGGTGGTCCACCTACTCTAGATACATGGGTTATATCCTGGATTTATGTCCTAGTGTTTTTTATCCAAACATTAATATTAGAAAAATGTAGGATAATTTTCAATTGTGAAATCATTTGGTCGCTTGTTTTGTCCACCGACACTAAATCCAGTTCAAAGCAACAAGTATGAAATCATTACTTAGATTATGTTTGTTTGATTCAAATTCATCATGATATGAAATTGGAATTAGGGGTTCGTTGGTTTAAACTTTTAAGGTAATTGTAATAATTTTATTTTAGAAAATCCATGATTTTAAAATTAAAAAAAAAAAAAGAGAGAGAAATAGGAAGGGGAGTTGCTCCTTTTAATCCAGCACCAGATTTGTACCATGACATTTGAACCTTTGACGCAAAAATAAAAGCCAAAATTAAGAATTCAAAGACGTGCAAACAAATCAGAAAAACAAAAAGCATAAACAGCAATGCCAGGAGAAATTCCATATGAGATCAACAAATTTGAATTGATTTTTTATAACCTGACATTTGACCAAATAAATGTTTCATATACAGAGTTTCTATATTCTTTCATTTACAAGAGCTCAAAATCCATTGGCAGATCCTCTTAAAACGTGGGATGCCATGGGATATGACCATATGATCAAAGCACATGAGCCAGCTAGTACTGGTTCATAATATTAAGAAGGGAGATCCTGGCTTTGATTAAGCTGCTAGGCACACCATCTATTTCCTCCTTAATTTGTTGGATGCTTAACTCCCAACACCTGCAATGGCTTTAGCACGTTCTTCCCTTGTTTGACATCTGTCTGCCACTTTTAAGGTGTCCAAGGCAGCATCAATCTTCTCCATTTCACTGCATTTATGCTCTTCTTCATCACAAACGACGCGCTTGGATTGCTCAAGTTTAGAGACCATACGCCAATTGCTTGCCTTTGGCTTTGAAACTAGAGACCAGAGGGACTCGAGCACTGAGAAACTAACGACTTCAACTTCTCTTAGAATGCGAATCACGCGCGGCCTCAATGCTACAATCTCCATTTTGAGTTGTTTTGCTTTTCCTTTCTCTTCAAGTTCATCATCCATTTTCCAGCCATTTTCATCAACTTCTTCCTATCCTAGAGATCATGTAGCCAGAAATATCGTCGTTCACAAGGCTAGATTCAAAGCCTCTTTTTCTTCTGAGGGAAGATTCAACATTCTTGTACAGATCCCTTCATTTGTGAGAAGATATCTCCACTAATACCGAATGAATCCAATAGTCTTAAAGATCCATCAAGTACTTCTTCAATGCATGTGTCTTTCATTGGGGACAGACTGCTGGGCAAATTGTGTTAGAAGCATAGCATCAACACACTCATGTAAATCCTTGAGACCGCTCAATTTGTGGCATAAGGATGATGATGATGATGATGATGATGATGATGATGATGAAGGTGTTGGAAGGGTTTCTGTGATCTTTAATCTACACAATTACTGCTCACTATTCAAAGTTAGAGGATGGGATCTAGAGGGCAGACCAACTGAACGAGTGTGGGAACAGTTTTTCTCCATTTGAATAGGTGCAGAGATCATCTTCAAAGAAAGAAAGATGAAAACTAGAATTTTTGTCAGTCAATGCTCGATGAAGATGTTTGCGAAAGTCTATTTTACCACACACCATATATAGGGAAGGGGAAGACACAGAATATAATTATTCAATTACATCTGGTTTCATGTGATGGGGCACCCCAAAAACTTCGGCAATGTCTCATCATTGTTTCTTCATTATTCATCGGGTATGAAAAAAAATATGGAATTGCACGATTGTAATGCCACCATTTCAGGTTGGTGGTGGAGGATTTGCACTAACTAATGCAATAAAAAAATGCTTCTGAGATTCAAATTGTCCATGTAGACTGATCAAATCTCAATTATTTGTCTGGAGTTGAGGAACAAGGGCAGGAACTGATTTATCTTAATATCAAGTGCTATGCTACTGTCGATAGATCCATGATGCCATATAGAGTATAGCCTAATCTTTGTTTGGAAATTAAAATGGGCGCATGGGGAGGAAGCAAGGCACTCATATCAACATTAGGTGTAGATGGGGAACAAACCCAAGTTGTAGAAAAGATAATCTGGACTGCAGACTCTTTGATCATGCATGTGAACTACCTCTCAAGGTTACTATAGTGGAGACCTTATTCTTTAGCAGAAGAAAGTACAACAGAGAAATGACAAGTCAAGTCCGGAGAAAGATGCTCAAGGGGAAAAAAACTTGCCTCTAAAAAGTCAGAAGGCATTTCTTCACTGAGTTCTCAAATTTCCTTAAACTGATGCTATGTCTCACCATTGCTGCATTTCGGGAGTTTGGAACCGCCGAAAATGCCAAAATAAAATAAAGATGCGCACCAGTTCTGGAATCATAACCTTTCATGGAATCATAGTTCTGGTTTACCACAAGGACATTCAATTTCAGTTGATTGACACTGAAGAAATATGACATGGATGTCGCTAAGAGCCAAATGAAGAGAATAAAATTTGGGAAAATACAGGCAACTAAAACTGATCATTAATTTATGTATTAGCCTAGAGTTGAGTATCTTATTTCATTTATGGTAGAAGTGAAAGTTTGGAATCAACCATCCTTGTCTAGTGCATCAAATATTTAATGCAAAAAATAAATGAAATATAAGAGACAGGGAACAATTTGAGGGGCAAAAAAGTTTTTCTATTGACTTTCGACACTCTTGTCTATGTATGTATAACTTGTATATCTTTAACAAAATTGTATGATACAAGGCAACTAAAAATGAGTGCCATTCACGTTGACCATAAAATGAACTAGTTGTTAAGTATGTTGAGAAGGGAAACTATGGTTTTCACCAAGTGTCTAAAGACAGCTTCCTACCTGTCCTCTAATTCTTGAATGTTTGTCTCTACCGCCTGCAAAATTTTCGGTACATTTTGCACTCGTTCAAGATCTCCATCTTTGGCAGGCTTCTTACTATTTAGGCTGAACAATTCGAAATCTAGTTTCCGTACTTGACTTATAACACCTCAGTCCTACATCGGTTAATATGGATATTTGGATAGTATATAAGAACTCATGCAGCTATCATTAATACATGCAATCAATCATGACCTTTTGGCTGAGCTCAGGTCGGGTCATCCAAACAGATTGCAGGAGGTGTGGACCCTTAAGTTGGAGAGTTATTATGGGATATTGTCGGCTATTTAAGTGGTTACAAACTCTTAGATTTTGCACACACAAGTCCAGCAGCCTAGCTAAGATATCCATCCAAGACCTTTTCCACGCGTACCATGTGCTTGTTGGCTGACTGGCAACTGAAGCACATCATCAAGGGGGTCAAATAAGTGTACGAGACCTTCCAATTTGCGGCATATTGAGGATGATGAGGATGTGCATTCCGATGCTTTCAACCTCCCTCTCCAATAGTTCCTCTGCATTTACAATTACAGGATGAGACGCGGAGGGCAAGCTTATGGAACGAACATGGTATGCAACTTTTGTATTCATTTTTCCTGTTTTGCAGAAGAAACAAAGCCTATAGCAGAATGATTGTACATTTGTACTTGTACAACTACAAAACAGTGGTGGAATTGAAGGAAGATGTTGAAACCAAAGTCTTGTGCAGCTAGTATATAAAGGGGAAAGCTAAAAAGAAGCGATCTCATCCTTCAAATGCTGGCTGTCATGGCACGATGTTGGTATTCCTACTGTTCCAACCATGAGCCTACTGGTCCAATATTTCAGTACAGGATTGGGTTTTACATATCCCTCAGCTCCATACACTAGACAAGAACTCTGAACTCAAAATCCAGGGCTGCTTCCGCCACCAATCCCCTGCTTTCCTCAAAATTCTTTGGTTCTCAACTCTTACTATCTCCTCCAACCCCCAAAACAATCACTAGATCCTTCCCTTCTCTTTTTAGAAATAAGTTTCTTACACCAAAATCAATTCTCAACAATAAACCCAGTTCTTCTTATTTTCTCAAAGACCTGCCATCTCAGGCCACTTTAGTTGTCTTGCTCCTCTTCAATCACACCCGAAGCCCTAGCCATAAGCGAAACTGTCCCACCACCAAACCCTCCTCCTTCAACTCTAATTCAAGCTGAAGCCTCTTCAAATTCCTCACCCTTTTCTCAAAACCTTTCTTTAACAGCTCCTAAACCCCAAACTTCTGATCTCCCGGAAGGTAGTCAATGGCGATACAGCGAATTCTTGAACGCTGTGAAAAAGGGTAAAGTTGAAAGGGTGCGGTTCAACAAAGACGGTGGTGTTCTTCAACTCACCGCCGTGGACGGCCGTAGAGCCAGCGTAGTTGTCCCTAGTGACCCGGACCTCATTGATATTTTGGCGATGAATGGTGTCGATATATACGTCTCCGAGGGGGAATCGGGTAATGGGTTGTTTAATATTATTTGGAATTTACTGTTTCCGTTTCTGGCTTTTCCTGGACTTTCCTTACTTTTCCGGCGAGCTCAGAGTGGTCCCGGTGGACCTAGTGGGCTTGGCGGGCCCATGGATTTCGGCCGGTCAAAATCCAAGTTCCAGGAGGTTCCGGAGACCGGTGTTACATTTGCCGATGTTGCCGGGGCTGCAGGCCAAGTGAGAATTACAAGAGGTTGTTGATTTCTTGAAAAACCCTGATAAGTATACAGCCTTGGGAGCTAAAATTCCAAAAGGGTGTCTTTTGGTTGGCCCTCCCGGTACCGGGAAGACCCTTTTGGTCCGGGCTGTGGCCGGTGAGGCCGGCATGCCGTTCCTTTCGGTGTGCTGCATCTGAGTTTGTGGAACTGTTTGTGGGTGTTGGTGCATCTAGAGTGAGGGATTTATTTGAGAAGGCAAAGTCTAAAGTTCCTTGCATTGTGTTTATTGATGAGATTGATGCTGTGAGGAGGCAGAGAGGGGCAGGTATGGGAGGGGGGAATGATGAGAGAGAACAAACTATAAACCAGCTAATGACACAGATGGATGGTTTTTCCGGCAATTGAGAGTTATAGTGTTGGCTACAACTAATAGGCCTGATGTTCTTGATTCGGCATTGCTAAGGCTGGGAAGATTTGATAGACACGTTACAGTGGACAGGCCTGATGTTGCTGGAACAGTCAAAATCCTTCAGGTTAGCTCATTCTTTTAATTTTTTTGTCATTGGTTTCGTACTTCTTTTCCCTTGTATGTAGAGTTACTTTTAGTTAATTTTGTAGGCTGTTTGTGTTGAGACTAATGCCTATGATAGAACAAATTTGATGAAGAAACTCATTTGCCAAGTTTTATGCTAATGTGGTACAAGTTTTTGATATACAGATCATGAACATGCAACATGATAATTGTCTAATAAATCAGAAGCAGTTTTAAGATGGCTTTTTTAGTCTAAATTATGATCCTGTTTTAGTTCAAAATGTATACATGTTAAAAACATATAGACATCATGTGACATTCTAGTTTGTGTCTACCTACTTTGAAGCAGTTTAAGTCAATCGGTTGACTCTAAATATATGAAACAGGATATGATTATCCTGTCAACAGTATTGGGAGTTTTGAAGCTGCTTGAGTCGGAATTTATTTTTACTTGGCATCTATATGGTGCTATGCTTACTTGCATGACTTCCCAGAAAGTTTCTTATTGGTGTTCCTGTGTATAGTATCTAAGTTGGGCCTTGCTTCTGAAATATTGACTACTATCAAGAATGTTTTAAGAGTAAAATTCAAAAAACCACACAAGGTTTATCCAAATTCTTGAGTCACTACCTGTAGTTCAAAAATTATCGAATCACCACTTGTGGTTTCACCTCAAATTACACAACGGCACCTGTTAACGATTTGTCTAACACTGTTAATTTTTGCGATTAAAGACTATTTTACCCTCTATATATTTATATATTAACCTTTGAATAGATTCACAGTTATATTATTCATTCAAATGACATAAACACTCTCCAAACTTCCTCTTATTTAACAAAGGGGGAGCACTATTTTCACATGTGTTTTTTATATTTTCACATGGTTCCTTCTCACATGAAGGTGAGACCCATTTTATGCTCATGTGAGTGAGCATCATGTAAAAATATCAAAAAAACATGTAAAAATATGAATTCCTTTAACAAAACATACCCCTCAATCATTACAAAAGAAATATATATTTCTCAAACTCTTAAATCTTAACAAGACAATCTAAAACATAATTACAGACCCAATAACTAAGGCACAAAGTTTTTATTATTATTATTTTTATTTTTTAGAATGAGGCTTAAGGCTTGTTACTAAAAATCCTCCTCCCCTATATCATATCACCTCAATGTTTTTATCCCTCTCTCCATATATGCCTAGTGACGCAGCGGAATATGATTAGATTGTAATGCTCTAACACAAACGTGATTTGTAAGTTTAAACGTACCAACATTAATGTAAAATAAACCCTTGAATTTACAAGGAAAACAAAAACTCTCAAAGAGAACAAAGTAATAATAATATTAATTAATAAAACGTTACTGTTAACAAGTCCTAATAACATATTTATAGTACTAAGCTACTTTCTTATTTCTAATTGAAAAAGGGGAATTATTAAATCCTAAACTAAATAAAATTATTAAAATTAAAGCTCAAAACATAAACGCATTAAATATAAATTTAAACTATTGAATTTTCTTAAATAATAAATAAAAATACACAAAATATATTAAATCTCCACACATGCTAAAATATATGAAAATTCGAATTTTCATTGTTATTTTCCACAGCATCAAACTCCCTTTCTTAGAAAAAATTTGTCCTCGAATTTTAAAACGAATAAGTATCAAGCACCAAGAACGAATTTGCAATTTTCGCAGGATCAAAACTCCATGTCTTTTCTTCTCAAAGAATAATCTTGAAAATAATTGAGAGAAAACCAATAACTTCTAATTTATCTACACGATCAACTATTTCAATAATCTCGAATACTAGAATAATCTTATAACCAATTTTGTCTGCTATAATATCCCTACGCGTAATATCTCCATCCTCAGATTTTGAAACATTTTCTATGTTTTCGTCAATAATGGACAGCTCGTTAGGAACTTGAGACTCTTAAATTACACTAGCATCAACCTCATGTCGACTTTTCTCCAAAACAATACCCTTATGAGCTTCCAAACATGGTGATTTTTCAATTTGTGGTGTACCAATAGGCTTTTAAAACTCACAATATATAACCAATTACTCTACCTGTTCACGACCATCAATTTCGTTCTCATCCAATTCAAATTTTAACTTTGGAGATATCTTGGAAATATGCTT
Organism: Hedera helix; assembly: GCA_947179155.2. Classification (NCBI taxonomy): domain Eukaryota; kingdom Viridiplantae; phylum Streptophyta; class Magnoliopsida; order Apiales; family Araliaceae; genus Hedera; species Hedera helix. Next base: position 54,236,272 of record OX359268.1, on the reverse strand, counting down.
GTTTGATTAGCATGTAAGCAAACAAATTCTCTTCTTTCCACAAGAGAAGCTATAAATATTTTCAAAACCAAAATCTTCTCCATGAAAATCATGCAACCATAACCAACCTAGCAAGATATGTCCAACGTCCATATGCAAAATATGACAAACCACCTCAATTATATACCTTTTACATTTAATTGGAACAATGCACCAATGTGAGACAATAATTGAGGTATCTTTGAGCCAATGAATCTCAAAAGGACGAGGAATTTTTTCGGACTGGAGATTTAATTATTTCACAAGTTTGGGGAAACTATATTAAAATCACTATCTTTATTGAGAACAAGTTTATACACCTTTGATTTTCAATGAATATATGTTTGAAAACTAGATTCGCGTCGTGAATCATTCTGTCGAAGCAAACTAGGAATAAAAAATGTTTTCCACCGTGGCAAGAATATTAAAATTCACTGAACAATACAATTTTGGGGTGTATTTTCAGTATATATAAAATATTGGGGTACGGTATGCAAATATTTAAAACTTAAAGGTTGAAGAAATAATCTAAGAGAAACTAAAAGTTACCAAATTGAACTTTGCCAAATTAAATCAGCACCAACTTCTTTATGATTGTTTGACGATCTGATTGTTGACGGCGTCGTTTGACGACACTGATTGTTTGACGATCTAATTGTTTTGTAAAAGACGATAAATAGTGCGCCCTTTTTTTATGAAGATAAATGAAAATTATGTACGTCTTCTATATAGGAGTTATGCAATCTTCAATTTTAGGATTCAGTTTTCACCAAAAACTCCTCAAGATAACACATGAGGTTCAATAAGCTATCACCTTATTCAGATACAATTTTCCAAGCTCTGATGTCTATTGATGCAGCGAAATATGGTTAAATTGTAGCACTCTAACATAAACATGATTTGTAGATTTAAACGTACCAACAAAAACGTAAGATAAACCATTGAATCCACAAGGAAGATAAAAACTCTCAAATAGAACAAAATAATAATAATATTAATTGATAAAATATTACTGTTAACAAGCCCTAATAACATATTTATAGTACTAAACAAAAAGAAAAACAATTAAATCCTAAACTAAATAAAATTATTAAAACTAAAACTCAAAACATAAACGGGCTAAATATAAATTTAAACTATTGATTTTTTTAAAATAATAAATAAAAATACGCAAAATATATTAAATCATCACACATGCTAAAATATATGAAAATCTGAATTTTCATTGTTATTTTCCACCGCATCACCTAGCAACCCATGTATATGTTAATGAGTTTTTGTCTTAATAGATGTTAGAATTTAAGATCGAACACATGATATACTCAGGTTTATCAATTTGGTTAGTACTACTTGTCTGCTTTATTCATTAAATGTCTTACGCGTTCTACAATAATTCATATACCAAACAATGTTTTATAGTAACTAGAAAACCCCAGTTGCTATAGCATGGGTTCAAGCCCAATACATTCCCAAGACCAGACTACTAATAAATCCTCAAATCCAATTACACATTGTGCTTGGTTGTAATATGATTATATTTTTTAGTTTTTATTTTTGCTGAATAATTAAAAATTATTAGTTTCTATATATAATTTTAATTAAATTTAAATTTAAAAAAAAACAGAAGATTTCTTAATATTTTGGACTTGAAAGAGTGATGGACAAAAGTTAAAGTAGTTGGTTTTTACATGTAATGATTTAGGGTTATTTTGTACAAATGGCACATGAATATGACCATTGAAAATCACTTCACTCGATTTTTGGCGAGTGAAGCCTACTTGCTATCAATTTGGATGGAAATGAAGTAACTTGAAGTTTGAGATCAAACCACATGTGGTGATTCTATAGTTTTCGAACCGTCTGCGATGACTAAAGAATTTGGGTAAACCACAACTGGTTTTTTTGGATTTTACTCATGTTTTAAATGCCCAAGTAACAACTCAGTGATCATATTTACTTCTTTTTCCATGTTTAAGCTTTTTTGTATCGTTATAGGTGCACTCCAGAGGAAAGGCACTAGCAAAAGGATGTTGATTTTGAAAAGATTGCAAGGAGAACACCAGGCTTCACGGGAGCTGATTTGCAGAACCTGATGAATGAAGCAGCCATTCTTGCAGCCAGTCGTGATCTCAAGGAAATTAGCTAAGATGAGATAGCCGATGCTCTGGAGAGGATAATTGCTGGGCCTGAGAAGAAAAATGCTGTTGTCTCGGAAGAGAAAAAGAAATTGGTTGCTTACCATGGTTCGTAAAGCACATAATTTTAACATGGCTTCTCTTCCTAATGCATGTTATGATACGAGGACCAGTAGGTCAAAAATGGGTTTGTGGTTCTCAGTGTCTTCCTATCTATAACTGTGCATGTTTACCTCCACGTGCAGAGGCTGGGCATGCTTTAGTTGGTGCACTTATGCCTGAATATGATCCAGTAGCCAAGATATCCATCATTCCTCGTGGCCAAGCGGGTGACCTTACCTTTTTCTCCCCAAGTGAAGAGAGGCCCGAATCTGGGCTGTATAGAAGAAGCTACCTAGAGAATCAGATGGCTGTTGCCCTTGGTGGAAGGTTAGTTGCACAAACTTTATCTTTGTTTTAATAACCAGGATATTTCCAAGAAGCATAGTACGAACATTCATACTGGTTCAGATGTTTTTAACTACTTACAGAGCTAGTAGAATTCATATATAGCCCATTTTGGGTCCTGCTCTCTGATTCATAATTTTGCTTAAATGATATTGGAAGATGGTGGATGGAATTGGATGGGATGTTAATAATATTCTGTCAATCTCAACCAGTCTTCAACTTGTGGAGGATACAGATTCCTGAATATTGTTCTTAACCTTCTAATCCTGGCAGGGTCGCGGAAGAGGTTATTTTTGGCCAAGAGAACGTAACAACAGGGGCATCAAATGATTTTATGCAAGTATCACGAGTAGCAAGGCAGATGGTCGAGAGATTTGGATTTAGCAAAAAAGATTGGACAGGTTGCTGTTGTGGGACCTGGTGGAAATCCCTTCTTAGGTCAACAGGTAAGATTGTCAATAGATTTAGTAGTTCCCTAATATCTTTTCATATGTGCTATTTGCTTGTTTTTGTGCATGATATGTCAAAAAACTGTCTTTTTTTCATCTTTGATCTGCAGATGTCATCTTAAAAAGATTACTCTATGGCAACTGCTGACGTGGTGTATTCAGAGGTGAGGGAGCTGGTAGAGAAGGCATATTCGAGGGCCACAGAGATCATCACAACCCATATTGACATCCTCCATAAGCTTGCTCAACTCCTCAAAGAGAAGGAAACTGTTGATGGGGAAGAATTCACGAGCCTTTTCATAGATGGCAAGGCAGAATTATATGTTGCATAATTTCAGTCTTAAGCCTGACACTTTTGTATTATAAGTTTCATATACATATATGTTGATACGTTGGATGTACACATCAAAAAGCAATTGATTATTAGTGAAGAAAAAAGTAGCATTACTGATAACATGAAAAACACATGCATCTATGTGGTACATATTTGGAAGACCATCAAGCTACTCAATATTAATATTAATATTAATTATACATTGACTGGTGAATTTCTTGACGACGACAATTGACTGTGACCAATATTTAAGAGGGAAAAAAATCCCCCCAATGATGCCATATGATTATCTTCGTTGCCTTTTTTCTTCAAGTGTAGCAGCCTCATTCAACATGTCCGCTGCATCCTTGTGCATGTCCAGCTTGGCAAGAGCAACTGCCTGCATATAAAATGCTGTAGACCAATCTGCATAGATGCACTGTGCTTGCATTGCATCGCGGAGCGCTGCAGCAGGTTGATCACAAAGTAGATGGCAAAGGCTTCGCCGTGCATAAACAGTCGGTGAAATCATGGTTCCGACATCTATGAACTGAGAACACACAGATTCATAGCAGGCAAGCATGTATGATGCAATAATTAGGCCGAGTAAAAAAGGGGCAAAACAAAATAACCGGCCCGGCTCCTTTTTTTAAAATTCAATCATTTGGATATATATATTTGGACATAACCATGTTACATTTTTGTATTCGGTTTCAGTTTCCAATATAAAAATTTGACTATTCAGGTAACCAATTAACCAAATTAAAAACTTAAAAAAAATAATATACTATTTTTAATAAGACTTTAATAGACTCCTATGAATTATGTACTTATGAATTGTTAATTTAAAATTATTAAATTGATTTATGAATTATTATAATTGTAGATTGTGGTTAAATATTGTTTGAAAACTCTAATGTGAAATTTGAAATGAAATTTTTTGTTTGGTAAAAATAGTTTCATATTTTGGTTATATATCGAATAATCAAATAGTATAATTCGATTATTGGGTTTTGGTTAGTACATATTTCGCATACTTGTTCAGATAGTTAAATTGTATAAAATTCGATATTCGGTTATAACCAAATAGACACTTCAGTTCAGTTATAACCGAATACTCACCCTTACCAGTAATGCATCTCCTTTCTACTATTCTACCCATCCATATACATATTATAATTGTATGACGAGAGCAATGCAAATGTCCAGATAGACTCTTGTATGAAGAGAGCAAAGCAAATGTCCAGATAGACTCTTTGGAGTCTGTCCTGGAAGAAGAAACTTTGGGATAGAGCAAAGTAAGAAACTCTGGGATAGGCACTATGTCTGAAAGAGGAAAAAATACAAGGTCCTTGGAGATTAATTGCCTCCCCCCATCCTCTCCATGGCAGTATGTAGATGTAATGCCTATCCCAGAGTTTATTGAGATATGCCATCTGGCCATCTAAAATTATACTCCCTCTGTCCAGCTTTATTTGTCTTAATTGACTTTTTTACAGTCAAATTGAAATTATTCTCAAGTTTACTAGATATAGGTACAAAATTATTATCATAAGAAAGTATATAGAATATAATATCAAAGTTAACTTATTTGATTTCAAAATTTATAATATATTTGTTCAAGTATTAATTTTAAAATTAGTCAATTTGACCTTAAAAAGTCAATTAGGACAAGTCGGATTGAGGGAGTACTAGCATTACACTGGTCTTGCGGCTCTTACCGTCTTACAGTCTTACAACAGAAGACAACTGGAAGCTCCACCTAATTCGTAGGCTAAGCCAATATAAAACCTTGGATCAAACAATTCATCTTCTTATATTTTGGCACTTCCTGTACCAATATGTCCTTCTGATTTTGGATGTCCCAAAACCTAGTCACCTTAGTACACAACTTAAACTAACATTACCCTACCTTTGTATGTAACTTATATACCACACTACCCAATTTATCCTCATTTTTGGATGTCCATAAACTAGGGGAGAGTGGCCAAGTGGTCAAAAGTTACATACTATAAATCTGTTGAATTTTTCCTTCACCTTAGGATTTTAACTCATACTAAAATACCCTACCTTTGAATGTAACTTATACCACACTACCCTAGCTTAATATTTTTATGGACATTATTTTCCAATCCGTTCGACACCAAATGAAATTCATACCTGAGAATAACAATCTATGGCAGTTTTGAAATCTTTGTCTCTGAATGCTAAGTCCCCACGTTTCCTTGCCTCCAACATATCCCTCATTTGTTGGGTCCACTCTTGGAATGATAACTGAAAAAACAGATTCCCACAAACACTTCTCAACACAGATTTGAAAAAGAGGCACTTTGCAATTTGCAAGGATCTCAATTCATGTTGTTTACCTCATTTGTTCCTTCATCATCTTTATAGTGTGTCATCACCAAAATCTGATGGATCGCTGTGAGATCCATTCGTGAACAGGCATCACTCATTGGAGATGGTGGGTGTTGGGGAGTAGGAGGTGCTTCCTCATGTTTTGGAATTCCCAACATAACATAGGAAGGAACCTGCGTGAGGGGGGTGGGTTAAAAAAAAATAGAATAAAAATTGTTGTCTTAATGTGGTTACTAATACATAGTTAAAGAGAAAAGAAACAACCATCAAGCAACTGAGATCTATTACCAACTGACCACAAGAAACTGACTTAGCTAAAATAGCTGAAAATACAATTGCTAGTGAAACAGGACAACTGAAAGCCACTTACAATGAATTTGCACATGGATTAAAAATTGGAAAAAATGAATAGAAAAAAGAGTAAAGATGAGGACTCACATCAGGTTTGTTTTGCAGTGGCGCAAGTGTTTCAGAAAGATCTTTGGTGTTCGGACGCTCCCTAGGTTCATATTGCAAGCATTTTGATGCAAGATCCAAGACAGCAGTTGCCTCTTCTGTTGAAAAGTTTCCCTCCAAATGTGAGTCCATTAACAACAGAATATTTTTGCCCCGTATCATCTCAAGAGCCTACATGAACAAATTATAAGAAAAACAAAGTTTATAAACCAAATTTTCCAACATCAAAACTCATTGCAATTTAGCTATGTACCTCTTGTATTAAAAACAATGACGTATTTATTATGTGGTTATCATTATTTTCCATTTTCGGGGAAATGAACAATCTGAATCAAGGAATCAACTGTACCCATGTAAAGTGAAGTGTCAAAACATTAAACATAATTAAAGTACAGACAGATTAAAGTTCAGCGATCTAAAACATATGGCAGATTTAGATTGCCGAAATACAGTCAAACTTTACATATCATAGAACATAACCACAAGCCATCTAGTCATCTAGTCATCCACCTCAAAATGACCACAAACACACAATATTTACTCAAACAACTGTGGCAAGGGGAGATTAGGCGTTCAACTAAAACACTTCTGCACTCCTATAATATAAACTATTCTTCCATCTAAAGTAGAATATGAATGTTACAATAGCACTATAAACTTTCCATCAGAAAGCATGTAAACAGGGTATGCACCCAAAATTTTCTACTTTGTGCTTCTTCTAGGCCATTTCAAGCCTCAAAATCTGAAGTGTCTATTTTCCTCCTCCCTCAAACAACAATAGCAGATCAATGATCTTAGCACAACCTCAGATCTTTCTGATAAGGGTGTTTTCAATAAAAAAATTTACAGATTGGCAAATTAGTAACACTTCAACAAAAAACCAGAGTCCAATTATCGAAGAAGAGGAGAAACCAAGATTTCTACCAGCTCTACAGTTCATTACATGAATGGAAGCAGATAAAAGGAAGACAAGGGTAACACAACTTCATGCCTTGTTTGGGTTATCTTGAGAGGAGGGAAGTTCCTTCCCACACTTCTACTTCCTCCCAAAAGCAGGAAAAAGTGGAGAGAATAAAGAGATACATCACCCAATTCATGCTTGGTTTTCAAGATTATAATCCTTTGTTACCCTTCCTAACACCATAAAACACCAATTTCTTTCTTTCACGAGGGAATGACGATAATTATGTTTGCTTCTTTCTTCTCTCAGAAAAACTCCCAAACAAGTGAAATGGGGATCACATTCTTTTTCTTCCTCTCAAAGACTCGTATACGTCCATGAAAATACTTAAAAAAAGGTCCATGAACATGCATTGACTTTAAATAAATGGATAAATACATTTGTAGCATCATGCTCGTCACAGTCCAACCCCTGGATTCAGCAGCCGACACTTGGACCCAGGACTCTTGGGGGTTGGTTCACATTTTGGTCTCAAAAACATCTGGCTGACCAAATACAAAAATGTAAATACAAATAAAAAGATATAAACTTACATGAGTTGGAGGGATATGCTTTCCACTGAGAAGATCCAACAGGACAGTCCCAAAGCTGAAGATAACACTTTCTGGAGTGACCCTCCCTAAAGAGATATAAGATTGTCATGGAAACCTATTAACTAAACATAAACATTGTGAAAGGCTCAGAAAAGCTACATGCCTTGCAAGTCGATTAGGCAGTTCGTTATCATGTTTACTAAGCCAGAACCTCATTTTTTACCCAAGAAGATACAGAAGCAAGAAGAACAATAGTTTATAAGTTAACAAGAGCCACAGTAGACAACGCTCTAATGGTTCTGATATTCCAACCGTCTTACAAACTTACATCATGCTGCAGTTTTCATCACTAGTTACTGCCCCAATAATTGTGCAACCTCAGTGACCTTCGGGTATGCAAAAACAAAAATGAAAATATAGCCCATTTGTATTTTAAAATTGTTAACCCCATGTCCATTCATTAATAATTAACAATGGGATAAACAGGAGAAGGAAGGAACTACTATATAGGTTTTCAGCTTTTGTTCTTTCTTTTTGGTTACAAAAGAGAGTCAGGTTTTCGCTTTTCTAACAAAACCATTTCTTTTATTAAGAGTAAAATGAATAAACCAATGCTCCGTTCCCTAAGGTTAGCATCAAACGAAAGGACAGAACTCAAGTTCCTTTCCCTGATGTAATTATTACCATCCCTCTAGCCTTCATTTCCTTTTTGCAATAGTCTTTTCAAATGAATTATACTAAGTGCATAAGATTGAATAAAGGAAATACATATTCATGACTATGACTAATTTTGTAAGTTCACTATAGAAAACAGGAAACGAGAAAGATAGTCATCATCTAATCCAATCATGCAATCTCTTAGCCCATATAGTATATATACATATAACAATCTTAACCAGGCAAGACTTAGTTTCCACTACTCATCAACCTTATTAAAAATGAATAAGAACACAATTGATAAATGGATAAAAGATTATTAATATCTCATTTTACATGTTCAAAATTAAAGGTGCACGATCTATCGCAAAAACTTACAAGTAGTCATGCATCATGATCGTATATCTTATTATGCACTCTTAGGACATTGACAAATAACAGGATTTAGCACTATATAGTCCAACCTACTTGCAGCTGTTGGTGTTCACACATAGGAGCTAGGTATTTAATTAAATCCACCGGGCAGATCTCCACTGTAACAAGCAAGCTCCTACTACATGGGACAGGATAACTTAACTCTACTTATAGATGATGGCAATGCAGAGTTTTTTTTTTTTTGTTTCTTTCTTTTTCTTTTTTTGGGTTGTTTTGGTTTTGGTGTTGTGTGTGTGTGGGGGGGGGGGGGGGGGGGGGGGGGGGGTGGATGTTACACAAGGAAAACATTGGTCTTACACTCTTACCACTCCTATAATCTAAAACCCATACATGGAAATTCCTTCATGATAACATGGAAACCTCGTTTTAACTGCAAATATTTCCTCGAACTAGGCAATCTAGTGTTAGGATTGCCCTAGCAGCGATATGGTCTTCCATTTGAATAAACTTCGACATTACTGAAACTACCGATCACAGCTTGCATTTTAACAAACCAAAAGAAAAACACAAACAAAAAAACAGTAAAACATGTCAGCGGGAACTAGGTATTTTTCCTTTAAATTTTGCACATGCCAATCAAGTCAAAATCATTTGATCCTGTTTCACAATATCTTTCAGTATCTTTAAGTCACTTTGATTAAGTTGAAGATGTTGGATTTTGTTTGTCAATACAGGCAGTCTTCTAAACCCCAGCAACATTCTTATCTAGACTAAACCCTATGAAGCAATCGTCCTGCTGTATTTGCTAATACTTAATAGGTGTTACCTACAATGTTTCCTTTAGTTGACTGTGGTATAAACAAAGGTTTACTGAAGCAGACTCCTGTGACCCTTGGGAAATATGTAAAAAGTAGATATCTCTTCGGATATGTTGCTTTAGACTTACTTTCCTTCCATGATTCTGTATATCACTGACTGGAAAAAATGATATCACAACAATGGAACATAGACCTCTGAAATAGACTCAGAGATTTGAAGGAATACTACTACTGCTGCTGAACACGAATGTCGTGTACAAAAACACATCAGAATATTTATATATATATAACATAATTAATAATAATAATAATAATAATAATAATAATAATAATAATAATAATAATAATAAATTTTAAAAATAATTAAGAAGAAAAAGAAGATGTTACCATTTCTTAAATACTCAGGAGGTGTGTAAGCAAGGTTTGTGCTATAACTTTTGCCATCCCTGCTATTTTTCATGAAGCCAAAACATGAAAGTCGTGGATCACCATTCTGCCAAAACCATCCACTATAGGTCATCCAGATGATATTGTCTCAGTGCAACTATCATGTTTTAGAGATAATAAATATTCTTTTTAAGAAACATATATATATATATATATATATATATATAGAGAGAGAGAGAGAGAGAGATCATTGAACACTAGAAAAAAGAGATCCATTAACAACACCTCATCAAATAGAACCCTGTATGCATTCAAGTCATGGTACAGTGGACGTCCTTCAGCACCACAATAATCCAATGCTTCAGATATATATAAAGCAACTCTTAAACGCATGGCCCATTCAATGGTTTGATTCTCCCCTGTGAAAGAAGTAAAAAGAGAATACAATATAAATGAATGATGAAACTAATGTTAAGAAAACACACCCTGTGAAAGAAGTAAAAAGAGAATACAACAGACACGAATGATGGCACTAATGTTAAGAAAACACACTTATAAGAAACATCACAAAAAGATTCAGAATATTGTCCTCTATTTGAATTAAACAGACAACATCTTCAGACATAGTGCTTTAGGAGATGGCATTACAATCTAGCACAGTAGAACTTAATAAAGCATTTTGGTACAAGGGGACGGAAAAATAAAAGCAATGGAGGCAGGAAGCAGAAAAAACACATCCTCAGGGAACCTTCAGTCCTTTTCTTTAACGAATATATATTATTGTTAGAGAAAGTAAGGGTAAAAATGTTAAGATAAAGAAAATAGAGTTTTCCTATGACTTACTTCCATAGTGTTTTAGTTAATAATCGTGTACATCTGAGCATTATAAAAATTACAGCATTACACGGGAATGATAATAAATAGCCATCCTAGGCTTCAATGCATAGTGCTCTTTTTTGCCAACTGCAAAAGATGAACTAACCCCTAATCAAGATTATCACACATGTACACTAGGCTGTGTTAATGCCCTTATCCTATTTGTAATCAACTTTATACTCCGCATCTGGACTCTAATCAAGGGATTGCATAATACTTCAAAAAATGTACTATCCAATACCACATCCCCCAGTATAGCATAATCGAATAGTTGATGAAAATAAATGAGGACTAGAGCTTATTATGTCGTAAGAAATAGACCATAGACATGCACAGTGTTCATCTAAACCAAAAGGTCCAAAACACAATTCTTTAATAACAAAAAAAATGAGCACATTCCAAACATTCAGTTCCAATACAAGAAATCCTTTGCTTAAAGACATTATAAACTAATAACAGCTCAGAAGACCCGTACCAAAAAGACAGACCGATTTAAGGTAATTTACCAACAAACAAAATGTTCAAGGCTTCAAGCCACCTAATTGGGTTACTTTATGCTTGTTTCATTAGCTAGTTTGGTTAGAACCAAATGAAATTCAGTAAACACAATTTTAAATTCAAACCAATAATTGCACAAGTGAATCAACTGTAAGTCCATACAGTGGAATAAATGTTTGGCAAGAGTATCGTTGGGCATGTACTCAGCAACAAGCAGCCTCTCGTCACCGTCACAACAGTACCCAATCAAATTGGCCAACCTCGTGTATCTCAGCTTACCAACACCCCAAGCTTCATCCTTCAAAAGAAAAAACATAATTAAAAAACTCATTTACTACAATAAACCCTAGAACTTGAATTCCATTTATAAAGAAGTAATGAAATTATTACTGCAAACTGTTTAGGATCAGGCCAGGCCATTTTGCTAAATTTCTTAATAGCAATCGACCTCCGATTCTGGAGCCGACCCTTGTAGACCACATTTGGGGCTTTTTCGCCGCTTTCAGAAACAACAAACTCCGAGCTAAAGTTGTTTGTAGCAGCTTTTAAGTCGGCAAGCGAAAATTCAGAGAAGGCCGGGACTCCTCCGCCTTCGTCGCCCAGGGAAGCTCCGGTGGTGGCTGTTCCGTTTGACGGATAAGTTTGTGTTTGGCCGTATTGTTGATCTTTCCTCCATAGAGGTGATTCTTTCCAACAAGACGACTCACAGCAGCCCATACCTCACTCAATTTGACTTCACTACTTCGCCCGCAACCTAATAACTCCTTCAGTGTAAAACCATAACCAAACAAGCCCCAAAAATATATACTGCAATTTACTTATAGTGGACTAAAAGTAGTTATACATATACATACATACATACAAACTGACATACATATACAAAGTGTTTCATTTATTTGCAGTCTGACAAACTACACCCTTGTGATGAGTGAGAAAGAGAGGAGAGAGAAAAGAAGAAGATAGAGAAGAAGGAGAAGCTGGGAAAAGGAAGGAGATGGTGTTTTCTTTTGTGTTTTTTTCTCTCTGTCTCTCCCTTTCCCTTTTATCAGCTTTCTGGACTGACAAAAAACCAAGGCCACCGTGCCTACGTCCTTGTGTGTACTGTTCAATAATGGAGGGTGTTTTCGTCTTTTAAACGTGCCCCTTTCACATTCATGCGTGCGCCTGTTCCTTTCCTTCTCTGTTTCTATTTTTTTACCTTGCTGCTTTCCGATGATTCCTTTTCTATGTGCAGCTTTTTCTTCCCAATTTCAAGTAAAATAATAATCCTTTATTTATTATTAACATGCTGGTTGATGCTTAAAAAATGTACTCCCTTCTATTAGCACATGCGAGTCACGTGCATTATTTTTTATCATATTATAAATATTTTGTGTAATTTAACACAAAAATTATAATCAATTAAAAATTTATATTTAATCATATAATACAGTAATGATCAGTTTTTCTCTGCCGTTTAAATTTAGGCTTACCCGCATAAAATCTTGAATCGAGTATTGTTATACTCGATAACAAAAATAAAATACTTAATCAATTTGTAGATTTTCCTGTAAAATGAATTTTCAATTTTCAATTTCTCAATTACTTGAATTTCTGTAAAATATCCAATAAACTTACAATTCTCTTTTACTTCTTACTTTATTGTTGTCATTTTATTTTCTTTTTAGTGATTTGTGTAAAACATCACAACTCCTCATATTAAATGTGGTTATAATTACATATATTCAAGAAACTCAAAAAATAATCAGATATGAGTATTCAATTAATACTAAAAAATTTGCACCTATCATCAATAATAAAAAATAAAATAAAAAAATTAATGTAATAAATAATTAAACATAATATTAACAATTACTGAGTCAACTCGATTGTAATTATTAAACATAAAATTTACTACATCGAGTCAATTCGGTTAAATAATATGAATCGATCACTATTGAATTAACTCGATTGAATTTTTAATTAATTAAAAACGGAATTTAAGTCAATTTTTTAAATATAGTTATTGATAAGTATTATATATAAGCTCAGCATAGATTTGTGTGAAATTCTATCTACATTTTTTTTCTTTCTAAATTTCAAGTGGGATTAACGTCATACCAACATATTTTGCTTATTTGGGAAGAGTTGGTGGTACAAAACTATTGATCAAGAGTAAATATTTGTATTATTACAACATTTTTATACGTAATCATTTTATAACAAGAGCTTGCTGCATATGTATTTCCCCCGTGTTCTTTCATTTTGGTTTTTCTTCATTAAGTATATTTTTCATTCACCATAAAACTACATTACTGTGCAGAAATCAAAAGAACCATATTTATATTTTATTTAACTCGCATATACACATATACACACACACATATATATGTGTGTATGTGTGTGTTTTGTCTGAAAAAATTATTGACTGTTCTTGGAACAAATTTATAATTTGCTCATCCCTCTTACAACACCATATGGTTCACAAGTGATGAGTCCCGTATGGACCTCATGATATTGTGAAAAAAATGAGTAAATTATAAATTTACTCTAAGAGTAACCAATAATTTTTTCTCGTACGTATGTATGCACGTGTGTATGTATTTATGTAAGAACGTATGTATGCTCTTTTCAGTGTTAGTGCACAATTATTAATATAAATAAAATTATTCATATTTTAGCTAATTATATATACACACATCCCATGCATAGTCTGTAAGATATAACTTGTGCATGCATGTTGATTTACACGTGTAAATCCTGCAAAAAAATATTAAATCAAAGAGAGGAAAAGGTAGATGAATTGGTGGTAAAACAACAAAAAGAATAAACAAAAACAACACTAAATGGGGAATTAACACATGCGATCTCGATCGAAAGGCCACAAACCAGCCTTCAAAACCAAAAAATTAAAACACTGCAAGACAGCCTGTTGTGAGAGGGACGATATATATATATATATATGTGTTTGTATATATATATATAACCAGATAGGAATGGCCAATTGATTATATTAAGGTATATATATTATATCGTTTTTTTTTTTTTTTTTTGTTAATTTATATATATCGTTTTTGGTGGGAAATTGGCCCTTCAGCTTTTCATTAACACCTGTGCATCACATGCATATAATTTCTCTCTTAATCCTTGCACCTACGTTTCTGCTTTAGATATATATATTTAAAGTAGTTACGTTTCTTGCCTGCCAACAATTGGCCCATCCGTCCGGTGGGCGCCTTGGTCCGGTCCAGTACTCCGGTGATATGGTATGAATTCATCCCCTGCTTTATTCGAATTAAAAACTTGTTTATGACCACAATTAGGGCTATAGTTGAAACTTATAAGTCTAAAGTGTCAAATACAAGTACTAAAATTATAAATCATCTAAAATAATTTCTAGTTACAAGATTTATTATTTTTTAAAGACTAAATTAATAATTCAATTTTGAATTTTAAAATATTTTAAATTAATTTTAAGATTTTATAATTGAATTTGGGCCCCTTATAAATACTACTTCCTTTTCATATGATCTGTACCTGCGTTATGTACCCCAGTTGATTATACAGCTCCTGCGGGCCTACCTCTATTATGTACCCTAGTTATTTATACAACTCCTGCGGGCCTTAGCCCAATGATATTACATGAACAAGTAGTTGTATTGTTATTTATATTCTCACCATTCTAAATTACTTGTCCAAAAATATCATCACTTTAATTTTAACTTTGGTTGATCCAAAAATATATGGCAAAGGCTCCGTGGCACAAAAAATCATACTTTCTTGTTTCATAAAAAGAGTTACATTTAAATTTTTTTTAGTTAATTTATAAAAAAATTAAATTAATATAAATTTATTTAATTTTAATTAAGGTAATAGTTAATATTGTATACTAATTGTACTAGTACTAATTAAATTATTTTTTTGAAAATTATATTAACTTTACATTACAATTTAAATTTTAGAATTTTTAAAAAAATAATTAGTTATAAGTCAACTTAAAAATAATTAAACTTAAAATTGACATAAATTTCTTTAATTTTAATCAATACAATGATGAATATCGTAAACTATCTAAAATTATTATTTATTGTGAGTTTTTATTGTTTTATAATTTTTAATGTGTCATTTCAGTTTTAAATTTTAAAAAAATCTCAATTTAATTTTTAAAAATTAATAGTGATCATATAATTTAAAATGGAAGGATTACTCGTTTATATACAAAGGTTTAGTCATCTACATGTCTCTCTTCCACAACTTTAGTCCCTACATGGTCTAGGTTATCCAAGTCCAATTTAAGGATCACCCTAAATGGGAGCTAGGCAATTGTGTGATGAATTCTTTTCTTAGTTAAGTTATATAAGTCAATAATAATATTGAGTAATAATCCTCTTATCATATATTATCATCTTTAAATTGAGAATTTAATTATAATTTATAATTTGTTTTTCCTTTAGTACTATTATGTCCATATTGTTGTGCCTTTTGTTTTGTTGCACTAAAAGCCATTCTAAAGTGTCATATTCCTATATGTTCAACAGCATATATGAGATATCTTAATTTAATTTCATAAATTTCGCATTTTAGTTAATGTAGTGTCACTAAAGACATAAATTACTTCATTGGTCCAATGAATTTGTATTAACAGATACCAAATTTAGGGAATATTTGATAAAATTAAATAAAATAATTTGAAAAATTAAGGACAATTGAATAAAATAACGGCACCGATTAAAATTAAACATTGAATGAATAAACGTATTTGATAATTATATGTTTGAAATATATAAATGAATATTCTTTGCCATTTTAACCCTCCAAACTATTTTGAATGAGTTATATATATATATATAAAATAACTCAAATTAAGAAGCTAATTATTTATCATTAAAATTGAATAAAATTATATATTGAAATAACTAATAACAAATTTAAATTAACATTATAATTTTTTTAGTTAATATAAAAATACACTAATTTTTATATAAAATATAATTTAAAGAATACAAATTTTATAAAAGGCCGGTGACATGTATGTGTTACCAATCTAGTATTGGTAAACAAGCCGTTAAGCAATTGCCTGAATTTATATGTGGTCTACTTAAGCTTGTTTGTCAACCAACAATTCTTTGGGACTCAGTTGGCTGACCGAATCAGAACTATCCCATTAAGAATTATCAAACAACCCCCAAGGCTAGGGGTTGAGCCAGTGATAAAAGCGTTCATGTTGTTGTAGTAGCCTGGAAAAAGAAAAAAAACGAATACAAGCAGGAAGGGGAAAACCAACAAGAGACCTTTTTATTTGTTAAGTTGGTAATGTTAGTTACATTCCCTTGGACAGAATTACGATACACATTAATTAAGGGAGGGACCAAGGCCAACCCATTTTATGTTTTTCTTTTTCATTCTACATTTTTGGTGGTTCAACCAGTCTATGTACGCTCAAAAATCAAAATTATTGTGTCCATTCCAAATTTATAGATATATTTGTATAACGATAATTTTTAAGATTTTTTTTTCTTTTCAAACTTATCCTTAACATTAATTAAAAATATAATAACGGTGTAATAGTACTTGGTCAACTAAAAATAAATATACAAACATATACAATACAATCACACACACACACACACACATATATATGTATGATCACGAGACAGACAAGTCACAAGAATAGGCAATAATATCTACGAAGTCACAAGAGTAGGCAGTAATATCTATGATCCTGAGACAGACAAAGAGTAGGCAATAATGAAGGAATGATTCAGTTACTTGATCAGTAATAATGTGATTAATTTCCAGGCAGAAACATCTATCTCTTTATACCTCAATAAGTTCTGTTATATGCCGAAAATCATATGCGCAGCTATGCTTTTATAATTTGTAAATGCTCCCACATCAAGCATGTACACTTATTAATTACTTTCTCAATATACACATTCTTCGATCATTCTCCGTTGGGAGCTCTACACGTCCAGTTGTAGGTCTATGTCGGGCCATTTTTTCTTTTTTCTTTTCTTTACAACTTTTTATTTGTAATTTTCCACATCAGCCTTATATATGCTGAGATTAATATTTTCCAAAAACGTCACTTCTATTAAACTACTAATTATTACCCCTGATTTCACAAAAAAAAAGCTTTTACCATACAATTAAATGCATGTACGTATCCATCTGCAGTAAATAAGCAGCGGCCTAAAAGAATGAATAAATGCTTAGCTTTGTAAAGTTTTTACCATACAAATAGAGTTCAGTAATAATTTCCAACCACCTGTTACAAAATGAATGGGATGTAAATTCATGTTTGTCCTTCAGAAGAAGAGAAAGGCGACTCCGGTTGGTCATCATTTGGAGGTGGAGGTGATGACCCAGAATCAAGATTCGGAAATACACCGGGTGGTCTTTCCCGCGGACTGATGGACAGCAACTGGCTTGAGTCGCCCACAACGTCTGCCCATCCATAATGAGGTTCAGCCCTTCAATCAAAAAGTCAACATAAATTTGTCATGAAAAAAGCTCACATCATTACTTACAGCAGTACAGCGGAGAAAAACAAAGGAAAATAAAAATGAATATTAAAAAAAAACTCTTAGTGAAGATAAATAAAATGATCTATACTTTAAAAAAAGTTTAATATCAAGAACAATGTTTAAATTTAAAAACTCCAACAAGTTTTACAAGTTCCAAACATAGTCTATAACAAAGCTTCCTTCTGTAAAACAAAACATATCTTACTCGTAGTAAGTTTCTTCATCCACCACGATATCCCAGCTTTCACCTGTCGTGCTCTTGCCGTATTTGTGCACTTTGCTGATTTACAAAGAGCAGGTAAATCATTTACCACCAAAAATTGTGAAATATATCTTATGTGAAGCATGATTCTATAATAACTAAATATGATTTTTCCATGGTACCCAAAAATACGGCATTAAGAAAGGTAAAGTAGTTGCACCAAAAACCACTTGGTTTAACACATTTGAATTGTGGTGAATTATGAACAATCATAAAAACAACTTGGCACAACAAATAAAGAGTTTTGGTAATGATAATACTGATGCATACCCATTTCCAAAGTGTTCTTCTCCCCATGTACGTGACCAACCTAGATGAAAAAGAAAAAATTATGACTTCAACAAGAACTCAATGTACATAAGCAAATTTATACACGTAGTGAAGAGTGGATATACAAATAACCATCATAATTGTGCTCTTATCTCTGTTGAATCTTTCCATTCAGTTTGATGTCAAATAAAGATCGTGCTCATCTATTAAAGAAAATCAACTTGCAAGATCATTTGGCACTCGTAAACTAGGAGTTCAAAATTAGTATTTTCATGAAAATCGATTTGCAATATTATCAAGACCCAATTACTATGAATAGCTGAATCTGCGCTAAGGCTAGCATCTCATCCCATTTTTTATCTTATTGCTTCGAGCCCTCTTCGGGAAAGTGTAAAAGTTCAACCTGTTGCTCCTTGATTTCACATAAACAACTGAGTGTCTTCCTTGACAACCCATTATTTACCTTGTCACTTGTGAGAAATCTGAGACCTTCGAGTGGGTTGAATTTTTTTTATTCTTATATTTTTTCTATTGTTCTTCTGTTTTTAATCCTTCGATTTTCGTTTGATTACAAACAGAGATTGCATCTGAATCTATGTTTCTAAGAGAGACCAAACATACACAAAAGAAGTCTGTTACCGTGTGTTTGAGATATATCAACTAAAAACTACAAATGTATTTCTTCAAAACTATAAATGATATACACACATAAATATCACATCTGCAAGCTAAGCACAATTACTATACTGTTTTATATGAAGCTTTAGTTTCATCTGGAACTATAAAGCTCATTTGTTTCCACATAATCCATATATCCATAATATATATATAGAACGAGAACACATACGTTCAGCACTAGGAGATACATGCCAAGTCTCCCCTTGACGAGAACCAATGCCAGCAAAGAATTTCTCCTCCCATTTGTCTCCCCATTTAGTTCCCAGTTCAGTCTCAGCCCATTTGTCTGTCCTGAAAAGAAGGATTATCAAGCATTATAAGCTACAAGTATGTCGTGAGAGTATATGTTTTCCTTCTCCATATCTCTTTTCACAATTTTTAAACAAATAAGCATTTTACTTATCCAAACCCGGGGGGGGGGGGGGGGGGGGGGGAAGAGGGAAGAGTCCAATTTTGACTTTTTAAAAACAGTTTGGGAATATTGTCAAATTCAAAATTGACATGAAATATTTTATTTTAGTCGATAATAATTGTGAATATTGTAAACTATTTTTAATAAATACTACTAATTACAAAATTTAAATAAATTAACTATTTTTAATAAATACTACCAATTACAAAATTTAAATGAATTTACTTCAGTTTTGTATAAGGAATCCAATGTACAATTATTTTACGTCTTGTGTCAAATGAAAAAGGAAGAAAAGTCGACCAAAAGAGCTGGACTCTCATTTATAGAATAAATAATAGCACATAATAATAACTTTAGGTGACCTTTATGCATATGCAAGTCCAGAGAGGTCTAACTCCACCCAACGGATATGTAGCAGTTAAGGGTATAAGAGAGTTAATAAAAAAAAAGGGGGAGAAGTCCAAGCTTGTACCATTTTAGAACCGATCCTCTTCCATCATAATTCTCTCCCCACTTCTCCCACCATGACTGTTCATTCAGTCTACCATACTTATGAGCCCCTTTCTCTGTCCAGCCTTTAGCATCGTATTTCTCCCACCTACATTAAATAATTGTCCTATCAATATTGAGCAGAAGGTTACTTGGTCTAATAAATTACAACTTTCTTGTGATGAGTATTTGCATACCAGTTCTCATACCATCCAGCATTTTCTGTGCCTGATTTTGCTTGTTTCTGCGCACTCCTCTCTATTCTAGCAAGATTACTGCAATTTCAGAAAGCAATGATCACTTCATCATATTAATGAAAATTGTACTCAGTGAACACCTCCTTATAATCTCTCACAGCAGCTTGTCTGCACTATCAGGGGTAAATATCAAGTATGATGATGAAGAGATAATAATATTTAAACCTCCATTCATCTTGGTGGAGAACTTCTCGCCATGTTTCCCACCACGAATCCCCTTCAGCATTTCTTCCAGATTTCTCCACACCTGTTAAGTCACTGTAGAAATTAACTACTTGAAGGAAGGTGCAGGACACTAGAAAATTTCAGATGCAGAAGCCTAAAAAGTTATAAAGGATATTTTCCTATATGGAGGGTATACATTGTTAGCAAGGTGTTTTACTACATTGGAGCATTTACAGGACAAAAATAAAGAAAGCATTTAAAGTGTTTCAAGCTTTTGAAAAGAATAATGAATGTGCATAGATTGCCCATCAAACATATGCAAAATTACAATATAAACTCAAATAATACTATTATATATAAAATGAGAAAATACTCATTGCGTTATAGTAATTAGAAGTATGGACTACTTTCCAACAACAATAGAATATAAAATCAGAGAGAGAAAAAGATGATGATTAATTACTACCCAGAACTAAAATGCAGCTTATTTGTATTCAATTAATATTTTCAGGCAACACCTCATAGTGACTAGAGCACAAACTACATCTTAACTTGCATACAAAACCAATAGCCATTAGAGAACATTTTTCAGAATAAATGAGTTATGCATCAAAAATGATAAAAGAAGATTATATTGAGCTGATATTCAATCAACCAGCAAGAGCAAAAAATGACAGAATAAGTAACATACCTAGCTCTTTATATCCGGTCCAGTCACTTTTCTCCCACCACTGTCAAGTAGATCAACAAATCCAATTAAATGCATGCACCTGGGATGATACTTAATAAGGTTATGAAAACAATGTGGATGTAGATAATAGTTCAAATATTGATATCATGAGTTACAATCAGCGATAATCTTGCTTCACTAAGTTAATGTTGGACTGCCTATTTTGATGCTTCTACAAGGTTCCATATTTCTGCTTAGTTAGACTTGTGAAAATATTCAGAAAACCAATATATAAAAAAGACACTGAAACTTGTCCAGGACTATACTCACTGGCAGACCTACACTGATGCGAGTGGGTGCTCCAGAACCCACCCAAATTTTTTTTAACATTACAATTAATAGTCTAATTATATTGAAACACTTAATTGGGTCACTAAATGGGTCATGAATGGATAAATGATAGCTTCTTTCATTATTTCTAGAGAGCATTGCTCAAACCTATTGCTCAAGCTGTCAAGTTGTTAAGACTCGTCGAGTAGTAGTTCATTTTGAAAGAAATTTTTTCTTACAGTTCAATAGTCTTTAAGCACCCAATGAGCCAAAATATTGGCTCCGCCAGTGATGCTACCCACTTCCTGCCTGTTCCACTAAAAGAAATTCGAAGAACACGGACCAAACAATATTATGCAAGTATGATTTTTGAAGATATTTACGACACCAAAATCGAAACAGACACCGAAAAAAACTAGCATTTGAAATATTTGAGTAATGACCCAAGATCCGATCCACTTGAAGGAAGTCTGGCAAACACGGATGGACTACCAAAAACCAAAATAATTGGTTACAAACTGAGACTAATGTTTTTATCTGTGTGCATGTGTCTGTCACACACACACACACACACACAGAGAAAGGGAGTGAATAATGTATGCAAATAAATCCCTTTGCATGCTTACTAAAAAAATGAAGAACTGCGTTGCTGATATTAAGAAAATGAGACTTATATGCACGGTATCAAATTAAAAATAGGAAGAAGATCAAACATATCAACTTGTCATAGTAAACAAAAGTGTTTTACATAAGATATTAACTACAAACAATCATAATAAACAATCTACATTTTTGAACATATGCTATTAGTTTTTTTTTTTTATAGATAATTTTCGCCCAAAGTACTGGGATTTGAACCAGCTAACTTGAGGTTATTCCTGAACATATATGTCCTTAGTATTCTCATTCTTTCAATTGTGTACTAGTAATAGGACTTCAACATTCTGCCATTCATTCACAGTGTTGAAAATACATAGTTGATAGAGAAGTTAAGAGTTCCCTAAATTATCATAATTATGTTATAAGATTTCCATGTAAACAATAAAGTCATGGGTCTAGCTTCCTTGGAAATAATGAACCTTAACATGCCCTTCCTGCTTTTGAATCATTACGGCCAGTTTCTTCAAATGAATGAGATTGGGGCTTATATGGGGATAGGATATGAACTTATCAACAACAACAAAAAAGGATATGATATGAAATCATTATAGATTATAACATCAACAGTGGTCATTTATAATCAGCTGCAGCTTGACCATCAAAATGTACACGAGAGGTCATTTTCCAAAGAATTTGCTTGGTTTGCTGGACCTTATATATCGAAATTATAAATATGGTTCTTCCTATTGTATTTAAGTGTGACAGACACTTGTATTTTTGTTACTTGTCAACAAATATTTTGATTTCTATTTCTTTTTTTCTCATATTGGTCTACACACAGTTATGTTACATAAAATTTTTTATACTAAACTTTCACATCCTTTTAAACAAAAGTTATATATTAAATCCCAAGTACAAAATAGTTTATACCGTTTCTTTCCATTCTGAGGAGCCATCACGGCATTGGCCACCCATCATTGTCCATCTACATCTGTATCCATTTTCGCCAACGTCTTCTCTACTTTCTCGATACCAAGTACTACCATCTTCGTTAGTGCCAGCCTCAGTGACATTTTCATTTAATAGACTGATGCTCCAATCCTTCTCATTTGCAATACCAGTGTCTACAATGAAGGAAAAGCAGTGAATACAACTAACAAAAATGTGTCTAGATAGGTCTTACGATTATCCGGCGAGAATAGAATACGCTTAGAAGAATCATGCAATATATCAAAGATTACCTCTTTTAGGAGGGGTGTCACGGGACTGTGGACCAGAATTTCTTGGGGTACATCGAGGGAAGAATTTCTCTTGTTTTGAAACAAAACGAGATCTGCAGCAATTTAAAGGACATTAAAACTTAAAATAATCAAGTGCATAAACAATTTCTTTTCAATTAACATCTAAAAACAAGTAAAGGAAGTATTTTAAAACTAAAAAATAATCAAACAGATAAACAATTTATTTGGCATCATCATGTACATGGAGTGAAAAAACAGAACATTTTTATTATATAATTAATTTGTAGTACAGTTCCACTAGCTGAAAGAAGTGCTGTGGTAAAGTAGGAGCTACTATTACATTACTGTTGATGGCAAATGATTAGGAGAAATTTCTCAACACTGACTTTGCTAGTGTTTTGGGATTCTAACTATTATGAAATCATGTGCACATTTGGTAAGCAAAGTTGCAAAATAATAATAATAATAAATAAACAATAATAAAAAAGGTAGAAAACGGGGGGAAAGGTGAAAAAAGGGAAAGAATGTGCCATAGGGGCATGTCAAAAGCATGTTGAAATGACCAAATTGAGAATATAATTACACAATGCTGAGATATTCAATCTTGTTTGACAACTAGCAACAGATTAATTAATCTTTGCTCCTGATTGTGACCTCTAATAAGCGCTTGGAAGTGCATTAACCACACAATCTCTGATCATTGTATCATAATGCACAAGTCTTCAACAGTCTCACCCCCTTGCAGATAACTAAGAGAAGATAGCATCTGAGCCAGTGATATTTACTGGATATACTACATGTATAGACTAGATACCTTGAAGAACAAAAACATAAGCACATAGGCTGCTACTGGTACAAATCAGCTGCTAAAGTGTATGAGCGAATGTAAGGTCAAAAAATAATGGCACAACAAGCTTTTCAATGGAACTGTTTGGAAGAACATAATGTACCACTTTTTTATTCTTATTCTTTAATTTATGCGTCTTTTTTGGTATGTTTAATTACCAAAAGATCCTTAATAATTGTCAGAATCATTCCAATACCCTATCTGTTTTTGATTTTTCTATAGTACAGAGCTCGTGGTATACCAAATATAGTAAAAAGTAAAGGTATTTTATTCCTCACTGTAATATATGAGAGATGAGAACATATAGAAAAGAAGGATATTTAATGCATTTGAGGCAAAAACAACTTTTGATTCATCGTGTATGGATATGTAGATATTATAAGCAAAAAAATCTAGAAAATTTCATCATAATAATTCAATTTTTGAGACAAAACAAAGAAGCTTTGCTTTCACAAAACATCACCAGAAGATCAATCATCCATTTTTAAAATCTTTATTCACATAATAGAAATTTCCATCAGCTATTTCTCAACATTGATCTATATTTCAAAGCAAAACGGTTACTATGGAGAAATTTTAAAATCCCATGCTAAACCAAGTAAAAATATGAAGACTTTCTTATTTATTTATAATAATATACTAAATATCAGAAGACATACTGAGAGGAAGAAGCAAAGGGCAATGCAGCAGCAGGGGTAGGTTGGGTACGACGAAGTCTGCGAGGGCTCTTCTTAGGATTAAATGGCCACTCTTCAGGATTCTCCACGCTCTTCCGGTGGTGGCCGGAGTTTCTCCGGATAGGAAGCACAGAGTCCGAACAGCAGCATTTAATCCAACAGACTGGATCAGAAAACCTCTTCTGGCCTTTGACTACTACTAATCCTCCATGGTTGTAGTGGTGTTGATTCAGGGTGGAGGAGTCCAGCCGCCTCGGCCAGAAGACGAACGGCGTGGACAAACCTCTGGCCATTAATTTTATAGAGATGCCATTGAGAGAGAGAGGGAGTAATCGAAGGGATAAACCCTAGCTTCTAGAAGTTTAGTTAAGTTGGGGGAGGGTGTGAAGAATTGTAAAAGAAGCAGGAGACTACTTGTTTTTTTGGAGTAATTAGAATTTGAATTGCGAATTGTAGCAGTCCAATTATTATGAAAGACTAGACTAGGCTAGTAGTTCAAGTGAATGATTAGATTTGCGGATGAGGGAGAAGTAAAGCCATCAAATTTGACGGTGAAGCAACTCACCCAATTGGATAGCTATACATACATACATACTACTACACTAACTTAGATAGAGAGTAGCGAGAGAGAAGGAAAGGTAGTTGAATAATATGGTCAAATCCTTCATTCTGAAAATTTCTGTTTTTCTGTTTTTGTGCGTTCTCAATTCTCGGATATATGTTAATTTTTAAAATTTTAAAATTATAAAACACAATTTAAAAACTCCAAAACAGTTAAAAATAGAGAAATAATTAATTTTGGTAACAGAAAATCTGATTTTGTGGTGTATGTACTATAAAATATGTGAGGGATTTGTATCGGCAAAAAGGGGATTACTATATTTGTCACCGTTTCAACAATTTTTAAATATATATAATTAATTAATTGAAATTTTTAAATATTATTAATTAAATTATTTTGTTAAAAAAAATTAACAAATGTTAAACATGTCCTACGTGACATTGAAAATTTAGGACAATTTTATATACACTACAACTAAACACTACTCTAAATATTACATATATCTCAACCATTAAAAAGTGAAACCTGACACAGATTTTCGTGTCAGGCCTCATCTTTCGATGGTTAAGATCAAAATGTTGTCATTGATATTGTCATTGGTGTTGTACACTTATACTTATTCTCATCTTACGAGAATAGAATATGACGTGGATCAACCAGAAGAGGTGTGCATAGAAGTATTTGTCCCGAGGAGGAATCTTAGAATTATGTTTGTTTTCTAAGTTTGGAAAAGTGTGAATTTTCAAGAACAAGAATCTTTTGATATGTTGGGAATCTCTTATGATACTCATGCACGTTTGAAATGCATCTTAATGCCTGAAAATTAGGTAGGATGACCTCACCATGGAGAGCAACAAAAGTCCACAGGCCGCCTAATTGACACCAACGAGTAAAATCTCAGTTCTTATTGAATTAACCGATCAACTTGCTACCGGACATTTATTTTGAATATTACCAGCCAAAAATATTTTTTAATGCCAAAAATATTAATTACTTTTGTAATGGCAATTGAGATGATATTAACTCATATTTATTCATTATCTATGTTATGCCAGATGTTCTATGGATACAAGCTATTTAATGCCCCAAACTCTTATGTTTTTTCATTCTGAACCGAGAGAGTTGTTTGTTTCGATCTCTATCTTTCTACCTGTAATAGGTGTATGTACTCGAATTTTGTTCTTTCACTATCAGTTGACAAGGTCGAAGTTATTCTATCTAATTTTTTTTTTTGTTCTTTTAGGGTTATAGTTGATGTGAATTTCATTTATACTGCAGAGCTGGATGTGAGAGTTTCTTCTCATCCAACTCCTCAGGAACAAGATTCAAGTCTATCCATTTGTTAGGATGTCTCAACTGCATACATCGCTGAACTTTCACTTGACACCTATCGTAATGATAAACGGCTCATCTCGCAGTGACTTTCTTTTGAATTCTCAAAACTTCTGTCGCTCTGTCCCCGCAGGAACAGAGAACCTGGGATTTCTATGATCATGAGATTCTCGTAAATGACGAATAACCAAATTAATTACGCGACTTTTTATTATATTTTTTTACAACAAATAATGACATGGAAATTAATTTTGAGTGGACTAAATGAGATGAAAATTCTGACATATTTTTGTTCAAATACATCTCATTTCATTAATCGAGGGAAATGGATGAGGGTTTCGTCGGAAGGAGATCGAAAGACTGCTGAGATGGATAAGGTTTGGCGAAGAAGGGGTGGAGATTTGGTGGGATTTGTGATCGCAAAGAGAAGTCTAGGTAGTGGGGAGGAGGAAGTGATCGAAAGGGAAGATTAGGGAAAAGAGATACGTCGGAGTCAAGGGGTTCTTCGTCGTCGGCGTTGAAGCCTTCAAAACTGGAGGTGGCAGAGACGAAGGAGAGAGAGGTGGTGGATGAGGAGAGAAAAAATGGAGAGGATGATGATAAGGTAAAAGTTTGATGAACAGGAGTTCTTGGAGGCCAATTGTGTAAAGTTTGATGAAGAGGAGTTCTTGGAGGCCAATTGTGTTTTGAACTGGGGTTCAGTATTGGTGCTATTTCTCCTAAGTGCAGCGAGGATGGGTTTTGCACTTTGATTTCTTGGTTGAGCTACGGTGGTGGTTTTGTGCCCTTGATTTCAAGCTTATTGGAGAGAGGCAATCAACGGTTGCACCTTTAATTTCAAGCGACTGGAAGAGAAATAATTGCTAGCGATTTTTTATTTTTTTGAAGTGATCTGAGCTGTTGGATTTAATGATTTTATACTTAATTATTTGCTTTAATTTAATTATTATTTTAATTATTTTTCTGTCACATAATTAATAAAAAAAAATTATCATGTAAAACAATAATATTTTTTTTTTCAATGTCACGTAGGACAAAATTAACGTCTGTTAAATTTTTTTGACGAAATAATTTAAATAATAATTTTTAAAAATTCAATTGATTAATTACATATTTTTTAAATTTAATGGTATAATACTGAAATGGTGATAATTACAGTAAGGTAATTTTCCTTTTTGCCTATTTGTATTGGTTTTCCCACTCTTCGTATGCCATGTGTCCTAATGTGGACCCGTTTATGTACTCCTAAAATAGTTTTTAAATGTGAATTTGTTATATTTATAAATTTTAAAATAAAATAATTTATTAAAATTTTAAAAAATAATATTTTTGAGAATCTCCATATTTGTATTTATAAATTAATTTGAGATATTTAAATTCTGAAAATAATATATGAATTTTTAATGAATGATTTATAATTTTCATATTGGAATTGGCTAGAATTAAATTCATTCATAAATATTAAGTGACAGACCAAGTATCGGTTTTACGTATAGAATGCAGAGTGAGTCTAATTTAGATAGAGAAAAAAGAGTGAAGTTTATAACTATCATCCTTCTTGTAATGTCAATATTCATTGCCGATCTCCCAATTAAATTTCGGTTACTAATTTTACAATTTAAAATTTAAAATGGAGGGAGTGAGGAAAAAAATTATTTTATGCCCCTACAGTAAGTGAATAGTATATTTCATCTTTCATATACCTGCAAGTCCCACAAATATGTAAAAAATATGAATATACTGTTCACTTGTTCTAAAAATATAAAATAATCTATCGAGGGAGAGAGTCCAATTAACCTTTTACAAATACAATCATAATTTCATATATTCATTCATTAATTACACATTTCATTCATTTAAAGCGAAAGGAAAAATAAAGATAATATATAAAGACAGATATAAAACATATTTTTTAAATACTATATTTTTCTTAAATAGTATATATTTTTTAAATAGTATACATTTATTAAAATTATGTCATTTTGGATCATTATTTTTTTATATTATTTTATTTTTTAAAAGAATTTTCAAAATAATATAATTTTAATAAAAATATATTATTTAAAAAATATACTTTAAATTTATTCTCTTATATATATATATATATATATCGATCGCCTTAAGTTGCTTTTGGCATGGTGTTGGAGTCATTTTTTAACCTTCCTCATCCGATTAACGCTGCCTACTTATAATGTGGGACAATATTATGTATGCCGTATTTAGTGACAAAATCAAATTTTATATCTATTTTAATTAATAAAAAATAAAATTTAATATAAAATTTTATATTAAGTCATATTTTTTAATAATTGAGATATATTTTATCATTAATTTTATTATTGAATATTGTGCAATTATATTTTTTCAATAATGTGTCAACTTTTTTTCCATTGCTCGAGTCTCACATGGCAACACGTGTCAAGCACCAAGAACGTTATAATGAATGACATGGCAAGATACATGCAGTAGTAACGGCTATATTTGAATATTCATTCATTCTTGGGGATACCCCACTTGTCATAATCAAATCAAGATGTGTTGCCGTTGGACGAGAAAACAGAATCTATTTATTTCCTTGAGAAAGTACCAACTCTGTTTTTCCTCTTTCTCTAAGTAACTGAACTGGTGGTTCCCACGGTCTAACAAACTAATTTATAAAATATAATGAGCGACATACGAAAAACTTCATATTTTAATATATAATAATCGACAATTAAAACACATCCATATATCAAACAAAACACACCATAAAAGCATAAATTACACAGAGATTCATTTAATTATTTTCAGTTGTTTCTAAGCCACGAGTGGCTACTGGTGCTGAAATAGCAACTTAAATTACACCATGCACGTGTATCACAAATTGACAATTACTTGTAACACTACATTTCAACCGACATGCTCCTCCTATTACTGTAAATTTCAACTCACACACAGGATGTATGCACCAGCCACACAGTGGCGGAACCAGGGGGGGGGGGGGGGGGGGGGCCAAATGACCCTGGTGGATTTTGGTTTGCTACTTTGCTTTGTTTAATAGTTGGTTATGTAATCAGGAAAATGGGACTCAGCTTTAGGAGTAACCTTTTGGGCAAGTTGGAGTTTACTTTCCGAATCTTTTTCCTGTGCAGATAGTTAATATAATATTTTCCTGCTTCCTATATCTACCAAGGTACTATACTCCTTAATTACTTTATTCGGTAATTTTGCCGATGGTTAATTATGCTTGAGGTTCCTTCTCTATTTTTAAAATTTTAAGATTTATAGTTTTCTTTTCACGTCAAGTAAACATATTAGTATGTGACTAATTGCGGGTCATTTTGTTTATTATTGACTACGATTCATTTTATTCAAGTATTTTTCTTTTTTTCCTAATTCTATGTATGTGATCAGCCTAAAAAAAACTAAGTTATACAAGAATTTGAAAATGGATTTGCCATGGTTGAGACCTTTGTTATGGATAGGATGCACAGAAACATTTTGTTAACTATGCACAGGAAAGAGTTGCGAATAATAAGTAAAATTTTTATTTTTTTAAGGGCAAAGATGAAATTTTAAATTTAATAAGTGGAGCAACAAAGAGTTGTGGATACTTATTAGCCCCTTCAAATTTGGAGCGTCCATATTTAAAATTAATGATGAGACATTTCGGCCGGCGCCGTTCAATAGAATTTAATTGTCATGAATAATGAATTAGAGATTATATGTTATTTTCATTGAATATTTGAATTGATATTGTATATTTATGGTATATTTATGAATTATGATATATTATTTGTGAAATAATTGAAATTATTGAATTAGGTTAGTTGATGAAATTATAATGAAATGTTTGAATTGATGAATGATGAAATTATTATGAAATGTTTAAATTGATGAAATTATTGTGAAATACTATAATTGAACAAAATAAATTTGAATATAAATTTGAGAAATGGTATATTTATGGTATACAATATACTGATGGTATATTAATGATATAATGATGGTATATTTATTGATTAGCAATTGATGTTTTTATTTATTCTAGATTATGAATAAATATTTGATTAAGCGATCAAGAACTGTTGATTCTTCTAATAATCAATTACCAAGTTCCGAAGCAAGTGGTGGTATAAAAAATTCACGTGTGGAGTTCAATCTGAATTATATTGTTAGTGATCCGGGGTTTAAATCAATTGGAGTTCAATCTGAATAATATTATTAGTGATATGGGGTTACGTATATTGATTGATTGAGTTGACTTTGATTTTACCAGTTACGATTGCTACTGTTAAAAAAATATTATCTGTGATGAAAATTATCAAGACTGACTTGCTTAATAAAATAGGAGACGAGTAGATGAGTAACAGTCTGATAGTTTATATTGAGAATAATATTTTTTCAACAATTAAAAATGAACAAATTTTGAGACGTTTTCAAACTATGCAAATTCGCAAGATATAATTGTCTCCTCTCAACCGTACAACCGAAAGAAGCACTCCAAGCGTCAATAAATAAATTTTTTTTACTGCTATATTTTGACCCCCAAGTGTTCTGGTTCCGCCACTGCCAGCCAGCCAGCCAGGTACACAGAAAAAAGTGAATAATGTTTCTGGTCCTGAGACAATAGAAAATAGATGCTGTGAAAATACATCGATTTAATTGAAGCAGAAATTGAGGAACTCAACCGTCAAGTAGCTGGCTAGCTAGCAAGGAAGAAATTCTGCCGACGGACAGAATGAATGAATTGTTGGAATATCTAAAGTCTCTGGAGTTGAAGGTTAGGAAGTGGATTACTCGTTGAATTGATGCGCCAGAACTAATTGCCAATTAAGCTGCTGCTGCTGCTGCGGCTTTTATTGGTTGATTGGTGGTGGTAGGATATGGAATTCGCAACATTGTATGAAGTTCGCTTCGACACGGAATCATGGTGTACTTGCGGAGTTACCTCCTGGCGTGAGAACATTTATTTAGCCCTAAAAAAAGGGAAAGAATATTTAATTAGGGCTATATATATATAGGCTTTGAACTTGAAAAAGAATAACGAGTCAGAGCACTATAACTGTTGTCCTGGGGTATATTCTTCCTGGTGCGTAGAATTATAATTAAGATAAAACTTAGTTTGGAGTATGAATAAAACTTATTGGTATCAAATGACCAGCTAAGACTTGTACTGGTGCTCCGACTAGTATATATAATCGAATTGTGAAGATTTTTCAGTATTCCCGAGCCTAATGTTTTACTACTTCCTTGTCATCCCTAAGAAATTGATACACCAACCAACCAATACTCAATTTTACTAAAAAGGCAATTAGTATCTTCTTGCTCTTTCTTTATTCATCCAAGCCGAGGCCAAAATATTACTAACGTTGTACTATAAAAGACTACATCAAAAATTCTCATGTTTACACATAATTTCTTTTAAAACAGAACACATATATAGGTATTAAAATTCTATAATTTTACACTAGGATCACATTTTCCCACGAAACAACAAGACATATGTTCTTCCTCACCAATCAAGGTGGGCAGTTGCCCCCATAAACTCCAGACTATGAGAAATTATTCGATGTCCCAAGAACAAATAAACAGTATGCTCCCCCTCTCTCACATAACAATAAGATCCACAAGAGCTGGTATCACATAACAGTGTGATCCACAAAAGCTGTCCACTATTATGTGAGAAGAGGGAGCATACCATTCATTTGCTCTTGGGACATTGAATAATTTTTCCTAGGCTATGGTGGCTTTGCTACTGCCATGATAGTACAGATACAGAACATTGAGAACTTAGTCCCTTGGAACTTCAGAATAAATAAAACCTGTCAAAGCCCTTTGGCAATTGAAAATTGAATTGCTTTGAGATACGAAAAGCTCATCCCATTCCCATCTTCATGCCCTCATGCCGGACCTGTTGCTTTCAATCTGATGCAGCTCTCGGAACAACCAATTTGCATGAAGCAACAGCAAGGAATAGCCATAGCCCAACTTGATTAGTTGGAGTGAAGGCTGAAGCTGATAATAATATATATCATGGGTGAAAATATCAGCTACAACTAATTCTAGAACCATAACTATTTGAAAGCCTCTTGGCCCACTGACTTTGATCGGGTAACAAAGAAATTGGGGGATCCAACTACTGCACACCATCTTAAATTCAGAAGTCCAACAGCAAGATTCTCCTTGCAATCTTTGAAGAGCTCAATTATTCGTGACTCGGCTTCCAAGTCATCTGCGAAAATAAGATCCTCCTCAAATGCACCTCTCTTTTCTTCAGGACTATGATCATCTGCAAGAATCATTCGCATGCTCAGACCCTGCAATGCTTCCAATGCTGTGCTGAAGAATCCATTGTTTACGTATGCACAAAACACATAGCCACAGGTTGACGGATCAGGATGTATCTTCTCCTCATGCATCCGCTCAACAAGAAGCTCTACTACATCAAGTCTTCCCTGATAGAATCAGATCTTATAAAACAGTTGAGAGTTGCTTGTACATCCAAGCAATAAAATAACCTACCTACCTATGCTCACAATTTCCTGTAGCAATAACAAAAGACTGGAATATCCACATTGAAGTATAGCGAGATGCTCATCCAATAAATTTGGTAAAGAAATTTTGATTCTGAACATGTATGGGGTTGGGAAATCACCGAATAGTTATATGTGGGGATGAGGAGGGTATTTGCTTTCCCAATCCCGCCTTAAATAGTTATATATTAATTAAATTAATATTTATACATTATATGTTTATATAATTGTAATATATGCCCTAATATATATATATATATATATATATATATATATATATATATATATAGGAGAATGATCCATAGCAAATATTTGTTATGGACACTGTTTCAACAAATTTTTTTATCACTGTTAGATTAAATATCCAAAGGTTGAATATAAAACCGTCCCGCTAACTTAGTTGGCGGCAAGTTAATTTTTTTTTTTTTATAGTCCATCCCGCCAACTATGTTAACGGGTAAGTAAAATATTATTTTAATATTTTTTTTATACCATCCCGTCAATTAAGTTAGCGGATTGAAGGGAAAAAAGAGAGTTAACATTTGTGTATAGCAAGTGTGATCCAAAGCGAAAAAAAAATTAAAAAATTAGCACATTCCGCTAACTAAGTTTGCGGGGATGGAGAAGATTTTTTATTTTTATTTTTTACATTCCGCTAACTAAGTTATAGCATGATGGAGAAGAAAAAAAAATAAAAATTTACATCCCGCGCCAACTTAGTTAGCGGGATGTACTAATTTTATTTTTCCTTTCTCCATCCCACCAACTTAGTTAACGGGATGTACTAATTTTAATTTTTTTCGCTTTGGCTCACTTGCTATGCACAAATGTTAACGGGCAAGTAAAATATTATTTTATACCATCCCGTCAACTAAGTTAGTGGATTGAAGGGAAAAAAAAAGATTAACATTTGTATATAGCAAGTGATCCAAAGCGAAAAAATAAATAAATTAAAATTAGTATATCCTGTAAACTAAGTTGATGGAACGAAGAAGAGAAAAAATATATATATATACACATCCTGCAAACTAAGTTGGCGGGATAAAAAAAGAGAAAAAAAATAAATTAAAATTAGTACATCCCGCTAACTAAGTTGGCGGGATGGGAAAAAAAAATTGACATTCCGCCAACTTAGTTAGTGAGATGAAATAATTTATTTATTTATTTATTTTTCTCCATCTCGCCAACTTAGTTGACGGGATGCAATTTTTATTTTTTTTCTCTTCTCCATCCTGTCAACTTAGTTAGCGAGATGTAAAAATTATTATTATTATTATTATTTCTCTTCTCCATCCCACCAACTTAGTTTGCGGAATGTATTAATTTTAAAAAAAAATTCGCTTTGGATCACTTGCTATGCATAAATGTTAACTCTTTTTTTTCCCTTCAATCAGCTAACTTAGTTTACGAGATGGTATAAAAAAAATATTAAAATAATATTTTACTTACCTGTTAACATAGTTGGCAAGATGGAATATAAAAAAAAACAAAATTTAACATGCCGCCAACTAAATTAGCGAGATGATTTTATATTTAACCTTTAGACATTTAATCCAACGGTGATAAAATAATTTGCTAAAATAGTATTCATAGCAAATATTTACTATAGATCATTCTACATATATATATATATATATATATTGAGAGAGAGATAGAGAGATGTGGTTCAATGTATTATTATTATTATTAATTTCATAATGCATGCATTAACATATGATTCATTCTCGTGTATGTATTATTGTAAATAAAACAAAAATTAGCTCTTTCTAAATAAAAAAACTCAAAATATTAATCCTGGGGGATTTAAATTCCCTGTGGGGGTGGGGATGGGGGTGGTTGCTAAGTTGTAATCCCCATGGGGATTGGGACACGTACAGGGAATATTTATGACTGGAGATAGGGATGTAATGTGTAATACGGCAGAATCAAGTGATATTATCAAATACCTTACCACATGCTGCTTGAAGAATAGTGTTAAATAACAAAACATCAAGTTGAATCTCCTCTGAGCATGCTTGATCCAGAATGTTCAATGTCCCATCAAAATCCTTATTCTTCAAAAGAATCTGAAACAAATTGATATCCAGTGTAAAAAGACCAGCTATATAGCAACTTAATGGTACTATCACAAATCTACTATACCTATAGTCCAAGCAAGAATAAAGAAGTATTTTATTCGGCTATCCATAAAAATTCTACATCTGGATTCTGGACAAGATAGATCATGTTTAGCTACAATGTAATGATAGGAACAAAATAAAGTATAATAGGCTAAGAAAAATTTGAAGATCAAAGATAGCGCCACGGGTTAAGGATAGGACAATGGTAAGAAGAAAAAAAATCAGTACACAAGTTACAACAGTATGGAAACGAACAAGGTGAATATCAATAATTACATTCAATGAAAGTGGTGAAGGGATATTGTAGACAATAATCAATTACATTATTTGAAAGGGGTTCAAAATTGAGATAGATAATTATTAATTACATTCTATGAAAGGGGTGGTAAATGACTAGTTTACCTAAAATGCATATAACTGAGATAGGCTTTGCTTTAGTTTGGCATTCTGGTTAAACAAGTAATGTTAACAGTTAATCGATGTGAAAAAAGTAACATTTAAAAGAAGAAATAACATTCTTAAGTAAACAAGTACTACCAAGTCAAAGGTCCATATTTAGTTTTCTTATTTTTAAACTGAAAATGTCAAATGGTTGGTTCGGTTTTCCGTTGCCAAGAAATTCTGATTATATTAATCGTTGAACACAATTTATTGGTCAGAAATTGTAAGTGCCTAGGATTCATCAAAAGAAATTAGGACATTACCCTGAGTTGCCTATATATAAGTGATAGATGAGTTTAAAGCCGGTGGAGATCTATTTTTCAATAAATTCATTGAATGAATCACATTGTTTGTCAATAGGACATATTAGATTTAAGTAACTGAATTCTAATGTATCTTAGAAGGGGCTAGATTCGTTAAAACTGCAAGAACACCCAAATCTAGAATAGCTAATTCAAAACACTGTGATTCAATCTCCATCATGCATCTGCTTTCACGGAAGTTTCTCTTGACAAAGAAGAATCAACATTAAAATTTATTCAACTAGTAGAACTACTGGTTCCAGATTTCAATATAAAAGCACAAAAAAACTGAAGGGAATGCAGATGTACACAAGGTGTATCCAAAATAGGTTTACTTTTTACTCTGTTGAACAGAAATTATAAACACTGTGATTTCAATCCCTACCATTGCATCTGCTTTCATGGAAGTTTCTCTTGACAAAGAAGAATTAACATGAAAATTTATTCAGCTCGTATAACTACTGGTTCCAGATTTCAATATAAAAGCATCAAAACAATTAAGGGAATGCAGATGTACACAAGGTGTATTCAAGATAGGTTTAAACTTTACTCTCTTGAGCAGAAATTCAAAGCACTGTGATTTCCATCTCTACCATTGCATCTACTTTCATGGAAGTTTCTCTTGACAAGAAGAATTAACATTAAAATTTATTCAAGCACCAAAAAAATTAAGGGAATGCAGATGTACACAAGTAGTATCCAAAATATCTTTACTCTTTACTCTGTTGAGCAAAGATTCGCATCAGAACTCTAATGCAAATTATTTTGTTCGTGTTTTTCTAAATAAATGCAATGGATTTTTTGTTTTTAAAAAATGTTAATCTGAATATGAATATCATGTTGTTAGAAGAAAAAGGAAACAATATATAATCAGGGACATTTATTTTCTTTTAATTATACATCCTAAATCTTTTATTTTCCTGAAATACATGATCTATATTCAATGAAATATCATGAACCTAACAACTTAGGCTTCGTAGGATTTTAAATTACTAGGATCATACTTTCTTTGCTTCATACTCAACTTTCAACAACTTATATAGCCAAAAAAGACAAACAAAAAAAAAAAAGGTTCAAGAGTAAAGAGTTAGTTTTATAACTGGACAAATAAGTTGTCCAAAAAAAATAGAAAAGTAGTAATAATGTGCTTGGATAGGAATTGGAAACTAGTATTCGATATCGTGATGAAAGCCAATGTTGCAGAATGCTCTGAGAGATGACGACACATGTTACTGGCTTGTTGCTTGTGTAAGGTCTATCCAGAAAGGGAAAGAACAGTGAAATGTTGGCATATGCATGAGACTTGTTATATCGAGGTAAACATGCATATTAGATGGTATCACAAATTGCAGGATAAAGAACACTGGAGTGAAGTTTGCAAATAATCAAGAAGGATGTTATTTTACAAGGCATAAAATTCTACCGCTTTTATTAGCTGCATCAAAACTTAAGCTGTGTGTAGCTATGAGAGCCGATAAGCATACCTCTATGAGAGCAGTGTAAGTTGGCACCTGTGGGTAGAAAACATCACGGATCATCAGGGCAATTAGTGCACATGCAGATTTGAAACCTCTAATAACGGTGCAGCAATCAATCATGATACTATAAGTTGCAGCATCTGCCTGATATCCACAAGCAATCATAGTTTTAAACATTTCTACTGCCAAATGACTCTGGATTGGAAACAAAAAACATTGTAAGTTCCTATAAAAAGTATACCTACAATTTGAAAGAGGGAAGGACGTAAAATCCAAAGATTATAACCATAAAACAAAAAAACAATGCCTTAAACCCCAAGTATGAATCTGCAGAAAGAGAATGAAGCAAAAAAGAAGAGTAAACAATTAAAAATGTCTTAAAGGAGGAATAACAATAGCATTCCAGCCAATGCACACTGGGCAGCCATCCACTTCAAAACAGGTAATGAAGTAATGGCTTCATAACTTCAACCTGTCATGGTAATGGAAATGTCCAAACCACCAGTTCTTGAGCATAACAATATTAGTAGTACTAGTTATCTGATTGGTAGATAAGCATAGCAAGTACTTGGTTGTCAGTGGATAAGGATAGTAGTTATCTGGTTGTTGGTAGAGTACGGTGGAAGTAATTCACTATTTCACTATCCTAATCAAATAAATAATGAAAAATTGCGATTTTCATCATCAGCATCGACTGAATTAAGAAGCATATTTCCACAACAATACTCCAGCATTATCAATACTGATGCAGGGCCTTTAAATTGGATGCTGAACTCAATTTTCAAATCCACAAGTATACAGTCCACTAAAAGTTAAAAATCATAAATTCATTGTAGAAAGAAGATTAATGCGTGAGGAGATTTTCCCCTTCTGGAAAGATAAATAAATAAAGAAGGTGAACAGTCTATATAAGCCAAAGTCATGTATTACATTTCCTTAAAGCCTATGCTTATAAAATCTACTTGTAATACCAACAGATACTGTGTTTATATACGCCATGAAAGAATAACTAGGAATATTTCATCTAAACAGAGTATTGCTTAACAATAAGTATTTACCAATAATTTTTCATGCAAAAGCCGCTAAAATGTTAACAGTTTTTTTTTTCTTTTCTTTTTATGAAATATTTCTAAAAACTTTTATATATAATCATTGGATAAACAGAAGGATCCATGTATGGACTAAAATACATGTTATATTTATTTAGTGATCCAACCATTATTGCATGAATTAAATAATGTAATGTAGTATTTGATATTTCTTTGGAGTCTACAATTTGGAGTGCCAACATTCTGATGTCACTAAACCAATTAATAAAAAGGAAGAAGCAATAAGTTCATCACAAATACCTCCCTAAGTTATGAATCATTGCAACCGAAGACGCATATCTTTCCCACCATTTGTTTCTCCATTAAATCTAGACATTTACTGGCATGATTTACGCTGCGCATCTGAACACAAGCTTCCAAGAAGTAATTGTACATAGGCAATACTGGATATATATCTGGATTTTCTCCAAGACTAATCATCAAATTGAATGCCTGAACAAGCGCAAAAGGACATAGGTAAACAAGGGCACCATGGTCAAAGTTGGATATTACATGTGGTAGTTTCAACACTAAGAATAGCAGCATTGATTTGAGATACTACTCGATTCCATCTAAACCATTTCTAAATCAAGAGAAGCAACCAGTAATTGTAAAATTAATTCCACAAAACCCTGAAATAATTCTGAAGTCTCACGAATCACCTGACCTCCAACCAGCCTTGTTGCCAAGTGGTATTATGGGAGGTCACTCATCTATGTTGAGTTCCAGTACTTCAAAATCAAATAAATCAGATGTCATGGTATAAGGCGTGCATGAAAATTTCAAGTCAAACCCAAAAAAAAGCATAGAAAAATTAAAAATTACCACATTCAGTCCTGAAAGTGTTCATTTGATTAATTAGTTGGGGAAAGAGAGACAGAAACAGGGAGAGAGGAAAAAGAAGAGGGATTAAAAAGGTGGGGGAAAATAGAAAAGCATGGTTGAGAGAACATAGCTTAGTAGTCGTTATTAATGTAAATGAGGACATTTTATGTAACACACTTGGAAAACAAAGAGAAACCAACTTTTGCTCTCTTTCTCTTGCATTTTTCTTGAATGATGTGATATGGATGACATTTTTCTACGAAAATATAATCATAACATACAAAATTTTGATACCTCCTCCAGGTAACCTCCCTTGCAGAGAGATCGGATGATAAGAAGGTAGCATTTTCTATTCACGTTGACCTCTTTTTCCTCCATAGTTCTCCAAGTCTCCATGACAAACTACATAGGAAAGAACCCTTCCTGTAACTATTTCAGCATAGCAGCAATGGCTCATTAAATTGGGATCAAATATTAGATTAGAAAACACACAGTCTTGCAATAGGTTTGTTCCCCTAAATCAGCAGAACTAAATAAAAAATGTGATCAGAAAAACACATTCATACACCACTTGATTCATGCATAGAGATTATGAAATTACTCTGACAGTGTCATCTTGCTCATCTAACACAGTTATACCTGATGTATATAATAGCACTGTAAAGTTTGTTTTTGTTCGCAAACCATATGACAATTTTTTTTGGCTGAAATTAAACCCCCTCCTCTCTACCACGTAAAATATGGTTTAAAATATTTATAAGTCATGTTCTTATTTTGCATTACTTAAAAATACAATACAATAATTTGACTCACAAAACATATTTGAGACAGATCAAGACAAATATTTGACGTGTGTGAGCATGCGCAGATAAATTAATTTAGGAAAATACAGTTCGATAAACTCAGTTAGACAATGCAGCTAGACAGAAATCTAGGTTAGTAAATATTTACATAAAATGCAAAGTACCAATGGATCAGGTGATCGCGCACAATATCTAAGAATGTAGAAAAAATCATCAGCTCTTAGAAATCGATTACCATGGCCAAGATCTAACAGCAGATGGGAAGCTGTGCTTCTCTCACCAAAGCGAAGTGCATTAACAATTTCTGCCTGTACTGACCCTTTAAGTGGCTTCCTCCCGTAACCTACATAACCCTGACCTGCATATCAAGGGTCATCTAATCTCAGTACCCCTATCATATATGCTACCAGTTTGGCAAACGAAAAAATATTTTAACATCATATAAAACTCTAATTGCTATAAAACTATTAGCTTTTATAAACCATTTAAAGTTGTGAAAGTTTGCAATGCTTGCGGTATGCTGACAACATTCTTAGGTCCCTGTGCAAAATGAAACGCATTGTCAAAAAAATTATAAAAATCCAACAGAATTCGATTTACAAATTTGGTTCCCGATACAAATAGAAAACATGAAATAGAAATAACAGTTAATTATTAAATTAAGAAATAAACAATCTACATCAGATTAAAGAAAGGACAAAAAACGGAGAGCCTACGGATTCTGGTGCTTTTGATTTCCGAAACGAGTGCCCAATTAAACGAAAAAATCTGTGCAAAATCAAATGTCAGAAGATAAAAATAAAATTATGAGTTATATAAACGTATCAAAGAGATAGAGAAATAGGTTTGTATAGAGAGAGGTGAATGAATTGTATATTAAGACTTGCAGAGATCTATGCATGTTTTGCGAATTCCTCAAGAAGAGCTTGTTGAACCCTTTAGGGTTTATGGGTTATTTGACGGGATGTCAAAAAACGGTTTAGCGCCCATAACCGATTAGGTTTGCAACTTCCGGAGGGCTTGTCGCCGTTGCTCAACAATTCAAGGTCGGCGGGTTGTAGTCTCGGAGAGAACCGGTGCCTCGGCTGAAGCAGATTAGTCCAATAAAGGACGTAATGTTAGACCTATCCACTTATTTTTAAGAAATAGATAAGTAAATGATTTATCAGTTTTTTATTTCAAAAAACCTGAGTTCACTCTCACTAAACACGAATTAAAAAGTTAAGAAAGAAATACTTTTTACAGTAATAGTCTATTCTGATAATAAATAAAATTATAAAAAAAAGTTGTTTTAGGTTTTGAAAAAGAAAATAAATTATACAATGATTCTTGTAAAATTATTGTTTTATGCTATCTTTAAATTTAATTTAATTAATTAAATAATTTTATCATAATAAATAATAATTACACAAATTGTCATTAGTTTTGTTGGATATTTATTTTTGGGCATTTAAAGTTTTTAAATAGAATTGAAGCTTTAGAGATGACTAAAATAACTAAAATTACATCCAAAAAAAAAAAAAATTCATCTATTACTTTTGATAACTCTTTCATAAATAATTTTGAACAAGAATAATTATATTCACGAATGACATAATAAAAGCGGGGTAGCAGACCTCGCAAATGAGTCCGGCCAAAACAGTCTGGATTTTTTTGGGCTAAAAACCTTCAACACGTGGCTCGGATTGGTTGGGTTGGGTCAATCCACGGGTCATTTAATTATTTTATTAATTATTATTTTTTATTTTTTTACAATTATAAAACATAACACGATGTTTTAATTTTGGGCTATTGAGTATAACATGTAATTTATTTTATTTAATAAAAATATACTTATTAACAAAAAATATTAAAAAACTTATGTTTAATTAAGAAATAATTTTAACTTTATAAACTATTGTGAGTATTATTTATTTGATTAAATATGTGAAATTAATAATTATAATTAAATATCAAGTGACAAATTTTAAAAAAATACTAGAATAATACCACAAATACATTACACATGTATGTATTTATATAGTAACAATTATTTGATTATGCATGTAACGTATTCTGCTATGTACAAATATATAAAAAATAATTAATTATTATTTTTTATTAACATTTGCTAATCAATAATATTTTAAATTTTGTCTTATTTAAGTTCTTTCATGTCTAAT
Organism: Hedera helix; assembly: GCA_947179155.2. Lineage (NCBI taxonomy): Eukaryota > Viridiplantae > Streptophyta > Magnoliopsida > Apiales > Araliaceae > Hedera > Hedera helix. The sequence goes on along the minus strand of OX359268.1, from coordinate 54,193,959 downwards.
AACCATATATTTGGAGATAATAGTATTTTGAATAAATAAATAAAAGTTTTGTTTCATAAATTGATCTAAATAATTAATAAATTAAGTTATTTTTAATATTTTTTTTTGAAAAAAAAATAATTTAAGCCATGGACTGAACTAAAATGACTCACTTTTTTTAAGCTAAAAAATAAAAGCCCGTAATCTATTTTTTTTTTTTAGTGAATTGACCCGACTCATGGGCTTGAGTCGTTTTTATCAGGCCTACGGGGTAGCATTAAACATATAGGAGTAATTACATTGAAATAATTAAATCAAAACACAACAGACGATGTGGCAAGGTACGAAGGATAATAAAGACAAACTCCAATTTCTTTTTCTATTAATGCACAAGAGGTAGGGGTGAGCATGGTGCGGTTTGGTGCGGTTTGAAGCCCAAATCGCACATGAAACCGCTTAGGTGCGGTTTGACAAATTCAAAACCGCACATGAAACCGCTTGTGATTGGTGCGGTGCGGTTTTGAATCGTTTGGTGCGGTTTCGTTTGGTGCGGTTTCGGTTCCAAAACCAATTGAAATAATTAAATTTTATGTAATTTAAATTAACAATTTAGCATCACACAATATTAAATACTACTTTGATAATACACAATTTTACTTATAATATTTTGTCTAAACAAAAGCAAAATAGAATCTAAAAACATGAATAATGATTTATCCTTATATATGAAAATTCTAAATAGAGATAATTATAATTTGCGATAATTCTAAATATTTATACTTCTTGATATGCTTCATTTAATAGTACATGGTGCGGTGCGGTGCGGTTTCTTAGATGCGGTTTTGCTCAGAAACCAAACCCAAACAGCATTTGCGGTTTTTCAACCACCTAAAACCGTCACATACGCCGAAACCGTTGGTGCGGTTTTAATTGGTGCGGTTTTTGGTGCAGTTTCGGAGACAATTCGATTTCTTGCTCACCCCTAACAAGAGGTATTGTTCAGGGAACGGTACATAAAAATATACACTCCCATAACCTGAAAAGGTAGATGTGTTAAACTACAATGTATTAATTGCGTGACAATTAAATAAATAATACTATATTTTTCTCAAGATAGAAAAACAGGAGAATAATATCAGAGGGAGATTGGGGGCTCAGATGGTAAATACTCGCTCTATGAAACGGAACTAGAGGTTAGGGGTACATTACGGAAAAGAAAAAAAAACAGTTCGTTGACCTACTACTTTTTGAGATTCTAGAACAAAACATGAACATCAACAGCACTGATGATAACAAGACGAGCCTGAAATATTTTCTAATCTCCTGCATTCCAAGTTCAAGGACCTCCATTTTCTTCCCATAGCTACTTTTTCAATTTCTCTCCATTAGAGATAGTCATCAATGGATATCAACTTGTTGAATTGGGATGAGTTCATCCTTGTTTTACATTGTGAAAAATGCAGCAGACCAATCGTTGATAACTCGCTGAAACCCGAAACTGGAACAAACTAAAAGAATATTTATGACATTAAACCACAACAATCAACTGTAAAACAACCTTCATGACTCCATCACAAACAAGTCGGTCAATGAAATATGACACATTTTAGGTTGCAAGATCAACTGGATTGAACATTTAAAGCAGTCTTTTGAGGAGGCAGTTTCATCTCCATCACAAAGAGCTGTACAAATTTCCAAAAGTATATAGTGATAGCACAACGTAGAAAAAATTTGTGATCAGTGTACAAAACCCAACAGAGCCTCTACCAGATCCAACCATGCAGCGGTTTTGGCAAAGAATATAATTCAATTTTTTAAGCATCAACTTCATTCTTTGATGTGACAATCCATCTGGGGTTGTGTTTTTGTGATCGTACGTATGGCATGAACAGGAGGGCCTAATAAACAAGCATCAATGGTGAAAAATGTTATTATCAAATCAAGTAAACAAGCATAACAGATACACTAAGATGAATTAAAAGAACAAAAAGTGAAAAAACCACCTTGAGCTTTACTGACTAGAATACAAAAATTAACCCTTAACCCACAAACAAAGAAAATAAAAAATATGATAAACAGAAGTGGTTCAGATAGGTGAAGAATGACACATACTATGAGGAATAACAGGCAAATTAAGAATGTATTGGCAGCTGGGGATATTGCAAAGGATAAAGAGGTATGTCCTACCTCCATTCCAAAATGCACATTAACCCATAAGTGTGGTTCAAATGATACAGAGAGTTTCCGCATCAGTTGAGTCTCAGGCTCACTTAAAAGGACCAGTTCCAGGATTCTCTTCACATGGATCATAGTCCTGAAATTATTTGAACAATGGAAGAAAAAGCAAAAAACCGCTATAGAAAGAAATCTTGGCCTGTAATAGCATAAGTATGTATGTATGTGTGTGTGTGTGTGTGTTAAAGAAGGGAGAATGAAACATCAACTAACTTAGAGTAAAGCTTGGGCACAGGAAAAAAAAAACAAGGAAAAAGTCCCAGATACAACCTTTTGCTATACATTTTGTACAAAAAAATGGTTTCCCAGATGCAATCTTTTTCTATACGAAAAGTGTAGAAAAAAGTTGCATCTGTAAGACCGTAGCTTTTTGTGGGATATTCCATACAGTTTTGAACAATATAATTACAGAAATTATATACTGTCAAAATAGTATTAGTAATTATAAGCTTGTTACTTTTAAAAATAATTGTATCATGTCAATTTTAAATTAAAAATATTTTAAAAAGTCAATTTTAATACTGAGGAAGTATTATTTTCTATATTCTATTTAAGTAAGTGCTTTCTGGAGGGAGAAAGAGAAAATTGAAGTTGTGTCTAAATGAGTAGCACTACATTATTTATATTCATGCAAACGTTTATCAATGTAGATTAATGCAAAAGTTGGCCCAAAAATATTCTTACAGTTGGACAAAAAAAAAATACATATCATAAAATAAAAATAAAAACTATTTTTTTTTTTTTGGCTCCTCCGCCAGATGAATTAAAATCCTAGTCTTTAAGACTCTCATATATAATAATTACCATTATACAAATTTTTTTATTTTTTATAATAGTAGTAGCTCATAAGTAATATATTATCTGCTCAGACTTGGTCAGAGCATTCTGAATTTCTCTATGCCGTGCTTTCCAAATAAATTATGGACCGAGGAATAAGCAGCTTATAAAACCATATGATGCACTAGAAAGAGCACATCTCATGACGATCAAGACTTTACTTATATGAACGCTGGAATTACATATACTGATCACAGATTTATAATCCATGTCGATATGCTTAATTTTTAGATAAGAAAATTTTAAGAAAAAAAGAGAAGAAGCTCAAGTTCTTGCAGGATTTGGATTCAAAGAAGCCAATGCCAGAAGGTCTAAATCATGCTCCAATATATTCATTTCTTGTTGATCCAGTGTAACCCATGCTTCTATTCCATCCCCACATCTGGTGTCCATGAGAATAATAAGGTTCATAAACACTGCACCATTTGAGCCAACACTACTCACCCACACAGGCTTTCCCCACCCAAAATCAGTCTCATAAAAACCCAACTTACACCAGCTGGTAAATCCATAGTAATTTACATCCTCTTTGGACCCAAAATTTCCAATCTCTTCGAGAGATTTGCACATCTCTTCAGACCCTTGATCGCCTCGGATTATTTTCACAAAATCCCCATTGATTTTTGATATACCTTTTCTTACCTGATCAACCAAGCCATGAAATCCGAGCTCCTTATACTTTGCCTTGCATGTGGCGCTTGCTATCCAAATTATGTTTCCAAGGGAATAATCGGACAACGTTGGTGCAGTTCTTTTACGCAAGTTGACCACGTGAGTGAGAAGCGAAGGCCTCTTGGAACCACATTTCTTTTCTGATGCAGCAATTGCAGATTTCCATATAAAAGCAGAAACTACTTCTACGCGAGTAGGGTGCTGCAAGTTCGAGCTACTTGCCCTGGCCTTAAGGGTGGCTATGGCTGAGGCATCAAATACTAGTCTTCTCGTAGTACACTTGCCTTTCTTGAATAAAGAACCCCACATGACCATTGATGAGTCTCGGAGCCATAATTCATTGGTGGGGAAAAGAGAAGGCGCTATAAAATCAGGATATACAACCTCCTCGGATCCACAGGCCGTGGCAGCCCAGCCTTTCAAGAAAGTGTTGAGCGCAGCTCCATCAAGAATCTTGTGCGAAATGCACAAGCTAATGGTCATTCCACCGCACTCAAAAATGTTCACTTGAATATTAGTCACGCGGGCTCCTTCGCTTGACTCATTAAAACTAGGCTCACAGGGAAGGAAATGATTTATCAACTTAAGATCAAGATTGTTTAGAAATTCAGAGAGATGAGAATTAACCTCTGCTACCGCGAAATAAGCCCCTTGGTCATTACAATCAATGGAAAGATCGTCTTGGATTAGGCCAGCTAGAGGGTAAAACAGAGTTAAGGTTTGGGATAGTGATTCTTTTAGAATTACTAATCTTTCTTGGATTTCAGAATGGCTAGCACCATTATCATTAGGATAAAACATGACGATCGGAGCGTAAGGGGCCGGAATGAGCTGATCCAGTAGAGAAAGCTTAAAGATTTTCAAGTGTTGTGGTGTTGGGGAAGATGGTTTAATGCTCTCTTTTGAAATGATTTCAACTTTCACCATTTTTTCTCTCTCGGCACACATCCAAAAACTTCTAGCGTTATATGCAATGCTGCTAAACTCAATTCCCCCCATATATATAGGGAGCAAATGCTAGCTAGAGGTGATAGGATCAATGCTTCAATATTTGTCTTCTTGTTACATGTGAAAATTGAAGGAATCATTCTAGACAAAGTTCATGAGTCTATCAGTGTCCCACTTTCATTGGCGCATGGGTGGCAGTCCTTTTCAAAATACTCACTAAGGTCCCATCCATAAATTTTTTATACTATTTTTTTCTACACTCAAATTTGTTGTAATCACACTTGGGGTTAATACATAGTTTAGAGGAAAAATTAGTGCAGCCGGCTTCCATAATAACTCCGCTTTGAAACACCTCTCTAATATCATCGCTAAAGATATTATAAAATGAGATTATGATAAGTTAAATAATCCTCAAGTCACAATCGTATATATATAGAATCTAATTATTTAGCACATTACTACTCCACTGGTGGTATGGCCAAAGGCCATGACGCACCTGCCGCTGCACCACAAGCATGCCACTATTATCCATGACATGGACCTTAACTAGTTACTAGTTCTTTATCTACAAGTGTATACTCTCTCCCTCTGGCGCAACATAAATCTTAGGCTTAATGGTTGATTAGTTTATAAATTTGTTAGCTGCCGCTTTGCTTGTCAAATCTGTGAAAATTTGATTAAAGTTCATAATTCATGTTTTATTATTATTATAATTATATGTATAGTATTAGTTCTCTCGTCTTCAAAGTGAGAAACAATGTGTAAAATAAGAATAGTTATATCAGCCAAGTGTTGCACAGTGTGTGATAGCGCCTTCTCAAGTCTCTACTGCAGGTTTCAGTCTTCTCACCCTCCTAACTAATCGGCTCATATGCTGTAATTTTGTGGGATATATAGAATTGAAAAAAAATGATTTTTTTTAACGCGCAAGAAAGAGATTTTTGTATATATAATTATTCTTTTAATTATATTATTGTCATGACGGACTGGATTAGGTTTCAAGTATCTTAATTTATGTTTAACTCGAAATGGGAGAAATAACTCAGAAAATTACACAGTAAATAAAGGATAATAGGTGGTACACTGTATATACACAAAGGTTTTTAAAAGTTTCTTCTAATAACTATCTACACTTTTAGTAATCAATATAAGACGCTCACTACTACAATCATCATTAATAATTCTACTAGTCTTTACTCTAAATATACTATTACCTTTGATGTGATAAACCATTTTTCGAAATTGAAATCTAATTAACTCACACTAAATCTGGCAAGAAGGATAAGCAAAGAGAGCAAACAAACATCTAGTCAATCCCTTGCACAATTCGCAGTTCATCTTATACAATTGGTAGGAGGAAATAATGGCAATAGAAGCTAACACCATAACAAAGTAATAAACCAAAATGAAGAAACGACCACCAAACGTCAAACTCAGTTTTATCTGGCAATGAAGCAGAGCCCTATTCTTCCAATTCAAGGTCACCTTTTGGTGTAAGAAATAAGCCTAAAAGCATAACCTTCCTATCAAGAAGGCTACAAAATCAACTCCTGGAGCATAATACATTGCTCCAAGAGCCATAGTTACCATCCATCTCAGCAAGAATCATTTGAAGAATACAACACAACAGGTCAAAACTACCACAACCCATTTAACTAATCGTGAAAAGATCCATAACAATTGCGTGTTTATAATCATGTTAAACGAGTATGTTGTTATTCGATAAATAGACAAAATGAATTATGCTTCAGTTTATTTGTGTAACCCTGAAATTATTTATCCACTTGGTTAATGAAATACAGGCAGAGGTACTATCATCCATATCTCCTCCTCCCATGGATATTACAGCAGTGTTATCCTGTCCGTCCACACGAAACAAAAGAATTTAATATGAGAAATAAAATGCACGAGTCTCCTTATTTTACATAAACCAAAGAAGACCTCTGCTTTAAGCAACACACCATTATACAGCATAAAAGTTTGTCTATCTTAGCACAATCGTTTGCAAGGCCGGCCCTGAGGAGGTGCAGAAGGAGTCACCGCACAGGGGCCACGATTTATTTTTTTGTGTATATGTATTTTTGTTGTTTTTTTGTTTTTTTTTTCTCTCTTCACAAATCAACCCAGAGAATTAAAAAGAGCAGGTTGTTATTTTAATTAATGATGAATTTTGATATAAATTGTTCTTTATATGTTGATGCTGATAAAAAAATTAATATTTTTATATATGAGAGAGGGCTCCTATTTTTTTCTCGCACAGGACCTCCAAACTCTTAGGACCGATCCTGATCGTTTGCAGAACACAAAACAGGTTAAAACTAATCGTGACAAGATCCTTTACCAAAATTATTGCGTGTTTATGATCATGTTAAAGTTAGGTCTAACCCATTTCACAACAAGATTCTGTTACACAAATAAGCAGAAACACAGCTCATTTTGTCTATTTATCAAATAACAGCATGACCTACTTAACACAAAACACAATTCCTTTAAAATAACATAGTTAACTAAATAACTAATAAAATTTCAACCTGATTGTTAAAACAATTAATGCCAGATCGTATTCTTATCCTAATTATTCAGATATCATTGTAGTTAAACTTATTTTATTTTTGTTAAATGTGTTGTTCTCTGATACGTTGGTTGTTCCGGCACAACTTATAAGTTAATTAGTTGTTTGGGACTAACTTATTTTTTGACTTATAAGTCATTTTTGATAAGTAAAATTTTTTGACTTATTTAAAAGGACTTATAAGTTATTTTAATAAGCAGGCTTGATCAAATGTAATGACAATTTTGTCTTTCTCTATTTTTCTAAATGACATCTTTATCATTCCAATATAATAAATCTAATTTCTTCCTAACCTAAACAAACAACTATTTTTTCTCGATCTGCTCTGTTTTATGTCAGCTTGATTGGCTCACTCTCTCTCTTTCGGCCTACAATTTCTCCCTGATCCTGATACCTCTCCGCTTTCTTCCTCTTTTTTATTAACAATACTCAGGTGATTCTGGTGAATTTCTGAGACCGTGACACTTGGATTTTTGCTTGAGAATGTATAGTGAGATCTTCTATAAGTCCGTAAGACGGCGTGCGAATAGTTTGATGACGAAAATCAGCAAAACAACAAAATAAGACATGATGCATCAAACTCATGCCTTGCAGAGTGCAGGAAATGCAAGGAGATGCCACAAATTACTTTCTCAAACAACTTTAGAAATTTAAACATTTCACAAATTACTTTCTCAAACAACTTTAGAAATTTAAACATTTAAACTACACAAACTTTTAACAAGAAAAAATAGAGTTCCACATCAACCACATCGTCATAAATCTATCGGCATATAAATTATTGTCCATTCAAATTTGTTGATAGCTCAATCTTTTTACCTTGCAAGAGCCCCGTCGAAAATAATTAAAGCTTAAACAAAATTAAAACCACCAATATTTAGCCATGACATTTTAAACATATGTACACACTCTATAAAAACAAAATGCATAGAAAAAGAAATTGGGTGTCTTTCCATTGTGTCATACTCACTACAATGCCTCCATGAGTGTACAATATATACTTGTTGAGCCTTCATCTACTCTATCATTGTCGGATCTTCAGATTTATTATTTAATTTTATAAACATTTTCTATCGACTAAAAAAATAAACGCATAATCAAATATTTAAGTTGAATATATTGGAAATTTTAATATTTTGTCATAATTTAAGAAAAATTATAATATCTCGATTCAAATCTGTTATAATTTTATAATCTATATATCCACTTCTACATATATATATATATCCACTTCTACACACACACACACACACACACATATATATATATATATATACCTTAAAACTGCGAAATAATTATATGATTTGATATCTAGTTGAATATATCCCGTTTTCTTATACTTGTTATTTTAAAGAAATTTGTTTTTAATGCGCGTGCATTTATTACATGATCAAACATATTGATTAGACAATCAATTTGTGATTACATCTTATTAATGTCTAGAACCTCAAATTTAGCAAATCTTTAAACCTCTGACATCATGATCGATAATCATCATCCCCCTATAAATACAATTATCACACGGTAAATGCACAAATTAATAAATAATAAAAAATAAATCAATTCAATATTAAAGCAATCCATTGATATAGCAATGTCTTAATTTTGAATTAAAAACTGATTCTCCTCTATTAAGTTTGGTAAGTATTTCAAATTCAAAAAAATACAATCAATTCTCTTATAAGTATCGAATATAATCCAAGACCGTCGGATCAAAGATGGCCGTTGAGCTGTCCCCTCTTCCTCACAAAATTCAAACTGAGAACTACTTTGACCAAAGGTCAGAACAGAATAAAACCCCGTAAACAGGATTTCGAACAAAAAGTCAAACTCTCTCTGAGCAATTTTTCTTATAACACAATCCATGTCCAGAATGATGATATCGAATCGGAAGCCACCAGTTCCAAGATCTCCGATACGCCTTCGCCCTCGTCGCGTTCTCCAATCCAGTACCAGCGTTATGCAAGCCCCACCAGGTAATTTTAAAATTCAGAGCAGAACTTTAAGAAGATCACATCTTTAAACTTGATTCTTTTTCTCTCTAGATTTTCTTGATTTTAATTGGGATTAATCGATGTAATAGGTTCTTTAACGAAAACTCAATTGCCTAAACGCACTTGGGATGCGGAAGAGGTGGAGCTTCGGCCCGAATACCGTACAATTTCTTGCGAATTAAGGGCTTTGGCGAAAATGGTGGAGGAAGAATTCAAAAACAGTGAAATGGGAAATGCTGGAATTGGCGATTCTTCTAATGCTAATAGGAGTCCTTTGTTTGAAAGGGGCAGGCTTTATGAAGAATATTCTGCAAGAAGAAACGAGAGGCTGAAGAGGAAGAAGGGTTTAACAAGGGATGAAAAGAAAAGTGTTTATGATCTTGGTGTGAGAGTCGAATCTGCGAAAAGGACGGAGACGAAGAAATTTGAGAGCTTGAGGAGAGTGGTTCCCTCCACACCGCTCACAGAGAGGAGAGAGAATCCGAGATACTCGCTGAGAAGCAGTACCGGCAAGGAAACTAAGAAACCTCCCCCTTCTGTGAGTTTGACTGAGAGGAAAATTGGAGTGAGAAGGATTAGGAAAATATGAATTGATGAGTGTGTTGGGGATTGTGGGGAAAATTGGAGTTGTTTTTCCCTGGTGAATATGTTTCCCCCTCTTTGTGGATTTTCTTGGAGTAGTTGTTTTGTGGTATTTTTTGGCTTATTATGGATGTTCTAAAATTTTCAGCTGGAAAAGTAGAAGAGTGAGGAATAATTAAGTAGTTTTGTTGAGAAATCAGCTGATTATGGTTTTCTTTAATGGTGATTAGCGGTGTCTGGTTGGATTATTTATTTACAGTATTTGTTAGACCCAACTTTGCAATTAATTAAGTTGCAGTAGATTTTAACTACTTTTTGATGCTTATTAATTTTCTTATTAACAGACAGACAGGGTGCAGAGTGGCACCATTGACAATTCACAACCAGGTTGGTCTGTGTTTATTACCAGGCTTACCTGCATCAGCCTGAACCACATTATGTCCATTTTCATGTTTTTATTGATATTGAAATTTTGAACATTTTTGCTGTCGATATTCTCCCCTCAGTTCCATTATCATTTCAGGTGTTTGATGACACAGTTACCCATTTAGATATAATATAGTTAATAATTATTTGTTTAAATGTTGAGGAATGCTTTAGAAAAATTAGTATTAATAAAATATTATTTTTTTAAAATACGTGGTACAAACATGATAATTCAAAGGGGCACAAAACGAGTATTTAGTTTAGTGAAGTGCGGTTTTACACTAAATTTAGCCATCACATAAATGGTTGGCCAAAGAAGCTTCTAACCAGCAACTAATTTGCTGCCCCAGGGACACATGAAATAATAAGAAATACTCCCCGTTCCAAAATATATCATTTTGACTCTTTTATTGGTCCAAAATCGATCAGAAAAGTGGATGGAAAGTTTAAGCCACCAAATGGTGTTTTTAATATTATCAATACATCCTTGAGCAAAGTGATTAATGAAATCTCAAATGCAAAAGTTTTATAGGCACATCACAAATTCCTGAAATATTCAATTACATTTGGAAAGAATGTACAACCAAATCAAATACTATAAAACACTCGTTTCACAAAGCCTATGTCCCTGCTTACCGAGAAAGGTAACCAACATAAAATTTGTAGAAAGGATGCACACTTAGAAACTACCAACAAGTAAAAAAAAAAAAACAGTCTCTCTCTTTCGTCTCTTTTGGTGAGCTTCTGGGGGTTGGGGGCAACGGATGGATATTTTTGGAGGATTGAGGGGCGATAGTGGATAAACTGGGACAAGATGTCGATCAGATCTACAGCAGTTATTCATATCGTTAAAGCTTTCAAATATACAAAAATGATGGCTCTGCAGAGAGTTGAATTACAAGGAATAGTCATCGTTCCTTCATTTCAAGTCGTAACCAGAAGATATGCCAGACCTTTTAAATACTCCACTATTTCTGATCCATTGAGCTTTGAACTCCCATACACTCTGTTTACAAAAGTAATGGGAACCTATGAACAAGCATAAAGTCGAAGTTAGACATCTATGGGCAGAGCAAATGAATAAATAATCAAATGCAGATTTTAATTCCTATTGACAAGTTCATCACTCTTCGGTGAGAGAGAGAGAGATGCTTCAAAAAGATACAGAAAACTAGTCATATGATATATAGATACATATTTGGTCATCTTTTAACCTAATATAAGTACAACAATTACCCTGATGATTAACCTAAAACTAGTTCCCATTACTCTTATATTGAATAATCAACAGTACTCTGATGATAGCCAATCTAATCACCCTACACCTAAGCAATTTACAAGCCAGGTGTTGAAATATTCAAATGATTTTAATAAATTAAATTGACACTAATATTTTAATCTCTAAGAAGGAAAAGGAAAATTAAGGTCAGAAAATGTGGTAAAAAGCAAGATTCACGCTACTTGTGTACAAGACAATACCAAGGTTCACCAACAGCTCCTTCAATTATTTATTTGATCAAATCCAAATTGTTTATAGACTTATATGGCATTGGCATAAGTAAGCACTGTATATGCCCAAATGTACCATTTAGGTAATGGAAAAAACACTCTGGTAGAACAGGAGCATCATCAAGAGAAAATATATCGAGCTAATAAACATTCAACTATTATTTAATGTTTTGGTAGACTGATGCTGTCTTGGGGTTGCTTAACAATGGTGAATATGAGGAGCCCAAATCAAGCTCTAGAAACATAAGAATATGCATACCAGGAAAAAATAACATAAAAATGCGAAAAGAAAAATATTATGTCTGCTATGCTATCTAATCCTCAAATAATCAATGATACGAGACATAAAAAGGAACCTCCTTTTAGATCACTCGTGTTGGATAAGAAAGCTGCATTCACAAACCAATTTACAACTTCCTTAGTTGACATATCAAAATGCAGGACCACCAGAAAATTATATGCAAACAACTCAATACATGGTCATGTTCATGTTTAATTAAGTAGAAATGTGAAAAGATTATGCAATGTGTACAAGTTCTACTAACTAGGAAAATGCTACATATCATCACATAACATGTTTGTACATCTTTGCCATTAGATGATGGAGTAAAAATGTAACCCCACCTCTTCAATATGGTACCCTTTTCTTGAAGCCCGGACTATCATCTCCATCTGGAAAACATATCCCTTACTAACGCAAGACCTTATGATGTCCTCTATCACAAATTTCTGATAAAGCCTTTAAAACAAACAAATGTCAGTATCTCATAATTGAGACATAAGAGTGAGAGGAAACAGTAAGTCAATACCGGAAAGATCCAGTTAAGTCAGATACACCAGGCCAAAGCAGTGTATGGGCAAGAACATTCGCTCCCCTACTTGTCAATTTGCGCATAAGGTTCCGTCCGTGCACACCACCACCTTTAACATATCGAGTTCCAGTAACAATACTTGCACCTGTCTCCATCTGCTTTCTGAACTCAAAAATGTTAAAAGTTAATGAGCGGATGTTGACAGAAAATCCAAAACTTAAGGCCAAAGTTACTTGATGAAGCTTGGCAGGTACTTTGGCTGGGTAAAACAGAAAAAGGAATCCAAATAAACAGGGCATGAATTAGATGAGAAAGAAAGAGCAAGTAGCTGCAGTAAATACTTGTCAAAAGAAAAGTATCTGCAGTCAATGGATTAAAAGCAAGAATTTAGTAAATGCAATACAAGAAGCATATGCCCAAATATTCCACAGAAAACTTGAAAGTTTTGATTCTGATATAATTTTATATAGCCCCTTGTAATCAAAACCCTGACTATTTTGCTATTTCTTCCCACATTTTCCTTAATTCGCGTTTTATATGATGGGTCTGGAAGGGGAAAAAACTGGTTACTTTTAGGGGAATTAAAGCACAACCATTCGATGATTTAATTTTCCAAATTAACTTATAACATCTATTGTGTGTATATATTCATCAAAATAACTATTATCATCCTGTAATGTAAAAAGAAAAACTTACATGGTGCGACAAATCAACATCCATGATTACAACAAAATTGCCTGATGCATGCTTCAAACCATGACTATAGGCAGTACCTGAAATCACATCTGTATCAAAACTGATGCCGTGATTTTCAAATAGGATTCTAAACAAAAAAGAACAAATTCTACCTAATCCAATCTTCTTCGGCCGAGCTCTTAATAGCAGTCATCATAGAAAGGCAATAGTATGGTGGTCGTGACAAGGTCAAACTAAGAAACGTAAGTGAGTTGATTAACTATCATTGCACTTAGTACTTACAATACGATCTTCTCCATACACCCGCTGCAACTGTTTGACGATGTCTTGGGTTCCATCAAGACTTCCATCATCCACAATGATGATTTCAAAGTCAACATCCCTAACCAGGCAGCAAGGAATGTCATGAAACCAAAAAAGTCCAATACCCATAGCGATAGCAGTGTAGTTCAATTTTCACACACTTACACATAATACTAATTACTGAATGGATTTAGATTGTTAAGTAGTGAATGCCACCAAGTCTTCAATTAGGAACACCACAAATGAGATTACAATAGATCCTGTCATTAGGGGTGTATATGCAAGTCTCACAAACTTAATATAGACAAAAAAGACAAAAAAAAACTTTTTCTCCCCTTAAAAAAACTGACAACAGCTATATTATTACTATTTACTATTATAAGGTCTAATAATAATAAAAAAAAAGCTGTCAACTTCACAAAGTATGAACCAGATAAGCCTGGTATGGGCCCAAGTTTGCCAATAGCACCTCAATAGCACGCTTGCTAATTCGTTGTTCATTAAAATCGATGTGCTCAGAGTAACACATATTAAAAGAAAAGATCAAAGAGGCTTTTGAGCTAGATATTCTCATGCAAGAGATTCCATAACATGTAGAACTAGATCCATTAGCAATTACCACACTGACATCAATCTATAAACTATCATATAGAATAACCCATTCCATTAGGCGGCAGGCCTTCCGAACCACCTTGTGACGTCCATGCGAAGATAACCTAGTGTGACATCAAGGAAGCAATTCAACACCATACATCATTTCAAAAATATTTTTTAAGAAAGGTTAGTATGAGTATCAGGCAGAAACTGTTCAAAGTTAAAACATAACCTTAAGAATACACCAGCCCTGTGCCACTTCTTCAACTATTAAAGCTATATAATATTAATTTGTTTCCTGATTGCCTTATAATTGGAGACTTGTAAAACCTGACATTTATCCTATTCTTAATTTGTAAATATTTCATCTTTCACAAATGTAATCTATATATATAGCCTTGCACATAATTTATTAATCATAAAGATTAATAAAATCACTAAAAAGGATGAATCAGAGATATTGAAAACAAACAAGGATCAAATTTTTGAGACTCAAAAAAAAAAAAGTTTTAAAAAAATACAATAACTTTAGTCCTGGAAATTTTGAAATTAGAGATTATCGATTATGAGAGAGAAAGTACGGGATATGCTTGAAGACGAGGTAGACAAGGAGGGCGATGTTGAGATGTTCGTTGTAAGTGGGGACTATTATACTGTATTTGTTCTTCTTCTGATTTTCTTCCATTTCTCAATCAAAAGATTCAGAACCCTAAACAGAGAGGAGGAGATAATCAATGGATCATGCCGGAGTGGGATCGCCTTCTTCTTGCATGGAGACTGATAAGACTTATCACGCAAAGAAGACCTGTGCCGGGTGCATTGGCTGGACCCGTAACCATATATCACAGCAGGTCCGGGTCGCCAACCTGGTTACATAAATCAATTTGGACACAACTTGAACCCATTCAGCTTTTGGGTTTGACCTTGGAGTTAAGTTTAATTTCATTAAATCTTGAAAACAATTTTTATCAAAATAAAATTATTTTTAAAAGTTTTTTATCTACCATTATACCATACTGCCCCTTAGAAGTTTTTTTTAGTAACGTTAAGGATTTTAATTTTTTTTATCACAAATAAATTTTAAATGACATGATGTTAAATATTTTAACGATACATACTCATTTAGGGTGTCTTTGGATAAATTATTTTAAAATTTAATTTGAGTTGTAACTTTATAGAATTGAAAACCATAGAATTTAATACTAAAAATTAACAATTCTATTGTTTGGTTAGCATATTGAATTCATATTATATTTATGTTAAAATTTGAAAATTAATGTTTAGATAGTTATTATTTTCGTATTGTTTTCAATATTAAAAAAACAACATAATTAAATATATTCATATAAAATAAAGAATAACTATTATCCATTATAAAAAAAACACATAAAAAATGAATTATAAAAAAAAAATAGAATAATTAGTCAATTAGAGTTAATCTGTACGAAACATGTTATTATATTGAAAAATGATTATTCAAATTAGAGATAAACTGTTAGTGTTAATGTCAAATTTTGTACGTTCAAAGAACATTATAACAGATCAGTACTTGTATTAAGCCTCGAGTACAATGTTAAAGTGGGTCAACACTTGAACCAAGTTGTAAATAATTATGAGCCAGAACCTGAATCTGACCCTAAATAATTTTATTCCTACAACTAGTATAATTGGTTTTTCAACTAAATTAAAAACCATAGCAAAAATATTATTAATAGCAAAAATATTATTAATATACAATCAACTTGCCATCAATTTATCAATATAAAGAAGAATACAATTAAGTTAATAAACATATATATACATAAATTAGTATCTGGGTTTGAAATATTAGAGAAGCTTTAAGGGTTTTTACTACAATTATTATACAAGAAAACTTTTTGTACTTAGTATACTAATTCATTTTAGAAGAATTTGGGGGAAATATCACTTTACTTCTTATGTTATCAGTTTTTGAACTCCCTCTCATTCAGACTCGTGTCATTTACCACCCCAGCCTTCTTCAACCTCTGTGTATCTACTTACGTAGTAAATGGACAAGGCCACTTATTTGGTGCCATTAATTGTAGTAAAAATCCTGCCACTTCCATCAACAAGTTCACAATAGGATGAATTAGTATCTGGGTTTAATTTAAAAAATTAGAGAAGCCGACAGTGAAGACGCCGATGCTGATGGCAAAGACGCCAATGCCTGCGGCGAAGACGCTGACACCAGTGGCAAAGACACCGATGCCAGTGGCTTGCCCACTGGCCCAAGTATGTCCACTATATCTCTTCATTTCGCCAAGAGAAAGAGAATAGGCTCCTTCTTCATCTTCTCTTCTATTTTTCTTTCCAATCGGATAGTGCGAAATTTTGTGGCTAGGGACGATTGCTAAGCACAATAGATCTAGGGATGTGGATTGAAGACGAGAATTTGGAAGATGGCTCCTAAATACAACAGATGTGTGTGTTTTGAGTGTGTTTTTATGCGTGTGCCTGACATTTTAAACTTTACTAAATTCTAAAATGTTGGTCTTGAAATTCTCAACTTGGCCTATTGTTTTCATTTTCTGGTATTTGGCTGGATTAGAATTGTAATTCAATTAATTCCAAAATTAATTTAGTCAACCAAACAACTGAGTTGGTATTGGGACCTCCAATACCAAAACCAAATCATCGAATCGAAGTTTCCAAACACACCCTTATATAAAATTTATTTAAATTAATGTTACGGTGACACATTATGTGAGATAATTTCTGACACTTGTAACATCATTCTTCTTCTTTTTCTAGTATCATACCCCTTAAAAATTAGAACAACGCGAATTGTGATTTCTTTAAAGACACGGCCCATTCATTTAATTTTATCATAACGTGACGGCGGATGTTTAATATATACAATAGTGATGTAATATATGGATAATAATTTTATATTTAATTTTTGGAGAAAAAATATGAAAAACTTAAATTAAGATGTAAAAAATAATAATAATAAGTTTACAAAAGTTTTGTTCATGTTCTTGTTGAGTTTATAATAAATATAAAAGAAAATTTAAGTTTTACTACATTTAAACTACTACTCTATCCTAAATTTATTTTGTTGAAATATGTCTTTTTTGAACAAAAAACTTTGAAAAGAAATGACCAAGTTTTTTACCCATTTTTAAATACTATTAAGAAAATTAGGAAGCATGAAATTAACTAAAAAAAATAATTTCCCTTTTTTGCTTGTTTAAATATTCACAAGTTTGAGTATTGTAATCAATGGAAAAGTTTTCAAAATAAATGCTGATAATTAAGTTCATAATGACTAAACTGTAAGTCTGACTCTCTTATTTATTTATAAAGCACTTTTACAAAGAAAAATTAACAAATAGGAACAAACAGAAGGGTTAAATTTACAATTTAATCCATCCATAATCATAAGAGAATTGCCATCGGGTCCTCAATGTTTGGTGTGATGTCGTAAACACTCAAAAATAAAATCTTACTTTGAAAAAAATATTAATGTAGTAGTGTAAGTAAGAGTCGATTCCACAGAGAATGATTATTTAATTTTATGTTTTCCAAACAAAAATTGGGGGATTTTTAATTAAAGAGACAATTTAAATAAAATTAACTAAAATAAATATGCAAGTAATTTAATAAAATACATGAGAGGAAAAAACTTTGGTTTAAGTTAATATCCACCATCAAGAATTTATAACTGATCACTAATGTAAAAATAAATCAATTAATATTTTAAACATTCACCGTAGAAAGAACTACTCGCAGGTGGAATAATTTTTCTCATCTCTCCTTAATTTTAGTTAAGTAGACACACGCGTTCTAAATTACCCTTACTACTAAACAACCTCCGCCACGTGCTAAAGATTTAATTTAATAACAACTTTAAGAATTAGAGAGATTGTTGAACTAAACAACACAAGTCACGCGTTTGCATTTAATTTAGATGAACATTCTTCCTAAGATAAAATAATCTTTTGATCTGCAAAATAATTATTAAACTCAGTTGCTTCACAAATAGCAATAGATTAATATGAATAATAAACCAGTAGCGCTCATAGCAATTAAACAAATTAATCATAAAATTAAGTATAGAAGAATATTCAATAATCAAAATATAAACTGAACAATTAAAATAAATTAGATCTTACAGTGTATAAATCTTAATTACTTCAATCACTTAAAAAAAAAAAAAAAGAACTTAGCTACTCATAATTGTAGAAAACACTAAAGAATATAAGAGGTAATTTTTCTAATAAAAGTTGTGTATTACAATGTGTCTCAAACCCTCTATTTATAGGCTCCATAATCCTTCTAATTTGTCCAAACCCTAATAGGATTTATAATTAAAAATAAAATAAAATAATTATTATCCTAACCCTAATTGGAATTAAAATCCAATTTTGAGTAAAAAAGTAGCAAAATTCGCGAATAATCTGTTTTTGCTCAATTTTCGCGTAGCCAAACACGACACTCGCTACAGTGATAGTCAGCAGCCCAGCCGCGCGCATTGCGTGCGTCCTTCTTCATTCCATACGTCGTCATGTAGCGCTTTGTCCTTAACCCATAGCCTCCTGCGCATTGCGCGGGGGCCTTTTGCTACTATCGCAATACGACGCCGTTTATGTTTCTCGGCTGTTGCTTACAAATGCACGCCACCGACTCCTTCTGAAATTACGAAACTGCCACCGGTGTTGGTTAATTACGAAATTGTCATTTAACTTTTGCAGAATTTACAAATTTACCCCAAACTTATTTTTCCTACAAAATAAAATATAAAATAATATAAAAATACTAAAAATCCTAAAAACACATAATAATAAATAAAATACCTAAAACACTAAAAATAAATAAAAACACATAAATATAAAAAATATAAAAATATTTTAAAATTACCTAAATTAACTAAAATCCTATAAAACCTATTAAAATCAAAATAAGCTAAATAATTAAATATTTAAACACATAATAAATATAAAAACTAAGTATTAGAAAATAAAAATATAGTATAATTATACCCTATCAATGTTGTCGACCCGAATTCGGCACTCGGATATATAATAATATCCACCTCCTGGTTTTGAGTAAAGCCAAGCTTAGCAAGATTTAGGGTTTTACAGAGGAAGCACAAAGGCTTTTCAGGGAGGAAGGGAGAGAATAAGAAGGGGTATAGCCATGAGTAGAAGCTTGGGGATACCGGTGAAGCTTCTACACGAGGCAGCTGGTCACATAGTGACCGTAGAACTGAAGAGTGGTGAGCTCTACAGGGGAAGCATGATCGAATGCGAAGACAACTGGAATTGCCAACTCGAAAACATCACTTACACTGCCAAGGTACTTCTTTTTCAAAGCTTATCAATTTACAACTTGATTTTAGCGGTATATTTAGGGTAATTTGCGTGTTTATTCGTTGCTTCTTCCGTGGTGTTTTAGAACCCTAGATATTTGAACTTACTGCCGTTTGTTCCTTGATAAATTAAAATTAACTTATAAATCTGAGTAGTTAGGCAGTGGGGTGTTTTGCCCACTTTTTTTTTTCCGGTTCTCGAAGTGGTGAAATTTTAAAGCTTGAAAATTAGCGTTCTTTGGTTTTGATATTTTACTCAAATTTGTCTTGATTGGATCTCAGACTATTCCTTTCTATCCAATCGTGGTGGGTTGATAATTCATTCAGTTTAGCATCATCCTGCATATATTTTTATATATTTTTGAGTTTGTTATTAAAGTTTCTCCCTAGCAAATACTTGAGGTTTTTGCTTCAGTTTGTCTGCTGAGGAAAGTTGCCTAATTTAAAGAAGAATGACCCAAAGCAGACTGACAACCACTAATGTCGAAAATAAAAAGATATAAGAAGGAATTAAACCATTATTTTGGGGCCACAAGGACTACGCAAAGAGTTATTACTAGTTTCACTGCTTCTATAAGCCAAAAGCCAATTATAGTAGACTTACGGATCATATACCATCTTGGCCAAGGAGACACAAACGAAATTATGTTAGAGCTTCCTGTTCAGCCAATGTTCATGTTTGTATACAAATATTTTGTATGATTTAGTTTGCTTTGTTTTTCACCTCATAGTGCTTTAATCTGACTCAGCATGCGTTCAATGTTATTTGTCCCATATTTTTGCTTTGCAATCATTTGTTATTGCCTTATTGTTGCGTTCAATGTTATTGTCCCGTATTTTTGCTTCGCAATCATTTGTTAATGTCTTATTGGTGGTTCCAGTTATATGACTAGCTTGGGGATACATTAAGTAAAACATGTTTAGCCTTATTATTTTGCAAATGCTAATCATATATACAGATACTTATGTATTGTGTCATGATCTGTACATTTGATTCTCATCAATTACTTATTCTGGTCTACTTATTTGCAGGATGGGAAGGTGTCACAACTTGAGCATGTTTTTATCCGAGGCAGCAAAGTCAGGTAAATATTCATTCTTTAAGGTGATTTATTTATTTTTAAGTGCATTAGTTTGCAACATCAGTCTGAAAGTAAGGTGAAACCTCGTCAGGTTCATGGTGATCCCAGACATGCTTAAGAATGCTCCAATGTTCAAGCGTCTGGAAGCTAGAATCAAGGTATCCTTCGCTCCTCATGTGGCTTATTCTTTCTGTCAAGTGTGTTTATTTTCTTTTTTCATATGTCCTTTACTTTCTCTGATTTATTTGATTTTATTTACGACAGGGCAAGGGCTCTTCGATTGGAGTTAGTAGGGGCCGCGCTGTTGGTATGCGAGCTAGAGTAAGTGTTTTTTTGGTTGTAGTCTTACATAGCTATAGTAACTTGGTGAAACATGGGATTTAATAAAAATGTGTTATTTATCATTGACATCTATAAATAGTTACAGAGGAACCAGCAAATTTGAGTGAAATAGGTTTTGCCTTGAACCTAATGGACTGTAGTTCCCTTTAATTCCTAGATGGTGGCAATCTTCAGCTTTAAATATTTTTCCTTGTGCAGGCCCAGGCAGGTGGTCGTGGTGCTCCTCCTGGTAGGGGTGTCGTACCCCCACTACGGAGATAAACTAAATTGTTCTAGTAGGATACCTGCCTTGTTCTGAAGATGCTTTGTTGTAGCTGTTTTGCTCTTGTGATTACTTTGCCTAGGTCCTTGATTTTGTAAGTTGAGAGTTGGTGTATAACGATGAGAATAACTTTCATTGAAGGATAATTTAAATAGCTCGGATGCATGCAATCTTTTATAACGGTTGTATATCATGTATCTACCTTGTTGCAATGATTTAGAAAAAGCCAAAAATTCCCTGATTATGTTATTAAGTGACCTGCCTGAAATCATGAGGGCGCAGTCTTCCTTTCAGCTTCCAATTGTGACATCTTCTAGACGTGGATATCTCTACTGCAGTACTACTAGTAGCTGTATTGTTGAAGTTGTTAGTTGTAGACTTGGGCTCGATTGAATTATGGTTTTTGATACTACCATCTTATAGGTGCAACCGGTTAGTTTGTGTTAAACTTAAGGGCATAGAAATATTATGGTGGTTATTAACTTTAGAGATTGTGTTGCTATGAGCGGAAATCATCGGATATGGGGCTGCAGATGGATTGAATTCGAGCAAAGACTCGTTCAAACTTTGCTGCTTTGGGTAAAAAGGACTGAGTTTGTGTTCCTGTACTCTGCTTAATAACATTCAAAATATTAAAAAAAATGTTCAGAAATTATTGTTTTGTACAAAAAAAAATTCAGTTATTACTGTAATTGACATAAAACGTATATAAAGTCCTATTAAGGACTTGGAACAACAGGTATGGATGGATCTTCCTTTTTTTGGGGCGTGTTTAGGGCCTCCATTGTACCTAAAAAGGAAAACAGGAACCATACCCGTTGTTCCAATTCCAGTAATCATCTTAAACTGTTTCCTATCAAAACGGGTGCAAGTGATCAAAAAAAGACCCAGGACGCACAATTCTCTTCCGGTGCTTTTCAAAACTATCAACCACCACAAACAAGAAAGACTAGACATTATTTTTGTTTTTTGTCCTTTACTGGATAAAGCAACCAAAATATGTTTGAACAATGTCACCAGTAGAAATACAAAGGTGAAAGTAGGCGCAGGCTTCGTTTCATCCGTATGCTTTATTCTCAGAATGTGGTAACTGTACATGATGAGTTGTAAGGTACTGAAAGGTCCCATAAGCTCTAGAAGCAAAGGGGGGAATTATGAATAGCAAAGACGGTATCACCACCAAGTGTGAAAATAAAAAGTATCACCAAATATATTAAATTTATTTTTCTGAAACTTTGAGCCTATCCCATAAACTATGACAAACCAAGGGAAAGAAAGAAAAGTACTTCGATGCAAGGAAGTTCAGTGTAAATGAATATTAACCCGCAGTGAGTTCTGCCTGTGTAGTTAAACTCTGAAGAAACGACTGCAGAACCGGATACGTTACATACATTCTCAAGCTGGATAATGTTCTCGCCAGACATACTTAATCCAAAATTACCTTATGCGCAGGGACGGCTCTTTCTTCCTTGCCAACAAGGAAGAACATATCAGATAAAAATTCCAACTCTCGAGAAAAGTTTCTAGCCCCCAAGATAACCCCTGCTTTCATCTTCCATTTCTTCTTCACCATCATCCTCTCCCTCTCTTCATATTCACCATAATCTCCATGCTTCCCACAAGGATATATGGTTTTGTGTTAGTGGCAATACGTTAACATTTCTATACCCAACATGTTTATCCCAGCTACTATGCCCAACATACTCTGCACACTACAATTGGGGTTTGTGTCAAGCCGCTGAAAAGCAATATTTTGAAAAGGATACCTTCCCTTCCCTTGCCAATGCTAATCAGATACCTTCCCTTGCCAATGCTAATCAGCCCTTCACAGAAACTAATGCAGTAACTCCCCCCCCCCACCCCTCCACCACCCGCTTCATCAACCACTGTCTTGCCATTGACCTCAATTTTCAATCTACGATTCCTATGGCTAACAATATAGTGGCCCGACTATTGTCCCTTTTGTAATGATAATGCCGACTACCAACATGCTCACTTAACACAACTGTGACATGGTTGCGAGCAAAAGCTTAAAAAATGACAATTTTATTAAATAATTTGTTTGTTTTTAACTAATTTGTTGACAGCAAGTTGATGTATAATTAGCATTATTAGTTATATCTCAGTTTTTATTTATCTCATTTTTTATGTTTTTCATATAATCTTTTCTCAAATGAAATTTGTTTATTTAAAAAAAATGCTAACATAACCAAATTTAACATCTTTCAATTACTTTCTTAATTCTCAAAAAAATAAATTTAACGTCAGAATTGTAACTAGAACATATTATTTAACCACGTCACCTACACAATATAATATATCTTCACGCACACGCGGCACACATTATGTAGATAATAGAAATAATACATGGGAGGTGATATTTTCATAGGGTCTTTTGATATTTTCACATGTAAATTGTCCTTATAGGCCTATACCGACACTTTTCATATCAAAATATTAAAAAACCCTGTGAAAATATCAGTTTCCTAAATATCTCACACTCGTAATAAAGAAAAACTTGTACGCTATTTTTTTTTAAATTTAAAAATACTTATAACAGTAATTATTCTTTTATTAATTGTTGGATTTGATAACAATCATCTGTTTATGCTAAATAATTTTTTTTGTAATATATTATTTTGCCAATGATAAATTATAAAATATAATATACATATTATCAAAAGCCACCATAGGAGGGAAACTTTATAATGTTTAAACAAAGAAATTCCTAGCATATCCAGAAAGAACATTTACTGGAAACAAGAGACTCAGATATCTCTGTACTCAACAACTTCAGCAAAGTTTTGTGATATGGAGGTTCCAACCACCAGCACTCCCGGGGCAACTTCTGTTGCTCAATTTCAGCCCCACCCAACACAAGTTAAAGTTAGTTCATTCAACCATTGCTTAGAATCCAGCCTCTAACAGAAAATGAGCAGGTTCTGATCTCGCAGCATAGCCATATTTAGATGTGCTGTACTTTCGTTGCACGCCTGTGAGCTTCCCAGTTGCCGCATTCTGATGAAAAGTAACCATCATCTTGGAGCATTCCCTGTAAACAATCAAATAAACTGTTAGTTAGTCACAATTAATCTCATCAGCGGTATTATAGTTATAGTTTGTTCTCAAAGCCGAAAACCACTTACAGTAGTTCATATTCATGGTAATTGGTATGCCTCTCACTTGTCTTACTCCACTGCTTTGCCCTGCCGAGAGTACACTGAGCAGTAAAAACAGCAGCAGCTGCTAGCAGAGAGGGTGGAAACTTGAGCATCTCGTACTCCACCAGGCAAAGCTCGGTTATAAAGAAGGCCAGAAGCTCCAGCTGGTTCATCAAACCAAGTTCATGAGGAAATTTTCCTAATTGCCTTGCTATGCTAGGTATAAAAATTTACATAACTACATGTAAGCATTGAATTACCATACAAACCTTGTTGTCATATTGAGCAGCTTCAAGAAACCTCCTCAAAAACACATATGGAGTGGGAACTGATAGGTTAAACTGCAGTGTGTTGACCATCAATTTCTCCTGTAGGTCACAGGAATTCAGATATTACACGCCAATTATACCTGAGATTATAACAGAAAAACTAGAAAAACTATAGCACTAAGAGAACATTTATTGTAGAACTTACCATATCAAGCACCTCATTTCTGGTGTAAGCCTTGTCAGATATCAAGATGAAATCATCCACTACAGGAACAGATACTTCTTCGTATTTGCAAGCGAGAAGCATGGCTGTGACCCCAACAAGCTGAAGTTTCTTTCTCGCAATGGGGTGGACAGCAATGAATCTATCTATCAGATTGACTGTCAGATACAAGGTCTCTTCCATCAATTCGAACTTGTAATGAACCTGTTCAGTTCTTTAAAGAGTTAATATGCTGCTGCTGCTGCATATTTACTTCATATTGTAACACTTTTATAGATTTTATACTGACCTCAATCAGCCAGTCAATGAGAATCCCTCTCATCCTTTCATTGATATCAGATTGACGGACCATGTAGTTTGGTGGGACACAACTAGAACTCTGCATTAAAAGTTTTATCATTAATAATTAGAAAGATCAACAACAGTGAGGCAGTTATCATTGGCTAGAACCCCAGTACAAAGTGAGACATACTACTAAAAACTTCCACTCAAACAAGCCACAAATCAGTGAATTTCGCCAAAGCTAGAAAATTTCCGGTATATGGCAGCATATGCAGAATTGAGTGACAACAACTATCTAAACGGGCAGTGTCCTGCTTATGACCAAAATTCTCAGACGTTCCGAGAGAAAGATCAAGTATTGGTAAAAGACATAGCTCATAATAATTTATTCTTCAACATAATGACCTCAGTAAAATTTCTAATTTTGTAAGGCAATTAGTGATACAAGGTTGAAAAGATAATCTTTTACATTGAGACAACAAATCTTGAAATTTAGCAAAACTTCATAAATCTACTAGGTTCCAAAAAAGTAGGCGAAGTAAAGGTCAGTCACCTCTATTCTCCTGTAGTGAGCACAAAGATCATCAATGTACTCAACAACAGCAAGTGGGTTCCTCTTATCACCACTATCTATGTCCAAAATTGGCTCCTCATCTACATCTTCCATCTCAACCTCATCATCCTACATAAAATTACAATATTATTTCCCATGCTCATTTGCCAATAAAATTCTGTATCAGAAATGGTAAAGAAAAAATTGAGAGAGATCAGCATACCATCCGGTCTATTTCCTCCATCATAGCCTCTGTGCGTTGCACAAACATCGGTGCAGGGAAGTCATCATTGGACGGGTAATCATCCACATCAATTATGGGACAGTCTTTTACTTCACTTGTTTTCGGGATTGATGGGACTGATTGTTTAGCTTCCTATTTAATATAATTGATCATTAAAAACTTGTAAAAAAACTAGTTCGATAATCCAGGTTAATAAAGAACTTCTACGGTTACAGAGAAGCTATACCTGCACCATTGGTTGCTGCTGCTTGTTAGACATTTGTGCAGCAAGCTTCCTAAAAAAAGTACAGAGAAAAAGAAAGAAAACATATATACAACATTACAACCAACAATATATGCCAACAGGAGATAATCCTAGTTCATACACGTGTGAAAACAAACACTTTACCACCAACAATAAGTGTCAGCTACAGACCTAGTCATTGGTCGATGCACCGGAATCGAAGGGTTCTTATATGGAATTGCAGGTTTCCTGAATAACAATGACAATAAAAATGACCAAAAGTTCAGAAAAGGTACTCCAAAATAAAAGAAATTATAGGTATTTAAATTATAAAAGAAAAGGGTCTCAGAAATTACTCGGACAAGCCACCTCTCTTGCTAACTGCGTATGGGTATGGCGCAGCTTCAACTATATTCCGGTTAATGGTACTCAGTGCCCTCCTATTTTGCCCGATCCCCCCCGTGAACTTCCCACTTCCGGCCCTTAAACCCCCTATGGTGTTTGCAAGAAAATCCCATTAATGATTAGGGTTTTAGAGATCAAATTCAAATGCATACACAAACAACCAAATACAATGTCTACGCCAATACTTTCTAATAGAAAACATGCAAATTCATTCTACCTTGAGTATTTGCGGGCCTGATCGCACCAAGACAGTTTTCATCTGATCCAGCCATTTTCACTATCTGCAATTAACAGCTAAAGAGAATGAGAAGGAAATTCATTTACAAACTGATCAAAGAAATCAAAATCCGTAAACAAGAACATTAACCCATTAATTTAAAATAAAAAACGTTCATAATGCAATGAAATCGACGGGTCAAGATTTAAGAGAGACGAACAAAACCCAATATTTTTCTTTTAATATAAACAAAACCCAGATCACAAAATTGAAAAATCAGCAATAAAAAATCAAGATTACCTCGAATCTCGGTGTCAATTTCAACGAAACAAGTCAAATTTACAGATAAGAAAATACCCTTTTTGTGATCCGTAAAAGAGAGACTAAAAAGAAAACTCCATCAATTGAGTGACTAATTTGAAATTTGTCTCTCTATCTATCTATCTGAACACGCTTTCACTTGGGTCTTTAGGTTTTGTGTCAAGTCCAAGAAATAAAATGAGAAAAAAAAAATAAGTGTAAATGAACTGGATAAACGAAATTGGGTCGTAAACAGCGGATATATGTCTGCACTTGTCCTCTTCACTTTTAAAAACAACGGCTAGTAAATCGTAGCCGCCCGATCCTAAGATGAAAAGCCAAAAGTCGCGTGTTTATGTGTTGGCTCAACGGTTGTCTCTCATGTGCTTTCAAATTTTTATTTTTATTTTTACATTATTTTCTCAATTTTTTAAAGTTTAAGTTCTAGTGAAAGCTAACGCTCTTAATTCTTCTTTTTCTTATTTCTTAGTAATATTTTAAACTTCTCAGGTCTGACACGTAAATTTAATAATAATGTCCATACTTATAAATTACAATTCAATATAAATAAAAATAAAAAATATAAACTTACAACCATCGGTAGTCACCAAGTAAAAGATTATATGACGTGTATTTATAAAATTGAGATAAATAAAACTTAAATAGAACAAGATTTAATATTGATCAAATACTAAACTTGTAATAAGATTGATGTTAAAAATACGTACCGTGAAATACCAACAACTTGTCACCAACATAATGTATAACAATAATTTTAAATATAAACATAAAGTAGTAATTATAAGCCTGTATGAAGGTGCCATTATATTTAACAAATGGAATAACTATAATTTTGCGTGTTACAGTTAATAATTAATATGATTTTAGTTATAAAATTATTGAATTAACAAAATTATTATTTAATAAAATGATGAAATTATTTATATTTTTGTCACGGTCAATTGACTATAAGTTAATACTTTTTATACATTTTTTAAAAATGATCTCAATCGTGCAAAAAAAAAAAAAAATCATGAAAATTTATATATTTTCGTATGATATATAAATATGAAAGTCATAAACATTTGATAATTTACAGACACATACACACACGCACGTAATGTAAGGAGTTAATTTACAGAGCTCATGTTTTCTTATTCATGCTAAGGGGTTTTATTTAAGTTGATGACATTTTTATTTTATTTTTATATTTTAAAAATGAGGGAGTATTTCAATCTTCCATTATATTTTATAGGACTATCAATTTTTATAATTGATTCTTGAATGATTTTCTTTTGATATTATTCTTTTATATTAGTTTTTTTTTTGAAAATAATATCAGATGAGTCATATGAAATTTTTAGAGTTTTTGTTTTTTTTATATATATATATATATATATAGGTAAAAATGTAGGTACACACCTACACAGTAAGATTTTAGCGACAGTTTTTATAGCTATGACAACGGTACTACCAAGAAAACTGTCGTCATAGCCATTAAATCCGTTGTCATAGTCTTGCTGTGTAAGTACACAACTGTGTACCTACATATACCCCATATATATATATATATATATATATATACACACATAACATGGTTGCACAACTCTTATTTTGCATCAATCAGTAAGTCGTTGGAGACTCAAATTATATTTGTTTATAAAAAAATACTCGAGATTGGACTATTTACGTTAATTTAATACTATTTTACACTATTTAATCATTTGATGAGAGGCTATTAATCATTTGATGAGGGATTATTAGTCTCATCAAGCCATTTAATAGTTTAAAATGAGGGAGACTATTAATTCTAAATTTTTTATGGGATTATATAATCCTACATAAATAGCCTTAGGAATAGAATGATAAAAAAAATAGTCCATAGGATTATTTAATCTCCATAATGAGATAAAATAATTCGAAATAGTATTAAATTAATATAAATTGTTCAATTTAAGTATATTTTTTATAAAGAAACATAACCTCGAAGTATATACATATATGGAGAAAAATGAGTCTTAAAGATCTATTCACATGAAATGGAGAAAATATCAATTTTCAAAAAAAATAACGAACTTTTAAAAGGAATTCTATATTTAGCCGCGAAAAACCGACTCGTCTTCTTCTTCTTCTTCAATTGTGCAAACCCGTGAACTTCGCTTCAATACTCCTCCAAAACAGGGGAAGAAACAAATTCATCAATTAAAGTTCTGGCAAATTAGGGTTAGGATAATCTGTCTCAATTATCGTTGTGATTAAATTAGGTTAGGTTAATTGATTCAGAAATTTATTAATTAATTCGTAATCACTCCAGAAAAGTTTGAAGTTCTTGGGAAGATTGCTAGTATCAGGCTCTTCAGATGGTGACGGCTTACGAATGCGAATTAGGAGATGGCAAGTTTTGGGCGGATAAAAAGATAATTATGGATCAACAACAAGAAAAAAGAGACGAATCATCTGAAGTGATTGATGAGCTGATTGGGGTAATTGAATATGTCAAGGCATTGGGGGAGTTCCGAATGACGCGGAGAAAAGAGGGGAATGGCCTGGTGAGGCGATTGAAGCTTTTGATGCCATTGTTGGAAGAGATTAAGGACCTTAATACTACTCCCTTCCCCGAGGATTGCTTAAACTGTTTGCGTAAATTGAAAAAGGCTTTTCATTCCCCTAAGAAAAAGCTTGATATGCTGGAAGCAAGATTTACCTGTTTAGGATTTATTTTTTTTCGGATAATTTTTTTCTATTTTTTACTTATTTAATTTATATAAGTTTGTGATTAGGCATTTGAGAACGAGGCGGTGATGGTTAGATTTCGGTCTGTTTATGAAAATTAAGTCAAGCATTGGATGGTATGCCTTATGATGAGCTTGGAATATCGGAAGAAGGGAAAGAACAGGTCAGTTCGTTCTTAACTCTCTCCTATATTTATTGGTGAATTTTTGTGATTACCTGTAAATATATTTGTATTCTTCACATTTGGATAAAATCGAGATAGACTAGATTTTTCAGCATCATTAGTCGTATAATTTCTCATTTTGAAATTGAGATAATGATTTGTGGTGATGAACATTTTATTGCATTAGCCTGTGTTTTGTATTGACTTGATCATTCAGCATATAAATTCTTTTATGTTCACAAGATTATTAGGGATATTTACTAGGGAAAAGGGAGTTCAGCACTTCACGTTGTTGAAATCTGAATATGTATGTGGTTATGCAAATATATAGCAACGGACAGTCCCAAAGATTACAATAAATGTTTTCAAACAGTTTTATGCAAAGCAGATTTGAAATAAAGGGTATAATAAAATAGTCTTGCCGGAAAAAATGCATTCTCCAAATTCTAAGGGAAGTTTGTAATTCGTTTTAAGTTGAAGGGCGGGCTGATGATGGTGTTGCCATGGATATGATGCAAGGCGAAGACGCGGGCTGATAGCCAGGATATGGAACTTGCCATGGATATGATGATGGTGTTGTCCTCTGAGAATGACCGGAATATAGACCTGAAACAGCAGCTGTAAAGAAATTTGTTAAAGAAAAACGTGGGCATAATACCGAGGCAACTCAGCAAGTCTTAGACATCCTGAGCAAATTTAAGCCATTTGCTGGAATTGAATTTGATGGGGCAAATGTTCTTGATGATCCTGCTGTGCCTCTCTTGACAAATGTCAATCTCTGGCAATCACAAATGAATTTCTGTGTCCGATCACTCTACAAATTATGACAGATTCTGTTATTGTTTCGACTGGACGGGTATCACATGCCCTTAATAATAACTCACCTCTTCAATAATTTTATTACTGTACATTAATAAGTAACATGTATTTTAAGTGACAAAAATACAAACTATAAACTCTTCGAACACAAACGTCTTGTTCGCCATATGATTGGTTTCTCTGCAGAACTTTGGTAGCCCTTTCCTTTTTCCACACTTATCTATTACTTGATGTAAACTAAATTTTGAGTTTTCATCTTCGTTTATTTTGGACGTACGAAAGAAAAAGCATACAGCAGTGGTTGGATTCTGATCACCGAACGTGTCCAAAATCGGGGCAACTTTTGACACACTTCACTAGCACCAAATTTTACATTGAAGAACTTAATTCTGCAGTGGTGTGAGAAGAACAATTTTGAACTTCCCAAAAAAGAGGCGCCACCAACACCGCCACCTTCAAGCCCCGAGAAGTCCTCCATTACACATGATGAGAAAATGTTGTCCTTGGTTGCTAATCTATCCTTAAGTCAGTTAAAGATGCAGAGAAAGGCAATGACAAAGATTCGCAAACTCTCTCAAGAGAGTCCGGAGAGCAGAGTTTTGATTGCCAACAATGGAGGAATCCCACCATTAGTGCAGCTTCTATCGTATCCCGATTCTAAAATCCAAGAACATGCATTGGCAGCTCTCTTTAACTTGTCAATCTCGTATCTAGAGAAGGACCAATCCCACCTATAATTGAGATCTTGCAAAATGGAACTATTGGAGCCAAAGAGAATTCTGCAGCAGCATTATTTAGCTTATCAATGCTCGACGAGAATAAAGCAATGATAGGGGCGTTAAATGGGATCCCACCATTGGTAGAATTGTTAAGAAGCGGGACAATTAGAGGTAAAAAAGATGCCGTCACTGCACTCTTCAACCTCGCCCTTGGCCATGCAAATAAGTCGAGGGCTACTGAAGCTGGTATCGTGGTACCTCTACTCCAGATATTCAAGGACAATCACTTGGATATGGTTGACGAGACAGCTTTCCATATTGTTACTTCTTTCATCACATCCAGACAAGAGGGAAGACATCGGACAACTTAATTACATTTATTCAAACTCTTGCTGATTTCATTAAAGAAGGGACCCAAAGAATAAGGAATGTGCGCGCAGCAGCAGTTCTTCTTGAGTTGGGTACACGCGATGCAAATTTCCTGCTGGCTGTACTGCAGTATGGTGTTTATGAGCATATCTAGCTGAAGTTGCTAACAGTGGAACAGATGGGGCTCAAAGGAAAGCAAACTCACTTTTACAGCTAATAAGTGATTCTGAGCGGATTTGATGTTTATAGAGAAAGGTGGAAAAGTAAAGGTGAATAATTGTGCCCTTCTGCAATTATACTGTGTAATATGCATGCTCACTGGGATTACAAGATGTGTATTTATTGATTGCAGTCCATTTATGTGAATACAAAACCAAGTTGTTTTATTTGAGATATCATGCAATTTTTTCCGTGGCTCAAGGTTTTTGTATTGATCCACTTTCGCCATTTAACAAAATGGCAATAAAATTAAAAGACAAGAAAATGGGAGCTGATGATGAATCGTAGCAGATCGAGCATGAGACGAATGTCAAGGAAATTTCAAGTATATTTCAATTGAATGTGTAGCTCACTTTGAAAAGATAAAAAATCTTCAATGTGCTCAGCGAATAGTAATAATCAAGAACCTTGACGCTTTCATTTTATGGTCATAAAAATGAGATTTGGATAAAAAGACGTATATACATTGAATAATCTTACTTTTTATTTTATTTTTTACCCTTGTATACATTTTCTCGAAATCGAAACATGTTAATTACATCCGATCCAAGAGGAAAAGACAGAAAAAAAATCCCAAGCAGCATTTAGGGGATTCCTCAAAATTGGCATACAACTTACCTGCAGTAACATATTTTGTATATATGCCGAACCCAAAATTTATTTCTATTTTATTATATATATAAAGGAATTATATTTGGTCCTTGATTTGCACTAATTTATCGTTTTATATGGCAACATTAGTAGTACCGTTTTTGTTTCCTTATCTGGGTTTGATCTCAAATATCACACAGCTTTTTTCACAGTCAAAGACAAACTTTTTATATAGATACTAAGAGATTGTCAAATAATTAATTAAATTTGAACTGTGAAATACTTAGTATAGTGACCTTAATATTTTCACTTAGAGGGCGTCTTACTAAAGAATATATTCGCGAGGATTAATATGGCCACACCTTAATAAAAGGTGAAGACGTCTGAATTTTAGAATTTGTGGTGGTACATGCTACACAATTTTTTATGCAGAAGGCAATTAAATATAAAATGATAATTAGATAATCTTTTTAATAATTAAAATATAACGAT
The DNA here is from genome assembly GCA_947179155.2 of Hedera helix. Lineage (NCBI taxonomy): Eukaryota > Viridiplantae > Streptophyta > Magnoliopsida > Apiales > Araliaceae > Hedera > Hedera helix. The sequence continues at coordinate 54,160,800 of OX359268.1, read as the reverse complement.
ATATATATATATATGATCGTTTTGTCCTTCAAATTTTATTAGTTTATAAGTTGAGAATTTTTTAGAACATTTTAGATGAGTGGTCCATATTGTATATATGTGATTTAATTACGTGAAAGTAAATCGTCAGATCATATGTCAAAATATTGTTGTACCCCTCAATGTAGAATTCCTTTTATGTTTGCAAAAATATATATTCCTTTTGTTCTAAATTATATTATTATTATTATTATTAATTTTTAAAAATTAATTTAAAATTAAGATGACTCAATAAAAATAATAAAATATTAAATTACAATAAATTATATTTCTTAAATAATTTATAATATTTATTATTATATTAATTAAAATTAAAAAAATATATGTTAATTTTGAATTTAAAAGTCTCTTAAATTGATATACTATGTAATATGTTATCATATATGTTAAAAAATTATACAATTAGCCTCTAATTGCCGTTAATTCTTCTAGCGGTAGAATTAGACAATAAAAATTGACCTTTAGTCTTTCTAACGTTAGAAGCAAAAAAAAATTACTACTAAACTAAAAAAAAGGGTGCTAAGCAGATTTTTTTTGGGCATCGTCGACGTCAGTCAAAATCTCACTTGATATACCGTTTGTGTATTAAAAATATAAACATAATAACGAATTGTGTTTTTATGAAAAATAAGTATTAGTGCACAATATCTAAACATAATATCGAACACTACATCTATTTTAATTATGCCTAAATATAAATTAATACCCTGAACTTTTAACGTTTTTCCACTTTGGGGATTGAACTCTCAATTTTTTCAATTAAGTGATTAAACTTTTAATTTTTTCCACTTTGGGGATTGACTTATCTGTTTTTTCAATTAAGGGATTGAACTTTTAATTTTTTCCACTTTAAGGATTGTCTTCTCAATTTTTTTTAATAATAATAATAATAATAATAATAGTAATAACAATAATAGTAATAATAATAATAGTAATAATAATAATAATAATAATAATAATAATAATAATAATAATAATAACAATAATAATAATAATTATAATAATAGTAATAATAATAAAAAGTTAATAATAATAATAATAATAGTAATAATAATAATAATAATAATAATAATAATAATAATTATAATACTAATACTAATAATAATAATAGTAATTATAATAATAATTATAACAATAATAAAAATAATAATAAGTATAATAATAATAATAATAATAATAATAATAACAACAATAATAATAATACTAATAACAATAATAATAATACTACTACTAATAATAATAATAACAATAATAATTATAATAATAGTAATAATAATAACAATAATAATATTAATAATAATATTAATAATGATAATAATAAAAATATTAATAGTAATAGTAATAATAACAATTATTATTATTATTATTATTATTATTATTATTATTGTTATTACTATTATTATTATTATTATTATTATTATTATTATTATTATTATTATTATTGTTATTACTATTATTATTATTATTATTATTACAATTATTATTATTACTATATTATTATTATTATTATTATTAAAAAAAATTGAGAAGAAAATCCCCAAAGTGGAAAAAATTAAAAGTTCAATTCCCTAATTGAAAAAACAGATAAGTCAATTCCCAAAGTGGAAAAAATTAAAAGTTTAATCACTCAATTGAAAAAATTGAGAATTCAATCCCCAAAATGAAAAAACGTTAAAAGTTCAGGGTACTAATTTATATTTAAGCCATTTTAATTATTAAGAAGTACGGTATGACTATTATATTTCACTTTTTAATGATTAAAATGAATATAATTTTTAATATTTTATTTAGATATTGTATATATAAATGTGTTCGTTAGTGAAATACCATTGCATATTATTTTATTGAATTTTTCATTCTATTGAAAAACTCTAAAATCTAGTAATTTACTGAGATATAGGAAGTCCAAGTATTACTTTTTCACACTTGTCTTGTTAATTTTTTGATCAAAATTTGATACCAAGTAATTAAGAGAATTAAAAAAAACATTCTTTTATTATTAAACAAACTTTTATTATTCATTAATCAAATGAACTCGAGATAAAGTAAATAATTACTTCTTTCACTCTCCTTTGGAGGCAAAGCTTCATCTTTTGAAAACCCTCTTCACTCTCTGCATCTCGCGCCGTCTCCGCTTTCTCTCTCATCGGATCCGTTGCCACCTAACATCAGTAGACAAGGGGTAAATCTCTCTCTGTAATCTATATTCTCAGTCTCCGGTACCTCAAAACCCCAACCCCGGCTCTCTCTCTCTCTCTCTCTCTCTCTCTCTCTCTCTCTCTCTCTCTCTCTCTCTCTCTCTCTATCTATATATATATATATATATATATATATATATATATATATATGTACGTATAATCCCGCTATATCTGCTTGTTTCTTCTTTTCTTTTCATGGGGTTTTCAACTGTAGGATAATTATTTATGATGCACATGAATTTTTAGTCCATAAACCGATTTCCATTTCATTCTTATACTTAGGTGGGGGTTATTTTTTGGGAATTTGAATGTATACTTTAAACGGCTTTCTAAAAGAAATGTTTTATTATAGGTGGTTAAGTTATGATCATTTTGTATTGAATGCATGTGTTAATTATCTGCTAGAATTATCTATAACAATTAATTTTGCTCATTTCTATTTTTGTTTGCTGCTGGAAAATAAACAAGACTTTAGGGAACTTTCAAGAGCTAAAGCTATTCCTTTTGTGCGTTTGTTGTTATTCAACCAATTAATACTCCCTCCGTCCTATAAAAAGAGTCCCATTTGATTTTTCTAGTCAATTTGTGAAATTATAAAATTCAAATTGATGTGAACTTATTTTCTTTTGAATAATACAATATTTAATATTATAAACTACTTAAAAGTTTTACTAAATGCACAATTGTTATTTTAAAAATCAAAATAAATTCATATCACATTTTGTAAGTCTTTAACTTGCTGTTTTTTGGGTCCCCAACTTGGGAAAATAACGAACACAATCAAATAGATAAAGTACCATAGTAAGTCTTGTTTATTTTTTGTCAGTTAACATGTTTAGAAACTTTAACAGTTTTAATTTTTTATGCATTCCCTTTGGTACCTGATTATGTTCTTAAAAGCCCAAGACTTTACTTTGAGTCAGCTGTAACTAGATCATTGAATCGGTAGTTGTTGGGTAGCGGCATTAACAAAAATCAGTTAACTGTATTACCTCACCTCTTTTTGGCTACATTCTTAGTTTTTGTTGTCATTTACTGACATACTCCTTTCACTTGTTTCATATTTGCTTCTTAGTTAGGCTCTTTCATGTATTAATTTGTTTTGTCATTTGGTTTAGGAAATCTCTTGCTTGTTTGTTTTGCTTTAATTTAGTGTCATGCCTCCTCTGTGCAGTCGTGGATTTTTTTGTGACCCAAGTTAGCTCTTAAATTATTTAAGAGATGATTAATTCTGAACTCAAGAACAATCGGCTGGACAGCAGTGGTACTGGCATGCATACTTTCCATAAGCAGCCACCAATTACAACAAAGAAGGTGGTGCTTACAGATGTTCAAAATGACAATAGGAGTTTGATACGTAACCGTCAAGAAAGTTCGCTGTCTGTGGAGGGAAGACCCATTGCAGATACAGTTAAGGTTTGTGGAACTAAGAGGCTCACACCTGAGTGCCTTTCAAGCTACCCTTTTCCTCCACCCTTGAGCAACAATTCTGCAAAAGATCATCCCATGTATGCCCGTAAAAAATTTGAGCTCGAACCAGAGAAAGGAAGAATTCAGAACAGCACAAAAAAATATGTTAATAGTTCTGAAATGAGGATTTTTTGCAATATGCAGCAAGAAATGCCCCGAAAACAAACTCTGGTGAGGGAGAGTAATATACGTTGTGTTCCTATAGTTACACCAAATCAGATGGCTCCGAAGATGACATTTTCTTATGCCGTACCCTCATTGCCCATTTCTCTTGGTAAGCATGGTAATGGGGTTCGAGCTGCTGAACATGATTGCCTTAAGGCCTCTTCGGAGGTTCCTCATTTTACTAATCCTCAGAAGGCTGATGGTCAACAATGGGAAGAACGGTTCATTCACCTGCAGAAATTCTTGAAGACATGCGATGAGTCTAATAACAGAGATCTCATTCAGAGTATGTTCTTGCTTTCCAGTAGTGCTGCTAGTTAGTTAGATATGGGCCATACATCAGTTGTTTAGACAATTTGTATTCTGCTCATTTTCCTTTATTTTATTACGATCTTATTAGGGCTTCGACAATTTTCCCCGTCTGAACTTAGCATATATGCTTTTGAATTGGAGAAAAGAGCAATTCAGTTAACAATAGAGGAAGGTGCGTGAATTCAGTTTTTTCCCCCTACATACAGTATGTTTTCATTTTACATAATATATAAGAATCTCTCAAATGCAGATTTCTTCTACGTAGCAAATACTTGTGAATGGCTATAAATAGTATTTATGTGACTAAAAAGGTGTAAAGTTAGCGAATGATATTGAAGTTATTTCTCAAAATTCTCTAGGTTTACTCCATGTTTCCTAATTCCTACAACAATTACTTTGCCTATGGTTTATACGACTTGGGACACTCTTCAATATACAAGTATTTTAAGCCTCAATATCTTCCAACATGTCATATACCTCCTCGAAACCGTTGTATGTTCACAAACTAACCTTTGTTAAGGAGAAGTCAACTAGATATTGTAGAAAGTGTCATTATCCTATTTTATCAGGCAACGTGAGCACTCAGAGGGATTGAGTGGAGTATTTGCTGAAAGTAACTTCTCTGTCACACAAGCTTCCCAAGAAAACAAGTTGCATATGGTGAAAATAGTTGTATCTCGTTTTCTGGAGCTGGCAATTTGTCATTTGAATTTAATTTGGATTAACTCAACTATCTTATGAAGATGGTTAAGGTTGGTTTAGGTCATATTTTTTAATTTGTGGCTGCTGTACATCTGTTATTCTATATTTCTTCCCAATCTAAGATTTGTTTCCATATTGTTTTCTAATTCTTTTAACTTGATAACAAAGTATATCACCAGAAAAAGGAATAAATGGTACCAGAAAGAAGACTCTTGCATTTGGTTTTGATCTTCCTCTATTGCAGGAAAAGAGATGCAACAAATGGAAGCACTGAATATCTTGGGGAAATCTCGCCCCACTGTGAATCCACTGCAAATGAGACAATCACCCCAGTCCAAGAAATGAATTATAAGGGTAGCCTTGTCTACTTTATTTTGGCAAGTTTGAGGTTCAGGCAGCTACATTTTTGCTTCTCAGAAGTAGATTTTGTAGACTAATACAGACATCCAGCTTTAAGTCTGTAATTTAACAACCCCCTCCCCCGAAAAACCGCCACTCCTGCTGTTGTTTGTTTCTACCAACCTTTTCATGTATCCAGATTTGGTAAATATGTTTCATGTTTATATCATCCCCTCATTACCTTGTTCTGTTTAGTTCAGTGAAGAGGTATCCTTGCCGTATTACATGATTTATGATTTTGATATTTTTATGCATTCTTGTTGGTCTAACTATGCAACAAGATATAATCGTGTACTATGGGAACCACCTACTAATGTTGTTTCTTTTTTATGATCTACTTATTATTACTAGCACCGTTGTGTGTAAATTTTGTGGAAGAAAATAGGTATTGTATAAAATTTGAAGGATTAAATAGAAAAATAAATAAAAAGGACATAATAGGAATTAAAGTAAAAGTTGAAGGGCACTTTAGAAAAAGTTATTACAGTCAGCCTTCAACTTTATATATTAGATTTTAGGATTAATAGTCTCCATGCACACACTCACGTGTGTGTAATTATTTTAAAAATTAATAATTATAAATAAATAATAAGAAAAATTGGAGATGACGACGAAAAGAAAAATATAGAGAGAGATGTGGGTAAGTAGAAGTATAATGTGAGAGTAGTGGAGAGATAAGTGGGAGTGATTGTGTGTGAGAATAGTGGAGAGAAATGTACAAATAGAAATTAGTTAAATTTTATTTTTTATGTAAGTTTGTGATCCAAAATCATCAAGACGGTTATCAAAAGTTAGATATTTTATTAATAGAGATTATACAAGCGATCAGTGTAGGTATATTTGATTGATCCTCTGATCAAGAATAATATAGCTTTCAAAAACATTCATGCAATAATTTCAATCATATCAAATCATTTAGTGCACTATAATATTGAATTTTATACGTTATTACAAATTATGCCGCATTAATAAAATTTAGTGAGATATGCACATTTTAAATTTTTAATTATATATTTTTTATGTATTAAAAATATATGCTACTATTCAATAACACAATTTAATACTGTATAAAATATTAGTAGTATAATAATGTATTTAAGAGGTGCAATTATTGAATATATGAGTATGTTACTGTAATAAAAATAATTGTTGCACGATTAGGTCAGTACTATAAAGAGTTTCTACATATTTATTTCCCTGCCAGCTAGTCTTGGGAAAAAACAATGATTCGATTCAATTCGATGATACTAGCACTAATGTAAGAAATTGGGATTATCTCTTGAAAGTTGGAGTACACAATGATTAGTTTGATCAATTTGATAAGTAAAAAAATAATTAAATTAGTTATAAAAAATTAAAAATTAAAATTGTCTAAATTTTTATTCTGTAATCGGTTATCGGTTTATTCAGTTATCGATTTAATTGGTCAGTTTAATCGGTTTATTTGATTATTAAAATTTAAGCGTAAAAGATAGAATTGGTATGTCACCAAATTTTAAATCAACGTATTATTGGATAACAGGGAATTAGTATGTCATCAAGTTATAAAAAAAGCATATAATGAATATATAATTATAATTATTAAGAAAGTATATAAATTATATTATAATATTATGACGTTCGGTTGTTTTAGTCGGTTTCAATTTTTAAATAAACCAAACGAAATCGACTAATATAATTTTATAAATTTTGATTTTTTGATTTTGTAATTTAATTTGTTAATAATTTGATTTGTTATGATTGAATTTTCGATTATTTTTAATTTTATACTTAAAAAGGGCACCGGAGGAATTAGCTCAGGCTTGTACAATCAGTAGACTGACAGGACCAGTGGTGCAGCTTAATTCGGGGTTTTCATGTTGGAGTAATTTTTATATATAATTTAAATACTAGTGTAGCATTTACTAGTAAGTTTCTCGCAAAATGAAAACAGACACGATTTGACGAATAAAAAAAGATAAGTTAGTTAATGGCTGACATGCAAAATTTGAATGTTTATAAACAAGCAAAACCCTTGCAATAAGACTAGCCACATATCGAAATCATACCTACAAATTCAAAAAACCATGAAAAAAATTGTTTCTTCTAGTTAAACTATGCTTTGTGTTTCACAAATAAATAAATAAATAGTTTAATTGTAAAATAAAATTATATCTTTTTTTTTTTGAATTTATAATAAATTTCACGGTTAATAATAATATAGTACTCTTTAAATTTTTTACCATTATATTGATTAAAAATAAATATAAAAATTATGTTGATTTTAAAATAATTAATAATAATTTTATATTTTAAAATAGAGAAAGTATTAATGTAGTGAGTATTAATATTTAGAGTTAGTATAGAAAAAAGTTGAAGATAAATATAAAAAAATAAAATAATGTTGGTTTAGAAGGGGTTGTTTTGAAAAATTATTTAATACATCGGGAGCAAATGAATAATTTACTCTTTCCTCTCACATAATAATAAAATATTTATAAATTTTACTATTATATGAGAGAGAGAAATAAATTATTTATTTATTTTCGAATTACTACTAACTCTCTCGGCTCACAGTTTTATAATATTATTACTTACTCCATTTGCAGCAAATAGGTTCACAAACATACTTTTAAAATATAAATTTAAATATAAACTTTTATTTTATTATTAAAAAATAAAATTTCACATAAAAATTTATGTTAAATTTATAAGTAATATTTATATGTATAGACTTATCCCGCTTTAACACAACGTCCAACATAGCTCTCCGATGGAGTACTACCATATTGGGACAGTGAGCAACGAGTTCAGCACACGTTTCAAGGCCGTTTGGGCACACCTGTCTCGTTCTGAGCGGCCAAGTTATCGCCTGATACGAGTGGCTGTACAACAGTTTTAGATAATACCAATAAATAAGTAAATAAAAACTCCAAAATTCAGGATAAGGAATCACTGAATGACGACGTTCTCGTTCATTTCTCCACAATATTTATATCATCAATATATATATATATATATATATATATATATACTACCCTCCATATTTATATTTTATCAAGTGTTGTTATTTGCTCCACTTCACCGGTCTCGTAATGTTAACCACAAAATCCTTTTAAAAGTCTCCAATTTAACTTTAGTGTAGGTAGATAAAATAAATGTTTATAAATTACTTTTTTAGTAAATCTTTTATACTGTAGTCTAGATTACTCTTTGTCAATAAATACATATAAGCAGATTTAAGTCTCAAAATTATTTGAAGACTATCAATTTTAAGAATAGACTTGTAAAAATCTATATATATATATATATATATATATATATATATATATATATATATATATATATATATATATATTGTAAAATTTAGGAGGTTTGTCAATTTTATGTGGAAGAATTAATAAATTTGTAAAAATATCAAAATTTAAAATTGAAAACAATAATTTCTTAAAAATAATACGCACCTCCGCTCCTCCCTTCAATTCAACGTGAGATATATATAATTTACCTTTTTTTCTTTAAGTTAATTTGTAAAATTTTAAACTTCAAAACTAATATAATTTCTTTTAAACTTTGAAAAAAATGATAGTAATTAATTAGTACAACTTTTTAAAGTTAGTTTAATGGAGTAACCACTATTTATTATATATAGTTAATGTTTGTATCAAATTAAGTTGAACATATAATTTCTTTTATTAGATTAATTCTAAAAAAGTTAAAATGTATATATAATTTTAAAAGGAGGGTTTTTGATTGTATAAGAAATAAATGGATCAGATTATATTTAATTTCCCCTCCATAAAATTAAGAAAATGGCAATAATAAGTACTGCTGTATTAATTTTATTATTGACACGAGATAAAGAAGGGAAATTGTCCCGAGTCATAAACTTACAGTGTCTCTTATAAAAGAAAGGGAAGAGAAGAGGCTACTGCTAGTTTCACCACGTATATCATCTCCTCTCTCTCATCGAAATTTTTATACTCTCTCTATTCAACGTCTCACCATGGATCCCTACAAGGTACGCATGCATGTTATCTTCTCGTGTTTCTATATTCTTTTCCTGCTCATGCTTCTAATGTTTTTGAAGTTTATGGTATTGAATTTGGCTTCTATGTGATCAAAGAAGCTACCTTTTACTTAATCTTGCTGTTGTTTTAAGCTCAAATTGATACATGTTTAGGTTTTCCGCTTTCCATATATGGGTTGACTCCGAGATTTGTTTTTTAGATTAATTAATAATTACCTTATTTTAGTTTATTGTATTCGATTCTCCATCTCAACGTTCATTTGCTCTATGCTTGATAGTTTTGGGAACATGATATTTTCACATAATTTTTATGAGTTTCACTTGAAAGTGAGATAAGCACGTGAAAATATCAAAATAGAAATAGCGTCGCTCTTTTTTTATTTAATTTTTTTTTTTCTGAGTACTTATTTTGTTCTTTGTGATGCAGCACCGCCCTTCAAGTGCTTTTAATTCCTCTTACTGGACAACAAATTCGGGCGCTCCAGTATGGAACAACAATGCATCATTGACTGTGGGAACTAGAGGTAATTTTTATTATTAATTTTTTTGGTCTTTTTTAAGTTGATAACAAGGATTTCTATTATACAATATTTGATGTTTGCTTTAAGTGGTGGATTCCTATCTACCAGAGATATATTATTATTGTTGGTACTTGTTAGTTGTCTTTAAGAAGTATAGAGTTGTGATGGCTGTCGGTATTGACGTAGTGGCCGTCCTTATAATTTGCAATTTCGGTGGTAGAAGTTCATGTATGGATTTAAATTTACCATGTGATGATTTGATGAAACATGAAGAAATAGAGGAGTGCTAAAATTTGTGGTGATTTAGTTTGACAGAACATAATATTGGAAGATTCCTATTTCGGTGTTGGCATGGTTGGGAAAGTTCTCTTTTCTAATTTATTGATTCTTGTTCTTTTTTTTTTTTTTTTTTTTTTTTTTATGTAATTGGCGGTTTCATCTTGCCTGTATGCGTTTGCATTACTTTCTCTAGTTTACATGTGCATTATGAAGAGATTAACTTCTTATATGAGTATCGAGATTAGCATATGGCTACTTGCCTTCCCCTCATCTTGGGAGTTTCCCTGTTTTGGTCCATGGGCTTGTTGGTTATAGAGAGTATCTTGGAAGGAGATCTTTCTGTGGATGTTTAGCTTTTATTTTTCCTTTCCTATTGTCTTTAATTTGTTGTAGGCCTTCTGTTTTAAATAAACTCCCGTACATATTTTCTTGAAACTTGAGAACTGGTTCTATATCATCGTGTACAGGAATGATTTTTTCCTAAGTCAGTGGGTATGAATTTGTATTCCTGAGTGGAATACAAGATCATTGTTTTGAATATGTGTGTCCAGTCATATGAACGCCTCTTCTATTTGACAGGCCCAATCCTCCTTGAAGATTATCATTTGGTGGAGAAACTTGCTAATTTTGATAGGGAGCGGATCCCTGAACGAGTTGTCCACGCAAGGGGTGCCAGTGCCAAGGGTTTCTTCGAGGTCACCCATGATATTTCTCAACTTACATGTGCTGATTTTCTTCGAGCCCCTGGTGTTCAAACACCTGTAATTGTTCGTTTCTCCACTGTTATCCATGAGCGTGGAAGCCCTGAAACCCTTAGGGACCCCCGAGGTTTTGCAGTAAAGTTCTACACCAGAGAGGTGAGACTGATATTTTTCCTTTTTATTGAATCCCCCCACCCCAGGGGGGCGCGTTTACCAAACTATGAACATTGACAACAGCGGGTCATTTTGCAAGATCTCACCTTCTGCATCTCTGATTACGTATTTTGGGTCAATGATTAGTAGTACTAGAAATAGTTTAACTACTTTTTGGTTCTGTATCTTAAGGACAATTTCTTGCTCTGGAGCTCTACACATGTGGAACTCTAATCTTTTATTACTTTTGTAGGGTTTTAGGGTTAGCGTAACTGGGTGTGTAATTTATATATATAGCGGTTAGATTAATTTTTGTAACTAATTTTGTACAGAAGTTACAACTTGAACATATAGTAGTTTTCACTGATTAAAAAAATGAAAGAAGATATAAAAAAGGGATTATTAGTTTTGCATTAGTATAAACTCTAGAAGCATTCTAACTTATTCGTCCCTCTTGTGATTAGGATTCAATTTGAAATGATTGCCATTTGGAAGTTCACTCTTTCTTGTTCAGAATGTGACATTTTTCTTCTGGATTTAGGGTAACTTTGATTTGGTGGGAAACAATTTCCCTGTCTTCTTCGTTCGTGATGGAATGAAATTCCCAGACATGGTCCATGCTCTTAAACCCAATCCGAAGTCTCACATTCAAGAGAACTGGAGAATCTTTGACTTCTTCTCCCACCACCCAGAGAGTTTGCACATGTTTACCTTCCTCCTTGATGACATAGGTATTCCACAAGATTACAGGCACATGGACGGGTCTGGTGTTAACACCTACTCTCTGATTAACAAGGCTGGGAAAGCACACTATGTGAAGTTTCATTGGAAGCCTACCTGTGGAGTGAAGAGTTTGTTGGAGGAAGAAGCCATCAAGGTTGGAGGAGCTAATCACAGCCATGCCACCCAAGATCTATATGACTCGATTGCCGAGGGCAATTATCCTGAGTGGAAGCTTTTTATCCAGATCATAGACCCCAATCACGAGGACAGATTTGACTTCGACCCACTTGATGTCACCAAGACCTGGCCTGAGGACATCTTGCCCCTTCAGGCAGTGGGCCGCTTGGTGCTGAATAAGAATATTGATAACTTTTTTGCAGAAAATGAACAGCTTGCATTCTGCCCTGCTATTATCGTTCCTGGTGTCTACTATTCTGATGATAAGCTGCTCCAGACTCGGATATTCTCTTATGCTGATACTCAAAGGCACCGTCTTGGGCCGAACTATCTGCAGCTTCCAGCTAATGCTCCCAAGTGCGCTCATCACAACAATCACCATGAAGGCTTAATGAATTTTATGCACAGGGATGAGGAGGTACTGTACTTCTCTGACTTCTTGGGAAAGAGTTCAGATTTTGAATTTCTTAATGATCTCTTGATTACCAGATAGCCGTCTCTGATAATTTGGAGTATGATTGTGTTCTTTATACAAACCACACAATTAACTCTTTTGCAGGTAAATTACTTCCCATCAAGGTTTGATCCTGTGCGCCATTCTGAGGGGCACCCCCTTCCTCCTCCGATATTAACGGGAAGGCGTGATAGGGTGAGTTTGTAATGTTAGCATTCGTTTATTTGTGCTGCTTTTGAATGGCCGAGACCTTTCCAAAAGGTTGATATAATTAATGAATACAAGGAGGTCTATTTAACTTCTTTGAATTATAATAGCTTGTTGTTTAATGCAGTGCATGATCCAGAAAGAGAACAACTTCAAGCAGCCAGGAGAGAGATACCGCTCTTTTTCCATAGACAGGTAGGAATGTCTTTTTTGCTTGCATAATGATAAATTATTTTCATAATACAACTTACTTTAACGTTCTTCTATTTTCCAGGCAAGAACGATTTATCTCTCGACTGGTTGATGCTTTATCTGATCCTCGTGTTACCCATGAGATCCGCAACATATGGATCTCATACTGGACTAAGGTTTGATTCCTGGCCTTTCCAAGTGTTTCTCAAATTGTAGCGAAGACATGGTAAAGAGTAGGTGATATATATAAACTAATTTAACGTATTGGCATGTGGTGCAGGCTGACAAGTCTCTCGGTCAGAAGCTAGCATCTCGCCTCAATGTGAAGCCGAGCATTTGAAGGTGATGCCAGATATGCTCTCTGTTGATTGTGAGAAAGAGTAGTTTTGAGAGAACATGTATCACATGTTTGGAAGTATAAACGCAATGGCACTCCTTCAGTTATTGTCATCAGATTATGTACTTAGCAAACTTGTATGTCTGTCAAGTGACTTCTAGACTTGATGCTGTCCTGAAGTTCATAAAATACTGTTATACGTGCTATTGTTTCGAGTGATTTCTATTTTTTCCTCAATTCTGTTTCTTGCTCAGTAGAAAGTGTGGCATTTTTTACTTGATTAAACCTAACGGTTACAGTATTTTGCAAAACTAGAAAAATTTAAAGATTTGGTTTTGGTTCAGATGATAATAAGTGCAAACCAAATTAAAGTTAATTGATTAGTAGTAGAGATTTCTTTATTATTCAAGATCACATATTCAAGTTCACTTCACAGCACAAGAAGTGAATCAAGAAGCTATATGAAAAATGTAAGTTTTCACAACACAAGAAGTGAACCAAAACATTATATAAAAAATGTAAGTTTTCTCTAAGTTCCCCTGCCCCTCTCTCCACCCAAGGTTTTTAAGTTGAAATTAAAATTTATTAGGTCGCTGAAGTTTAGCACTAGTGAATGATTTGTGGTTAAAGGTTCATGAGTTTTGAACATTACAAAAAGCTATAAAGATGTCCACCATAGTTGTAAAAAAGATGGGCTCGCACTTCCCATTGTCAAAATAATAGTAGTATGTTGTCAGCAGCCACTACATAGCGATAGTGGGGGCGTTATAACGTTTTTTTCAAACCCTGCAGAAGCTTATTGGCAAACATATTGTTGAGGATTTGCCTCAAAAAAATTTCCTTTTTGGTCGTGTCCGACACACGACCGGTCCAACAGTATAACTAAAAAAACTTGGGTCTTAAAGCCCTATTTTAAAGATATCAAATTTTTAAATATCATAAATAATCTATATAAAAAAGACTTTATAAAGATATAAGCACAATTCAATCCAAATATTAAATATTTAAAAAAAATAATAGTATACAAAATTTAAAAAAAAAAACCTGAAACTATGAAAAGTCATGACAAATTAAAAAAAATTAAAAAGTCAAATAATAACTTTTTAACTGTATCTCTCTAACCCTTACAAAAGCAATTCAAATCATTCTTTCATTAAACTAAAATAAAAACTTAATTAATACTTTTGTAACTTAAAGAACAAGAAAAATTATTTTTCAATAAAAAATATTAATACCAAATATAGAAGGCCTCATTTAGAAGGATCGTTTTAGGTTACAAATTATCTTAATACCAAACATAAAAATATCGCTTTAGATCCAAAATTGTCTAGAAGTACCAAACATTTGATTTTTTTAAATCACAATGATCTCGTTTAAGGCCATAAAATGAATCAAACGCTTTGAACTTGACTTGTATTTGTTAGACTAAAAGATACATATATTCTCCATCCAAGAAAATTAGTGTATATTTCCTAAAACTCTACAAAAAAAAAAATCTATGTTAAAATAAATTTAAATTTTTTAAAATTGATGTGATTTATGTAAGTTTTTATTAATAATACCTTTTCTAAAAAAAAAGAAAGAATAATCATCAATAAAATTTGAATTTTTGAACGAAACACGCATAAAATATATTTGAGGTAGGGTCCTTTGGGAGGCAAGCGGGATTTAGTGGGAGCATTGATAAACTTGACGACCTAAGTTTGCCTCAGATTTGAAGGAAAACAACGTGGTTATTGATAATTATGAAAATTAAGTAATGTATTTTCCGACGATCCTTCCTTCCTATCCTACAACCCAATCCCTACACCCCAATGAGTTTAAACATCGTGAATTTTGAGATAATGCTACGTCAGATTAATAAAAAAAAATTATTTCAATGATATTCCACTGTTTGCAGTTCTGAATCTACTGAAATCAGGAGATTTTATTGACCTGAAACACCACGTGACGTTGTCTCAGAATCACTGAATAATTTCTCCACTTGAACATCCATGTACAGGCCTCTATTGGGTACCTTTCAATAAATAAAAATTAAAATAAAATATTATTATAAGTTGATACAACATTATAAAAAATACTACGAATAGATAAATAAATTTGAATCAATAAAATAAATAAAATTCACAAATAAAAATAATAAAAAATTATACAATCAAAGTAAGAAAAATAGCATAACGTTAAATTGAGGTAAGAGAAAATATTTTTTTAAAGAGATTAACATTCAATTCGCTATAACTAGTCATTATCATTTCACTTCTGAAATACAACAGTCGCTGCCTTGATACTATTATTCTCAATATAATCTACACAACTTGGACGGTCCAAAATTGCATGAACACCACAGTGTTTTTACCCAAATATAATTATATAATATATATAACACATAATATATTATCTCTCTTATGCTTGTTTTCATACACTACTACATATATTATCAATACATAGCTAGTTATTACTCAATATCATGGACTAAACATCTTACAATCTGCCATGCATCTCTAAGATGTATATATTCTGACTTGCTCTCTACAGATTGTTTATAGCAGCATGCTCAGCAACCGTAAATACGCCATGGTAAATGTTTGAAATGTAACCGATATTAGTTGCCTCAATTTGAAACTGTCCATATATCATAAATGGGTTTATGATAAATATTACAGTAATAATTAAATATTAAATTGATTTTATTAAAATATTTTCAACAAACTAATCACGTACTACACTTATTTATAAGTCACGCCATTGTATACTTGCGAAAAATAGTCGACATAGTCTTTTTCAATAAGTAGCATGCTTCATGAAAAATATCAATACATAAATTTAATTATACTTAACTTAAAATTTAGAAAAAAACACACATATATACTGTAATATTCTAGTCCGACATTGAAATATGTGATATATTTTGATATTTATATAAGTACACAAGCTACTAATATTAATACCTTCATAAATTGGGTCTTACTACGTTGATTAATATTTGATTCTACCGATTCTTGTAAGACATTTTTTTTCCGAAGTATTTAAAATACACATTTCTTATCATAAAATTAAATTTAATAAACCCTAGACATATGTATACAAAAGAACCCCACATCTTCATTTACTAATTTCCTCTCTTTCTCATTACAACACACACAAAAGAACCCCACATCTTCATTTATTAGTTTATGAGTAAATCTTGGTATATTAATTGTCTACAAACAAATTCACAGTTAATAATAAATAATTAATTTTTTTATTACAATAATATTAGATGGCTCACATCTTATAATGGAAAATCATAATTGTCTATCACTAGTTGTGAGTTTATTTGTAAATGGTTAGTATGTAAATATTTATTTTTAGTTTATATTTCTTCTGTCTCAAAATAAAAATTCTTATTACTATTTTAGGTAATACCAAATAAAATATCTACTTATTTTAAATAATTTATTTTTTATAATAATTTATTTATAATACCCTTAATATTAATTGTCATATTTATATTCTTTATATATATATATTTATAAAATATTGTTAATCATATATAATAAATTATATAATTAAATAAAAATTTAAATATAATTTTTTTTTATCATTTTATCCTCTTTTATAAAAAGTCAGGCTGTAATAAGGATTAAACAAAACTTACTCTTTCATTCATCATTCCCTCTTTCCCAATTTATTTTTTAATTTTTTAATCAATCTTCAATAGTAAAACCAATATATGAATTCTTAGGGAAAGTATGGTGGGGTCTCTTATTTTGTAAAGAAGAATCTTCCCTCAACAACTACTAGGCCGATTCTGAAAGAGGAGGATCATAATAATAAGTGTTGGGAAGGACAGAGAGAGAATACGGAGGAGTATGACCTACCACTAAAAAGGTTGTTCTTTTTCCTTAATTTCTCTCCTCTTTTTCGGGGGAATTTACAAGCAAAATAATTGCAGCAGCTCCTCGATCTTCATGTGACCCATCTGATGCTGATGTCCAGACAGCCACACCTACTGTTGGGTATTTTACAAAAAAATATTATTTTTTTCATCCAAAGAAGAAACACCCGTGTTGGAATATCCTAGAATCTTTTCACGGTGGTTTACTCTTCTTATTTTCTGGTACTTCAAATTTCTATCCTATTCATTTTTTATTGTGGGTCTAGTATTGATGTTTATTTACTATGAAATGTTTCTCTCTATGTATATTGGTAATACTAAGAATCTCATTCAGAGGAGGTTGGACAGGTCTGATTATATTCGGGGAATCTGTAGAAAGTCGGTACCTATTTTATGTTGTTCTGAGATTTGGCACCTTCAATCCACTATAATTTTGATTCTTTTGGGGTATTCTCAAATGGGGTCTGTTGATTTTTATGGTATTTCCAGCTCCGAGTGAAATAACAGATTTATATATAGATATCAGAGAAGTATACTGATAGAATTTGTAGATTTTATTTTTAAAAAAAACAATTCTTAAGATATCTACACATTCTTATGTTATCTGGGTTTGGATTGGTACATTGCAACTTTTTTCACTGAGGATATGTTGGTAATCTTGACAGATTTGATTTTGAGGTGAAGAACTTGTCAGAAATTCAAGCTAAATGCAGAATAAATGAAATTGCAGAGAAACGAAACTTGCAGGAATGGAAAAACTAAGAACAGAAGAACTTCATTCATTTCATTGATGCCTTCCCTTACAACTTGCTGTTACTTATAATTTCAATGCCTAACAATTCTGCGCTATAACCAACTGACCCACTAATTCTTTGACATGTGTCACAACCATTACAATGACTAAAATGCTGAATTTTAACTAACTGGACTTCTAAACGACTGCGTGTCACTACTCTAATTCTTTTAACGGCTACAAGCTCCCTTACTATGCTGCTGACTTCAATTCCTCTGATTTCTTATCGTGACAGAACTTTAGAACATTTTTAAGGAATTGAGATTGAATAGGATTTATATTTTGGGGCTCTGAGAAAATCTCAGTGATGGAAGACGGTGTTTTTCCTCCAAACAATAACATGTTCTTCAGTTCTCCCGATCCAATTATGGATATGGATCTGGACGAACTCTTGCTAGATGGATGTTGGTTGTGGGCAAATGATGGATCTGAATTCTTGAATCATAGTCCTACTTCAAGTTCTCCTTTTGACCCTTCATTTATATGGCCTACTTTGGAAGATAACAATGGCAAATCGAGTGGGAACTCATCCCTGAAGGATAGTCAAGAAGAGAGGCAAATATCATCTTTCTCCGAGAATTTATCCATTAGTCAACATCAGGGACAAAATTCTGCTCAAATTCAGTGTCTAGGCGAGAATATGATTAATTCCATGAGGAGTTCAAGTCAAACTGAAAATCATTTAGTTGAAGGTTCGGGACTTAGCAGAAAGTGGTGCATTGGACCGAGGCCGAATCATGGTCTTGCAATGTCTGTAACGGAAAGATTGATCCAGGCACTTGAGTATTTTAAAGTCTGCACAAGAGAGAGAGACTTCCTACTGCAAATATGGGTGCCTGTTAATAGAGGTAGCAGACGTGTTCTGAGCACTAGTGGTCAACCTTTTTCACTTGACCTTAACTGCCCAAGGCTTGCAAGTTACAGAGACATCTCAGTGAACTATCAGTTCTCTGCTGAGGAGGACTCCAAGGAGGTTTTGGGATTGCCTGGTCGGGTTTTCATGGGTAAGGTTCCTGAGTGGACTCCTGATGTTCGGTTCTTTAGAAGGGAAGAGTACCCACGAGTTGTTTATGCTCAGCAGTATGATGTCCAAGGAACCCTTGCTGTTCCAGTTTTTGAACAAGGTAGCAGCAGTTGCTTAGGTGTTATTGAGGTTGTTACAACTTCTCAAAAGATCAACTATAAGCCAGAACTTGAAAGTGTTTGCAAATCTCTTGAGGTCTGTTTTCTTAGCTTGCTTTTAAAAATTCTTTCTAGTGTAGTTAACCTTTTGTTACTCGCCAAATTCTTAAACTGGTGGGAGATAATTGAACTTAATTTGAGCACGGACCATGTCCACTAATAGGCATGTCCTAGGTTGGTTGAGTATATGCTAATTTATTGTATACCACTCATGAATGTCTACCAAAATGTGTGTATTCTAAAATGCCACCACTTTCCTAAAGGAGTTTTAATGTGCCTTGTTTAATTGCTCTTCCCATCCGTGTTATCCGCACCAATCCTTTTTTCTATAGGCGAGTATGGCATACAAATGATTGTGCAGTTTTTATCCAATTACATGGAAACTGCAGCTTGATGCTTAGTCACGATGAACTTCCTCAAGTTAATTCCTAGAACTGTCCAACATAGATCTGAAAGAGGAAAAGTAGCACAATTTAAAACGGCTTTTCAAATTAACAAGTTTTTGTCTAATTTGCACTGGTTGAAACCCTATTGTATTGGATTAGGCGCCTATGGCTGGAGCTGTGATACTAATTACAGGGTTAGGTGAATCAGTGCTGTGCCATAAGAAGTTTTTTTATGAACAGGGTGGGGTTTGCTTATTGCTTTGAAGTAGCAGAAGGCAACCCACCCTCTTATGTAATATAGACTTTTCAATTCCTTAGTTTGTTTAGTTTCTAAAACAAGTCCTATTGTGTATTCTGAAAGCAATGAAAAGTTTGGTAAAATGATATTCTAAATGACGATATATTGTTGACTGGAACCAAAAATAGAAAAATGGAAATTGTTTAATGATGTATTAAAATCAGTATTACTCGTTTCCATTTCTAGCATATTTACATGTACTCTTCTAAATGGGTTGAATTACCTATGTTGGACACTTGACACTTGGACAAGGGTATGTGTTCGAGACTTGTGTCCAAAATTGGACCTTCCAATCCTTTAGGTGTATATAGGGAAGAGAGAGTAAATCTTGTAATCAATAATGATTAATGCAGAAAGATTTCTGCTCCTTCAATCGAGAAAAAGGTGAAAATCCGTACGCCTTATGATTACCTATTCATTGTAAAACTTACTAATTGATACCTTATTACCTTACATTAAGTGTCAAGATTATCAAAATTATATTCAGTTTAGTTAGACAAGACATGCCCACAAATCTGTGGCCTATATTTTACTTTTGAAGTCAAATCTCTGAATCCTAAATTTGGGGTTCAAGAAGGTCCGACGCCTTGATACCTTGACATATACCCCCATTTAACAGCTATACCAAATCCATTTTAAAATAGATTTCTAGTAATTTAAGATCATTCTTGTTTACTAGATTGTCGTCACGAAAAAAATAGTAGAATTGCTCCATTGGGGATCATGTCTTTAGTTTCACAAATTAGACTCTCAGTTTGGAAATATGATGTTTCTCTACATTGGTGAAATTATGACAGGGTGTATAACTAACTGTTTTGTTTGTAGTAATTGGTCAAATTGCTCCTTATATCATCACCCTAAACAGAAGAAACTTCTACATGCCTTGCCTTTAATTGTTTGCTCTCATACTGTCCCATGGAAAAAGAAGAAATTTCTTTGCTTTTGTTGTCCTTCAGTTATTCTCTTAGTTTCCGGTCCAAATAATTCTTTCATTTTTCAGTAATATTGTATATATTAGTTTTGTCAAGTTCTGTACTTTTTGGATCTGATCTTTTTCTAGTAAAACTGTTAGTGGAGAACAAAGCTTGAAAGCAATGAGTATTTGGTTACCCTTCTCATTCCCTAACAAGGAGGTGCAGAGTTCAAATCCCTTTAGGGACTTATTACCCTTTAGGAGCTCATTTAGTAGACCCATACAAGTTCTTGTAAGGTTGAGGTTAGGTTTTATGTCCCCCTTTCCCACCTTGATAATACCTTTTTTTTTTCAATTTGAAAAAGAGTTTTCTTTATATTTCATCCAATTTTCTAATTTCACATAACTTTTTGCTTATAGGCTGTTGATCTCAGGGGTTCTGAAGTGGCAAGCATTCAGAATGTCAAGGTGATTAGATAATATATGTGACAGATATTTTTGGTTGTAAAAGGTTCCAAATGTATTTGTTTTGAGGAATGCATAATGTGTTTTTCCCCCTTTACTTGTGTTGTTTTTTTACGTTTACCAGATATGTGATGGCTCTTACCAAGCTGCATTACCTGAGATTCTAGAGGTTTTGAGATCCGCTTGTGAGACAAATAGATTGCCATTAGCTCAAACATGGGTCCCATGTGTCCATCAAGGTAAATCCGGGTGTCGCCACTCTAATGAGAACTTAATTAATTGTGTTTCCACCGTGGATTCTGCTTGCTATATAAGCAACCCTTGTATCAGAGGTTTTCATGAAGCTTGCTCTGAGCACCACTTGTTGAAAGGCCAAGGCGTAGTTGGAAGAGCATTCATGACTAACCAACCATGTTTTTCCGCTGATGTAACCTCTTTTAGCAAGACAGAGTATCCCCTTTCTCACTATTCAAGGATGTTTGGATTAACTGCAGCTGTAGCTATACGCCTGAGGAGCATTTACACTGGCACAGCTGACGTTGTCTTGGAGTTCTTTTTACCCATGGATTGCAGGGATCCCGAGGAACAGAAGAAACTGCTCAATTCACTGTCCATCGTTATTCAAAATGTTTGCAAAAGTTTACGGATTATCACGGACAAAGAGTTGCAGGAAGAAGCTGTTCTGCATGTTGGTAAGACAATAGTCCCTTCAGACGGTAGGCCCAATAGAAAAGAAATTCCAGAAGTCGAGTATTCAGCAAGGTCTTCTCATGAAGTATCATATAGGACAGAAAGTCACATTGAGACCCAGGAGAGTGATAATGTTGTTACTTTGTTCCCCACGGGAAAACCAAGGGAAGTGTTGACTGAAAATGCCTCAGACTCGAGGCAACACCAACAGAATTCTACTTCAAGAGGAACAGTTACCGTTGGCCATGATTATTCAAATTCTGGCAAAGGTAGCTTCTTAAACGTGGGTAGAACAGGAGAGAAAAGACGTATCAAGGCAGAGAAAAGTATTAAATTGGAAATACTTCGGCAATATTTTGCTGGCAGCTTAAAAGATGCTGCAAAGAGTATTGGTGGTAAGTCATTTTTATCACACTAAGATAAAATATTTTTCTTTCTATAATTTACTTATCTTGAATATCTGACCAAAGAAAAACAATAACTGCCCATTAAAGAAGTAAGGAGTCGTAGACTAACATTTTTTGTTTAGTTTTTAATTGGTTAATTGTATGCTTTCTACCTGTAAATTTTTATCCCACACAATTATTTTTTCCGGTTTCTTGTCTCATTGTATACCTCTAAGTAAAAAAAATGTTAATTTTTGTCCTTTTCCAACGGTAAATATATTCTATGTTTTTTTGCTAGATATTTTCCGTGAACATTTGTTAACTGATCTTGCTTTCCTTTTATTTATTTATTTTTTGCAATTGCAGTTTGTCCCACGACTTTGAAAAGAATATGTAGGCAACACGGGATAATACGTTGGCCTTCTCGAAAGATCAAGAAGGTTGGTCACTCTTTACAAAAGATCCAAGGTGTAATTGACTCAGTCCAAGGTGCCTCTGGTGGTTTTCAAATCAAATCCTTCTTTTCAAACTTCCCAGAACTGGCATCGCCAAATATAACGAGAACCAGCCCATTTGCAGCTTCAAAGCCTAAGTCCCTTCAAAGGCAGAATGAGGGTTGCGCTTTTAGAACTGAAGCTGCTGCATCCAAATCGCTATCCTCTTCCTGCAGCCAGAGTTCCAATTCAAGTCAATGTTGTTCTAGTGGGATACAACCTCCACCTCACACTTTGAATATATCTGGTCATGAAGATCCGGTGGTGCAGGATAATCCTGGTGACAGTGTGCTAAAAAGGGCTAGAAGTGGCGCAGAGCTGCATGCATCAAGTGATGAAGCACCAAAGCTTCTGTCAAGATCACAGAGCCATAAATCTCTTATGGAACACCCAAAATCTGAACGTCTTTCAACATTATCAAAAAATATCTGTGGGACTTTTCCGGAAGGGGATAATGTTCACAGAGTGAAAGTGACATACGGCGAAGAGAAGGTCCGGTTCCGCATGCTGAAGACTTGGGGATTTGAAGATTTAGTGTTGGAAATTATGAAGCGGTTTGGCATAGATGACAAAAGTGGGTTTCATCTCAAGTACTTGGATGATGACTCCGAATGGGTGCTGTTAACATGCGATGAGGACTTTGAGGAGTGTCTTGATGTATGCCGACCAACTCGGACCCACACAATTAAGCTCTCTCTCCAGCAAAATCCTCAGCAACGGCTGGGAACCTTTATTGGGTAAAAGTAAGTCATTTATGATTACCTTAGCTGTCTAGTATCAATGATGTCGAACTTATTATGGAAGACAAACTTTGTCAGTGTGCCAAGTGAGTATTCAGGAACAAGCTGGAGTTCGGCACCGGATCTTTTTCTTCGGACTTCACAAATTTTATATCAGCCTTTTCATGTTGCTGGAAAAACTCATGTTTTGGAAGATGTCAGGATTGGAGTTGGTTACTGGAAAAATGTGAAATGAGATGAATGTAGATCGATGGACAGATAGTGGTAAGGACTTGTGAGGTAAATCATGATCATGATTTCCGGGCACAACAGCTTTAACAAGCTCTAAGATAAATGAAAGCTAAAGGGTCTCTCTCGGTCAATAGGTTCAAGCTATTGCTTGTTTTATGTAAATGAAAGCCTAGAGACTGTCGAGTTCAAAACCTGACTGATCTGATGCTTTGCAAAACTATTATTTTACACCATCCAACACTAATATGTCACCCCCTCCACTTCAAAATAAAAATCCTTACGCATATTAAGAAAGGTTAAAATGGTAAAATTATTTATATTTAAATTTTTATTTAATTATATGTTTTTTTGCTATAAAGACAATTTTATATACACAACATTCAAACACTAACGTTCTGTTCTGTTTCTGAGTTTTAAAATAGATAGAAAAGAAAAGAAATGGACAAAAAATTTAAGTTTTTTGTCTAATTCTAATTTTTTAATGAATGAAAAAGAAAATAAATGGATAAAAAACTTGATAATTTTTCTTGTCAAAATTTTTCATTCAAAATTGACAAAATTTGGACGGGAACAAAATTAAAATATATAATATTCTCATAGTTTTTATATTATCCTCAATTTTTTTGGTTATTTCCAACTCTTTTCATCACCATGATTTTAAATATCAATGGTCTAAGACTCGCCGAATGCACATGAATAGACAATTTTTTTTGTAATTAGATACCCATCACATGTAATATCTTAATTAGTTTGCCATTTTATTATTCTAATTAAGTTTCATAAAGCTACAGCTTGAATGAAGGAAGAAAATCTTAAAGTCCCAATAATAATAATAATAAATAAAGGTCATCGATAAGTTCTGAAATACCATAATCTGATTTCATAAGTTGTGGTTTCAAAATTATATCTTGCTTAATTTAGAAAATGAATAGTTTTCATTGATAAATGAAAACATCTTTTTATTTTGTGTTCAAGCAAAAAATAAAGAGAATGAACTTATAAATTTAGAGACAAATAACAGATTATTTCTAATTTATTTATGTCGATAAAAATAGATAAATAAATAAATAAATAATCAATACATCCACGCATATTTACATTTTTAATGTCTATTTGATGGAAGAGATACACATTATTATATTGAAAGATGGTGTAATAAAAGTATTAAGCATATTGTAACAAAAGTGTTAAAAAATTGAAACTAATATTTTCACGAGTAAAATTTGATATTTTTATAAACTCTCTCTCACATAAATATAGGATCTACTTATTATCCATGTGAAGAAGATGTTGTGAAATTATTAATTTTGATTCATAGTTTAATAGTTATAACTATAATTAGTATATCACATATAATAAAAAGGTAAATTTGTAAGTGTTTTTTTTCTTTTCTTTTCATTAGAATTGAGAAATGCAAGAAAATAAAATTTTTAAGTTTTCTATTATTTTCTATTAAAAACTCATAAACAACACAAAAGAAAATTTAAAATTTTCTATTCTTTTCTTTTCTATTCTAATTTAAATTTTTTACTCTTTTTTTTGTTGTTGTCCAAAACTCAGAAACAGAGTATAAATTAACCATTAAAAAGTGGGGTATAACACGGATTTCAATGTCATATCTAATTTTTTAATGATTAAGATGAATATAATGATTGGATATTGTGTACTTATATACTTATTTATTCTATAAATATGTATAAAAAACAGAAATATGACAATTAATATTCAGAATATTACAGGAAAATTATTATAAAAATAAATTATTTAAAATAAATAAATATTTAACTAAAAATTATTTAAAATAAAAAAAATTAGATTTTTATCCCGGAACTGAATACCAATTAACTTGGGATAAAATCAATGAGTTTAAGTTGTATAACTAAATAATTTTATCATAAAATTTAAACTCACTTGATTTTCTTCTAAATTATCTATATGGGCATAATTTATTCTTACATACACGCTCGCGCACACAGATATCTGGAAGGCCTATAAGAACTTCATTCCTGGTGATAGCAAATTTATTACAGCACATTAGCCTGACTTCCAGTATTCGACTGATTTACTGCTTCAGTGGTGCAGCCCTTCATCAGTCGTAAAGTGCAATAATGTAGAAACTTAGGTAGACCGATATACCATGATTTTATTTTTTTTGAAAATCCTCCCAACATATCACAAACATGGTAATATAAGTATGAATAATGTTAGGTTAACAAACGATAGCTACAAAAAAATTAGATATAAAATGATGTGTTGAATTATGATTAATGAATATTCCACTATACATAGATGAGTTTAATGATTATAACCAATAATTATCATCTACATTATTTTTGTATTCAAACTTTTGTCACCAAAATATTAGTGTACAAGTATTTCTTAAAAGTAACAGAATCCCACAGTGGGAAGGGTCTCTTTGGGGTGTGGAGAACTGGAGAAGAGAAGACCGCCACTCTAAAAGAGAGAATTACATGAAAATTATAACTCAAAAAGTAGGATAAATTAATGAAGAGAAAGAAGGATCGTTCAATGTCTCTCCAAAATTATATTATTTAGAAAGTTGATTGTATCTTCATTTTCATCTCAAATTACTACAAAATCCACCAAAATTAGAAACCCCTCTTTTATTTTAAAATTTATGTTAAACAATATTGAGAACTTGTTACTCAAAATGAGATGACATTCACAGTATTCATTCTTGTTCAACACTTCATGTAGAACAAAGCAAAAGTTGTTTCCATAAATTTTCAGCTCTAAAGTGATTTACATTTCCATGTTGGTGATTTTGTTGAATCTTCCCCCCTCACCTCATTACAACAAAAAAGAGCTATACCATTTTCTTTTTCTTGTATTTTTCCCTGGGAAGTAATTTACACGTGAAAAGCTCTATCGATGTGCTCCTACAAAATGATTATTATACATGCACTACAAAATTAATAAGAAAAAAGAAAAGAAAGGCTATCCCGCTAAAAGAGCTCTTGTAATGTACCGAACCAGATTATAGTAGTGATGCATCAGACGGCCTATCCTCTTGCTTCTCGATGAGCACGCATCTTGAAGGTGGACCAAACATACTCAAAAATACCTGCAACACACAAAAGGAATGGTTTTTGTCCATTTTAGCATATGATGTTGGCCCAGTGGTTGAATAGTAGTAAAATCGTTGAAATGATTAGGAAGCAAATATCAAGAAATTAGGAGGTCATATCATGTAGTAATGAATCATATTTAAAAAAACAAAAGTAAACTTACGAGTTATCTGGTCTAGTCTTACAGCTGATTTGAGAACTAACTTTCTCTAATAAAGTTTCTACATTATCTTAACATGTAAACACTCTGCACAAGCTTTAACTGTGCTTGTTATCTCAATTGATTTTGTGTAAAATCTGTAAGACACTAAAAAGGCCCAATTCTGCTGCTTAAAAGTAATTGATTAAATTAGATGTTTTTCAAGACCTCCCAAATATTTTACTTGAAAATAACTATAAAGGCAATATCACAAAAGGCAGAAGATTTGAAGGAGCTTACAGGCAAAAATACTAGCCCATGCAAAAAACCAAGAATAACCAGGGCCAGGTACATTTGGAAGTAATAAACCTGCAAAATATATGAGAAAATGAGAAATCCAGAACAAAGTGGCTAATATTATTAAACAATCTGATGTGAACAAGACTGGATACCACAAAAACTTCTGTCCTTGAGAAACAAAGAACAATCACACCAACCAGCTTTGTGAGCGTTATTCCACTGCAAAAAATAAAGATACATGGGTTTTTTATGCAAGCCATATAACACTAATGAAAAATAAAAGCCGCACCAGAAACACTCAAGTTGGGTAATAAGATAACTACAAAAATTTGAGTCATGCAGGAGGTGTTATTGACTTTATCAGTATGTTAACTAGTAGGATTACAACTATAGGGCAAGAATGGGATTCAATATAATCATAGAAGATAAATATAGATAGGGTTTCCGAAACGTGTGGTATATGGGTTGGGGCTTATATGAAATTTCCTCAGGGTTGAATCCGTTGTTTGATAGCAAATTAAAATATAGAAGGATGAAATCAGATATCATAAAGGTGTCCTCAATTCCAGCACATGATCTATGAGACTATGAACTATGATCAACAAAACCATATACCAGCAACAAAGGACATGGACTAGCACCCGCCTAGAAGTTGAAATCTAACATGTGCATCCACCGAGTTTATGAAGACATGCATCTATTAGGTGGCATGTTCCTTGATTGAAATTTAAATGAATTTTATTGATAGAGATACAGCAAAGGGAGGCTGGGAGGTTGACCTATAGCAAAGGAAGAATGCAGGAATCACTGTGTTGGTTATTTAAGCAGTTTATAGCCCATGAGTCACTAACTGGCTATAAAAATAGTCCACCCACCCACACAAATATATATGATGAATACCTGAAAACAGAGGCGCCCATTGTACCCAGAGCTTCGGTTGTGCGTTGATTCCTATCTCCACTGCTTACCTGTATGGAAAACACGTAATAATTATACAATAAATTGTTATCACCACGGCAATCTGAATCTAATTTTACAAGAAAATGAAACGATAGCCTGCTACAGAAAGAAACTGAATTTAGCAAAGAATTCTCTCCAATTCGAAATATAAAAAAATATTGACTTTTTGAAAGTCAATTTGAAACGCTTTAAACTCAAAATTGATATAGATGCATTTATTTTAGTCACTAAAATGATGAATACTGTAAGCTACCCAAAAATTACTAATTATAAGATTTATTATTTTGAAAATTTAAGTGAATCATATCAATTTGAGACATTTTTATCATATCAAATTTGAATTTGAAAATGTCTCAAGTTGACTTGCAACTAGTCTAAAATGATCTTACATATTTTGAAACGGATAGAATATAACATTTGAAAACACGCAATATATAGAATCAAATTCTATGTAGAATGCTGAATTGTTCTCAGTGGTGAAAGAAGTGCATGGAAACAGCTATTATGTTTTTTTAAATATTGTTTAGTATACAATGAATCTGCTTCTTTCAAACTGACATAATTTTTTTCAAAACTTATCGGTACTCAAGTATTAAATTAACACAGTTTAGTTATTTTTTCTCCTGTTTTTCTTTTTGGGTAATCACGAATTTATGTTTGGAAGAAATAAAGCCGTACCAACTACAAAAAGAAAAAAATACATAAAGAAGAAAGAGGGGAAAGAAACATGGTGGATGCAACCCCCCCTCCCCCCTCTTTCTTTTTTCTTCTAACCAAAAGGTCCAATCCTCATCATTAAGCCATTCCATTTGCCTTCTAAGACACAGAAATAGACAGTTGGGATAAAGTGAGGAGTTGACTTACCAGGAAAGCATGTGTTATATGCACACAGAACTCAACAGCAATGCCCACTGCCATTACAAGGTTGACAACAGAGACTGCATTCAGTTGGATGTTCAGAATCGCCATTACACCCTGCACGAGTATCATTTTGTAACTAAAAGCAGTAAACAAATCGGCAAACAATCAAATGTTTATGAATTGATAGAGCTAAATATAGTTATAATTTCTTATTATATATTGTTTCATGGATAATTTCAAAGAAGAATTTGTACCATGAGATCCACCACGATCATTGTCAAGACAAGTAAAATTATAGCCGAAGTCCAGAAGCTAAATTCGAAAAACAGAAAATCACCAAATTAACATGCTTAAACTTGTAGGAAAACAACTTCATTGAGGAAGAAAGTGAAAATATGGAGAGAGATTCCATATCCAAGGGGAAAAAATAAAAATACTGACCTACATGTGATAACTAAGCAAACAATAAATACTGCACCTGTTAAATCATAAAATAGAACTAGTCAGCGATTTTGAGAGGTGCAAGCATGTCTGTACTATTAAGTGCAAATTTAACTACACATCATTAACATCTTAGAAACGGCAAGTTTCTTAGTTCAGTGTGTAAGTGCTTTTGGAAGGGAGCTACTTGGTGAATAAGCAAGGTAATTGTCACCCTGGACTTTTGAACTACGAAGCACAAATATGGAACACATACAAAACAAGATACAGACACGAGATATTCCACAAAAAAAATGGGATACGAATGCGTTGGAGACATTATGTAATATGTGTATATTTATATATATTTATCATGCATATGGTGATTACCAAACACTTTTACTCATATTTGTTCAATAAAAGATTATTCTCTAATGTAACTTTGTTTTGTATGATTCTTTTCTTGTTTCTTTTTCTAATTACACTTTTTATGTAAAGAATTTCATATTATAACATTAAAAGTTTTTTGGACATGCTTTAAGCATACAAGAAGTATTGAATATGCATCCTTAAGGAAGTTTCATGTTTTTAAATTATCAACAAAGAAAAGTATAGAACATAGTAGTCAATCCAATACATATCTGGTACGGCTAACGTCACAACCGAAGTATCTGTGTTTCCCAACTTTCAAAATGCAAATACATTACTGCTTCTAAATGGTAAAATCATATTTGATAGGTTCCAATGCCTCCCTTAAAGATACCCTCCGGATCTGCCCCTATCTTTGGCTGTCAAGAGCACTGATGCTACAAATAGGGTGGAGTATGTATCGTATACCAAATACTGCTTGGATATCCACCCCCACACTCTGCGCCTCCTCAACGACACAGCTAAGGTTAAGCTTGTATCCAGTCTACCTCTCATTGCACTCTGTTTAAGGGGATCGCACTGGGTAGGGTCTTTTACACTAAATCCTATTAAGTTTAAAGGGAAAAAGTTACCATTTTCTTCCTTGACAGCCGCTGTATTCATAAGGTGCCATGATTGCATGATCTCAATAAATGTTTCAAAGCCACAAATTAAAACCTAATTTCTGGGCTCCACTTTAAAGTTTTTCCCGTGATAATTAAGAGCCAAAGCTTTACTAATTTATCTGTTTCAAACATTAACAGTGATTGGATAAGCTGGTCTGACTATGTTAACATTTGGGTGTTAATAGGTAATAGTTCACTAACCAATAGCTATAGCCAGGTTGATTAACGCCGTCTTCCATATGCCAAGGTATTGCTCGAAAAACATATAGAATACGGAATATGGAAAGATCTCAATCTGCACAAGAAAATAAGGGTCAGCAAGCAAAAAGCATCTAAAGTACAACTTTCCTGAAGTGAAATTGCTAAAAAAACAGAAAGCTTTCAAAAGGAAATACCTAAGACGTAATCATTTTCCTTTCTCATGTGTAGATTGTAACTTAATACTATATACACGGGCGAAGGTTCTACTCGTGTAGAATAATAATATTACCTTCAAAGAGGCAGAAACCCTTGAACTAAATTTCCTTGCAGCCCTCATTGAGTTAACAAAGTCAGTCTGAAATGGAATAATATTAAAATTATAAGTGAGTATGGTATAATAGACAATAAAAAGAAGATTATATAAACTTTTGGTTTTAGTTATACTATAACTGGTCCTACTTGCTTGTTAAGCGGGGTATGATATGTACGGAAAGCAGATGCTTGAATAACACCATCCTCATAGCCTGATGACAAAAATGCAAGCGATTATAAACAAAATAAAAGAAGCCAAAAGAACAAAACTATCCAACTAAACAAGAACCACTATAAGAAAATATACATTCACTAACTTAAATTCTATAGAACTTAGAATAATCAAGGTGAAAATATGTATGCAGTCTCACTAACCCTTGAGCTCCACATTGGTAGCATAGGCCCCATGGCCACCTTTTGCACAGTCCGCAGAAGGTAGAGCACTGAGGAACCAGGGAAGCTTCTCCCTAAATTGTATTCTAGATGGACGATCGCTTTTCAAGTCTGAGTGATGGAAACACTGAACAATTCCAAAATTCAGTTTTGAAAAGTTGCGAAACAAGATGAGTCTTAAAGTTAATAAATTAATAACTTAAGACACCTGTGGCGTCATAGTTTATGCAAAGAGTAATCAATTACAAAAGTCAAGAAGAAATTATCTGAAAGCAAATTACCGTAGTACAGTCCTTGCATACTCCATCCAATCTACAAGGGACATCATCCGACAAACAGCAAGGAGGCTGGAGGAATTAGCAAATGGTTTCATTTAATTGAAGAAACACATTTCAGATATCAGATGATAATGGAAACAAAGTAAAATATAAAGTAATGAAACTTTGCTGGAAGGAAAATCATTTTACATATTATTTTCAGTATTAGATTATTAGATACCGTATACAAGGGATGATTCGAATTTGGTTCAAACTACAATTGTTTGATCATCACTAAGACATCTATATATTGGAAGGGATATAATCCACACTCATTACAACACCATTACAAAATTTTATAACATTCATCACCATAGATCCGTAGCAGTGATACACTTCCAGTATCAAATTGGGAAGTTATGTTGATTTTGTCTGGAAGAAAATTAGGGGCTTCAGTTATAGCCATATATAACCTGGGGTATTCATGTAGCTTACAAGTACACAAACCAATATCATCACAGATTCAGACCTAAATAAGGCAGCAGATATAATTTAATTAGAAATTTAAACTTTTTAAAATAAAATCGTGAGCAGACATTTTCCTGTTACGAAGGAATGCATCAGA
Organism: Hedera helix; assembly: GCA_947179155.2. NCBI lineage: Eukaryota > Viridiplantae > Streptophyta > Magnoliopsida > Apiales > Araliaceae > Hedera > Hedera helix. The sequence continues at coordinate 54,128,716 of OX359268.1, read as the reverse complement.
AGAATAAGTAATTGACCTGATCATCAGGGGGACAATAACTTCCATTGGTGAACTTCCTACAGCAACCAAAAGCTTCTGGAGACATCCAAACAAGAAAATCATCAAGCCATGAAGAAGCAGGTTTTGCAATGTAACTTGACTCTGGTACCAAAGATGCTCTTGCAATCTGCACAAGACAGGTAATTCAAAGTTCGAAGCTATGAGAGATATAGAGTAATTGATGCTACGAAGGTCTTAACTTTAAGGAAAACATGGTAGTTATACCTCATTTGGAAGAGAGTCTGAGTCACAGTTGCTGATGGAGCATAGTTGATTAGTTTGTGATGATTCCGAACTGAGAAGAGAATATTTTAATCAGCATGAAAAATTCTTCAATCAAATTGCAGATCAATTCTTATTATCTACTTTTTCTTAGGAATATTGCAATCAGAAAATTGTAAGGAATCTTTTAGTAAGAAATGACAATCATATTAAGTAATTCACTGTTTGTTGACATTTTCCGGCAGACATGTAGTAATGCTTTGAAAAGAAAGTTATCTATTGAATATGGACTATAAAATGAAAAATAACTGCCATGAGACTGACATTAGTCAATTGACTCAATTCAACATGCTATAGCACTTTCCTTGATACAATGAAATTGGCAGTAAGGAAATAAACAAAGCTATGATACCTATAATTATAGTTTTTCACAACAAAATATAGTGGCGGTCCAATTCTGAGATATTCCGAAACATTATTAAAGTAACCCTGCAAAATTATGGATAGATAAACAAAGTTACTCGTCAGAATGCTTCAAGGAATAGATATTCTATAAAGACAACAGGTATCAACATATAAAACCTGAAGATACGAGTCTCTTGGGAGAACAATTTGTTGTTCCAAACCGGGTTCAATCCTCGTACATAATGCCTTTAAGGATTAGGAATATGAAAATTAACTCACAAGATGAAATAAGCACACCGCAAAAACTAAACAAAGTCAAACTAGAGAAACTTACGATACTAGCCAACACAAAAGCAGCAAAAACAGAAATGACAGCCAATTTAACTCCCCAAAGACCCAGGATAGGTGCATGAACCTCCTAGAAAAGGAAAACAAGACTCGATGGTTAACTGACAAGGTGATCCAGCAGTAAATCAAGCAAATTTTAGATCCAGAAGTATAATAGGATATATAGCGCACATTAATATATGGAACCTAAAAAGGGAACAAGTTTATACATGATTTTGTTGGTCTTTTTTGTGAGTGCTCAATCAACCAAAAGTTAAAAGAGTTCAGTCATAATATACCACATTAGAGGGTTAAGGAAATCATAACTTTCTTATACGTCCAACTGTTGTGATACCAAATTAATTTGGATCAAGGGTTTTGGACTGTTAGTGGTTATTGCAGGTTAACAGGAGTTGGTTACTTAGTTTGGACTCAGGTTATCACAAATGGTATACTCTGTGTGCCACATGGTGCAATCCACACCCAGCTGAGTTACTCATGACCTTAAGTTAATCAATATGTCAATTAGTTGAATACTCTTACACTCGATATTCAGTTTCATAACATGATTCACAAACTCAGTTTAGCTTACACCAAGAGGTATGTATCTTATACAATAAACTACTTTAAGTTGTTAATGAAATAACGAATGACACGAGATTAATGAAACACTCGTATCACCCTGTCATGCAATGACTAAGCCATGAATCACATTTAGCTTATCCTCACAAACCACACCGTTCATCAAAGTAGGAAAAAGCATAAAACTTCATTCGTAAACCAAGAACAATGACTGCATATACATGTTTGAAGTTCCAAGATGTATGAGTCATACTTCATGCATAAGAATCCCATCCTTTCTTAATCTCTGTTTTTAGGTTCTTGTTACCGAGCATTTTAACCAGTTGAAATTCAATCTCTTTATCAATTGTGATTTTAGTGACTTTCGTAAGATCAACACCAACGTGAATGCAAAGTATGTGTTTAAATGAATGCCGTGAGAGGGGTAGTTTCAAAAGCTCAATGGTAAAGTATTTGGGCTATCAACCAGAGAATGCAAGTCTGATAACTCACAGTGCAAATATTGCAAAGCTTTAAATTGTAGAAAGTCTACCCCTCTCAGTATGCCAAAGCAATGCCACAAGACATGATCAAACAGGCCATAAGCCTCTCCACTCATGGCCATATGGTGACAATGTCAAATCTTTGGAGTTATGCAACTTGTGCAATGTCTGTGATAGTGCCATATTTTTCGTGCTCAAGGTGTGAGCTGGGTTCACAGATGAAGAAGAACGTGAGAGCTTGTACTAGTAAAGAAATTCCTTCCAAGCTAGTAATACATGGGTTATGGACATCTACATCCATTTTCAAATGATCTTGTGTTGGATTATCTAAATTCAAGAGCATTAATAGTTCCCGTAAGTTGGGACTTGCTAAATATTTATTGATAGTTAAGTACTGAAAAAAAACTTCATTAGTTCCAAATTATAAGATCATTATTGACTTTTTAAAGTCAATTTGAAATATTTTCAAACTCAAAATTGAAAAGATTCATTAGAAATTATGAAACCATGAATATTATAATTATTATTACTCTTTAGAGAGTTTATATATTCATTGTTATATTGACTAAAATTAAATGAATTTATGCCAATTTTGAATTTGAAAATGTCTCACGTTGACTTTTAAAAGTCAATAATGATCTTCTATTTTGGAACAGAGGGAGTATTTCCAAAGTGACAAACAAGCATCATCTGTCCAGCCTGTGCATCTTAGTTGTGCTGTATAGTTAATATGCCTATGAGGGTTTATTACAATAGATCAAAAGATGAAATATTCAAAAGTAGTTGAGCACATTTTCAATGATATGGCTACAATGAAAACACCTAGTTGGAGTGATATCTTACCTTCATATACCGAGCTAATAATCGAGGTTTTTGCTGACCACTTCCTTCAAATTTATAAATATAAAAATAAAAAATCAAATAGCTTGCAACAGGAAAAAGGTGATAGTGATAAAGTTGAGATTTCTACACATGCCTTTATCAGAATCAGAATCCGAACCAGAACTTTTGATACACGGAAAGCAATCGACCCTGTTATCTTCAGCTCGCAAAAAATCAAAGACGATCAAAGAAACAAAAGCAGTAACCTGCAAAAGGAAGTCCAAGAGTACAGCCAATGCTGCAAAACCAGTGAACATGCAGTTAGACAAGAATCCCAAGAGACATAAAAACTATAATGATGACAAATCAACTAAATAATAGGAAAATCATTTCAACAACTATCAAGCCGGTTGTTTGAAACAGAGAAACTTTCTGACCTGCAAACATGGAAAACACTCGGCATGCAGGCATAGGAATAAAACTTCCAACTGCAAATGCTAAAACCTCAGACAGACTAGCTAGTGTTATGGATGGTCCAACTTCTACAAGGGCATTACTTATGCGCCCTTCTAAAGGCAACTCCAACTGCTGCCGTTTAACAGCTTGTACCAGTATGCACATGTTATCCACCCCAACCTGAGACAACAGAAAATAGTCTGTGAACTCAGATACAACAGAAGCTGGAGATAGAATTAGAAAACATACTGCCCATACTCCCAACATATAAACAAAATCAAAGAGTTGGATGTTCTATTTGTTTCATATTTCAAAACTGATATTTAAAAACACTTTTAAAAGAATTGATAAACATTTCAAAAACATATACAAGCGCAATTACATAGAACATGATCATCAGATGTAATATAACAAAAACGAAACTATTACCATGATCATACTGTTTAGACAACACAGGGCTTTCTTATATAAATTTATTTAAGGTTCATAACCAAAATTAATAGAAATTCTCAAATAATGTAGCAAGACATAAACAGACAACAAGAACAAACAAATCTAAATCCTCTTCCACACTCTCTAAATCAATGTCAGCTAAGTGTTGGTGAGAATCAATAAGTGGTTTTCTTACAGCCAAAACAAGGAAAGGGATGACTTCCATGATGATAAGTGTAGATTTTACTCCAACAGCGCTAAAAAACCCAACCGCCCCGAGAACAGAAAGCATGACAAGCATAACCCCTGAAAGACCAAGCAGCACCTGAAACATGAGTCATACGATTAGGAAGATGAAAGAAAACAAGGTCATTCTTGAATTAGACAAAAGAAAAGAAAAATGTAAAATTAAAAAATATCGAGAAACAAAAAATTAAGAAGATCAAATGCACTAGTCGAATATGAAGGATCCCTAAACAAATCCACAAGCAAGTTTCAAGAAGAGTGAGATTTATTTCCTTCTTGGTTCTAAATTTTGAAACGGACCATTTAGAGAATTGGTAATCTCATTTCCAAGATGAGAATCAATTAGGAAAAGGAAAGAAGGAAATTTATGAAGCCCAAACTTCTGATTTTTCCAATCTTCTTCCAAGTAATAAACAATTGTGACGTAAAATTTGAATTCATCAAGTACATTCAGATTGCCCAATACCATCAAAATGCCTACTCAAAAAATGAACAGCATGCCTAAATGCTTGTATAAAATAGCAGGAAATGTTTGTAGCTTATTAACCCATCCACACTCAACAGTAATGATGGTGTCAGAAATTAAATCATTTCAACTAGTATAGGATAAGCAGAATGTTCACTATATTGTAAATGGAAGAAGGCTTTCATTTTCAAATTCTGACCAGCTTGGGATCTAGCATATTAATCCCAAAATAGAGATGCTATTAGAACAAAAATTCTGTAACAATATTATATAGTAAGATGTAATTGAATAGAATCATACCTTTGATGAAACATAAAAGGAAGTGAAACTAGTTGTATCGCCCAAAGTCAAAGAAATATAGGCAAACATCACAAGATAGCTTATCTGAAACAACATGAAGCAGCAGAGCAAAATGAACAGGGAGTTGGAAATTTGGAATACACACTTAAAAAATAAAAAATTCAAACAAAATTGTATGACCATCAATCATTCAACTCTTTCAGCTTATATCTGTGTGAATCAATGCAAGAGAGAGCCTCACCAAAATAGTTATAGCATCTGCAGTACTCTCTCTTTTCAATTCTTCCTCAATAGAACTTTCAGATGAAAAGGAAATTGTTAAATTTTTGGACTCCGTCATTGGCAAAAGCTCATCCTGCAAAGTACAAAAAGGAACTTTCTGGTCAGACTCTACGAGCAGCATGAATTTGGATAAGCTCATGATGAAAGGTAAGTGGGGGGGGAGAGGTACTTATAAGGACAAGAAGATGAAAAACTCTCACAACAAGGGTTTTTGGATATATAATGTGAAGCAGCTTTTGAAAGAGAATCCAAACATGCAAGGTTTGTACCGAATAGCTTGGCAGCTATGTTGCTTCACTTATTCTAGATCTACTGTTAGTTTATGGCTTTACAAATAAACCCAAACTCAGTTTCATAATTCAGTGTGGAACATGTGCTGCTACACAAGAACCTTTCCAAATGATTAGAACATTAATCTAATACCTTTAAATAACAAATTCACCTCCTCAAAAAATATCAAAAGTTTTATGGAAGAGTGGATAGCAAGGCAATTCTTCCACTTCAATGTTACCCTATGAATGTGGAGGAGTGAGGAGTTTTTTTCTATTATCATTCAAACATTTAGAAATCAGCAAAGTTACTATAGCATCTTCTCAACAATGTCATTATTCATTTCATCATGATAAACCTATAAGCTATTATTAATTATAAAACAGACCAATATCACACCTATTAAGGGAACAAGACCAGTAATCCATGAGCAAAACCACTAATCCATGAGTCATTTTCCTCTACTTATCAATGGTTACCAGATAAGGGTCAGCAACAAGATCACTAATCCATGAGCAAGACCACTAATCTATGAGTCATTTTCCTCTACTTATCAATGGTTACCAGATTTTTCCTGATTCTATAGCTTAGCTAAGATGTAGCAGACTTTATGGCTAGAGACGGTCATATTACTTTCAGAGTTTCATGAGTTTCCTTATTTCAGATCGACTAGTTTATATTGCACTCCTTGTTATACAAGTAGGTTTAAACTTAACATCTTTTATTGGGGAAACTGTACACAAAATTTCATTGAATATTCATTCATGTCCAACACCAGATTCTGGAACTTTTACTGAAACATCTACTCATTTTCCTAATCCCAATTTCAGGAATATATATGTTGCTCTGGCTAGAATGGGATCTCTTCTCAAATAAAATAAAATAAAATTATATACTTTTAATAAATTGAAAACCTTCATAGATTCTTACCTATAATTGTCCAACAGTAGCAATTTAACAGAAAAGTAGAATTAAACCATCCGCTGAATGCATAAAACCATAACAAGCACATACTTTATACTACTGCTGGAAAGATAAAAAGGTGCAAACCTTTACTAACTGAATGAAGGCCTTCTCCCAGGCCACTGCTTTCTTAGCTTCATAGCCCTCTTTATCGATCACATTATTTACAGGATAGGTTACAATAAATGCAGAAGCCTGTATTGAAAATACCCTGATAAGGTTAATTGTACATTAATGATATTTCCAGTTGACAGGTCAAAGAGCTACCTCAGTATAATTGTTTCCAGAGAAACCTCCTAATGCAGTGCTTGGATCAAGTGGAGCTTTAAATGCACTCCTACACGAATCTGCTGATGAATAATGCTTCAAAGAAACATCCAGATAATCAATGTCAATAGGCTCTTCAACAATAGGCCAGAATTCTACAGATAACCATAAATTTTACTTTTTCCCTTATCCCAAATCAAGAATATGGAAAAATACATAGAGATCCACATGCAGAGTCAATGTTGTGCACTCATAGTCATAGTGAACTATAATTAGTAACTATCTTTTATGAGAATCATCAATTGTTGGGGAAAAGAATAAATCAGTCCCAACATTAGCGAATGAGGGAGTATATACAAGCATACCTAGGGTATTAATCCCATCTTACCACCAACTAAATATATACTTCAACAAAATATAAGAGCTTTCCATGTTTTGTATAATGGCAGAAATTTTGGTTAAGAGGATTGTAGGATAATGTCTATGGGTATAATTATGGGACATAATTATAGGGATTCTAAGATTATTCTAGAGGCATAATTATGCGGATTCCAGGATAATTCTAGAAGCATAATTATGGGGATTCATTGATTTACTTTCCAAATGTAGCTGCATCTCTATCTATATATAAAGGGCTCTCCTCTGTACATTTCTATGAACTATTCTTTATCTCTCACAATAAGATATAAAATGGTATGATTTCACCAAAATAATACTCCTATAACTTTGTTTAAAAGAAACGTAGCAAGTTATGGATTTTATAAGTGTTAGTGGCAAGTTACAATAGAGGACTCTTCAACAACTATTCTCTCTGAACCAAGTAATTATGTCCATATTCATCCATATGATCGACTCATTTAAATAGTATGGGTGGTGGTGCACTACCATTCACTCTTCTTACTGTATTTCTTAGTGGGAGTCTTACCTTATTCCGTTTCCCCTTCCATTATTGTTGTAAGACAGCATAGACAGTAGTCCAGATATATATTAAAGATAGACACACACACACGCACAAACAGAGACAGAGAGAGAAAGAGAGATGGGCAGAAGAGTTTTATATAATACTCCGTATAAAAGATGCACAAAGATTATATTTCGAGATGAACAAATTTAGTTTAGAAATAACCACCTTATGATCCTCACTTCTCAGTCCAAATGTATTAAATGCCTAATTTTGAATGTAGTAGATTATTCTGATATTTTTTTATCCTTTTTGAATAGTAACTAATAATGCTATGTTAATCAATCTTTAAAATTTAATTCATTTGCTATATTAGATTTGGATAATCATGTTGATAATAATTGTGCATTCAATGGGATATTGTGTACCCGTATATAATCATCCTTTGATGAGCTGGAGCCATATTAACATATTAAAGACTGGTTGTGCAATTTATTTTTTTTATACCTATTATCTGTGGTTTTTTTTTTCTAAAGTGGTCCTTGCAGAATTTTGAATGAATGCAAAGTTGATAAAAAAATGTGCACTAGAAACCACCCTTGGCCATAAAATATGAAGTTCGCTAGAAGGTACCTGAAAACAGTACTGTACATGTTCAACACCCCCATAGCCATCATAATTTACCGGATCCATCTTGAAATACTACCAACAAAAATAAGTTGTTTTAGTCTCAAATGAGGAAAAAGGAATTGCAAAATTGTGATGTCGAGAAGAATATATATCTGAATGTCTATGCATCAGACAAACCAAGCAGGTCAGTATTTGATACATGAATGCAAATGTACAAGAGCAGCTTCAGTCGCAAATATTTTGGAAATGCATATTGGAGTTTCAGAAGCACGTGACTGCAAAATGTATAGTTTATGCATTTCACCGATATTCATGAGAGGTCTTACTTGGTGATGTTGATATCACCAGTAAAGCAAAGAATCAGGAATGATTCATAAAAATAACAAAACATAAGATTCATGCTAAATTTAGGAATGATGCAATTTTTAAGAATAAAAAGAAACTGAAAGAAAATTTTAACCCTACTGTTTAATTAAGTCCCAAGTTAGAACATTGGACCACTATCTTAGACTTCAAATCTGCTACCGTACAATAATGTAGATCTATTCAAATAAATTCTTACAAAACCTCCTTTAATGATTTTTGTATTCTTCCTACTATCATCAAAAGAAAGAGAAACAGGTCTGTGAGGACTAAATTAACCCCAAAGTCAAATATCTCTGTATCATTCAACCTCTCATTCACAGTTTTCAATTGAAGTACAATATGATTAGTCCTTGCCAAACTTCATGGGAGTTCTCAAAGGCTACCATTTTTAGATGTTTTATGAGGTAAATCTGTACACACCATTGCTCTGTTTGACATATATTTGTATTATAAGTGGAAAAAAAAAGTTCTTTTTTAAATATAAAAAATCTCTAGTTCATCTACAAGGGATTGTGCAGTGGAAGCAATTAATTTGTATCTTCACTACCGATTGATATAAAATTAAAATCAGTCATTCATGTGAGATAGATACCTGCAGAACACTTTGAGTTGCACAATCCTGGCCTAGTGGCTTCATGCATATATCAGTCAGAGATACCAGTGAACCTGAATAATTTGCTCGAATTCCATCTACCTATCAGAGCATAGAGTAAAACTATTTTATTAAATAAAAGGATAAGCATAATAAAAAATTATGAACTACAATAGTTGAAGAGACATTTCACTAAAAAGAGAAACAACACCACGCAAGTCAATGGATGTCCTTCGCAAGCAACGTCATTATCTAAATTATATTTAGAAAGTAAAGCAACAAATGAATACCTTCTTCTGTATTTCAAAAAGTAACTTGATATTTTCTTCTGTCACAATATTTGGCAATTTTCCATGCCCAGGCTCTAGTTTTGTTGCTAATATGAGCTGCAAATTTTCCAGGTGTTAATAGTGCTTTGCAATTCATGTGCTAAAAGAGAAGGAAAAGGAAAAATAGAAAGCAGAAGCAAAGAACATTGGAAAAACCAATGAAATGAAATTGAAGTGCAGATAACAAGAATTGAAGAATTTGAAACGACACTAAATGCAAACTACTTAAAATCAAAGCCCAGAAAGGGGATCAAGATTATGCTCTGAATAAGTTTACATTACATACCATTTATCATCCAATTTCTGACCTTCTTTGTCTAATGTTAGTTAAATTTAGTCACAGATTCAACTTATAAATCAGAACCTAAGACAAAGAGACAGGTAAAGCAACGGATTCAGACATGTGTCATCAGCTCTTCACCCTCTCTATCATTTATGTTACAATAGATATGAAAAATCTAAGGGACGGTCCCCCTTCCTCTCGATTGTGAAAGCTAGAGGCTAATTCATCATGCACAAAAGAGATTTAAAAAGATTGTGTGTGTGTGTGTGTGTGAGAAAGAGAGAGAGGGTGGGGGGGGGGGGGGGGGGGGGAAGCTCCAAAAGGATGAGTTCACCAGACCACACAACTCTGAACTGAGCAAGGGTATGCAAGGAAGGGTTCTCTTGAGAAATGAATTTTCAAGGTCTGGAATAAGATGAAGTAAAAGAAAAGGGACTAGCATCGTACCCATTTAGTTGCACTCCAAACTTGCATTTGATCACCGAATATCAATGATAACTTATTCCAAAGGACACAAAAGCATTCTACCAACCAAGGACAAGTTTTTGGAAACCAGGTTCCCCGACCCTAAACCAATTCCCACCCAGACAAATGATCCCTCTTCTCCTCCCTAGCCCCTCAACCCCCCCCCCCCCACCCCCCCCACCCCCACCCCACCCACCATCAACTCGAGAAACAAAAAACTACACATAGTACTTTCCAGCACCTTAGCAACCGGAAACCTAAACAGAGATGGAGATAATATATCGGACTGCTAGATAAACAAGCCTAGATAAGGGTAATCCTCTCACCCAATGGACTGCTAGATTGCACCTTCCAGCAATCTATAGTTTCCTATCAAGATATTTTGATGGAAATCAATCAAATATTTAGAATAAATTACTAAAAACAGGACAAAAACTATAGTTCCACTACAATTTCTTCATGTTTAATCTTCCTCTTAAAAATATTTTGGTAAATTAGTAGAAGAAACAAACAAATTATGCCAGTATATAGATGTGCACGGACATGAAAGAAGAATCAAGAGTAAGAAAATGCTTGTCTATACTATCTGGCTTCACAAGTGACACCCAATAAAGAAAAATGAATAAGGCTGATACAAACGGATACAATCATATGTAATACACAAAAACTGAAAATAAGTTACAGGAACCTGCTCAATTCTGTAAAAAAGGGGACATAGTTCCACTACAATTTCCTCGTGGTTTAATTTTACTCTTAAAAATAATTTGGTGAATCAGTAGTAGAAACAAACAAATTATGACAGCATATACATGTGCACAGATATGAGAAAGAAGAATCAAGAGTAAGAAAATGTTTGTCTATAATATCTGGCTTCACAAGTGACACCCAATAATAGAAAAGCGAATAAGGCTGATATAAATGGATACAATCATGTATAATAAACAAAAACTGAAAATAAGTTACAGGAACCTGCTCAATTCTGTAAAAAGGGGCTAGGTGGCTGTCAAAAAATTCTTTCTCTTGCGAAGCTCTACTCCCATGGCTCACCCATAGCTGGGAAAAAGGATGCAACAAGCATATAAATTTGATTGATAACTCAACTCATTAGAATAAATGATGACAATACTGTCATAAGTAGTAATAAGGGTGGAAAGTTAGAAGCTCGTTAGTCATACATTCATTGTGGATTCCAACAAAACCCTCACCCTCTCCCTCATCAATGGTACCATTTAAACCACGTTCAGTACAATAAACAATTCAGTGTTTAAATTGCAATGCTGAAAATACCATTGATAAGAGTCCCTTTCCTTTATTAAAAAAATGGCCAAAAAACAGAGAACACAATTGTTTCACTTCAACAAGGACAAAAAACTTCTGGAAAATTGTCCTAGAAGCTAGTCATCAATTAGGACTGATAATGTTACCATGGGGTTGTAAGACTTGCCACTTAATCAACAAATAAGACCATCATGTTATGGGTTCCACTAGACATGAATCTCTTATCTCATAGTACAAAATGAAAAAGATTCCACATGTTTACATAAGGAGAAGTGGATTAGATGTTGCGCCATACCTTTTCAGGCCGTGTCTCTACTTTGAATCGGATTAAGCCCAAACATAGAAGAAGAACAACAGCCAATGACGAACACAAGACAAAGACTGGATTTCTGGCAACCCATGTTCCATATCTCCTGGATATACAAATGTGAGCAACCAAGTTAGAAATAATTCTTCGTGAGTGAGATAAAGCACTAAAACCATAGTAGAGAACCTGTAAAATTTTGACATGTATCCTTGGACGATTGAAAGTTGGACCCTATTTGTAATTTGGGGGGCATCCTCAAGCATCTAACCATTTTAAGAAAAGCAAGTTATACATCAGGATAAACATCACGAAGAAAAATAAAATAAAGCATGAAAGTAAATCAATAGGCAGTAAGGATTTAAAGAAAGAAGGAAATGCTAAAAGTATTTGTGAATCAACAGTGTGGAGATATTTTCATACCGGTCCCCCCCTCCCCAATCAGATTTTATCTCGAATAGACTTACGTTAGCTTTTCTCAAAATAGAGAATTCATTTGAACGTTTAACTGTTTAAGGGATAGACCAAATCTTACACTTTTTGTTACATATCAGTATTGGTAATAGCAATATAACACTATTTTTGTTACATGTAGCTATTAATAAGCAGGATTTGGTTTATTCCTAGAAATTTTGATCGAATAGTTCTATTTTGATAAAAGCCGATGCAAGTTGGTCTACTCGGAGAAAAATCCCCAGTTTTTACTCTCTCTATCAAACAAGTAAAAAAAAGGGGCTCCTTCATAAAGTCTGTCTATGACCAATTCAACTAAAAAAATATAGTAAAAGAAAGGTAAAACAAGCAGCAGTAAATGCGTTGAGATTCCCAATCGTCAAGAAATCAAACAAAGAAAACAAATCATTTCTCAAAATAAGCAAACGCATGCACCTGCATGGGAACATTTTCATCCTTTTGCCTATTGACATGATGAAGCACACCACCATCAATGACATTTATCAAAGGTTTTGTTCTAGGAGCTGGGCTCCTTTCTCTGTTTTGATGGAAGATACCCCATCCTAGAAACACAGAAACCAATAAGATATAGAAGATTGCTACAGCAAATTCAATACATCTTGCCTGCAATCAACAACCAAAAGAAGAAAAAAAAGAATCAGCAAATAGGAAATTAAATAATGAAAAGCAAATTTTTATTGAAAAATACCACCAAGGTGCAAATATTGTAGAACTAAATATTTAATTTTGACAGGTGTACAAGGTCCACAGAGACTACAAACATGCTATAGAAATTAAAGAGTGTCATGTATGTGGCCCCCGCTCACCTCAAGAGACCCGAGTCTCACTGAACAGGAACCAGTTTCATGAGTCAAAGGAGGAGCTGAATTGGGGCAGACAGTAGATGAATCACAATCACCACAGGAACAGCCTAGTGATGTGTCACCACATGAATAAGTGGTGACATTCATAAGTTTCATCCCTGATGACTCATCAACACCTGACCTAAAATCGATTGCATATGGTGAACCAGGCAGACTGGGTTCTGCTCGTTTCCCAATAAAGGCATACCACTCTGACAAAAGAATATATCAATTAGCACAAGTCAGATAAATACACCAACATCAAAGACCACTGGCGAGCATCTTGTAACAAAAAGGCAGAGCTACCTTAACAAAATGGGCAAATTGTGAAGATTTACTTTTGAAAAGATGTGTTGACATAAAAAAATTCCCAATTTGCCTCTTTACATTTGAGGAGAAGAATTCTTAGAACAAAATTTCCCCCCTTCCATTTTTAGAGAGATTAGAATTTAATATTGCATATGTTGTGTTTTACATGTAATACTTCCTTATTGACTTTTGAAAATCAATTTAAAACATTTTCAAACTCAAAATTGATGAGATTCATTAAAAATTAGTAGTAATTTTTAGATAGTTTACAATATTCATCATTATATTGACTAAAATTAAATGAATCTATGTCAATTTTGAGTCAAGTTGACTTCAAAAAGTCATATTTTGGAACAGAGGGAGTACTACTTAGTGAGGTTTCTTTACTTTGTTATTTTATATTCTTTAGAAAAAAAATATTTAACCTTTCAAGTAAATAGTTTAGAAAGTAGGGTAAATTATGTTGATATTACTGCGACAAAAGTTTTTTTTTTTAATCATTATTAATATCACCCATGTTGAAGGGCACTGCCACTGATCATCTAAAACATAGATTTTCAAACAATTTCTAACCAACAGTTTTGTCTCCTATAGGACAAAGCAGTATCACAAAGAGCCAATGGAGGATGAACCTTAGAGATTGTTGAAACTTTGTCTCCTATAATTGTTTCCTGATCTTAAATTTTTTTTACTGATAAAAGTCAGATTCGGAGAGAAGATGTAAATAGAGGAGTAAGAAAACTTTTCCCTTGCAACTGTGCAACTGAAACTTGCATTTGTTGAATGTATTGCAATATGAAGCTAAACTTTTCAAATGTAAAATATGATTTTAGATTTTTGCATTTGTCTAGTTTTTGTATCATCTTCTCAGAGCATTGTTCTAATCAACCCATGACATGATCAAAAACACGAATATGCGTGCATGTGTGAGCGAGAGATTCACCTCTAAAATTTTTAGCACCAGCACCAATGAATTCTATGGCTCGAGTATTCATGGTACCAAATTTCACATCCTTGCAGGATTTGAATAACCCTTCACCAAAACTGTCAGCTATATAGAAATCTATCCCATCCACGGTGAAATTGTTCTTAACCTGAATGGAATATACAAAACGAGAGAAACATAAAATTCGTACAGACCTTGTGCAAGTCCTGTACAGCATTCCATAGTCATTAAGGTATCTACTACTTCCCAAAAGAAACATGTTTTGATAGCCTGTGGTCGAGAAAACTAATACTTGCAGATAATAATGAATCTAGCCCAACACTTCAAATTTGGCCAATAAACAGCAACATAAAGCAAAATTTGATCTCCCAATTTATTTATACAGTCAACGTGATGGGTTCCAATAAAATTGTTCTTGGTGACTGAACTTGGTATTTCAAAGCAAAAACATACTTGATAGAGACCACACAAAGTGTTTCCAATCAAGTTCCAACTAATTTCAAGACATAGTAACAGAGTAATTCTGTCACTTGGACAAATGTAGCCTACTTTCATCAGCAATATTCACGACTACTAAGCCACACCTTTAAGTAATATCATATAAGGCAGAGTGCAAATAAGATAGCAAAAAGAACTATCCTACAGAGTCAGAACATCAAGGGGGGGGGGGGGGGGGGGGGGGGGGGGAAATTACATAAAAATAAATGGCACTAGAAGATTAAGTAGGAATTTCTGACCTTGGAAGCAGAAGTCACATTAATGAAAAGACTCTGATTAGGAGAGCATGAAAGCTCACAGAAAAGATTTAAGAAATTTCTTAGGCATGCTGGACAGCCAACAAGAAAAGGAACGACCTGCAAGGAACATCATAAAGTAAGATGAATCACAGAAACCATTTGGTGGGAGAGTATAAAGATTCCCAAGGACTCGTACTAAAAGAAATTAAAAAAAAAAGAAAAAGAAAGAAAGAAACACTTGAAGCAGGATTATAAAGGACTTCAGCTTTTAACACAACAAAACAAAAGCAGCATAGTTCTAAGTAAAGAAATTAGACTATTTAAGAATGCATATATATAATAAGACAACAAGTCAGTCACCACATAAAGCTTTAGTGAACATTTGATTAGTGAAATTGAAGTTTTCCCTTTGAACCAGAATAATAGCTGCTGAGTGCTGAATGTAAGATAATATTTTTCATTGCATAGTAGTTTCCCTTAAGTTTCCTTTTTCTTCTTTCAAAATTCTTTAAGGTAGACAAACAATGTTAGGATTTTTGTGGTCAGTTCCTATTATCTATGCAAGTGTCACACTCACTTTCAAGGGGTGGACCTAGTATTAGAAAAATATCCAGCTTCAACCTTTTAATAGGCTTGATTATTTCGCTGGACCAGGGTGGAAGAAGAGTTACGATTTTCATGAGCTCATTTGGACTCAAAAATGAGTTATATGTACAGAGAGAAAGGGAGATCTGAATTAAGAAATAAGTTATATTGTTCATATATTTGTGCAAAAAAAGGTTTCCTAAATGAATATTACAAGGAGTACCAGATTTTCTATAAAATTTTGTGTCCCAAATGGATTTTACAGTACACATTTTTTACATAACCAGTGACCAGTCACAGATAATAGTCGGCCAATTGAATAATGACACATGATCATTTGTGACTTGTAGCATTATTTTTCCTAAATATTGATAATAATGTCAATGAAACTGAGGATATTAAATGAAACATAAGATGTTCATACACTTCCAAATCATGTTGAACCATGTAAGCAAACAATATTAGTAAGAATCAATCACCGTAATATGTGCTCTATTTATCACTCAGTAAATATTAGAATAATTATGGTGGGGCAGATGATCTAGAATTAGATATGATGCTGCCAGAAAATGGCAGTAGAATGGATGACTTCAACCAAAGTGATTGTAATTACAAAAAATCTGAGACAAGTCAGGTACTTTAAACAGAAAGAACACAGAAAGGGCACTCAGAACATTGTTCTAACAAGAATATGGTCTGTTCCAAGTTATATTTTATTATCAAAACCATAAATGCAGAGGAAACTGCAGAAACTGACCAACCAAAGGCAAGTAAGAAAACTAACTTCATAATGCAGTGAACCAATAATATGCCAAAATTAAGGTAGATGAAGTATCTTACTTGTTGGACTTGCGCTCGCAACGTGTCAAATTGCTTCTCTGTACAGCATACATTCCCAGTAATTGTCGGACACAAACTTTGGATCTTTGAAGAAAATAGATCATCTGGCTGCAACCCATGACATTGAGTATACATCAGCTTATACTAAAACCCTCAGCAGAAATTAAATGTTTAATTGGTTTTCAAGTACTAGAATAAATCAATTGATGGCCTGTATACACAACAAGAAATAAAAGTAGAAAGAGCACAACATCACCTTCATAGCTGGGGAACCAAAAGGGCAGTTCAGTAGTTTACCATCACTGCGCGCTCCACAAATATCATACATTGCACAATAATCTACTGACTGTCTTTGCCTACAGCATTAAGTCAACTTTATAAGAGAGATTAGAATTTCCTATCCTAGGAGATTGCACACACAGCAAAATTGGGAATCAATTACTTCAAAGCCATAACCTGATAAATAATAGTTACTTATCCGCGAGGGGGCAGGGGAGGATGGTGATTGGGCGAGGGGGAGATGCAGTGAATAAACCCAATATTGCATTTTAAAACCCTTCACATGTGATCGTACTCACTAAGCAAGCAGATAGGACCAATTTCATCCAAAGTAGACCAAAATAAAAAACTAATGTGCACAAACAGAAGTGGGAACCAAATGCAGATAGAGAGACAGAGACTTGGACTCAAAAAAGTGCAAAAATCAAAGCTCTGATATTATGTTATGCAACTAATTGCTCCACATTTAAGTTATTGCAGAATGGCCTCAACAATGGCATCAAGACCTCGCATAGAAAAGAGTTAGAATCAAAACTATAATAACCGTACTATTTTCTTAATTTGGTGACGATATGAATTACTAAGAATGAGAAGTAACATAGAAGCTTGCAAATTTATGTCTTCAACATGCAGTACAAGTTAAAAGTAGCTGCAATAACACATGCCAACAGGTTCTATTTGATGTAACAAACCAAAGTAGAGAGTTTTCTCTTATTAGATCAGAGAACTTTTATACACAATCATAAATACATATGATATATATATATATATATATATATATATATATATATATATATATATATATATATATATAAACACAAGTAACTAAGACGAAATTAAATGCAGTTGCAATTGTACTTCTGCAATAATCTTTTACCATAATTAGTGTAAAAGAAGGCTTGCGCCATCAGTAAAAGCTCCATTTTTGTCTATACAAGTGAAAATTACATTCCTCCTTTAAGTCAATAAACATGATAACATAAGAGAAGACTGTGTTAAGCAAATTTCATTTGGCAAGCACAAGTTGTTTTAGAGGACAGATGAAGCTTACCCCCATGTAGCATTGGAAGTCAAAAGAATCCGTGTATTAGACCTTTCTGAATGGGCCATAGATACAATAAATAATATCTGCAAGCATAAAACTGCATATTATGCGTAATTCATTACCATTGCATTCTATATAATTACTTCTATGCAGTGGGTGCTTGTGGAGGGAATAGAATAGGAGATATTTTGAGGAGAAGGAGCAGACATCTGAGCATGTTAAATATTTACTTTTGAGTCTTCTATTGTTTGGGGAAAATGAGGTTTATCCTCGCTTGTTGCTTTTATTGATTTTTTTCGAAGTTAAGCTTTGGCATATAGTTGCCATGGTGAAGTTAGATTTTTCTTGCTCTTATCAAACCTTGAGCTGTGCACGAGTGGTACCAGCCCTTGAGCCTTACTTTTTACTAAAAGAGACCAAATTATTTAGTCTCTGCACATTTTGACTTTATAAGTCAATTTGCAAAAATTTTAAATTCAAAATAGATACAAATTATTTAGTTTTTGTACAAACCAATATAATTAATGTATACAAATATAAAGTACTAGTAATTTTTGCATTCAAAACTTAAATAAATTCATATCGACTTTAAATTTATGATTACACAAATTGACTTAAAATTGTACTTTTAATTTTGAAACGGATGGAGTATATGACAACACAATATACATAGCTTATTGCACAAAAAAGAACACACATAAGCTACTATTGGGGCGCCTAGTTATGGCCAAAACAAGAAATAAAAAGAACACTGCAATTTTTGTAACTATAAGATATAATTTGCTGAATTCAAATAAAAAAATAATGCAATTCAAAGACATTGTCAACTCCTTGTCCTTGTTGACCTTGGTAAATGAAAACAAACTGCAACAAACGACAAATTAAGTAAAACCTTCAAATAAAAACTAGCGTTCTCGTGGCAAGTGAACTTTAAACACTAATTCAGTATCATGAAATCAATTGTATTAAATAAATAATGCAAATATAGAAGTAAAAAAAACAGTTAACGAAAAAGATGAGAAGTAACTAGACTCAATTTGCAGTCATCACTTGTATAAAGCAATTGCAGTAAACAGAGAGAAATAAAATAAGACTAGTACACGCTCTTTTTTGAAATTTTCATTCGGTAGAATCCACACTTTAGAGTTATTGCGACACTTATAAATGTATAGTAATAATAAACCATCGCTATGATTCTAAATATGAATCCTGCCGTATAAAAATATTAAAAAAACGCGTGAAAATATCAATTTTCTAATAATATTACAAGTGAACAAAACTTATTTTTCAATTCAACAGAAGAAGAGGAGACTTGATGTGGAAAAAAATGAAAATTAACATTGACTATTAACAACTTGTACTCTTAACAACACAAAAGAGTATATGGAAAGGATTAATATCACAATAAAACTTAGACTAAATTCTAGGACGAAGAATTGCATAAAAACAAATAACATAATCTATTCTGCAAAACTACTGATTTCTCATGAGCAGTGAGTGGGTGTTGACGTATACTAAGTGATTATCAACCGAACTTTAGAGATTAAACGAGAAGGTAAGTAGAAAAAACTGATAAAAGTCTTGCCTGTAACAAACACACCGCCGCAAGAAACCCTGGGGAGAAGCTCAGTGGTCTTCTTGATGAAAACTCCATTGCCAGAGCGAAGAGAGAAAATTGGAATGAGTCGTTGCAGTGATTGAATGAGGAGAGAGAGGGGGGGAAAGCGTTACAGAGGAACTTGATTTATGTAAGTAGTTGAGCGTAGTACTGAGCTGTCAATATTCAAAAAGAAAAACAATTGTAAATCAATGCGATTTATCAACGTGATTTACATAAATACCCTTTCTTTCGGTTGGATCATTAATCATGTTGCCCAATCACTCCCGTCGTCTTATAATTAGTAATCCACTTACTACAATTATATTAGTAGTAACTGAAAGAGCGCATAATATTTTACCGTATCTTGTAAATTTAATGAGAAAGTACTCCCGACTTTAATTCAAGAGATTGTGTTTAAATACTAAGCGATCACACGTAAATGTACAAGATTACCTTGCATAAATATCAATCTTTTAATAAATTAATAATTTCTTATTGTAAAGTACCTCTAATTATAGAAATTTTAAATGTAAAAATACTTTTAAGAAGGATAAAAAATTAAAATTACATTTTTTCATAAACTTTAAATTTTATTTCAATGTCTCTATTAAATGCTTTTTTAAAATTTATTTATTAAACACTTTAATAATTATATAAAAATAATTATTTGAATTATATTAATAAAAATATTTTATCTAACTTCATTATTAAATTGCGGGGGCATTATGTCGTTGATAAATGAGCTATTTATATCGTCAAAATTTGTGTTTTAATTTAATTTATAATTGATAATTATTGAAACATTCTACATACTAATTTTGAATTTATAAAAAAAAAAAATGAATTTTAATGACACAGATATAGTAAGAATTTTTTTTAATATGTGATGATTGTAAGTATAATATGTTTTATCATTAATTTGAGATGTTTACGGAACTCTCATCTTACATCAAAAAAAATATAAAAAGTAGTTATAAAGAAAGGGTATGTTAGTAACACTACAAATTTATTTACAGGAACTCACCCAGGCGGTATGGCTATCGAAGAGAATTAAGGAGGGAAATTGACAGTTTGGGTCCTTTGGGAGATTGTTTTGGGAGCGGTGGGAGTAATGATGGCAGGCGGGGGGCTGTGGGTCATCTACACAGTCTATACAACTGACAGCTTTGTTAAGATTCTAGATGTGCCTGAGTGGGACCCAAAAGTAAAAAACCAACACTGAGAGAATAATACCCAATAGACTTAAGCTTGTTGATACTAACTAGGCTCACATTTCACAAAGCAAACCGAAGAACTACAAGTTAAACACCAAATCAGCAAGAAGTCCTTTTAGAGGCGTGAGCTCTTTTATAGTTATCAATAAAAAGGTACTTTATGTTTATTATAAAATACACTCCACTCCACTACGGTTAGTAACAATTGAAAGACTGTCATGCCAATGCCACAACCCCTCCATGATCCATCCTCATGATTGCGGCTTTATTATCATCACACACTCCCCGCCACGCCTCGATCATCCAAATCCCTTCACGCTAAATATTACTACTGCTATATTATAATCCAAACATTTATCTTAATTTCTCTGCTTCCTATTTCCTTTCTTTATTTTGTGTTTTTCTCCCCTTTACGTGATTCTAGCGTGCATTAAAATTTAAATTATGTTACAAATTTTAAATATGTGGTATTTTGGTTAATCGTACTATAATTATACTAATTTTAAATAATTACACAAGAATTTAATTACGTTTAGTAGTTAATTTACATGGCACACACAATATATGTGTTAAAAAAAATGAGAGGTGAAAGATAATGTAAAAATAAATGAGGAGCCTATGTATAGAAAATTTAAAGGGTAAAACAAAAAAAAAATTAAAAAAGATTCATTATTATGTTTTTATCAAATAAATAATTGTTAATTTTTTCCATCCACTATGTAATATAAAGTATTACTAACCGCTACTATTTATCATTTAGTTTTTAGAATATCTAAATATATTGTATAGTTTAAAACAAATTATTTTTAAAAAAATTAAAAGTAGTTACACATGTTATTTTTATATAACTCAACCATCTATTTTTTTAAAATATAATATAATAAAGTGGGTGAGATACTCTGTCACAAATGATTTCTCACAAATAGTCCTCTTTTACTCGAGTCAAAAGTGAGAAAGGCGAGTGAATTTTTTAACGTCCGAATGTCCGATCCATCACTTTATAATCATGCGGAATGGACTTTACTTTATTCTCTCTAAGCCCCAATTACATTGTACGGGCAACCAAGGGGAAAAAACAACAGTAAAAAACTTACCCAAATTAACTCCTGTCCCTGCTGTCTTTTTCCTTTTCTTTGTTTTTTCTCTTACGTACGCAAATTGCAAATGGGATATACTCCCAATTTGTAGGCTTTAACTTGCAGGAAAGGATAAAATTTCCCGCAAAAAGCGCGACAATTTTGGAGTTGCCCACTTTGTTCTTCCTTATTTCGCGTTATGCCTATAAACTTTTAAATTGGTAGCTATTTGTCGTGATAATAAATTTTATAAGAAAATATTTTTATACTATTTAATAAAAAATTGTCAATTCTATAATTTGAGATAAAATCAAAAAAATCTACTTGTGTTAAATTTATTAAATAAATTTTACTATAATAAATAATATTATATAATTTGTTAAAAGAATTAAAATTCTTTAATTTTTTTTAAAAATACAAAATTGTTTAATTTTTAATGAATTCCGTAAAAAAAAAATTACATATAGTAGTACCGTATTTTTCACTATTCATATCAAAGTGTCCCCGCGTTTTCATATCATTTTTTTTTTTTTTTTGTAATGAATGAATCTTACTTCTTTTTTCAAAATTTGTAAGGAAAAAAAGATTGAGTATACTAAGTAATTTTATATTGTTAGTTTCTATGAAACAATAAAAAATGATTTATTTATTTTTTTATCTATTTAATGGAAGGGAAGGGGTATAATGAGTATGTTTGTTTTCAGCTAACTAATTACTTGAACTATAATACTGAAATTATATTGGTTTATAATTTTTTTTTAAATTTATGAATGTATTTAGTATTAGAACTATATTTTTTCTGTTTCACATAAAGGGTCTCCTTTGATTTTTTTTTTGTACTTAATTAATTAAACCACTAAATAATCAATTGACGTAAATTTATTTGAGTTTTATAAATGTTTTAATTATTTTTTTAAAATCAATAACTAAATATAACAAGGTGTTAGGTAATTTTATCTTGAGTCGACTCGCAATAATTTTATATATTAATTGAGTTTGCTTGATTACGAGTTAATCCTGAGGTAATTATTTAAGAATAATCGTTATGTTAGTTTCCTTGCTTATATCAAAGAGTCCTGTTTATACAATATGTCATGTATCTATTCTTATGATGTGTATGTGTCACTCTTAAGTACCTACATAAATGTATATATAATAAATGGAGTATAATTTTACTAAACTTTTTGTATCTTATGAATTTATCATTTTTAAATATTTGCATGCACGTATATAAAACACGTACAATAATTTAATTTATTTGCACGTATATAACATGTGTCTCCCACAAATTATCTATCTAATAATAAAAAAATACTAGATGTATAAAATTATTATTTTATAATTTTAAATTTCATAAATCAACTGAGATTTGAATGGGATTCTTTTCAACTTTCCTTTTGAAACGGAGGTATAAGTTAGTTAAAAGGTCTCAAATAATTCCAAAGAAGAGACTGTGATTTTTTTTAAAAATTCGATTGAAACAAACAAGGTTAATTCCGTTATCGGTCAGTCCAACCATAATTCTCTCTTGCTTGATTATGGGCCCATTTCAGTCTTTTTTCCTTCCAGTTTGAATGTCGAATTAATGTTCTATTGCAACCACCAACCAGCAGCTAATTTTGTATTTTGCCTCTTCCACCTATAATTGTTTGATAGTAACGAATTTCACCACCCACTTGACTGACTACCGTCGAGGAAAAAGATTGTCAATAATATTCCTTCCATTCCCAGAATTAATAAATATGACTATTTATTCTTATAATCAAATAAATTAATTTTAAAATAAGAGAATTAGATGTATTATATTTTATTTTATTACAGACGTAGAGATCTTAATCATAATAATTTAACACTAATCTCAATATAAGTATTTTTTAAAATTAAATTATCTATGGAGTCAATATTATCAAGGAAATTTTTATGAAGACATGACATGACAATTATTTTTATTTACATAAAATATTTATTAGACAATTAGCTTTAATTATGGTGATTGTGATGGTCAACAATGTTATATTTTGTTATTTTTGTCTTAAAAAATAGTAATTATCTTATTCAGACGTAATTTAGCACAATTAATATCAACTACCGATATTTTGACCTGAAAAATCAAGCTACCAATCTCTTTTTTTCTCTCTCTCTCTCTCTCCATAAATTATCTAATTAAATCAAACGCTAAGGGTTGCAAAGAATTCAGATCCCATCAATTCACAATCATTAAGCCCATGATTATTATTAGTCTGCACTCCTTACCCACCCATTCACACACAATCTTTTGAATGTGGTCCATATCCAAAGCATGCACTACAGTACTATAGGGATGAATTGACTAGCTAGGTGGTAGAGGAGAGAGAGCGGAGTATATTAGATTATTTATCGTCTAAACTCTAAAGATAAAATAATATTGCGTTTCGATTGAATAAATATAATGAGATTTTTTTAAAAATAATTTGTAGGTATTTTAAATGTAAATTTGGTTATTGGTGGTAAATGATATAATATAATAATAAAATTATCATATATGTTTATTCTATTAGAATATATTTTATTCTACAACCTTTCACATGAATTAAAAATAAATGAGATGAAATGAATTTTTATTTTATTCGAATAATTTATCCTCTAAAATGATTGTCAAAATACATTATTTTTTATTTTACTTATTTCTTTATTCTATTCACTCAATCCAAACGTAATATAAGTGCATGAAATTTCATTTATATGCATTTAACTTGGGCTTTTACGTGTAATGTAACAGTAGTAGGCCTGCTTGTAACCTTCCATAATCCTAGTCCTAGACTCCTACTACTGATATTTTGTTTAAAGGTGGAATGTTTTTAGGAATCAGATGGTTCCCAATCTATATCATTAAATTTCAGTTTAGGCTTCTTTAATGGTGTTAAGATCAATCTAATAAGCTAATATTGCAATCCCTTATGTTCCATAAAAATAATTTTATTTGTGGGATTTATTAAAATTCAAATTATAATGTGAATCAATTTTAAATAACGAGTAGTTTATAATTTTAAATATTATATTGATTAAAATTAAGAAAAAATCTTAACAATTTTAAAATTTATAAATTAACTAAGAGAAAGATTAAATAGACTATTTTATGAACGATGGAGTATCCAAGGGACCAAGGTAGACATGTTGTGGCAAGGGAGGGAAGGGGGCATGTTACATGTGTGTGTTAATCATGGCAGTGGTAGATCCGCAGATCTAACGACTTTGGGATCCGGGGCGTGTAATAATTCTCTTTACAGTAAGCATGTAACATGCAAATATAACGTCCAAAAAAGTTAGAAATCTAGCTCACTTAAATTATGCTAGTATACTGTATATAGCTGGGCTGGCCACACTAAGCCAACAAAAAATTATTAGATATTTGTAAGACACCTGAACTCTCACGTAATATTATATATAATTCATATAATATTATATGAGTATTTAAAATAGATCATTTTATTTTAAATATTCATATGACACCACATGAGTGGTATAAAATATTACTTGATAAGTGTCCTAAGATCACTGAATAATTACTCTTAAACTAGTGCCTTTTGTATGACCCTAAAATAGGCTCACATTTTTATATTCATGTATTTGTAATTAGTAATTTCTCTATTTTAAAATATAAAATTATTTATTAATTTAAAAAAAAAATTTAATATTTAAATTTTGAAGTTGACTTAAATTTATTTAATTTTAATTAATATAATAATAAATATTGAAAGTTATCTTTAAAATATTATCTATTTTAAGATTTATTAATATTTCATAATTTTTTTAATGAATTATTTCAATTTTAAATTTAAAAATATTTTAAATTAATTTTTAAAAGTCTTAAATAATTTAAAAGGGATATAATATTTGCTTTATTAATTTTTCTTTTTAAAGATTTCACTTCAAGTAATGTGAAGTACCCCAAAAGTAAAGTATGGATTTGAATTTTGATGATTGACTCGTTCCTATCGTTATTCATGTTGACGTTCACGTTGCTATGGTGTAGGCTAAAAAATGTCAAGCTGTCAAGTAAGTGAATGGGCCTCTTTTCAGCTGACAATTAATACGCTTGTTGTTCACATTGTATGGAGTTAAGCACGTATATCTTATTATCTTTTACCGTCAAAGCTGCAAGCTGGATGGGTAGGCTAACACTAATACTACTTCATCATTTGTTTATAATATATATATATATATATATATATAAAGTGTTTAATTTTTTTAGTGTCAAATATAAATAAATAAATGTTCTACTTGTTAAATTCGAGATATTTTGTTACGTCGTCAAACTTGAGTACCTGATATCACTATATTCTGAATTTAAGTCAAACCATGCATCGTGATCCACTCATCCACATGCAAGTTCGATTATAATTTGAGCACTAAATAGTTGAAAGTATCTTCTCAATATGACAAATTTGAAATTGTCAAACATACCAGTGATACAATAAACATTAAATGCTTATAATTTTATTTTATTTTGGTGTCGGATATATATTCCTTATTTTATAATATATGGAACAAATATGAACAAGCTCGAGCCAAGATAAATTTATATGCCAAATTAAAAAAATTATTCATTTATATATAAATCATTCTTAAACAAAAAAATTATTCATTAGTTGAGGTCAAAAATTCCAACCACTGATGTTTCCTGTCCCTAGACCTTTTTTCAAGCTAAAAAGATGCTCCACCATTCATCATACTACATACATACTTTGCAACAAATTTTGAAGCCACATGGGCTAGGACTATCACTAAAGACTCTTCTTCCGAATTGGTTTAGCCGGTGACCTTCGATCACCTCGAGCTCCGGTTACAGCACCCGCTTTCCGGCTTTGTTTTGGGTGAAGCGGAGATCGATTATGATTATGATAGCGAGTATTCGTTGGGGTTGGCCGGTGTTCTGTCGATTCGTTAGCATTGTTAGCTTTGAAATCCTTGGGTGTCATCTTGATGGTACTGATATGTTCTAAAGTCTCCAAGACTTCATTAATGGATGGCCGATTTTTAGGGTCGGATTCTAGGCATTTTAGTACAAGTGCAGCTACTTCAAACGCACCTTTGACAGGATATTGGTTTTCCAGTTTTGAGTCTATTATTTTTCTTAGCTTTCTTTCGAAGGAAAGAGATGGTGTGGCCCATTCCACCAAATTATGCTCCCCAGCGGGCCGATTTGTATCAAGTACTCGGCGACCCGTTATTATTTCTAGCAGCACCACTCCAAAACCATAAATGTCACTTCTCACATACAAATGACCTGCTCAATTAAAGTAGGATTAATTTGAAAAACAGACACTAGCACATCTCAAAAATACATGCTGGATGCTTAAATTTAGATAGACGGTATACGTTAATACGTGTACAACTTGGTTGACATGACAAGGTGAAATAGAAACTCAGCTATAAACAAACAGAAATATGATCTCCTAGGCTCCTAGCGACATATAAATAGATAGATAGATAGGTCTATCCGTGAGTAAGTTCAAGTTATAAAATAGCTAATTTATATATGAAGATCATGGTGCATATAAAACTGCTAACGATGCTATCTTTAATTATGGATTTCATTATTTGGAGTTTTTTTTTCCTTCTTCTTCATAGGCTCCTTGGCCACTAGAGACAACTAATTTGAAGTCAAGTAAGGTAACAACATACCAGTAGCCAAGTATTCAGGAGCTGCATAACCATAAGTGCCCATAACTCCCGTTGTAACATGAGAGTCACCATTAATTGGACCTAATTTTGCCAGTCCAAAATCTGATAGCTTTGCATTAAACTCCTGCAAAATGAAGTTTAGTGACAAAAATATTAATTAGCTAATATTCCAAATTGCTAGCTAAGAATAATCAATCAAATTAAAATATGCACAAATTAAAGTACCCCATCTAGTAATATATTGGCAGTCTTAAAATCACGATATATGACTTGCTTCTTTGTGGTGTGTAGAAAAGCAAGGCCTCGAGCTGCTCCTATCACTATTTTAAGCCTTGTCTCCCATGAAAGTTGTTCTGGACCTTCTGTATATTGCCAAGAAATTTGTATAATTGCATGTGTTACAATGTTACTTTTGTTCATTTGATTAATTAAGTAGATTTCTCAAAGTATATATATATAGATATAGATATTACTTCTGAAAAGGTGACTTTCTAAGCTTCCCTTCTGCATGTATTCATACACAAGGAGAAACTCCTTTTCTTCCCTGCAGTATCCCAAGAGCTTAACAAGATTGGGATGACTAAATTTTCCCAAGAAGTCCACCTCCGACTGCACCCACAAATTTTTTTGGTTCAAATTCAAGAAAATTAACCAATTTTAAGCAGAATAATTATATTTTTTAGCATATATTCCCCTCAAGATTAATGAAAGAAAGATTAGAGGACTCGGTCAATCTTAACGTATTTAAGGCATTACACTCCCTTGTAATAATTTAGGTGCCTACCCCATTAGCTAGACTTTTCAACCAAAATACAAGTTTGACTTGAATGCTAGAAAACTTTGTTTTCTCATTTGCTAGACTCTTCGACCAAAATACAAGTTTGACTTGGATGCTAGCAAACTTTGCTTTTTAAAAAAAAATAAAAGTTGAGGTATTTTCTATATGCTCATGAGCTACATTAATAACATTAACAATACGATACTGACCTCCTTGTTATAGATCACGCTATAGAAAAGAGAAAATTTACCGATTAAGTAACAACTTCAATTACGTCTTTGCGCGCGCGCGCTTCTAGTCCGCATGATCAGTTATCATACTCTTTAGCATACTATTTCCGTGAAAACGTTAGTCGAAGTATATATACATGCCTACTACAAAAGAAGAGTCTCTTTTCACCTTCTAATCTCTTCAAATACCTACTAACATTCAAAAGAACTTTATATGCTTAACTATGTATGCATGTAGTTTGATGGTGTGAAATTGTGAATTATATATATATATATATATATATATATGTGTGTGTGTGTATATAATTAACTGGAAATATATGATCATATATATTCCACAATAAAAACAATTAATCATATCAATCCATTTTTTGTATTACTATGAATGAATTACCTGCCACTCTTTGAGACCTTGATCACTATCGGGGTTGGATTTCTTGACAGCAACGGGGATTCCGACGGCAATCTTTGAGGGGGCAAGCGTCTTCTCATCAACCCAGCCTTTAAAAACCCGTCCAAAACCACCCTCCCCCAGCACAGTATCAGGCCTAAAGTTCCTAGTTGCGCTCTTCAGCTCTGAGAAACTATACACTTTCAGATTCGGAGTCACAATTCTTCCCGAGGCGATGGGCACTACTTTTGGGACAACATAGACATCTTCTGTCACTGGAGGACTATTCCTAGCTGGAATTTTCTTGCTGGGGCTAGTACTGATGCTGCTTTTGGTTTGCCTTGGAGATGATTTTCTATCAGTACCATGGGCTACAATGTAAAATAAAAATATAACTCTTAATATAAATCGTTACCTAGCTATACTCAAAAGGTTAATTGATCAGAATTGTAAATAGAATAAAGTACCTACCTGATGGAGTCCAAAGTTTGGTGGCGCATGGGAGGCTATCTACCGGCTTTGGAAAGCAGTTGCCCATATCTCTAGCTAGCTAGATACCCCTCCCTCTGTTATATTGTTTGTGCTTCTCTAAAATAGATAAAAAATTCGTGTATGATACTAGCTATTTTAATTCGGGTATATATATATATATATAGTGAAGTGGGCTAGCTAGTTTATGTGATTACTAATATGAGGCGAGTCACTTGTATGACTATGGGGTCAGTTGACCTCTGAACTTTCATGTTTTTTAGTATATAATTTTTTTTAAAAAAATTAGTGTATTAAATAAATTGATCTCACTTAAATTTTATAAAAAATTTAATATATAGAATTAAATTAAAATTTTATTATTTTCTCAATCAAATTTATTCCATATGACTTATACATCCTTATATATGCATCTTTCTTAATCTTTTTAAATTTTATAATAATTAAGTTTATATTATTTTTAAATATTAATAAAAATAAATATTTATGAACAAATATGTGGTTAAAATGGTGTATTAAAAGTCAGTGGGGTATATATATAATGCTACCATCGATTATATTTCATTGTAATAAAATACTCTCTCATTTCAAAAATCATATATACATTTTTAAAATAACAATTTTTAAAAATAATTACTTTTTTAAATATATCTCTAATATTTGTAGAAAATTTGTAATAGTGACATGATACTTGATCTATCTGGAATTTCATATGATTTATTAGTTTTAAAATAAAAATATATTTTTAATTTTTGTAAGGATTAAAAAGTAATATATATATATATATATATATATATATATATATATATATATATATATATATATATATATAATTTTGAAATAAACAAACTACTCCAAAATATAAAATTGCTCATAAAATTTAGCTCAAGAACGCTGCTCCTGAATCTTGCTAAATTATTTATAATCTTTATAATAATTTTGACTTGACTAAAAATATTTTTTGTCTTCATCAAGGTTTTTATTTGTTGAAGTTCCGGGAAATTAAGAGAAAATAAGGTTGATTGGGAAGAAACCACGAGGATTGCATGATATATATAGCATCTCTTTTAAATAATATATTTTTATCAAAATAACGTCATTTTAAAGATTTTTTTTTTAAAAAAATATTAAAAGAATATATAACATGATGTGACATTCTACTGTTTCACTTATTTTTTTTTATTTACAAAAATATCATCAATTTTTTTTTAAAACAATATTATTTTAATAAAAATATATTACTTAAAAATATATATTATTTAAGATATATATTTTTAAATCGTCCTCTATATATATATATATATGTATATATGTATATATGTGTGTGTGTGTGTTCGTTGGGTTAGAAGGATTCATGAGACACGTTGTCTCCTTGACTTTTTCTTTTTCTTCTACTCTTATACCTCTCACTTTCCATGGTGTAGGACCGTAGGTGTTTAATTTATGCATGCAGCGTCTACTATTAGGTGCTATATATATATTTGAGTGAATTCCCTTTGTTTATTATTGCGTCGTTGGTCAACAGCAACTATTTGCGTTCATACTCATGGGAGGACTGGCAGATACTGGGGATTGTAATAATGTTCAGGTTTGGAATCTATTTGATGAAATAATACCTAATATGATCAAAACCTAATGTTACTGGCACTATCTCTGTCACAAAACGAGAGTTTTATTTTAATAAATTAAATCTTACATTTTAATGGAAGCCATTCATATTTCATCAGACTGGCCTCTTACCTTCATTTTAATACTCCATCAATCTCATAAAAAGTATTTTAGTATATCTTTCGAATAAATTAAAAAAATTAAAGTAAAAAAATAATAATAATAAATTCAAATTTTATTTATAATAGACCTTGCGTGTGTGTGTGTGTGTGTGTGTGTGTATATAATGAATTTTTCTTTTATCTTAAACGGAGTACTAAACCGTAGTTACTGGAGTATTTTGAAGATCTTTATTTAATATTTTCAATTGAATTATATACTTTAGACGACAACTTTTGGGAATGTTTGCTTAATTTTTAATTAATAATTAACACGTAAATATATACGATCAACAAGTAATATAATGATTAAGCCGAGTGTCGAACTCACAAATAATTATTATCAAATACTAATTTTATTTAAACAAATGCTATTAAATTATAAAATTAAAACTAATTAAAATTACTAACTAAATTAAAATAAATTAATAACAAGGATTAAATATGATTAAAAATATTTAATATCATAATTTTTTTTAATACTTTATTTAAATCTCTTTACTCTCTTTTTAATTAATTAATTAATTATATATAATTGTTAACTGAAAATGTTTAATTATTTATTAATCTTTATTAAAAATTAATTAAAAAAATTATTCCAATTAAGTTGCAACATTAGCATGCAAAATAACTTGAAATAAACTCATTAATAACAAACTCTCAATAACGTTACATGCGACATATATATATATATATCTTCGTCCTATACACTATCATGCTATTATTCCTAAAAAATATTTTACAAATTCACATGTTATCATATCCGGATCTAAACCTATAATCCACTTTTAATTTCATATAAATTATTTCAATAATTATTGTGCAAGTAATTATACATGAATGCACAAAATATGATAAATAATTCATATATAATCATTAATAATTAAAAAAATTAAATTAAATTAAATTACAAATTGGATTCAATTGCAATCTCAATTAAAAATTAGCCCATAATTGAAAAAAAAAATCAAATTAATAAAATAATTCATTATACACAAATTACAAAAATTAAAGAGAAGATTTATAGATAAAAAATTGATATTAAGTGCGAACTCTGAAGCTCCTACTTCAATTCGTGTAATTATTTCTCGTTGAAATCTCCTTCAGATTTGATAAAAATTCTCCTTCTAATTTATTATAAAACCACTCCTATTTTATTCTACTATAATCTAAATATATTATACTAAAAATAAGAGTTTCATAATGTATTTATAGGAGTATAATAATAATCCTAAGCAATTATGAAATTAGAATCTAAATTGGAATAAAAAATAAAGCTTTAAATCTTAATAATTCAGCAATGGCCAACTGTTAGACCCTTGTTGACTTGACATGAGATTTGACTTGATGATTAGTCGAACGATGAACCAAGACTGGATTTTGGCACTCAAATGGCAAGACAACGGTTAAACTAGTATATCCAGGAGAGATATACTATGGTTGGTCAAGCACACTGGGCGTCTGTTGGTGGCACATTGGATATTTTCTTAAGTGTTACTATAGGGGAGGGGTGGTCCATGCAGTCCACCTGGGTCATGAGCAGGTTGTCACGGCTGAAGCATGGGGCATGTTTGAATATTATTGGGCTCCCCTAACAACAATGTCAACATACAAATCGGCGACTTGGATCAAGGATTAGCTAACATTGAATGTGGACAACATGCAGGCTGCGTATACGCAATGACACACACGTCTTGCATGAAAATTTATGTAAGTATGGAATTTAAAAAATCTTTAAAAAAAATTGCGTGCAAATTATAGGATAGTATTACATATATATATTTTTGTGAGAATTAAACGTTAAGAAATTAAAAAACCAAAGATTATATGTATAAAGAAAAAAAATTATTTTTTGGATAATTTCAAATACCAAATTATTCAGCTATAATTAGTTTTAAATTTCATAATTTTTTTTGTGAGAGTTATCTGTCATTATGGGATAATATTCAAAAAATTATTGTGTGAGAGTTATCTACAATTATGAGATAATTTTACATTTACAAGAAGTTTTAAATTCCATACTCACACAAAAAGTAAAAAATACATATTTTTTTGTGAGAATTATATATATATAAACCAGATTTATATTTATGTAGAATTATGGGATAGTATTACATTTTTTTTTTGTTGAGAATTAGCTATAAAAAAATCAAATTATTGGATAATTACATATTTTTATGTGTGAAAGTTATTTGCAAGTATGTGATAATATTAAAAAAAAATAGCTTTAAAAAAATTCAAAAAATTATTGTGTAAGAGTTATCTGTAATTATGGGACAATTTTACATTTATAATTTTTTAATTCCATACTCACATTGAATGTAAAAAAAGTACATTTTTGTGTGAGAATTATATATATAAAAACTAGATTTATGTTTGTGTTGAATTATGGGATAATATTACATATTTTTTGTTTGAGAATTAGCTGTAAAAAAATTTAAAAAATAAATGATTAGATAATTATATATTTTTATGTGTGTAAGTTATATGCAATTATGGGATAATATTAAAAAAAATTAGCTTTAAAAAAATTATTTTGTAAGAATTATCTGTAATTATGTGATAGTTTTATATTTAAATTTTTTTAATTCCATACTCACACAAAATGTGAAAAAAATACATTTTCCCCCCTATGAATTATATATATTAAAACCAAATTTATACTTGTGTTGAATTATGAGATAATATTACATAATTTTTTGTGAGAGAATTAGTTGTAAAAAAATTTAAAAAATCAAATGATTGGATAATTACATATTTTATATGTGAGAGTTATATTCAATTATGGGATAATATTAAAAAAAATAGCTTTACAAAATATCAAAAAATTATTTTGAGATTTATATTTTTATGTGTAAGAGTTATATATATATAAATCATATTTATATTTGTGGATAATTTCATATTTTTATGAGATAATATTTAAAAAACAAATTGTTGGATAAATATAGTAGTAAATCAATTGTAATAAATGCAGTAGGGAAATGGAGTGATGAACAGGTTGACATGTGTCATTACCTGGTGTTAATGTATTGTGTCATTACCCCGAGAGTTACATGCAAACATGTGATAATATTAAAAAAAAATAGCTTTAAAAAATTTCAAAAAATTATTGTATAAGAGTTATCTGCAATTATGAGACAATTTTACATTTACAAATTTTTAATTCCATTCTCACACTAAATGTAAAAAAAGTACCCTTTGTTGTGAGAATTATATATATATAAATCATATTTATGTTTGTGTTGAATTATGGGATAATATTACATATTTTTTTGTGTGAGAATTAGTTGTAAAAAAAAATAAAAAACCAAATGTTTAGATAATTACATATTTGTATGTGTGTGAGTTATATGCAATTATGAGATAATATTAAAAACAAATAGCTTTAAAAAAATTATTGTGTAAGAGTTATTTGCAATTATGAGATAATTTTACATTTAATTTTTTTTAATTTCATACTCACACAAAATGTGAAAAAAGTACATCCCCCCCCCCCCCCATGAATTATATATATTAAAATCAAATTTATATATGCGCTGAATTATGAGATAATATTACATAATTTTTTGTGTGAGAATTAGTTGTAAAAATTTTTAAAAAATCAAATGATTGGATAATTACATATTTTTACGTGTGAGAGTTATATTCAATTATGGGATAATATTAATAAAAAATAGCTTTAAAAAATATCAAAAAATTATTTTGAGAGTTATATTTTTATGTGTAAGAGTTATATACAATTATATAAAACTCATATTTATATTTGTGGATAATTTCATATTTTTATGAGATAATATTCAAAAAATAGATTATTGAATAAATATCGTAATAAATCAATAGTAATAAATTCAATATAGAAGTAGAGTGATGAACAGGTTGACACGTGTCATTACTTGATGTTAATTTACTGTGTTTTAGTATAGATAATAATAAATAATAGATAATAGATTCTTTCTTTGTCTTAAACGGAATACTAAACTCTAAGGTCATATTTATTTGTAATAATTATAATTCGGGGATTATAATCTCATTACTATTAATCTTATGATTAAATAATCATAATCACATATTTGTTTTTTATGAAATTATTTACAGGACAATTTAAAATAATCTCATGTTATATTTACTTTTTTCAGAATTATTTAAATGATTGAATAAAAAAGTATTTGTTGGAACTTGTTTATACATCAAAAATTATGAACAAATAATTATAAACTTTTAAATACTGCTAAAATAAGTTAGTGAGTTCATAGTGCTTCACCATGCTCTTTCTACCTGGCATATTTGATAATTAAATTATCATAAATTAACAAATAAATAATGCAAAATACAATTTATGTTGTTATTGAGTTTGTAAAGTGATTTTTTTTAAAAATAATTTATATTTAAATTATTATATTACTTTTATTATGTTTGTAACTTAGAGAATATAATAAAGTTTATAAAAAAATTATTATGTTATTTAATTTTTATTTAAATTTATTTATTTTTAGACAAAGAAAGTAATAAAAAAAATCATCTTTTTTTTTTCTGTTCAATAACAGTCAATAACAAAGATAAATGAATTAAAACTTTCACATTTTCTTATTTTTTTATCGTCCATTTTAAAATGTAATCAAAGGCATATACTGCTTTGATAAAAAAAAAAGCATACACTACAATGAAGGCGGGACACGTGGTATGTGTAAGAAATGCCAGTTTTTAACAGCCTACTAGTAGATTTACGTGTCAAGTAATCGACGCATGCACGTGGAGGCACACGTGATTATGAATCACAACGTTTTGTTTTGGAGAGAAATGTCATATTTTATCTGTTTATTAAATATTTTGGATAAAATATTATGATTATTTTAAAAAAAGATTTAAAGTAATTTTGTTTAAAAATTTATAATTTTAAATAGCAGGGATTATAATGTTATGTTGAATATGGAATTAAATAATATTTTATTTTAAATTATTTTTTAATTAATAATCTTAAATTCAAATTTACAAATAAATAACGTACTTAAAATTAATAATTTTATTCAAAGTATAATTTTTATAAATAAATATGGCTCATTACTTAATTAAGTGTTTTGAAGATCTTTATATAATATTTTCAATTGAATTATATAAAGACGTCAACTTTTGGGAAGACAAAAAAAGACATCACGTGTTACCTTTTAAATATTATTGAAAACATTATGGTTATTTTGAGATATTCAAAGAAAATGAAAGAAACATGAACCTCATTTTCAATCAAAGGGGCTACCTAACTCAACAGGCTTTATTGGCAAACCATACTCCAAACCAATGGAAGAAATAGCAAATACATCCACCACTGAAAGAGTAACGTTACCGTGATAAAAAATAATTATAAAAAATATATATTAAATTAAAATTAATTAATGTTCTATCATATATAAGTAGATTAAATAATTATAATCAATCACTATTTTATATCCTGATTTTGTATCTAATTTTTTATCACAAAAATATTAATGTTAATTAAATATTTAAAATTAATGAGTTTTCATGAGAACGTAGCGTAATCTTAGCATTCAATGCGTATTCCTGAATAATCTCATTTTTCAATTATTCAATCATTTCATTTTACCAAGTTCAATGTTAGCCAGATTAGTCAACATTTATATGTTTCGATGCAACAACAATATGTTATTTGTAACAAGCAGTTTTGTTTGTTGGTTAATTGGTCACATTTTATTAATGAAATGGGTTGGATTAGTATTAGTCTAAATACGATAAAATCATTCTATTAGATCGAATAAGTACATTACACATCTAGCAAACAATAATTGAAAACGTACCTATGTAAGAAGAGACTTGTAATACAAGCCCAAATTAATTAGGTGCTACATATGAACAAAACATGCGGGAAATATCGTAATTTTTTTGTCCTAGTTTATTTTTTGGTATGTACATATGCGTAAGGTGGGGATTGCACCAAATGGGACATTTGTTGTCATTTTAAAATTATACATATAGATATATATATAATTTATTTTAAAATTAAAAATAAATTATTATTTTAAACTTTAAAATCATATTATATATTTTTAATTTATTTATTATCATATCGCTATTTTATTAAATAACACACGCATGCCCTCCACAACGACCTAGTAGCTAGACACAATTAATTAAGAAGACATGCATAATAGTTATTTTGAATGTATACTTAAATAATAGTTAGTGCTAATTTTATTGTGCAAGGTGCTATAAAGACTGAAGGTAATTTTTTTTTAAAATTTCTCTTTAATTTTTCTCCTGGCCCCTTATTCGTAAATTGTAATGAAATAAATTCTCCCAGAAAAGAGTGGCGACTACTGCAATATTTTGGTGATTAATGTGATATTTACTGATATCGTAATCATAAATGAGAGCTTCCTTATCTTTTGGGACTTGGTGGTCTTGCGTGAAAGTCATTTGTAGGATTCCCCCCAATTCCATTTTCATTTTATGGAAAGAAATAAAATGGATAAAAGTTAAATCCAGAAGATATATTAAACTAATTTTCTAATGTGATTTATTATATTGAATGTCTTGCTTAATGGTAATTATGCCCAATCATAACAAGAATTTATTACTCACTCTGTCCGGGATAAATTTTTTTATTACTATTTTAAATAGTTTTAAGTTAAATGTCTATTTACCTTAAATAATTTATTTTTTTACAATAATTTTTTTATAATATTCTTAATATTAATTATCGTATTTCTATTATCTATGCATATTTATGAAACATCACTAGTTGTGTGCAAAAAATTATGTAATTAAATAAGAATTTAAATATAAATAATTTTTTTTAATATATATATAAAAAATTAATTAAAACTTTTATTCTAGAGCAGAAGGAATAATTGTTAAGGCTATTTCGCCAACTTGTAATTGAACTTTACTCTTTTAGCTTTCTCTGAATGTCAGCTGTCTTCGTACTTTTTTCTTTATAAAAGACTCCCACATTTTTTTCCCTTGTAAAAAGATTCCGACCATGAATAGATAACTGAATTTCATAATCAATATCAATAGTAATAAACATGACGTTTTAATTTCAAGGGAGATAATATACCCATAACAAGAAAGAAATAAAAAATAAATATAAATTCAGTATAAGTGGAGAGAATTGAATATGGTATCTAATAATCTCACGATGCAATTCACTCTTAAATTCTTCTTAATCATTAAGACCAATTTTTGAAGCTATCTTTCTACACTCAGACATCATGCAATTCAGTCCAAAAAATAAATAAAAATCTTAGTAAAAGCTATACAAAGCAATTAGTTTTTTGAAAAGTAAAGCAATCCGCCGAGGAATGAGCAAAAAATTAAACCACCGGGTAGGCGGGCGGGCAACTACACCATCTTTCCAAGCAAAACCCCTGAATTCTTCAAACTAGAGTTACTACTGGTGCATAATAATATTGTAATTCTATATTAAAAATTCAAAGACCTAAAGAAGTAGGCTGCATTTCTTCTTTTCCATCCTCTCAGCTTGTTACGACAATTTTATGGCAGTACAACCATTGAAGTAGTACTCCTACATAAAACTGATTAAAAGGAAAAGATATTGGCTAGTAGTACCAAAAGAATGTATTAAGCATAGCTTGTAGTCTTTTCTGTAAATCTTAATGAGAACTGTACAAAGGAGGAGGTCTTTCTACCTCATGCTTCCGCAAAAACCTTAAAAGTTGAACGTAATGTTTAAGTTCTCTTGATGTAGCAAGCTTTGTTTTGTTTTGTTTTCCACTAAAACTCGCAACGGTTTTTGTCCCCTTTCGTGAAACAGCATGCTTCAGCTTCCTGTACAAACCACCTTCAAACAGAGGAAAAATTACTCCCAAATATTGGTTTCAAGAGAGAAGATTACTGACTCATTGGGAAGGCGATGGGTGTAGGGGAGTGTTAGATCCACCCTTTCGAGCGTCTGAGCTCTCAGCTTGGGAGGCCAAGTAGTCAAGCGCTACAACAATATCACCAATGAGGGGCCGGAAAGTTGGTTGCTCTTGAAGACACATTGAAGTAATGGCAACAGTATGGTGCAAAGAACGGACAGAAAACTGTCCTTGCAGCAGGGGGTCAGCCATTTTAACAAACTTTCTCCGGTCTTTCAAGAAAGGACGAGACTGCAATAAGAAAGAAAAAAACAATATGAAAGAGTCAGATTACAAGTGCATCAGATTACAGAAAGCAAAAAATCCTAATAGAGGGACCAGAATTCATAGAGCTGCAAATAAATCATACAAGAAAGAACAATCAAAATCTACATAAAAGCAAAGAAATTTTAGATCAAAAATGGTGAGAACAAGGAAATGGAATCTATTAAAATTTCATGAAATTGGCAGGTAAGAGGAGGTGAAAGAGAGAAATCTGCTGCTTATTATATAGAAAAATTAATTCAGGAATCGAATTCTTTTGGAGTCCTGTTACTGCAGTCAATATTCTTCAAATGAAGATCTAGTAATAAAAAATGCAAGATAATGATCACGAATAACTCACCCAAACAACCAAGTTCTGCTCTCCAGGCTTTTTAGTGTTGTCAATTGCCCTACGACCTGTAATCAGCTCCAGCAGAACCACACCAAAGCTATAAATATCAGATTTTAGAGTCAGTTTGCCACTCATGGCATATTCTGGGGCACAGTATCCATAAGTCCCCATCACACGTGTTGAAACATGAGTGTTGTCACCAACAGGTCCCAGTTTAGCAAGTCCAAAGTCTGAGAGCTTTGGATTGAAGTCATTATCCAGCAGTATATTTGAAGACTTCAAATCACGATAGATAACAGGTGGACTTGCTTTACTATGGAGATACTCAAGACCACGAGCTGCACCAACAGCAATCTTTAGTCTTGTGCTCCATCCCAATGGTTCCTTACCAGGTGCTATATCTGAGAAAGGGAATCAACAAACAGTCCAATTAACATTGTGCAGGAGGAAGGATGAGATAATGCAGTTAAACGTACATACAGCTTCAGAACCAAAACAAATACTGTAACTACATAACCACCGCCCCAGCCCCCCGCCCCGTCCCCGCGGGAACGGTTTCAAATAAAAATTTCATCATTGTTAGATACAGGGAAAGGATGCCTACTGTTTATTTTAGGAACATTGTGGTTACAATATAGCGAACTATTTAAGGAAATCTTTTCAGAGTTTCCAATGTAGCTACTTATGCATGACCCCTTGGTCAGTTAACCATCCAAGCGAACTATTTAAGGAAATCTTTTCAGAGATTCCAATGTAGCTACTTATGCATGACCCATTGGTCAGTTAACCATCCAAAACCAGAAACATAAAAATAATTTACTTTAAACAAGAGTTCTACACATTCAACGCATATATAAGATTTGACACTATACATTTACTTTAAAGACTGTTTCAATGGACAACTAAATGTATTTTGAATTACAAAAATAGTAATTACAAGTGTTTCAGAAGGAAAGTAAAATAATTCCCAGGGTATTATTTATTAACACGAAGCTAGCATACGTTAATATAAATTTAAACCATACTTTCAATTATTTTACCTTGTATGAATATGGGCAACAATATGTTTCTGATCTTATAATTAAAGAACCAATACTAGGAAGCAAATCTGTAGAATGGAGAAGTAGGTGAATTATCCCAGATTATTCACCTTCACAGCAATATTCCAAATTTCCAATCAATATACAGGCTTTTGCATAGTCCATCCTATACCTTAGTTCTTAAATAAGAAAGTGCTACTCAAGGACATTCTCTTTATAAAAAATAAAATAAAAAGAGTTATGTGTGTGTATACATCTGTAATTATATTTTTGAAAATTTATGTCAGGAGACAGGAAGAAGAAGAGGAAAACAACACATGTATGGGAGAAAACAATCTTCTGCTCACACATCAAGAGAATCAACAGTGAATGAAGGTAAGAAATATCTTAGAATATATCCAACAGTCGAAACAAGAAGCTCAAAGAATATAGCGGACGTTGTCAGTAGCACTTAACTAATAAGATTCATGACATACATTTACATAAATAAATGTATAGTAACATTGTCACATCA
Organism: Hedera helix; assembly: GCA_947179155.2. NCBI lineage: Eukaryota > Viridiplantae > Streptophyta > Magnoliopsida > Apiales > Araliaceae > Hedera > Hedera helix. The sequence continues at coordinate 54,087,698 of OX359268.1, read as the reverse complement.
GAGTAACAGTTTACGGCAGATGAATTCAAGTGTTAAACATGAAAGCCAGGAACTAAATAAAGCATAGCAAGGTTGTGAGAAGTTTGAAGTTTAGTAACAGTTAACAAATCCAACCTACAAAAAATGGAAGATTTTCAGAAGAACAAAATGGTGATACAGTCGATGATAGAAAAGACATACAAAGAACTTGGAATAATCATTATATCCAAAATCAAGACTAAGAAACAACATGAGAAATTAAAAAATCAAAAACCATGAAAACAACATTTATAGAGAGGGAAAAAATGAAAAATCTGATAATATACAGATATCATTAAGGACTACCTAAAAGATGATTCTCCAAGCTACCCATTGGCATGTACTCATAAACCAAGAGCCTCTGATCCCCGTCAGTGCAATAGCCAATCAACGTAACAAGATTGGTATGGTGCAGCAGACTTAACATAAGAACCTCCACAATAAATTCCTGGTTCCCCTGAAGCCCATTAAGATTAAGCTTTTTGATAGCAACAACCTGATAATGAAATTTAATCATCAGGGTCAGCATTATGTTGAGACCTGCACTGCAAATGAGTAATAGAAGTTCATACAGAAACTTCTGCAGTTCAAAGCATCAAACCAAAAGAATTTCATGTGGGTTTAATGGTGTCAGACACTCATGTTAACAAATAGGAAGGTTACGCACAAAAGCATTAGCCAGCCCTTTTGGACATAAAAAAAATCGATAGAAATTAAGAGAAACAACTAGCTGGTTGATCAGATACAAATTGCCAACTGAGGAATATCTGTCTGTGGATAGGTAATTGGGATCCTTTTAGGCCTTTTAAACAAAGATATCAAGAAGTGTATATGATGCAGCCAATTCAGAGGAAGCTAGAATAGCTGATGCTAAAGCAACTAATGAGCTGAAGTACTCCATATAGTGTGGAATGATTTCTAACTGGCAACCAAAGGAATTAATGTCTGTGGATACATAATTGACATCTTATTGGGCCTCTTAAACAAAGATATCAAGAATTTTATATGATGCAGCCAATTCAGATGAACCTATAATAGTTTATAAGCAATTAATAACTTGTCTTTCAATGCAACATAGGAGCTGAACTTCATATGATGTGGAGCAATTTTGAACTGCAAATAGAAGTTTAGTAGAAGCTTTGAAACATCATGGAGCTGAAAGAATTTGTGCTCTTTCTCAGTACCTCTGATATACCAGGTTTGAAACCAATCCTTTAGAAGTTCACATGCACAAATGCATGTGTCATCACCTCATTGGCAAGTGTCATTTCTAACTGTACTTTTTATCAGCAAGGCTAGTCTAGATGTAAGGAACAAACTGAAGGAACAATGACAAATTTGAGAGGATTTCTGTGTCTCTACTATGATGAATCAGAATCCAAAACCATCTTTCTTTTTTAAGTGCTCACTATGCCTAGTGCATAGCTAGTCTATTTAGTGAGTATATTTCGTATTGTTTTTAACATGGAAGTCCTTTAGCAGTTTGTAAATATTTATTATTTAATAAAGGCACTGACACTTAACCAACAAGAAGAAAGAATGACACAGGACAATTGGGGGCTAGATAACATTCTAGCGCTTACGTAACCTAGAATCCACTAGGTAAACAACCTCAGAATTGACTAGGGGCCCTTGAATCCACAAGGGAAAATAGCCTGGAATCCACCAGAAAGAGGGAAAACAACCCAAAGATAATTTTTATTCATCAAAAGCTTTTCCTAATGTAATAATGAAGACCCTTTTATAAGAATGGTTGATTACAACTTAGAAGGAAAGTCAAATGAAAATTAAAAACATAATTAAAAATTCGTAAGATCATGCATGAAATTTACCTAATTGTACTAAATAAAACCCCTTATTATAGCCTAAAATCAAGCCTAATTAAGGATAAAAATCCTAACAACTAAAAATCTGAAAATTACATTTAGTTACTATAAAACAGCATACCTTCCTCCATAATTGAGTAAAATCCAAAATACAAAAGTATAAGTATTTCATCCAGCATCAAAGAAAGTTGGGCATGAATGAAAATCAACATTGTGCTTCTAACACGTACCACCTGACCTCTATTTCAAAATGAGAGCCCACAAAGTTCAAAGTTATTCAGAAAAGTTAAGCTTTAGTATAATCAACATCCATCTATTAAAACTTATTTGCATTGAGACTTGATACATGCTCTTAAAAGTGAATTCTTATTTTCAAACATCCCACAAAGGAAACTTGGACTTTTGAACAATTTAAGTGCATTTTCTTTATATAAAAATGAAAGAAACTCCACAAATGCACAATTCACCTGTCCTGACTCCAGGCGGCCCTTGTAAACACTTCCAAATCCTCCTTCTCCAATCAAATTAACATCTCTAAAATTTTGTGCTGCGGAGGCAAGTTCCCGAAATGTGTAGCTACGTGCCCCATTATCCTTTTTGGTAGTGCTTTGACTGCTTTCCTTGTCTTTTCCTCTCAATAAACCCGTTCCCCTCTCTCTTTCTGCACATGATTGCACAATTCAACACAAACCCAATTAAACCCAAACAAGAGAAATATGGAATACCATATCCACCCATTAACAATTTAATTATCCTTTTTACCACTTCCGTTCCCGTTTGACTTTCCCTTTCCATAAGCTGCTCAACAAATGAATAGTTTAAGTTAAGCACATTGTACAAAATAACGAAAAGGGGAATGAAGACAGAGAAATATACAGAAAAGTGAAAACCTGAAGATTCAGCCGGTCGAATTCCCGTATCGTCATCAAAATTCTGGACATCTTTCCGGCGAGGACTGATGCAAGAAAAGCAACTCATCTGTATATCCACAAAGTATTGCTAGACAGAAAAAAAGACCAAAATTCCACCTTTTATTACTGAAAAAGAAAAAAAGTAAACTTTATAATAGCTACTGAATCAGAGAACGCGGCTATAGACGAACAACCAAAAAACCCTAATGTGTAGAGAAATTTCATTCTCTCGCCTGCAAAACGGATAGATCGAGAAACTTGAACCCTAGATCTACGTGAGTAGCAATTTTCCGACCAAATCCAACCAGGAAAATATTATAAATTTACAACTGTACATACAAACTCGTTAAGAATTACAAACAAAATTGGAAAAATTAAAGAATTCTGAACAACTAACAAGAAGAAATACAAAGAATAAAAAATATATATATGCCGGCTCTGGGGTTAACGGTGAGCAGGAAATAAACAGGATTTCTGTGTTGTATACAGCTGAACCACTTTTACCAATGATAATTTACTCCTCTTTCCTTCTTTAAATTAAAAGTCGTCCAAATAACTCAACTTTGTATGTGTGTAAGAGAGAGAAAGTGGGCCTTTTTTTGGACATTAAAAGGCTTTGATGATTGTTGCAGGTCGCTCTCCTTCTCGACTTCTCTCTTTCTATTTCTTCTTAACGCGGCATTTAAACGTTTCGGTGCCTAGAAAGTTGTTTATTTACCGTTTCGATGCCGAGAAAGTTGTTTATTTACCGTTAATGCACCTGGTCTTATGTTTTACGCAACTGCCACAACTGACGATCCACTTATAGTTGGGGTCACCGACAATTAGTTGCGACAAAATATTTAATTAGATCACCCAGAAAATAAGATTTTTTTTATATAGAAAATTATTTTCATTAAATAAACAAGTCATCAACTTGCATCGCATCCCTAAAATTTCATACTTAATAATTGATAACCTGTATGATTTGTTTCTTTGTAGAACGTGAGAGATGAATCTGCTGCAAGTACTGACTACTACAAATCTCTCCTTCTTACACATCACCTCCTTAATTAATTTAAAAATAAATATAAATATACAATATTTAAATATTATATTTATTTTAATTATTAAAAAATAAATATAAATATACAATATTAAATATTAGGATACCCTTATGCGTCGATTGTTGGGCCTTTGGATCAATTGTTGCTGCTAGATCCTAAGCGCATGACGTTTTTATATGCTACAAATACGATGGTTGCATCAATTTGTAACGTATTTTAAGATGGGTTAAAAATACATTTATGTATCATTTTATGATTATTAAAAATGCAATAAAAAATATAATACGTAAATTTTGAAATGCAATGGGATGGACTTATATTGGGAGGCCCAATTGTTGCCAATCCACTCCAAATCAAGTTAGAAAGGGAAGGAAAGTATTGCCAGCCTGGGTTTTATTTTCTGGCGATTGTAGAATGTAGATAAATAACCCAAACCCAATGGCCAAATCCAGTTGTAATTGATGATCGACGTGGTAGTATGCATTTAAATATATAAATGGACGGTGTGGTAAACAGAAAAGATTATCTATCGGGTATGGAATGGAATTGGGCTTGACAATACAAGTTATAAATTATAAGTCAATTCAAATTTAATTATAATTATTAGATTGGTTAATTATTTTATAGGAGTTGAATTGGCTAAAGTTTAAAATTATATTTTTAAAATGAAAAACAAATTCAAGCTGAATAATCATTTTCATTTTTATTCTAATTTTTCAAATAAAAAGAGAACCATATGAAAATTACCATGACTAATTCATTCTCAAATCATCAAATAATAAATTTACAAACATAGCAATAAAATATAATACTAAACACAACATTAATTCTGATAATTAAAAAGTAAGGTCTGATACAAAAAATCGAGTTAAATTTTATTTTTTAATAATTAAAATAAATATAATATTTAATGTTATTTTTTATTGTTATGTTAACTTGTGCATATTGTATTGTCCATCATCTAAACATAACCACGTAGTTTGGTGTATACGTGGCTGCCAACCAACCTGTATGAACAAACACTAGTCGCATTCGTTCTTAACGTTATTGTAATTAAATACAGTATCTGTCTTTATTTTTGAAAAAATTATTCTATGTTTTTGAAGTATGATAAATAATACGTTCCTTTCCTCATATACATGTAGAGTTTTTCTGTGATGGAACCCACAAAAGATCTATATGTATATGAAAGGAGGAGTAAACTATTCACCATGCTAAAAAAGCATAAAATAGTTTCTCAATTTTTTGACTCTTCACCAAATAATAAATTATTATACTCTCTCAATATTTCATTAATAATCATCATAATTTAACAAATTTATAATAAAAGTATGTGTTAAAATTAAATTCTTATATTACAAAATATTAAATTCAATATGAATTTTACACATTAAATATTGACTCTATTTCACAATAGAATTTATAGATATTTTATAAATGTTACAGATTTTAGATAGAAAATATAATCAGATTTTAAAAAGAAAAAATGTAATCAAATTTTAAAGAGAGAGAGTTTAAAGAATATTAGTGATAGAGTGTATATTTTGTGACGCCCCCAAATCTGGGTCCACACAGCCCAAACTTGAGTCGTCAAAATACTACAACAAAATTATTACAACAAAGCACAACGTACAACAATACAGTGTATAATAATACACAACTAAGTCTTCACTATTATTGCCACACTATTTTACATAACGTGAAGACTATGATAACTATTCCTCGGACCCTCACTCCATTCCCCGGCTAGACCCTGTTATGTTTTCATCTCCTGTTGAAAAACAATGGAACAAAAGAAAGGGTGAGCTCAAATAGCCCAGTAAAAAATATCATGACTAAGATAATGACGAATAAATTATCATTAGTCTTCAACAGTTGAGTTCTTGAGAGAATACAATAGACTACAAGGTTTATATCAAAAACTGCAGTTAAATTCTTAAACAACGTTCAGATCAATAATAGCAGCGGAATGAGTAATCTATTAGAAGAATAATGCAGACTATAATGTCCACTCGGTTCTCTTTTTAGGAAAAACATCATCAACTTTTATCATCTGAAATATCATTAGTCAAGATAATACAAATTCACAGTTCCTGATCATAATCATGCACATCAACAGTTCATCTTTGTACTACGGGCCAAAGATATTCAATATAGCACCAACGGTCATGATTATACCAGATTCAGCCTTTGGTCATAATCATACCAAACAACAGTTCATTTTTGCACTACGGGCCAAAGAGAACATTCACCACGTGCCATAAAAGACACCGAACAGATGTATCGCCTTTAACCTATTATATCGCCTTTAACCTATCATCTGTTCAACAAATATATCACATCTGTGCCCCCCGCCACAGATATTCACAACAGCTTGATTTTTGGATGATTAGAATGATATAAATGATGAACAGAAGAAATAGGATAACAATAAGTATCGGAAGTTTACTTTGTACAGATTCAAATAATGTCCAAATTGTCAACATGATGTGGAGTGAAATTTAAAAATGATATTCAAGATCCACAGTTCAGAATAACGGTTACAATTCAATAGAAAGGTTCACGTAAATAGGAAGGTTCAGTTGAAATAATGAAGTTCAACTATTATGGAACATATAATATTTTCAGGAATTATAGAAGCAATAGTTCCATAATAAATTTCGATTTAGGAGTATGAAAGAAAATAATATCCCTTACCGTAGCAGGTTTGATTAACAAAAGGTGAAGGAAATTAATACAAAAGGTTATTCACCAACAGGCGGCAATCCGCTCCGTAAGGTTATTCCCACAATTTAATAGAATTTGAGTACAAAGAGTTATTCACCAAACAGGCGGCAATCCGCTCCGTAAGGTTATTCTCAGAGATTAATAATGAATGAATACGAAAGGTTATTCACCAACAGGCGGCAATCCGCTCCGTAAGGTTATTCCCACAATTTAATACATGGAAATAAAAGGCACGTCTTATGAGTAAGGAAGAAACAATATTATTATCGAGAATCAAATAATGATAATCCCTTACCATAGTATGTTTGAATAATGGAAGATGAAAAAGATGGTATCCCTTACCATAACACGTGACTGGATATTGATTTAAATGAGGTTGATTAACTTGAACAGTACACGTATACTTATAGATCTTCACAAATACTCAAGATGACTTAAGCACACTTAGAGAGAACTTTCACAAGAAGTATTTAGAGAGAGAAAGAAAGAACAAGTAAGGAAGTTTATGAAAAATCCTTAAGTTAATGCTTCTATTTATAGCCAAAAATCTTATCATTCATTTAATCTAAACCATTCATTTAAATGACACCTTTTAATCTACACCATCCATTTCAAATATTATATTATCTTTAATCTACACCATTCATTTCATATCACCTAATAATCACCTAACTTTATATTATAAACAAATCAATTTAATTATTCAACAATAATTCACACTTTAATCTACACCATTCATTTCATATCACCTAATAATCACCTAACTTTATATTATAAACAAATCAATTCAATTATTCAACAATAATTCACACTTTAATCTACACCATTCATTTCATATCACCTAATAATCACCTAACTTTATATTATAAACAAATAACTTTATCAATTCAATTATTATGACTAATTGTTATAAATACAGTATAGTTAGCTCTTAGATATCAAGTCAATAAATTAATGAAATACAACTGCTTAAATAACATCATAATAGAGATAACAATAATGTAAAATAAAGCATACGTTACTGTGTAATGACAATTATTGATTCAATAATGTGAATTACTGTGCATATGTTACTGTGACAATTATTAGGTTCAATAATTTTAAAAACAGTGCAACAACAATTATTGACTCAATGATATAAAATACAGTGTAATGACAATTATTAAATCAATAATACAAAATACTGTGTAACAACAATTATTGAATTGATAATATAAAATATTATGCAGTGACAATTATCGATGAAATGATGCGTAACAGTTACGGTGTCAATTATCAGACCAATAATATGAGACACTATGCAATACCGTGTGTTACTGTAGAGTACCGTGTGCTACAGAAAATACCATAAACTACCGTATGCTACTATTCTTTTATCACCGGTATTTTAACAGTTCCGTTGACTATTTTTATTTAAAAAGGTTACTTATGTCATTTTCTATATCCGACAAATATTCCGTTGTGGGGTCCACCAATAATTTATTATTTCGGCGCCGTCGTACGGCACGAATATTCCCCGACCAAACGAATATTCCCCGACAAAGCGAATATTGTCCGATAAAATAAAATTTGCACATAACATCCTTAACTTTCAATTTTGTTAATTTAACCACTTACTGTTTCAAAAAAAATATATATGAAGAAAAATTAAATTTTGTATTTCATAAAATTCGGGGTCTTACAACCTCCCCTCCTTATGAAATTTCGTCCCCGAAATTGACGTACCTGACATATCGAAGAGGTAAGGATACTTAGATTTCATCTCAGATTCTAGCTCCCAGGTCATTTCCTCAGTATTTTGGTTCCTCCATAAAACCTTAACTTGAGGTATAACCTTTGAGCGTAGGATCTGCTCCTTCATATCCAGGATCTTAACAGGTACCTCCTCGTATGTTAAATCCTCTGCTATAACGTCTGGTTCTAACTCAATGACGTGGTTTGGGTCCTTCACATATTTACGTAACATAGATATGTGAAAAACGTTATGGATGCGAGACATACTTGGTGGTAGGGCTAGTCTGTAGGCTACGGTTCCTATTCGATCGAGGATTTCAAATGGGCCAATAAATCGAGGGTTGAGCTTTCCTCTCTTTCCGAATCTCGTAACCCCTTTCCATGGAGAAACACGTAAGAATACATGATCTCCGACGTTGAAACTTTCGTCTCTCCGATGAAGATCAGCATAACTCTTTTGTCGTTCTTGTGCGGTCTGTATTCGTTGTCGGATCATTTGGATCTTTTCGGTCGTCAATCGTACCAACTCGGGTCCCAACAATTTTGCTTCTCCTACCTCATTCCAACATATTGGAGAGCGACACTTCCTTCCATACAATGCCTCGAATGGAGCCATGCCTATGCTTGCTTGGTAACTGTTGTTGTAAGAAAATTCCACCAATGGCAAGTACTTATCCCAACTTCCTTTGAAGTCTAATACACAAAGTCTCAAAAGATCTTCGAGGGTCTGGATCGTCCTTTCCGATTGTCCGTCCGTTTGAGGATGGTATGCAGAACTAAAACGTAGTTCAGTGCCCATAGCTTTTTGTAGACTGATCCAAAAGCGTGAAGTGAATCTAGGATCTCGATCAGAAACTATGGAAACTGGCATGCCATGCAATCTCACGATCTCATTTATGTACATACCGGCAAGACGTTCAAGTGAAAAGTTTTCTCGTATAGGCAAGAAATGAGCAGATTTGGTCAATCTATCTACGATCACCCAAATTGCATCTAAGCCTTGAGAAACTTTTGGAAGACCCGTCACGAAATCCATATTGATGTGTTCCCACTTCCATTCGGGAACTTCAAGTGATTGTAATGGACCTTTAGGAACTTGATGTTCTGCCTTGACACGTTGACAAGTTAGGCACCTTGAGATAAACTCCGCAATCTCTCTTTTCATATTGTTCCACCAAAATGTATGTCGAAGATCTCGATACATCTTGGTACCTCCTGGGTGGATTGCAAACGGCGTGTTGTGTGCCTCCATCATGATTTTATGCTTTAATTCAGGATCGTTAGGAACACAGAGTCGAGAGTTGACTCGAAGTATTCCTTTCTCGTCGATTCTTGCTTCGGGAATGGCACCTTCTTGTACTTTCTTTATCATGTTTATCAGTTCCGGATCGGTAGCTTGAGCAGCTTTAATTTTATCGATTAAAGTTGGTTCTACTCGCACGTGAGCAATCTTCGAGTGGGTCCCTGGTGTCTTTAGCTCTATCTCCATCTTTTGCAAGTCGTACAAAATACACTTTTGTGTTGTCAGCAGTGCACTTGTACTTGCATAAGATTTTCTGCTCAAAGCGTCAGCTACAACGTTCGCCTTTCCCGGGTGATACTGGATTGTGTGGTCATAATCCTTTAACAGCTCAAGCCAACGTCGTTGTCGCATGTTGAGTTCCTTCTGGGTGAAGAAATACTTGAGACTTTTATGATCCGTATAGATATCCATTTTTTCTCCGTACAAGTAGTGTCTCCAGATCTTCAACGCGAAAACGACTGCTACCAACTCTAGATCATGAGTAGGATAATTTTTCTCATAATTTTTGAGTTGTCGAGAGGCATAGGCTATAACCTTTTCCATGTTGCATAAGGACACAGCCTAGACCTTTGCCAGAAGCATCGCTGTAGATAACAAATTCTCCTGATCCTGATGGTATGGTCAGAACAGGAGCTGAAACAAGTCTCCTCTTGAGTTCTTGAAAACTCTTCTCGCATTCCTCGCTCGATATAAGTTTTGTACTAGAATGAATGATACCGATATCTAGTAATTAAACTTTCAACTCTTGGTGTTCTATGGGGGCCATTTGGTATGGGACTTTAAAAATGGGCTTAGTGCCGGGTTCAAGATCGATACAGAATTCAATTTCACGGTTTGGGGTAAGCCAGAAAGTTCCTCAGAAAAAAACGTCAGGAAACTCATTAACAATGGGAATATCATTCAAGTTTGACGTGTTTTTGTTCAAATCAGTGACATGAGCTAAAAAGGCTTGACATCCGTTTTTCAATAAATGAATGGCTTTATGGCTAGAAATAACAGTTATAGATTTCAATGGTTTAGTTGCTTGAATTTGCATGACAGGTTGATTAGGAATATGAAAACTAATAATCTTATGAAAACAATCAATTTTAGCATGATGGGTAGTCAACCAAGCAATTCCTAAAATCACATCAAATTCACGCATCTCCAAAGAAATAAGGTCAACAGGTAATGTGAGGTTGTTGATTTGAACTAAGCAAGATTTATAGATAGTAAATGTAATAGGTATTTCTCCCAATGAGGTTTCAACTGATAAAACAAGATTTAAGTTTTCAATAGTCAAATTTAAACGTTGAGTACATATAGGTGAGATAAAAGAGTGGATAGAGCCAGTATCTAATATGGCATAGACTTCACGAGAATTTATGAATAGCTTACCGGTTATCACCTCATTCGGTTTCTTGACTGTTATCGTCAAATCGAATCCCGAATACTTCATTCGGATCTTCACGTATTTCAACCATGGGAATACCACTGAATAATTTTCTAGCAAACTGTTTCTCGGGTTCATCAACTTCATCAGTAGTAAGGTACCAATGATTTCCATTAAAATAGTATTTTCGATAGACTGCAGTTTCCACGATAGTGACTAACTTAACCTGAATTCCTCTAAATTGTAACGCCCAAAAGTATAGAAACATCATTTTTAAATAATCTTGAAAATCATAGCTGGAACACCATAAATCCCAAAGACTAATATGAAAAGTCCATATATTCTGATCCTTTGTTATAGAGCATAACCAGGTAATATCACTCTCCCAATTAGTGAGTAAATTAAAGGCAATAATTTCCGCAAGTTCGTTACTTCCTTTAATTGCTTCTAAGAATGGATCTGGAACGACTGTAGCAGAGCTTTCACCTTCATCCTTACTGGATAGAACACGCATAATTTTTGCCTTAGGCAAATGATTCAACTCTGAGTTTGTAAGAAGATTATTCGTCGCCTCTTGTTTTGCAGCTACATTTGTTTCGGTAATTTCATAGTTAACCTCCTGATTTCCAGATGCCATAATTAACTGTGGTCACAAAATAAATGTTAGTTCAAATAAACTGACTCATCTCTTCATGTTCCTACATTCAAATCGATTCATTAGATAAAAAATAAATCTAATTTAGGTAGGACACACTAGTGAATGATTCTATTCGTCTCTCCCCTCCTAGTTCTACCCCAGATCTCCATTAAAGACCATATCCCTAAGCTCTGATGCCAACTGTGACGCCCCCAAATCTGGGTCCACACAGCCCAAACTTGAGTCGTCAAAATACTACAACAAAATTATTACAACAAAGCACAACGTACAACAATACAGTGTATAATAATACACAACTAAGTCTTCACTATTATTGCCACACTATTTTACATAACGTGAAGACTATGATAACTATTCCTCGGACCCTCACTCCATTCCCCGGCTAGACCCTGTTATGTTTTCATCTCCTGTTGAAAAACAATGGAACAAAAGAAAGGGTGAGCTCAAATAGCCCAGTAAAAAATATCATGACTAAGATAATGACGAATAAATTATCATTAGTCTTCAACAGTTGAGTTCTTGATAGAATACAATAGACTACAAGGTTTATATCAAAAACTGCAGTTAAATTCTTAAACAACGTTCAGATCAATAATAGCAGCGGAATGAGTAATCTATTAGAAGAATAATGCAGACTATAATGTCCACTCGGTTCTCTTTTTAGGAAAAACATCATCAACTTTTATCATCTGAAATATCATTAGTCAAGATAATACAAATTCACAGTTCCTGATCATAATCATGCACATCAACAGTTCATCTTTGTACTACGGGCCAAAGATATTCAATATAGCACCAACGGTCATGATTATACCAGATTCAGCCTTTGGTCATAATCATACCAAACAACAGTTCATCTTTGCACTACGGGCCAAAGAGAACATTCACCACGTGCCATAAAAGACACCGAACAGATGTATCGCCTTTAACCTATTATATCGCCTTTAACCTATCATCTGTTCAACAAATATATCACATCTGTGCCCCCGGCCACAGATATTCACAACAACTTGATTTTTGGATGATTAGAATGATATAAATGATGAACAGAAGAAATAGGATAACAATAAGTATCGGAAGTTTACTTTGTACAGATTCAAATAATGTCCAAATTGTCAACATGATGTGGAGTGAAATTCAAGATCCACAGTTCAGAATAACGGTTACAATTCAATAGAAAGGTTCACGTAAATAGGAAGGTTCAGTTGAAATAATGAAGTTCAACTATCATGGAACATATAATATTTTCAGGAATTATAGAAGCAATAGTTCCATAATAAATTTCGATTTAGGAGTATGAAAGAAAATAATATCCCTTACCGTAGCAGGTTTGATTAACAAAAGGTGAAGGAAATTAATACAAAAGGTTATTCACCTACAGGCGGCAATCCGCTCCGTAAGGTTATTCCCACAATTTAATAGAATTTGAGTACAAAGAGTTATTCACCAAACAGGCGGCAATCCGCTCCGTAAGGTTATTCCCACAATTTAATAGAATTTGAGTACAAAGAGTTATTCACCAAACAGGCGGCAATCCGCTCCGTAAGGTTATTCTCAGAGATTAATAATGAATGAATACGAAAGGTTATTCACCAACAGGCGGCAATCCGCTCCGTAAGGTTATTCCCACAATTTAATACATGGAAATAAAAGGCACGTCTTATGAGTAAGGAAGAAACAATATTATTATCGAGAATCAAATAATGATAATCCCTTACCATAGTATGTTTGAATAATGGAAGATGAAAAAGATGGTATCCCTTACCATAACACGTGACTGGATATTGATTTAAATGAGGTTGATTAACTTGAACAGTACACGTATACTTATAGATCTTCACAAATACTCAAGATGACTTAAGCACACTTAGAGAGAACTTTCACAAGAAGTATTTAGAGAGAGAAAGAAAGAACAAGTAAGGAAGTTTATGAAAAATCCTTAAGTTAATGCTTCTATTTATAGCCAAAAATCTTATCATTCATTTAATCTAAACCATTCATTTAAATATCACCTTTTAATCTACACCATCCATTTCAAATATTATATTATCTTTAATCTACACCATTCATTTCATATCACCTAATAATCACCTAACTTTATATTATAAACAAATCAATTTAATTATTCAAAAATAATTCACACTTTAATCTACACCATTCATTTCATATCACCTAATAATCACCTAACTTTATATTATAAACAAATCAATTCAATTATTCAACAATAATTCACACTTTAATCTACACCATTCATTTCATATCACCTAATAATCACCTAACTTTATATTATAAACAAATAACTTTATCAATTCAATTATTATGACTAATTGTTATAAATACAGTATAGTTAGCTCTTAGATATCAAGTCAATAAATTAATGAAATACAACTGCTTAAATAACATCATAATAGAGATAACAATAATGTAAAATAAAGCATACGTTACTGTGTAATGACAATTATTGATTCAATAATGTGAATTACTGTGCATATGTTACTGTGACAATTATTAGGTTCAATAATTTTAAAAACAGTGCAACAACAATTATTGACTCAATGATATAAAATACAGTGTAATGACAATTATTAAATCAATAATGCAAAATACTGTGTAACAACAATTATTGAATTGATAATATAAAATATTATGCAGTGACAATTATCGATGAAATGATGCGTAACAGTTACGGTGTCAATTATCAGACCAATAATATGAGACACTATGCAATACCGTGTGTTACTGTAGAGTACCGTGTGCTACAGAAAATACCATAAACTACCGTATGCTACTATTCTTTTATCACCGGTATTTTAACAGTTCCGTTGACTATTTTTATTTAAAAAGGTTACTTATGTCGTTTTCTATATCCGACAAATATTCCGTTGTGGGGTCCACCAATAATTTATTATTTCGGCGCCGTCGTACGGCACGAATATTCCCCGACCAAACGAATATTCCCCGACAAAGCGAATATTGTCCGACAAAATAAAATTTGCACATAACATCCTTAACTTTCAATTTTGTTAATTTAACCACTTACTGTTTCAAAAAAAATATATATGAAGAAAAATTAAATTTTGTATTTCATAAAATTCGGGGTCTTACATATTTTCTATCTAAAATTTTTAGAGAAAGTGTATAAAAAAATTTAGAGAGAAGAAGAATGTATAAAATATTAGAGATAGAATATGAAGGAATATAGAAATTAAATATCATAAAAAAATTATTTAATTAGATTATAATAATGGTAAGTTTAAAATTTAAAATACAAATTGACCTATATTTGATTCATAACTATATTCCAACCCACATAACTTATATTAAAAATAAGTAATGTAATTTTAGTTCTTAAATAAAATTATAACTAAATTTTATAAACTAAAATTAATCCATAACTATATTTTAGCAGGCTTAAATAAAACCTAAGGTGGGAGAGCAATGAAAATTGAAATTCGAAGGGATTCCATACAGACGTACAAGGAATATAAATAAATTTGTCTTTTACTTTCTTGAACTTTTATAACGGTGTAATTAATACTATTTTACCTTTCTTACTTAAAATTACTTTTATTAAATAAAATTATAAATTTTAAAGTATTTATTCTCATGACACCGTACTGTTTCACCAATCAGACACTTTATATACTTAAGTTATTTATGTCGCTTTACAAAAAAATAAAAATAAAAATTAATATGCGGTGGATTTAAAATTAAAATTGGTATGATTAATTTAATTTTAAATATAATACTTCTTGTATTTAGTAATAGTGTTTAAGTAATTTATATTTGTTATAAGGCCTAAATATAAATTAGTACCCTGAACTTTTAACGTTTTTCCACTTTGGGGATTGAACTCTTAATTTTTTCAATTAAGTGATTAAACTTTTAATTTTTTCCACTTTGAGGACTGACTTATCTGTTTTTTCAATTAGGGGATTGAACTTTTAATTTTTTCTATTTTGGGGATTGTCTTCTCAATTTTTTTTAATAATAATAATAGTAATAACAATAATAGTAATAATAATAATAATAATAATAGTAATAATAATAACAATAATAGTAACAATAATAATAATAATAGTAATAATAATAATAATAGTTGTAAGACCCCGAATTTTATGAAATACAAAATTTAATTTTTTTTCATATATATTTTTTTTGAAACAGTAAGTGGTTAAATTAACAAAATTGAAAGTTAAGGATGTTATGTGCAAATTTTATTTTGTCGGACAATATTCGCTTTGTCGGGGAATATTCGTTTGGTCGGAGAATATTCGTGCCGTACGACGGCGCCGAAATAATAAATTATTGGTGGACCCCACAACGGAATATTTGTCGGATATAGAAAACGACATAAGTAACCTTTTTAAATAAAAATAGTCAACGGAACTGTTAAAATACCGGTGATAAAAGAATAGTAGCATACGGTAGTTTATGGTATTTTCTGTAGCACACGGTACTCTACAGTAACACACGGTATTGCATAGTGTCTCATATTATTGGTCTGATAATTGACACCGTAACTGTTACGCATCATTTCATCGATAATTGTCACTGCATAATATTTTATATTATCAATTCAATAATTGTTGTTACACAGTATTTTGCATTATTGATTTAATAATTGTCATTACACTGTATTTTATATCATTGAGTCAATAATTGTTGTTGCACTGTTTTTAAAATTATTGAACCTAATAATTGTCACAGTAACATATGCACAGTAATTCACATTATTGAATCAATAATTGTCATTACACAGTAACGTATGCTTTATTTTACATTATTGTTATCTCTATTATGATGTTATTTAAGCAGTTGTATTTCATTAATTTATTGACTTGATATCTAAGAGCTAACTATACTGTATTTATAACAATTAGTCATAATAATTGAATTGATAAAGTTATTTGTTTATAATATAAAGTTAGGTGATTATTAGGTGATATGAAATGAATGGTGTAGATTAAAGTGTGAATTATTGTTGAATAATTGAATTGATTTGTTTATAATATAAAGTTAGGTGATTATTAGGTGATATGAAATGAATGGTGTAGATTAAAGTGTGAATTATTGTTGAATAATTAAATTGATTTGTTTATAATATAAAGTTAGGTGATTATTAGGTGATATGAAATGAATGGTGTAGATTAAAGATAATATAATATTTGAAATGGATGGTGTAGATTAAAAGGTGATATTTAAATGAATGGTTTAGATTAAATGAATGATAAGATTTTTGGCTATAAATAGAAGCATTAACTTAAGGATTTTTCATAAACTTCCTTACTTGTTCTTTCTTTCTCTCTCTAAATACTTCTTGTGAAAGTTCTCTCTAAGTGTGCTTAAGTCATCTTGAGTATTTGTGAAGATCTATAAGTATACGTGTACTGTTCAAGTTAATCAACCTCATTTAAATCAATATCCAGTCACGTGTTATGGTAAGGGATACCATCTTTTTCATCTTCCATTATTCAAACATACTATGGTAAGGGATTATCATTATTTGATTCTCGATAATAATATTGTTTCTTCCTTACTCATAAGACGTGCCTTTTATTTCCATGTATTAAATTGTGGGAATAACCTTACGGAGCGGATTGCCGCCTGTTGGTGAATAACCTTTCGTATTCATTCATTATTAATCTCTGAGAATAACCTTACGGAGCGGATTGCCGCCTGTTTGGTGAATAACTCTTTGTACTCAAATTCTATTAAATTGTGGGAATAACCTTACGGAGCGGATTGCCGCCTGTTTGGTGAATAACTCTTTGTACTCAAATTCTATTAAATTGTGGGAATAACCTTACGGAGCGGATTGCCGCCTGTAGGTGAATAACCTTTTGTATTAATTTCCTTCACCTTTTGTTAATCAAACCTGCTACGGTAAGGGATATTATTTTCTTTCATACTCCTAAATCGAAATTTATTATGGAACTATTGCTTCTATAATTCCTGAAAATATTATATGTTCCATGATAGTTGAACTTCATTATTTCAACTGAACCTTCCTATTTACGTGAACCTTTCTATTGAATTGTAACCGTTATTCTGAACTGTGGATCTTGAATTTCACTCCACATCATGTTGACAATTTGGACATTATTTGAATCTGTACAAAGTAAACTTCCGATACTTATTGTTATCCTATTTCTTCTGTTCATCATTTATATCATTCTAATCATCCAAAAATCAAGCTGTTGTGAATATCTGTGGCCGGGGGCACAGATGTGATATATTTGTTGAACAGATGATAGGTTAAAGGCGATATAATAGGTTAAAGGCGATACATCTGTTCGGTGTCTTTTATGGCACGTGGTGAATGTTCTCTTTGGCCCGTAGTGCAAAGATGAACTGTTGTTTGGTATGATTATGACCAAAGGCTGAATCTGGTATAATCATGACCGTTGGTGCTATATTGAATATCTTTGGCCCGTAGTACAAAGATGAACTGTTGATGTGCATGATTATGATCAGGAACTGTGAATTTGTATTATCTTGACTAATGATATTTCAGATGATAAAAGTTGATGATGTTTTTCCTAAAAAGAGAACCGAGTGGACATTATAGTCTGCATTATTCTTCTAATAGATTACTCATTCCGCTGCTATTATTGATCTGAACGTTGTTTAAGAATTTAACTGCAGTTTTTGATATAAACCTTGTAGTCTATTGTATTCTATCAAGAACTCAACTGTTGAAGACTAATGATAATTTATTCGTCATTATCTTAGTCATGATATTCTTTACTGGGCTATTTGAGCTCACCCTTTCTTTTGTTCCATTGTTTTTCAACAGGAGATGAAAACATAACAGGGTCTAGCCGGGGAATGGAGTGAGGGTCCGAGGAATAGTTATCATAGTTTTCACGTTTTGTAAAATAGTGTGGCAATAATAGTGAAGACTTAGTTGTGTATTATTATACACTGTATTGTTGTACGTTGTGCTTTGTTGTAATAATTTTGTTGTAGTCTTTTGACGACTCAAGTATGGGCTGTGTGGGCCCAGATTTGGGGGCGTCACAATAATAATAATAATAATAATAATAATAATAATAATAACAATAATAGTAACAACAATAATAATAATAACAATAATAATTATAATTATAATAATAGTAATAAAAAAAAGTTAATAATAATAATAATAGTAATAGTAATAGTAATAGTAATTATAATAATAATTATAACAATAATAAAAATAATAATAAGTATAATAATAATAATAATAATAATAATAATAATACTAATAACAATAATACTACTACTACTAATAATAATAATAACAATAATTATTATAATAATAGTAATAATAATAACAATAATAATATTAATAATGATAATAATAAAAATATTAATAGTAATAGTAATAATAATAATAATAATAATAATAATAATAATTATTATTATTATTACTATTATTGTTATTACTATTATTGTTATTATTTTTATTACTATTATTATTATTACTATATTATTATTATTATTATTATCATTATTATTAAAAAAAATTGAGAAGACAATCCCCAAAGTGGAAAAAATTAAAAGTTAAATCCCCTAATTGAAAAAACAGATAAGTCAATCCCCAAAGTGAAAAAAATTAAAAGTTTAATCACTCAATTGAAAAAATTGAGAGTTCAATCCTCAAAGTGGAAAAACGTTAAAAGTTCAGGGTACTATTTTATATTTAGGCCTTGTTATAATTGTATCGTCTAATTTAAATAAATTTATATTAACATTAAATAAATAAATAAATAAATAAATAAATATATATATATATATATATACTAGTTTAATTTTAATAAATTAATATTGATTCTATATTTTAGGTTAAAAATATTTTAATTATACTTACTTTTTGACAAAAAATTGTAATTTAGTTATATATAGTCAGGGTCCAAATTAGAGAACAGGGGAAGAGTATGAAAATTTGTGTATCCCGCCTAAA
This sequence comes from Hedera helix, assembly GCA_947179155.2. Lineage (NCBI taxonomy): Eukaryota > Viridiplantae > Streptophyta > Magnoliopsida > Apiales > Araliaceae > Hedera > Hedera helix. The sequence goes on along the minus strand of OX359268.1, from coordinate 54,068,155 downwards.
AACTCGAAAAGGCGGATATATTTTCATCTTTCATTACCTCCGCTTTTCATTGAAATTTTCAATTTTCCCATCGTCCCTTATTAGCTCCCCAGGGCCTTACGCCCTTACCCTTCCTCTTTTAACATCCACGCTATTCCGTCTCTCCCTTTCGCTTTCCCTCTCCCGAACCCTAGCCCTAATTATTCTAGATCCTTAATCCGGTAGGTTTAATCGATTTATCCCTAATTTTTACCTATTCTTTCGACTATCGTGCTGATTTTTACTTATTAAACTCTATTGATGCAGGATTCGCCATGAAAGGAGGTAGATCCAAGGCGGAATCCGCAAACGCGTAAGTGTTGGTTTCTCTCCATCATAACTTCTATTCACTGGATAAAAAAACAAAATTATTAATATCCTGGATTAATCATATATATTTTTGTATATATATATGTGTGTGTGTGTGTGTGTGCGCACGGTGTTAATTTTGTTTTCCTTGACGGTGATAGGCTTGCCGTGAACAAAGGCGGGCGAAAAACTAAGAAGGGAAAGGCCGCCAAGGACCCTAACAAACCTAAGAGGCCTCCCAGTGCTTTCTTTGTTTTCATGTATGTCACTTTTTGCTGATTAAAAAGTGGTGTTAATTATAGGTTAATTTTTCAGTAAATTGTTTTTGATATATCTTAAATTAAATAAATTTTGGTTGCAGGGAGGGTTTTAGAGTGCAGTTCAAAGAAAAAAATCCTGGAAATAAATCTGTGGCTGCTGTGAGTAATTAGATCCTAATATTGCTATTTTCTGATTTTTTTTTCTTTTTAGTGATTCATTTTTTATTAGTTTAATTAAGTGTTGAATCATTAAACTAATTAAAAAACAGATTGGTAAGGCTGGTGGAGATAAATGGAGGTCAATGTCAGATTCTGTAAGTAATTATGTAATTGACTTTAGAATGTTATATACGTGAAACTACATCTTTTATTGTAAATTTTTGTACCAATATATTAATTCTATAAAATATAGGATAAGGCTCCCTTTGTAGCCAAGGCAGAGCAAAGGAAGAAGGATTATGAGAAGAACATGCAAATCTATAACAAGAAACTGGTAAAGTATTCATGGTTTTTCATTTTGACCTTTTTAACTTTATGTATTGTATGTTGCTAAAAAAATGTATCCTTGAACTGAAATTAGGCTGGAGGTAATGATGATGAGGAATCTGACAAATCTAAGTCTGAGGTCAATGATGAGGAAGATGAAGAGGGCAGTGAAGAGGTTTGTGAAAATATTAGATATTTGTTTCTACTTAAATATTGCTATCCTATTGATTATTTTTCTCCATCTTGTAGGAAGAAGATGATGATTGAACAAGTGGTGGGTTGTGTGAGGAAGGGTTTGCTCTACTTCACTGTCTGATGTTAGATCAACATCTAGATGTCTTGCAGTTCATAGTATATTTAATCATTTTCCTGTAGTGGCTATGTTGCCCCTCATATCTATGGGTTTTAGTGCTAGACTAGTGGTGTGCACTGAATGGGTAGTAACTATGTATTTTGCTTCTAACTTGCATAGAGCAATTAATCTGTTACTGCAGTAGTTTCAGTGAAATGCTTTGGCTTATGTCAATTAATCTGTTTTTTTTTTTCTGGAAAGATTTGGCAACCCTTTGATTGATTTGTGAATCTTATTGTCTGATTTGGGATTTTTTGTGGTCCAACTTGTATGTTACACGAGAGATTATTTTATGCTCTTGGGATCTATTCTTATATGTTTGTGGGGTCTATTTGTGGTGAGGTTTACAGGCATGTGAGTGAGGAGAGTATATTTTTTACTTGTTCTAGGAACATGGAATAATTTTTTCCTGTTACATAGGGGAATTAGTTCATATGTTGGTTTTAACAAGAAGTGCTAGGGATACCAATTTGATGTGTGAATATTTTGTTCATGTTTTGCACTTCTTTATTCTTAGTTTGATATCAATTTGTTTTGTTTATGTTTTGGTTTCCTGCAAGTATGCCTATTGCAACATCTTGTGAAACAAAGTTACACTTTATTAGCTGATCATTCAGCCATTAGGTATCACTTGACGACCTCAATCATTTGATTAGCTATGCTTTATACATCGAGATTTTTGTGATGTCTATTTTCATGTTTAATTTTTTGATCTTTTTTGTTTTCTTTTGGTGAGTTGAGAAATTTGTGGTACTTGTGTATTATGCACTTTTTGCTTGTATATTGTATATATATAATCATTTAAAATACTTTGATATTGCATCTTGTTCCCATTGGTGTGCTTTAATTTAAAAAATATTGTATCTGTTCCAAAGTTGAAGAGTTTTCGGACTTTTTTAAGTCGGTTTGCAAAATTATTAAATTCAAAATTTTATTTGCTTGCCTTATTTGTTGATTTTAAAATTTATTAGTAGTTCATATGAATTTTAAATTTTAGGATTTTGAGAATTGATATGAAAATTAAAATGTATTTTTAATTTGTAACCGAGTATTTAATGCAACATTAATATTATTCTTGGTTATGACCATGTATTTTTCACATTAGCTTGTAATGAGATGAGAAAGAATATAGGATACGTTATGAATAATACTATATGGATGGCTATGGATGATATTATATTATTATAGTGTAACGTAATGGCTTTTGTTTGGTGGATGCACGCTACTTTCAGTAGAGCAATTATTTGTTACATAGTCATCTTTCTTACAATTTCATGATTCGAGAAACGTCTTCTTCAGTGTCTTATTTTTCGTGTATTTAGTATTGTTATTTTTTGTTAAACAATTTTTCTTGAATTATAGATTAAAATGTTAGAAGAGTATATCCAAAGGTTGGGCAAATATTTTAGGACATGTTTCTTTTATTGAATCTGTATTGTATTATGCTTGTGTTAAAACAACATAACTAATGAGTTGTGATTCTCTTTGAGAATAAATTTTGTTATTAATATTTTAATTTTTTTTACAATATTCACAATTATTAAAAAAAATATTTTAAATTAACTTTAAAAAGTTTTACCTTGATTTTTATTTCAAAGACGAAGAAGGAATACCAACATTAAGGGAAATTTTATTCTTATGAATTGAACTTGAACGAAGTACGTGTGTCTCGCTCTCATCCTCATGGAGTTGCCTTTCATCAGTGTTGGGCAAAACCGCGAGGCAAACATACTTGGTCTGTTGGTCATAATGACACACCTTAATAGTTATTCTAGCACCTTAATTGTAATCGAAGCAGAAAACAATATTTAATCTTTTTTAACTTTTTATATATTTTCTTGGGGTCTCAAAATTTTCTAGAAAACTTGAAAAAGATATAAATGAGAGACTATTAAAGAAAAGGGGTTAACTATTATACTGTCGGAGTCTTTTTTTTTTTTAGCAAATTATTTCTTCAATTTTGTAACATGAAAGTCAAGGCTTGCTTGTTATTATCAGCACAAAAATTAAGGATGTATAAACAAATTACACAAAAAAAATTGTACACATAATATAAAAAAAAAAGTGAGACCTATCTTACTATTAATTATTTTACATATGTTTATTGATAAGTAATATATGAATTTTACTTTTGAATAATTTTTTTTTATTACATTTATAATTTGTGCACGTAATATTATTCTAGTGCTTAATTGTCATCAATAAAGAGGACCACAAAAACCGGGATGAACAAATGTTTGATTAGTTGTTACATTTAGGAGCAACTTTGGAATGTTCAGCAGGGAGCAGCTAGACAATGTTAATACTCTTCCACTTTTCCCTTTCATTTACTTTGATTGGTAATATAGCCCTCTTTCTTTCTTCTTCTTTTTTTTTCCTTTTTTTTTTTTTGGTGCAAAGAAACCCATATGAACTTCAATTTGGTTGAATAGCTAGCTAGAGAGCAGTAGCTGTCACCAAAGCCAACCACTAGGAAAAAACTTGGTATTCCGGTCAAAAACATGTTCAATGAATCTTATGTAGATATAAGATGTACCCTCTATTTTTTTTTCTTCGTCTTTTTGTAGGAAACTATATATGGAGATTTGTCAAAGACTAAACAGTATAGGAACAATCTACACCTACCAAGAGCCAAATTCTGCTCAAAACTAGTCCAAAGAAATCACCCAACTCATTTGCTGCAACCACTTATTAGTCTATCCTCTTTTCGAACCCAACATCCTGTCCCTACAACTTACAAACAAGTAATGTCTTCTATTGTGGAAAAATTATTGACTAGAACTAAAAACTTGGAATTAGTTGCAACTTGCAGTTGACTCGACAAGGAAAGGTCGACAGAGGAATGGGAAGCTACCAAGCACATGCATTTACTGTGATAAGGATTTATGACTGGAAATTGGAAAAGATATTTGCTCTATATAAGTTGTATCAAATTTAAACCATGCATACATACACATGTGATGAATTGGAGTTGACGACAACCCTTGTGGTGGCTATAATTTCTAGCTCCTATTATTTTATTCAGCTGTACTGTGCTGACTGCACATGTACAACTTGGCGCAATCAATAGTTTTGCTACTTTTGAGCACTGCTACATATATATAATTCTACACACCAGTGTTATACACCGCTAACATTCTTGTCGATCCCCTCTGTGCAAAATCATTTTATAAGGTTCTATTTGCCTGGACGAGTTACAGGCCTTATTGCCTTCGCTTCTTTCTGTCTATTTGTGTTAATCATCCATCACCAATGGCGTTTGAGGCCGTGCGACTTGTGGTTTTACAGAAACTCACGGAGACGATGGAAAAGGAACCAGTGATCCATTACAATATGGATGAAATCATAGGAGCACTTGAAAAGAATGGAGGATTCGAAGCTGAAGACGGCCAGGGAACCGACCAAACATTTCTTAAGTATCTAAAAATTGTTTATGGCATGGAGGATGTCATAGAAACTTTTTCGGTCCAGATGGCACGCCGGAGGAAGAGTCTTGGTTTTCTGATGAAGAACCGTTGTTTCTATTTAATCAACTGTACTGCTAGTCGCAAGTTTCACAAGAAGATGGCACTAGAAATCAGCAAACTTGATGGGGATGAAAATGGTGCCAGGCGTTCAGCTGAATTAGATGATCAAGAGCAAGGGCAACAAGAAGAATACAGAGATGAAGTGAAAGCATTGCCAAAGGACGGCTTTACTTCTGGAGTTGACAACTTACGAAGTCTGAGTTTGTCAGATCGTTTAAAGCAAAAGAAACTAGAGTTCACCAACTCTTATGAAGAATATAAGAGAACCTGGGTGAATGTATTATTAACCAATGAAGGCGATCTTGTGTTCTCAGTTGTTGGTCGCATGGGGTCAGGAAAGACTACTCTTGCCCGCGAAATCTATGAAGAGAGACACATAAAGAGTTGTTTTGATTGTCGTGCTTGGGTCTTTGTTTCCAATGAGTATACCAAAACAGATCTCCTACTAAGCTTGTTAAAGCAAGTTGGAAATCTCAAGAAACAAGACGCTCTGATATCACCTGATGAGGAAGAGGAACTTGGAAAAAAACTCTTGGACCACTTGAAGGAGAAGAGGTACCTTGTTGTTTTGGACGATGTCACCACCATTGATGTTTGGAATATATTAAAGTTATACTTACCGAACACCAGAAATGGAAGCAAGATAATCTTCACCACTAGAGCAGACGACGTAGCTGAAATCTCGCAGCATTATGATATGAGACCATTAAGTGAGATAGCTAGCTGGGATATGTTCTTGAAGATGGCTCGCCGGATAGAAATAAGAGATTCAATTCTAGAGGAACTGAAGCAGAATATCCTGGATAAATGTAATGGTGTCCCTTTGAATATTGTCCTGCTTAGTGGTTTACTTTCAACCGATAAAAGGAGAAATGACGAGAATTCATGGAAGCGACTCCTGTCCAGCCAAATGAATTGGCAGACGTCTAATATCTTGTCTTTGTGCTATACAGACTTGCCTGCCTACTCGAAACTCTTCTTGCTTTACATGGTGCTTTTTCCCAAAGAATTTGACATCCCTGTAAGGAGGTTGCTCCGGTTGTGGCTAGCAGAAGGATTTGTGGAGACGTCGGATCAAATGAAGTTCCCAGAGGATGTGGTACAAGGATATTTTGATGATCTAGTCGGTCGGAAGATGATTGGGATATCTAAGTGGAGGTCTGATGATACGGCGCGAAGGTGTCGTTTGCTAGGTGTTGTACATGATTATTTGTTACCTAAAGCTCAGACCATCAAACTTTTCTATGTCCACCGCCACAACCTGGTTGGTAAAGTTCCAACGGATATTCGAAGGATAGTTGATCATGCAGATATTAAGAATTTCTACCCTCATCATCAATTTCAAACCCTGCGGTCTTACACATCGTTCAACTTTCGGAACAAAGATACGCCAGCTAAGGAAGTAGGCACGTTTCTGAAGCAAGTTATAGGTAAAGGATTTGGATTACTAAGGGTACTTGATCTAGAGGGGGTTTACAAACCAACCTTGCCTGATAAGCTTGGTGAATTATATAATTTGAGGTACTTGGGACTAAGATGGACCTTTTTGGACACCATTCCCCCATCAGTTGGTGATCTACTCTACCTCGAAACATTGGATGTGAAGCACACCTACATAAACTGCCTGCCCGATTCTATCTGGAAACTAAAGTACCTGCGGAATCTCAATCTCAATGAGAACCGTCTTGATATGCCTATGAAACAATGGCAACAAGAAACTTGTGTTTCCAAGCTGACCCTCCTGACACTATGGGGGTTATTTGTAAACAACAAGAGCCCGGTGAAGAATGGTTTGGACAGGTTGTCACATCTTAGAGAATTGGGTATCAGTTTCGATTTGCCCTCTGGCCAAGAAGCTTTATTTCTGTGGATTCAAGGTTTAAAGAATCTACGAACTCTGAGGTTGCGATCCAGAGATGATAACGGGCTCCCTTCGAAACTCATTTTGAAGCCAATGTCAGAATTGGTGGAACTTTGCAACTTAAATTTGGTGGGGAATATAGGAAAGCTACCTGATCAATTTTTTCCACCAAATGTCAAGGTTCTCACATTGTCTGTCTCACGGCTGCCAGAGGATCCCATGCCAACTCTTGGGCAGCTGTCAAGCCTAACAGTTCTCAGGCTTTTGGCGGATTCGTACGTTGGCAGGGATATGTGTTGTTACGAGGGAACATTTCGTAAGCTTCGTGTCTTGAAACTCTGGATGCTGAGGGAGTTGAAGGAATGGCATGTAGAGAAAGGGGCTATGGAAAACCTTAAAGAACTCAACATAAGATGCTGTCATAAGTTGAATAACATCCCACCCGCACTTTTGGAGCATGAAAAATTGAAGGAAATTACTTTAGTCGACATGCCACAAGAATTCACAGGCGAGATTCAGCGAACAAAGAAAGGCCAAACATCTCTTAATGTCAATGAGGAATGGAAATTCACTCCTTTGCCTGAAAGCTTTCTTTAAGCTTTTAGGACCCTCTCTTCTATGGTGTAATACTTCAGCTATATATTTCAAATGTTTTTGCTTTGTAATAAGGTCCGCGACTCAGTCATCAATTTGTTACTGGTCAATGGAATGATCTCACTACAAAATAATGTTCTGTTCGACATCTCCCGTGTGTGTGTATTAAACTCTTGAAATTCGTAAAATAAAATCACGTTACTATCCCTTCCCATATGTTATAAAATAAATAAAAAATATTTCAGTATTTTCCTTTGTTGTCTGAATTGTTTGTTTAGAATAGTTGAAGTCCTCAAAAACAACATTATCTAGTTTAAAGAAAGGCAGTGCCAAATGAATTCTGAGATACAAATTCAAAAGAAGGCAGCATATTTAACTTGTACCATGAACATGTGAAGTAACAAATTATTACATAAAATCCTAGCTATTTTAAACTCAACTTGGGTCTGGCATGGCCTTGATAAATTTGGAATTGATCCGTGATACCAAGGTGTGCCATTAGAAGCCAGACATGAGTAAGAAGCTCCCCTCCTTTCCGCAGCTGCTGAGCGTGGTGATTCCCTCTACAGTGAGTCGCGGCACATGCTACCATCCCCACCCACGCATCACTCACAATCTCCCATTTCTGCTCCTTCCCCATGCCATGCAATAACTTTGCAAGCCTGCACGCATCAAACAGCACGGATTTGCTCCTGTCCCCTTTAACTTTGGCAGGTAAAACTTCAGTGTTAACTTGAAGCAATATTTTACAAGCTTCAGCTTTCTGATCAACTTTCTCAGTTTTCTCTTGGAAAAAGTCCATGGCTTCCGCAAGAGTGTCACGAATCCTGATCATTCCAATTCCCATCGGCAGCATAAAAGGATACATGACTAAAAGATATAACATATAGTCTGATAGGTGTTTGCTTTCTCGGCAATTGATAGAAATGTTCCCTTGATTTTCATCAAAATCCAAATAATAGCAAAGATCCGTGGCAATGTGCCAGAGAATAATCTTCTGATCGAATTCTACCTTGGGGGTACTCCAATTATCAAGTGAGGGATAATCATGCTCTAATAGAGCAAAAAAACTACGGCTACAATTAGTGCACAAGTTGTTCTTAGCATCAGGAATGCTTCTTGTCATGAACTTCTTAAGCTGAGTGAAGATCACATGCTTCAACTCCTTGGAGACTTTGTTATATGTTTTATAGCGGTGCTTCTCTCGATATTCGTTTATGCCAAGCAACTTTTGGATCCCATAGAACATCGCGGGCTTATCCTTGAAGCAAACGCTTAGTAAATTGTATTGTGCCATGGAATTGGACCACCAGACTTTGTTTGGCTGTCGCAAACAAGAAATGATCAAGGAATCACGAGTCTTGTGGTGTTTACTCAACCAGTGATCCATCCAATCTGAAGATAACATAATGATGATTGCGTATAACTCCAGGAGGGCAGCCACTACCAGCAGTAGATACGTAATGATTATATCAATCATGTCATACTCCTTTTGATTCTGAACTAGAAAACAAAACGCCACCAACACCACACATGTGCATAAAAAAGTGAGCAAGCGAAGTATGAAACCTAAGAGCGTATAGGAGACAGATGCCTTGCTATAGAGAATGTCGTAGGCAAATCCAAGCTCAACCTCAATCACATGGAAAGCATCATCTGAGGAAAGCTTCTGGAAGTATGGTTGGCTTCTTTCTCGATCTTGGAAACTGAGTATGAGATCCACAAAGAGACGTTTAAACGTTTGGAATAAATCATAAGCTTCAGAGATCAACTTGCCTCGGTTGTCAGGGTAAGAATGTTCGGTTGGAACGTGGATTTCAATCACCTCATCTACCTTCACGTGGAACCCCTGAGCCCTCCTCAGAGTAAATTCTTGCATAAATCTGGCATAATTGGGGCCAGGGTCAGGCGGTGTGAGCAGCGAGTCGCGAAAGTGCTCGCTGTGTGCTGACCTTAGCGCCCAGGTGCGTTCACAATACTTGATCAACCCAACACAGAGAAGAAATGAACTCACAAGTGGTAGGTGAGAAGAGCCTGGCCAGGCCTCGAGGAGGATGTAAAGAGCCAGTCCAGTTTGGATGACAAGCCCCAATAAGTGCCTTAACCAGAGCTCATTGTCTTCCAAAGAGTAGGCAGTGATGGTATCTGGACCACCAAGGTGCAGCAGGAGAAAAGGGGCCCAAAAAGACATGAGCTCCGCTTGAGCTTTGTTTTCTTTCTTGCAGTCAGACTGGGTGTTTTTTGAGATAACTCCGAGGGCCACCGTAGCGACCCAGTCTGCCATCAAGTAGCCAAACCATAGAGCAATTCTGATCCGAGTTCTGGAAATATACTTTCGACGATTGCCCAGAACAATCAGTAGTATCTGGAAAATAAGGCTCAGGACAATCAGGATACGCAGTTCCCAATCATCCCATACTTCCCTTACACTTTGTGGAAACAGGTCGATTAGCTTCCTCTTTTCCACATGATACATCAAAGCACTTGCAACTGCCAAATTAAAATGCACGTACATAGTCACACACATAAGTACCTTGTCTAGGGCTGGTTGCCACAATCACACTCATAAGAATCAAATCAACACATATAATATAACTTGTTTCTTTTAGCTAGGAAAAGAATTAATATAAAGTACCTGTAAAGCGCATCTTCGTCAACCTTGAACAATATTAATCTACAGAATTAACATGTATAGAAAAAGAGGATAGAGAATTTACAACAGAGTAAGCTAAGCGTGAGGGGAGGGCAATACTTGTTCCTTCTCCTTGAAGGAGAGACTTGCAGAAAGACTATATATATAAAGGCTTTAAGATGATTGACTGGAGATTATATAATTTCTCCGGTCAAAAAAATAATTCTGAACGCCATGTTGTGGTCGTCTAGGTGATAATAATTCTTCCTTCTTCTCTTCCTCCTCCGTCAAAGATTTCTTAAATTTTGTGGAAATACCACGTGGTCCAACCTACTACTATTATGCTAAGAAAAAAGTTGTGACAGTTTTGGAAATTTTTGCAGCACACCAGGTCAGCTCAACTTATAAATAATTAAGTTAAAAAAAAATTTAAAATTAATTTTTCTTTTAACTTATAAATTAAAAAATAAATAATTAACTGTTGCTTAGAAAAAATAATTTATCAAGTCAATTAATCATTATAAAATGACATAAATATTTTTTAAAATTTTTTAAATATTCTTTTTAATAAAAATTATTTTAATAATTTTTTATATTTTACTTAATTTATAAGTCAGTATTAACCGAATTCATTCATAATTTTTATTTAAAATTCTTAATTTATAAATAAAAATAATATCGAACACTTTATTTATAAATTTATTAAAAATTTACTAAAATTTTAATTTTAAATTAAAAAAAAATTATTTTCGAACGCCCCCAAATCTATACAGCTATACTACAAGTCTACAATACGTGAGCACCACAAAATAATCATTATTAAAAAAAATCAGCTTTGCCTGTGACCCACCAGACTCGAATAACGAGGCTAAAGAAATTATGCTGTGGACAGAAACCTTGGGTAGATGATGCATAGTTTAGTGAAGATTATTATTATTTTATTTTTTGTCTTTTCGTTTTTTTAAAAATTATTTTCATCTTGACGTCTAACTGGTCATTGCTGCGTCCCACGCAATACCAAATTGCTGAAAGACTATATATATATATATTAGGCATAATCCGTACCTGAAGGCACAATATCTATTATAACATTTGAGTATTATATTTATAATATCAACTAAATTGTATCACCATAATATTTTTTCTTTTATATTTTTTTTTGAAATTAGATAAAAGATTATCATATCATGAGTCAGAGCCTACTACAATAGTTGCTCTCGATATAGCCCGCAAAAAAACCAAAGAAATGAAACGTAATTGTCCATCCTTGAAGACATGACAAATATTAAAATTTTAAAAATACTCTATTACCTAAAGACTCTTTGCAACCTAAAATAACTTACAAATCAATTAGAATTAATCAAAACCGTCCCCGCGATTTTCCACCCAAATCAATTTGTATGTGGAAACATAACGACCACAACACCCGAAAAATAGGAAAATGACATCAATGTTAAAAGGGTGACCCATATTGTTTATATGCAATTTTTTTTTACTTATTTATTTAATTAATTAATTTTTATTAATAATAATAATAATAATAATAAAATTAATAATAATAATAATAATAAGAAGAAGAATAATAAGAAGAATAAATATAATAATAGTAATGGTAATAATAATAATAATAATAATAATTATTATTATTATTTTTATTATTGTTATTATTATTACTATTATTATAATTATTATAATAAAAATAATAATAATTATTATTGTTTTAATTATTATTATTATTATTATTATTATTATTATTATTATTATTATTATTATTATTATTATTATTATTATTATTACTATTATTATTATTATTATAATTATTATTACTATTATTATTACTACAATTATTATTATTATTATTATTATTATTATTATTATTATTATTATTATTATTATTATTATTATTACTATTACTGTAAGACCCCGAATTTTATGAAATACAAAATTTAATTTTTCTTCATATATATTTTTTTTGAAACAGTAAGTGGTTAAATTAACAAAATTGAAAGTTAAGGATGTTATGTGCAAATTTTATTTTGTCGGACAATATTCGCTTTGTCGGGGAATATTCGTTTGGTCGGGGAATATTCGTGCCGTACGACGGCGCCGAAATAATAAATTATTGGTGGACCCCACAACGGAATATTTGTCGGATATAGAAAACGACAGAAGTAACCTTTTTAAATAAAAATAGTCAACGGAACTGTTAAAATACCGGTGATAAAAGAATAGTAGCATACGGTAGTTTATGGTATTTTCTGTAGCACACGGTACTCTACAGTAACACACGGTATTGCATAGTGTCTCATATTATTGGTCTGATAATTGACACCGTAACTGTTACGCATCATTTCATCGATAATTGTCACTGCATAATATTTTATATTATCAATTCAATAATTGTTGTTACACAGTATTTTGCATTATTGATTTAATAATTGTCATTACACTGTATTTTATATCATTGAGTCAATAATTGTTGTTGCACTGTTTTTAAAATTATTGAACCTAATAATTGTCACAGTAACATATGCATAGTAATTCACATTATTGAATCAATAATTGTCATTACACAGTAACGTATGCTTTATTTTACATTATTGTTATCTCTATTATGATGTTATTTAAACAGTTGTATTTCATTAATTTATTGACTTGATATCTAAGAGCTAACTATACTGTATTTATAACAATTAGTCATAATAATTGAATTGATAAAGTTATTTGTTTATAATATAAAGTTAGGTGATTATTAGGTGATATGAAATGAATGGTGTAGATTAAAGTGTGAATTATTGTTGAATAATTGAATTGATTTGTTTATAATATAAAGTTAGGTGATTATTAGGTGATATGAAATGAATGGTGTAGATTAAAGTGTGAATTATTGTTGAATAATTAAATTGATTTGTTTATAATATAAAGTTAGGTGATTATTAGGTGATATGAAATGAATGGTGTAGATTAAAGATAATATAATATTTGAAATGGATGGTGTAGATTAAAAGGTGATCTTTAAATGAATGATAAGATTTTTGGCTATAAATAGAAGCCTTAACTTAAGGATTTTTCATAAACTTCCTTACTTGTTCTTTCTTTCTCTCTCTAAATACTTCTTGTGAAAGTTCTCTCTAAGTGTGCTTAAGTCATCTTGAGTATTTGTGAAGATCTATAAGTATACGTGTACTGTTCAAGTTAATCAACCTCATTTAAATCAATATCCAGTCACGTGTTACGGTAAGGGATACCATCTTTTTCATCTTCCATTATTCAAACATACTATGGTAAGGGATTATCATTATTTGATTCTCGATAATAATATTGTTTCTTCCTTACTCATAAGACGTGCCTTTTATTTCCATGTATTAAATTGTGGGAATAACCTTACGGAGCGGATTGTCGCCTGTTGGTGAATAACCTTTCGTATTCATTCATTATTAATCTCTGAGAATAACCTTACGGAGCGGATTGCCGCCTGTTTGGTGAATAACTCTTTGTACTCAAATTCTATTAAATTGTGGGAATAACCTTACGGAGCGGATTGCCGCCTGTTGGTGAATAACCCTTGTATTAATTTCCTTCACCTTTTGTTAATCAAACCTGCTACGGTAAGGGATATTATTTTCTTTCATACTCCTAAATCGAAATTTATTATGGAACTATTGCTTCTATAATTCCTGAAAATATTATATGTTCCATAATAGTTGAACTTCATTATTTCAACTGAACCTTCCTATTTACGTGAACCTTTCTATTGAATTGTAACCGTTATTCTGAACTGTGGATCTTGAATTTCACTCCACACCATGTTGACAATTTGGACATTATTTGAATCTGTACAAAGTAAACTTCCGATACTTATTGTTATCCTATTTCTTCTGTTCATCATTTATATCATTCTAATCATCCAAAAATCAAGCTGTTGTGAATATCTGTGGCCGGGGGCACAGATGTGATATATTTGTTGAACAGATGATAGGTTAAAGGCGATATAATAGGTTAAAGGCGATACATCTGTTCGGTGTCTTTTATGGCACGTGGTGAATGTTCTCTTTGGCCCGTAGTGCAAAGATGAACTGTTGTTTGGTATGATTATGACCAAAGGCTGAATCTGGTATAATCATGACCGTTGGTGCTATATTGAATATCTTTGGCCCGTAGTACAAAGATGAACTGTTGATGTGCATGATTATGATCAGGAACTGTGAATTTGTATTATCTTGACTAATGATATTTCAGATGATAAAAGTTGATGATGTTTTTCCTAAAAAGAGAACCGAGTGGACATTATAGTCTGCATTATTCTTCTAATAGATTACTCATTCCGATGCTATTATTGATCTGAACGTTGTTTAAGAATTTAACTGCAGTTTTTGATATAAACCTTGTAGTCTATTGTATTCTATCAAGAACTCAACTGTTGAAAACTAATGATAATTTATTCGTCATTATCTTAGTCATGATATTCTTTACTGGGCTATTTGAGCTCACCCTTTCTTCTGTTCCATTGTTTTTCAACAGGAGATGAAAACATAACAGGGTCTAGCCGGGGAATGGAGTGAGGGTCCGAGGAATAGTTATCATAGTCTTCACGTTTTGTAAAATAGTGTGGCAATAATAGTGAAGACTTAGTTGTGTATTATTATACACTGTATTGTTGTACGTTGTGCTTTGTTGTAATAATTTTGTTGTAGTCTTTTGACGACTCAAGTTTGGGCTGTGTGGGCCCAGATTTGGGGGCGTCACAGTTGGCATCAGAGCTTAGGGATATGGTCTTTAATGGAGATCTGGGGTTAGAACTAGGAGGGGAGAGACGAATAGAATCAATCACTAGTGTGTCCTACCTAATTAGATTTTGTTATCTAATGAATCGATTTAAATGTAGGAACATGAAGAGATGAGTCAGTTTGTTTGAACTAACAATTATTTTGTGACTACAGTTGAATATGGCATATGAAAATCAGGAAATTAACAATGGAGTGCCCGAAACCAATGTACCTGCGAATCAAGAGACGACGAATAATCTTCCTACAAACTCAGAGTTGAATCATTTGCCTAAGGCAAAAATTATGCGTGTTCTATCCAGTAAGGATGAAGGTGAAAGCTCTGCTACAGTCGTTCCAGATCCATTCTTAGAAGCAATTAAAGGAAGTAACGAACTTGCGGAAATTATTGCCTTTAATTTACTCACTAATTGGGAGAGTGATATCACCTGGTTATGCTCTATAACAAAGGATCAGAATATATGGACTTTTCATATTAGTCTTTGGGATTTATGGTGTTCCAGCTATGATTTTCAAGATTATTTAAAAATGATGTTTCTATACTTTTGGGCGTTACAATTTAGAGGAATTCAGGTTAAGTTAGTCACTATCGTGGAAACTGCAGTCTATCGAAAATACTATTTTAATGGAAATCATTGGTACCTTACTACTGATGAAGTTGATGAACCCGAGAAACAGTTTGCTAGAAAATTATTCAGTGGTATTCCCATGGTTGAAATACGTGAAGATCCGAATGAAGTATTCGGGATTCGATTTGACGATAACAGTCAAGAAACCGAATGAGGTGATAACCGGTAAGCTATTCATAAATTCTCGTGAAGTCTATGCCATATTAGATACTGGCTCTATCCACTCTTTTATCTCACCTATATGTACTCAACGTTTAAATTTGACTATTGAAAACTTAAATCTTGTCTTATCAGTTGAAATCTCATTGGGAGAAATACCTATTACAATTACTATCTATAAATCTTGCCTAGTTCAAATCAACAACCTCACATTACCTGTTGACCTTATTTCTTTGGAGATGCGTGAATTTGATGTGATTTTAGGAATTGATTGGTTGACTACCCATCATGCTAAAATTAATTGTTTTCATAAGATTATTAGTTTTCATATTCCTAATCAACCTGTCATGCAAATTCAAGCAACTAAACCATTGAAATCTATAACTGTTATTTCTAGCCATAAAGCCATTCGTTTATTGAAAAACGGATGTCAAGCCTTTTTAGCTCATGTCACTGATTTGAACAAAAACACGTCAAACTTGAATGATATTCCCATTGTTAATGAGTTTCCTGACGTTTTTCTGAGGAACTTTCTGGCTTATCCCAAACCGTGAAATTGAATTCTGTATCGATCTTGAACCCGGCACTAAGCCCATTTTTAAAGTCCCATACCAAATGGCTCCCATAGAACACCAAGAGTTGAAAGTTTAATTACTAGATATCGGTATCATTCATTCTAGTACAAAACTTATATCGAGCGAGGAATGCGAGAAGAGTTTTCAAGAACTCAAGAGGAGACTTGTTTCAGCTCCTGTTCTAACCATACCATCAGGATCAGGAGAATTTGTTATCTACAGCGATGCTTCTGGCAAAGGTCTAGGCTGTGTCCTTATGCAACATGGAAAGGTTATAGCCTATGCCTCTCGACAACTCAAAGATTATGAGAAAAATTATCCTACTCATGATCTAGAGTTGGCAGCAGTCGTTTTCGCGTTAAAGATCTGGAGACACTACTTGTACGGAGAAAAGTGGATATCTATACGGATCATAAAAGTCTCAAGTATTTCTTCACCCAGAAGGAACTCAACATGCGACAACGACGTTGGCTTGAGCTGTTAAAGGATTATGACCACACAATCCAGTATCACCCGGGAAAGGCGAACGTTGTAGCTGACGCTTTGAGCAAAAAATCTTATGCAAGTACAAGTGCACTGCTGACAACACAAAAGTGTATTTTGTACGACTTGCAAAAAATGGAGATAGAGCTAAAGACACCAGGGATCCACTCGAAGATTGCTCACGTGCAAGTAGAACCAACTTTAATCGATAAAATTAAAGCTGTTCAAGCTACCGATCCGGAACTGATAAACATGATAAAGAAAGTACAAGAAGGTGCCATTTCCGAAGCAAGAATCGACGAGAAAGGAATACTTCGAGTCAACTCTCGACTCTGTGTTCCTAACGATCCTGAATTGAAGCATAAAATCATGATGGAGGCACACAACACGCCGTTTGCAATCCACCCAGGAGGTACCAAGATGTATCGAGATCTTCGACATACATTTTGGTGGAACAATATGAAAAGAGAGATTGCGGAGTTTATCTCAAGGTGCCTAACTTGTCAACGTGTCAAGGCAGAGCATCAAGTTCCTAAAGGTCCATTACAATCACTTGAAGTTCCCGAATGGAAGTGGGAACACATCAATATGGACTTCGTGACAGGTCTTCCAAAAGTTTCTCAAGGCTTAGATGCAATTTGGGTGATCGTAGATAGATTGACCAAATCTGCTCATTTCTTGCCTATACGAGAAAACTTTTCACTTGAACGTCTTGTCGATATGTACATAAATGAGATCGTGAGATTGCATGGCATGCCAGTTTCCATAGTTTCTGATCGAGATCCTAGATTCACTTCACGCTTTTGGATCAGTCTACAAAAAGCTATGGGCACTGAACTACGTTTTAGTTCTGCATATCATCCTCAAACGGACGGACAATCGGAAAGGACGATCCAGACACTCGAAGATCTTTTGAGACTTTGTGTATTAGACTTCAAAGGAAGTTGGGATAAGTACTTGCCGTTGGTGGAATTTTCTTACAACAACAGTTACCAAGCAAGCATAGGCATGGCTCCATTCGAGGCTTTGTATTGAAGGAAGTGTCGCTCTCCAATATGTTGGAATGAGGTAGGAGAAGCAAAATTGTTGGGACCCGAGTTGGTACGCTTGACGACCGAAAAGATCCAAATGATCCGACAACGAATACAGACCGCACAAGAACGACAAAAGAGTTATGCTGATCTTCATCGGAGAGACGAAAGTTTCAACGTCGGAGATCATGTATTCTTACGTGTTTCTCCATGGAAAGGGGTTACGAGATTCGGAAAGAGAGGAAAGCTCAACCCTCGATTTATTGGCCCATTTGAAATCCTCGATCGAATAGGAACCGTAGCCTACAGACTAGCCCTACCACCAAGTATGTCTCGCATCCATAACGTTTTTCACATATCTATGTTACGTAAATATGTGAAGGACCCAAACCACGTCATTGAGTTAGAACCAGACGTTATAGCAGAGGATTTAACATACGAGGAGGTACCTGTTAAGATCCTGGATAAGAAGGAGCAGATCCTACGCTCAAAGGTTATACCTCAAGTTAAGGTTTTATGGAGGAACCAAGATACTGAGGAAATGACCTGCGAGCTAGAATCTGAGATGAAATCTAAGTATCCTTACCTCTTCGATATGTCAGGTACGTCAATTTCGGGGACGAAATTTCATAAGGAGGGGAGGTTGTAAGACCCCGAATTTTATGAAATACAAAATTTAATTTTTCTTCATATATATTTTTTTTGAAACAGTAAGTGGTTAAATTAACAAAATTGAAAGTTAAGGATGTTATGTGCAAATTTTATTTTGTCGGACAATATTCGCTTTGTCGGGGAATATTCGTTTGGTCGGGGAATATTCGTGCCGTACGACGGCGCCGAAATAATAAATTATTGGTGGACCCCACAACGGAATATTTGTCGGATATAGAAAACGACAGAAGTAACCTTTTTAAATAAAAATAGTCAACGGAACTGTTAAAATACCGGTGATAAAAGAATAGTAGCATACGGTAGTTTATGGTATTTTCTGTAGCACACGGTACTCTACAGTAACACACGGTATTGCATAGTGTCTCATATTATTGGTCTGATAATTGACACCGTAACTGTTACGCATCATTTCATCGATAATTGTCACTGCATAATATTTTATATTATCAATTCAATAATTGTTGTTACACAGTATTTTGCATTATTGATTTAATAATTGTCATTACACTGTATTTTATATCATTGAGTCAATAATTGTTGTTGCACTGTTTTTAAAATTATTGAACCTAATAATTGTCACAGTAACATATGCACAGTAATTCACATTATTGAATCAATAATTGTCATTACACAGTAACGTATGCTTTATTTTACATTATTGTTATCTCTATTATGATGTTATTTAAACAGTTGTATTTCATTAATTTATTGACTTGATATCTAAGAGCTAACTATACTGTATTTATAACAATTAGTCATAATAATTGAATTGATAAAGTTATTTGTTTATAATATAAAGTTAGGTGATTATTAGGTGATATGAAATGAATGGTGTAGATTAAAGTGTGAATTATTGTTGAATAATTGAATTGATTTGTTTATAATATAAAGTTAGGTGATTATTAGGTGATATGAAATGAATGGTGTAGATTAAAGTGTGAATTATTGTTGAATAATTGAATTGATTTGTTTATAATATAAAGTTAGGTGATTATTAGGTGATATGAAATGAATGGTGTAGATTAAAGTGTGAATTATTGTTGAATAATTAAATTGATTTGTTTATAATATAAAGTTAGGTGATTATTAGGTGATATGAAATGAATGGTGTAGATTAAAGATAATATAATATTTGAAATGGATGGTGTAGATTAAAAGGTGATCTTTAAATGAATGGTTTAGATTAAATGAATGATAAGATTTTTGGCTATAAATAGAAGACTTAACTTAAGGATTTTTCATAAACTTCCTTACTTGTTCTTTCTTTCTCTCTCTAAATACTTCTTGTGAAAGTTCTCTCTAAGTGTGCTTAAGTCATCTTGAGTATTTGTGAAGATCTATAAGTATACGTGTACTGTTCAAGTTAATCAAGCTCATTTAAATCAATATCCAGTCACGTGTTACGGTAAGGGATACCATCTTTTTCATCTTCCATTATTCAAACGTACTATGGTAAGGGATTATCATTATTTGATTCTCGATAATAATATTGTTTCTTCCTTACTCATAAGACGTGCCTTTTATTTCCATGTATTAAATTGTGGGAATAACCTTACGGAGCGGATTGCCGCCTGTTGGTGAATAACCTTTCGTATTCATTCATTATTAATCTCTGAGAATAACCTTACGGAGCGGATTGCCGCCTGTTTGGTGAATAACTCTTTGTACTCAAATTCTATTAAATTGTGGGAATAACCTTACGGAGCGGATTGCCGCCTGTTTGGTGAATAACTCTTTGTACTCAACTTCTATTAAATTGTGGGAATAACCTTACGGAGCGGATTGCCGCCTGTTTGGTGAATAACTCTTTGTACTCAAATTCTATTAAATTGTGGGAATAACCTTACGGAGCGGATTGCCGCCTGTTGGTGAATAACCCTTTGTATTAAATTCCTTCACCTTTTGTTAATCAAACCTGCTACGGTAAGGGATATTATTTTCTTTCATACTCCTAAATCGAAATTTATTATGGAACTATTGCTTCTATAATTCCTGAAAATATTATATGTTCCATAATAGTTGAACTTCATTATTTCAACTGAACCTTCCTATTTACGTGAACCTTTCTATTGAATTGTAACCGTTATTCTGAACTGTGGATCTTGAATTTCACTCCACATCATGTTGACAATTTGGACATTATTTGAATCTGTACAAAGTAAACTTCCGATACTTATTGTTATCCTATTTCTTCTGTTCATCATTTATATCATTCTAATCATCCAAAAATCAAGCTGTTGTGAATATCTGTGGCCGGGGGCACAGATGTGATATATTTGTTGAACAGATGATAGGTTAAAGGCGATATAATAGGTTAAAGGCGATACATCTGTTCGGTGTCTTTTATGGCACGTGGTGAATGTTCTCTTTGGCCCGTAGTGCAAAGATGAATTGTTGTTTGGTATGATTATGACCAAAGGCTGAATCTGGTATAATCATGACCGTTGGTGCTATATTGAATATCTTTGGCCCGTAGTACAAAGATGAACTGTTGATATGCATGATTATGATCAGGAACTGTGAATTTGTATTATCTTGACTAATGATATTTCAGATGATAAAAGTTGATGATGTTTTTCCTAAAAAGAGAACCGAGTGGACATTATAGTCTGCATTATTCTTCTAATAGATTACTCATTCCGCTGCTATTATTGATCTGAACGTTGTTTAAGAATTTAACTGCAGTTTTTGATATAAACCTTGTAGTCTATTGTATTCTATCAAGAACTCAACTGTTGAAGACTAATGATAATTTATTCGTCATTATCTTAGTCATGATATTCTTTACTGGGCTATTTGAGCTCACCCTTTCTTTTGTTCCATTGTTTTTCAACAGGAGATGAAAACATAACAGGGTCTAGCCGGGGAATGGAGTGAGGGTCCGAGGAATAGTTATCATAGTCTTCACGTTTTGTAAAATAGTGTGACAATAATAGTGAAGACTTAGTTGTGTATTATTATACACTGTATTGTTGTACGTTGTGCTTTGTTGTAATAATTTTGTTGTAGTATTTTGACGACTCAAGTTTGGGCTGTGTGGGCCCAAATTTGGGGGCGTCACAGTGTTGTAAGACCCCGAATTTTATGAAATACAAAATTTAATTTTTCTTCATATATATTTTTTTTGAAACAGTAAGTGGTTAAATTAACAAAATTGAAAGTTAAGGATGTTATGTGCAAATTTTATTTTGTCGGACAATATTCGCTTTGTCGGGGAATATTCGTTTGGTCGGGGAATATTCGTGCCGTACGACGGCGCCGAAATAATAAATTATTGGTGGACCCCACAACGGAATATTTGTCGGATATAGAAAACGACAGAAGTAACCTTTTTAAATAAAAATAGTCAACGGAACTGTTAAAATACCGGTGATAAAAGAATAGTAGCATACGGTAGTTTATGGTATTTTCTGTAGCACACGGTACTCTACAGTAACACACGGTATTGCATAGTGTCTCATATTATTGGTCTGATAATTGACACCGTAACTGTTACGCATCATTTCATCGATAATTGTCACTGCATAATATTTTATATTATCAATTCAATAATTGTTGTTACACAGTATTTTGCATTATTGATTTAATAATTGTCATTACACTGTATTTTATATCATTGAGTCAATAATTGTTGTTGCACTGTTTTTTAAAATTATTGAACCTAATAATTGTCACAGTAACATATGCACAGTAATTCACATTATTGAATCAATAATTGTCATTACACAGTAACGTATGCTTTATTTTACATTATTGTTATCTCTATTATGATGTTATTTAAACAGTTGTATTTCATTAATTTATTGACTTGATATCTAAGAGCTAACTATACTGTATTTATAACAATTAGTCATAATAATTGAATTGATAAAGTTATTTGTTTATAATATAAAGTTAGGTGATTATTAGGTGATATGAAATGAATGGTGTAGATTAAAGTGTGAATTATTGTTGAATAATTGAATTGATTTGTTTATAATATAAAGTTAGGTGATTATTAGGTGATATGAAATGAATGGTGTAGATTAAAGTGTGAATTATTGTTGAATAATTGAATTGATTTGTTTATAATATAAAGTTAGGTGATTATTAGGTGATATGAAATGAATGGTGTAGATTAAAGTGTGAATTATTGTTGAATAATTAAATTGATTTGTTTATAATATAAAGTTAGGTGATTATTAGGTGATATGAAATGAATGGTGTAGATTAAAGATAATATAATATTTGAAATGGATGGTGTAGATTAAAAGGTGATCTTTAAATGAATGGTTTAGATTAAATGAATGATAAGATTTTTGGCTATAAATAGAAGCCTTAACTTAAGGATTTTTCATAAACTTCCTTACTTGTTCTTTCTTTCTCTCTCTAAATACTTCTTGTGAAAGTTCTCTCTAAGTGTGCTTAAGTCATCTTGAGTATTTGTGAAGATCTATAAGTATACGTGTACTGTTCAAGTTAATCAACCTCATTTAAATCAATATCCAGTCACGTGTTACGGTAAGGGATACCATCTTTTTCATCTTCCATTATTCAAACGTACTATGGTAAGGGATTATCATTATTTGATTCTCGATAATAATATTGTTTCTTCCTTACTCATAAGACGTGCCTTTTATTTCCATGTATTAAATTGTGGGAATAACCTTACGGAGCGGATTGCCGCCTGTTGGTGAATAACCTTTCGTATTCATTCATTATTAATCTCTGAGAATAACCTTACGGAGCGGATTGCCGCCTGTTTGGTGAATAACTCTTTGTACTCAAATTCTATTAAATTGTGGGAATAACCTTACGGAGCGGATTGCCGCCTGTTTGGTGAATAACTCTTTGTACTCAACTTCTATTAAATTGTGGGAATAACCTTACGGAGCGGATTGCCGCCTGTTTGGTGAATAACTCTTTGTACTCAAATTCTATTAAATTGTGGGAATAACCTTACGGAGCGGATTGCCGCCTGTTGGTGAATAACCTTTTGTATTAAATTCCTTCACCTTTTGTTAATCAAACCTGCTACGGTAAGGGATATTATTTTCTTTCATACTCCTAAATCGAAATTTATTATGGAACTATTGCTTCTATAATTCCTGAAAATATTATATGTTCCATAATAGTTGAACTTCATTATTTCAACTGAACCTTCCTATTTACGTGAACCTTTCTATTGAATTGTAACCGTTATTCTGAACTGTGGATCTTGAATTTCACTCCACATCATGTTGACAATTTGGACATTATTTGAATCTGTACAAAGTAAACTTCCGATACTTATTGTTATCCTATTTCTTCTGTTCATCATTTATATCATTCTAATCATCCAAAAATCAAGCTGTTGTGAATATCTGTGGCCGGGGGCACAGATGTGATATATTTGTTGAACAGATGATAGGTTAAAGGCGATATAATAGGTTAAAGGCGATACATCTGTTCGGTGTCTTTTATGGCACGTGGTGAATGTTCTCTTTGGCCCGTAGTGCAAAGATGAATTGTTGTTTGGTATGATTATGACCAAAGGCTGAATCTGGTATAATCATGACCGTTGGTGCTATATTGAATATCTTTGGCCCGTAGTACAAAGATGAACTGTTGATGTGCATGATTATGATCAGGAACTGTGAATTTGTATTATCTTGACTAATGATATTTCAGATGATAAAAGTTGATGATGTTTTTCCTAAAAAGAGAACCGAGTGGACATTATAGTCTGCATTATTCTTCTAATAGATTACTCATTCCGCTGCTATTATTGATCTGAACGTTGTTTAAGAATTTAACTGCAGTTTTTGATATAAACCTTGTAGTCTATTGTATTCTATCAAGAACTCAACTGTTGAAGACTAATGATAATTTATTCGTCATTATCTTAGTCATGATATTCTTTACTGGGCTATTTGAGCTCACCCTTTCTTTTGTTCCATTGTTTTTCAACAGGAGATGAAAACATAACAGGGTCTAGCCGGGGAATGGAGTGAGGGTCCGAGGAATAGTTATCATAGTCTTCACGTTTTGTAAAATAGTGTGACAATAATAGTGAAGACTTAGTTGTGTATTATTATACACTGTATTGTTGTACGTTGTGCTTTGTTGTAATAATTTTGTTGTAGTATTTTGACGACTCAAGTTTGGGCTGTGTGGGCCCAAATTTGGGGGCGTCACAGTGTTGTAAGACCCCGAATTTTATGAAATACAAAATTTAATTTTTCTTCATATATATTTTTTTTGAAACAGTAAGTGGTTAAATTAACAAAATTGAAAGTTAAGGATGTTATGTGCAAATTTTATTTTGTCGGACAATATTCGCTTTGTCGGGGAATATTCGTTTGGTCGGGGAATATTCGTGCCGTACGACGGCGCCGAAATAATAAATTATTGGTGGACCCCACAACGGAATATTTGTCGGATATAGAAAACGACAGAAGTAACCTTTTTAAATAAAAATAGTCAACGGAACTGTTAAAATACCGGTGATAAAAGAATAGTAGCATACGGTAGTTTATGGTATTTTCTGTAGCACACGGTACTCTACAGTAACACACGGTATTGCATAGTGTCTCATATTATTGGTCTGATAATTGACACCGTAACTGTTACGCATCATTTCATCGATAATTGTCACTGCATAATATTTTATATTATCAATTCAATAATTGTTGTTACACAGTATTTTGCATTATTGATTTAATAATTGTCATTACACTGTATTTTATATCATTGAGTCAATAATTGTTGTTGCACTGTTTTTAAAATTATTGAACCTAATAATTGTCACAGTAACATATGCACAGTAATTCACATTATTGAATCAATAATTGTCATTACACAGTAACGTATGCTTTATTTTACATTATTGTTATCTCTATTATGATGTTATTTAAACAGTTGTATTTCATTAATTTATTGACTTGATATCTAAGAGCTAACTATACTGTATTTATAACAATTAGTCATAATAATTGAATTGATAAAGTTATTTGTTTATAATATAAAGTTAGGTGATTATTAGGTGATATGAAATGAATGGTGTAGATTAAAGTGTGAATTATTGTTGAATAATTGAATTGATTTGTTTATAATATAAAGTTAGGTGATTATTAGGTGATATGAAATGAATGGTGTAGATTAAAGTGTGAATTATTGTTGAATAATTAAATTGATTTGTTTATAATATAAAGTTAGGTGATTATTAGGTGATATGAAATGAATGGTGTAGATTAAAGATAATATAATATTTGAAATGGATGGTGTAGATTAAAAGGTGATCTTTAAATGAATGGTTTAGATTAAATGAATGATAAGATTTTTGGCTATAAATAGAAGCCTTAACTTAAGGATTTTTCATAAACTTCCTTACTTGTTCTTTCTTTCTCTCTCTAAATACTTCTTGTGAAAGTTCTCTCTAAGTGTGCTTAAGTCATCTTGAGTATTTGTGAAGATCTATAAGTATACGTGTACTGTTCAAGTTAATCAACCT
The DNA here is from genome assembly GCA_947179155.2 of Hedera helix. Taxonomy (NCBI): domain Eukaryota; kingdom Viridiplantae; phylum Streptophyta; class Magnoliopsida; order Apiales; family Araliaceae; genus Hedera; species Hedera helix. The sequence continues at coordinate 54,042,312 of OX359268.1, read as the reverse complement.
CATTTAAATCAATATCCAGTCACGTGTTACGGTAAGGGATACCATCTTTTTCATCTTCCATTATTCAAACATACTATGGTAAGGGATTATCATTATTTGATTCTCGATAATAATATTGTTTCTTCCTTACTCATAAGACGTACCTTTTATTTCCATGTATTAAATTGTGGGAATAACCTTACGGAGCGGATTGCCGCCTGTTGGTGAATAACCCTTTGTATTAATTTCCTTCACCTTTTGTTAATCAAACCTGCTACGGTAAGAGATATTATTTTCTTTCATACTCCTAAATCGAAATTTATTATGGAACTATTGCTTCTATAATTCCTGAAAATATTATATGTTCCATAATAGTTGAACTTCGTTATTTCAACTGAACCTTCCTATTTACGTGAACCTTTCTATTGAATTGTAACCGTTATTCTGAACTGTGGATCTTGAATATCATTTTTAAATTTCACTCCACATCATGTTGACAATTTGGACATTATTTGAATCTGTACAAAGTAAACTTCCGATACTTATTGTTATCCTATTTCTTTTGTTCATCATTTATATCATTCTAATCATCCAAAAATCAAGCTGTTGTGAATATCTGTGGCCGGGGGCACAGATGTGATATATTTGTTGAACAGATGATAGGTTAAAGGCGATATAATAGGTTAAAGGCGATACATCTGTTCGGTGTCTTTTATGGCACGTGGTGAATGTTCTCTTTGGCCCGTAGTGCAAAGATTAACTGTTGTTTGGTATGATTATGACCAAAGGCTGAATCTGGTATAATCATGACCGTTGGTGTTATATTGAATGTCTTTGGCCCGTAGTGCAAAGATGAACTGTTGATCTGCATGATTATGATCAGGAACTGTGAATTTGTATTATCTTGACTAATGATATTTCAGATGATAAAAGTTGATGATGTTTTTCCTAAAAAGAGAACCGAGTGGACATTATAGTCTGCATTATTCTTCTAATAGATTACTCATTCCGCTGCTATTATTGATCTGAACGTTGTTTAAGAATTTAACTGCAGTTTTTGATATAAAACTTGTAGTCTATTGTATTCTATCAAGAACTCAACTGTTGAAGACTAATGATAATTTATTCGTCATTATCTTAGTCATGATATTCTTTACTGGGCTATTTGAGCTCACCCTTTCTTTTGTTCCATTGTTTTTCAACAGGAGATGAAAACATAACAGGGTCTAGCCGGGGAATGGAGTGAGGGTCCGAGGAGTAGTTATCATAGTCTTCACGTTTTGTAAAATAGTGTGGCAATAATAGTGAAGACTTAGTTGTGTATTATTATACACTGTATTGTTGTACGTTGTGCTTTGTTGTAATAATTTTGTTGTAGTCTTTTGACGACTCAAGTTTGGGCTGTGTGGGCTCAGATTTGGGGGCGTCACAGTTGGCATCAGAGCTTAGGGATATGGTCTTTAATGGAGATCTGGGGTTAGAACTAGGAGGGGAGAGACGAATAGAATCAATCACTAGTGTGTCCTACCTAATTAGATTTTGTTATCTAATGAATCGATTTAAATATAGGAACATGAAGAGATGAGTCAGTTTGTTTGAACTAACAATTATTTTGTGACTACAGTTGAATATGGCATATGAAAATCAGGAAATTAACAATGGAGTGCCCGAAACCAATGTACCTGCGAATCAAGAGACGACGAATAATCTTCCTACAAACTCAGAGTTGAATCATTTGCCTAAGGCAAAAATTATGCGTGTTCTATCCAGTAAGGATGAAGGTGAAAGCTCTGCTACAGTCGTTCCAGATCCATTCTTAGAAGCAATTAAAGGAAGTAACGAACTTGCGGAAATTATTGCCTTTAATTTACTCACTAATTGGGAGAGTGATATCACCTGGTTATGCTCTATAACAAAGGATCAGAATATATGGACTTTTCATATTAGTCTTTGGGATTTATGGTGTTCCAGCTATGATTTTCAAGATTATTTAAAAATGATGTTTCTATACTTTTGGGCGTTACAATTTAGAGGAATTCAGGTTAAGTTAGTCACTATCGTGGAAACTGCAGTCTATCGAAAATACTATTTTAATGGAAATCATTGGTACCTTACTACTGATGAAGTTGATGAACCCGAGAAACAGTTTGCTAGAAAATTATTCAGTGGTATTCCCATGGTTGAAATACGTGAAGATCCGAATGAAGTATTCGGGATTCGATTTGACGATAACAGTCAAGAAACCGAATGAGGTGATAACCGGTAAGCTATTCATAAATTCTCGTGAAGTCTATGCCATATTAGATACTGGCTCTATCCACTCTTTTATCTCACCTATATGTACTCAACGTTTAAATTTGACTATTGAAAACTTAAATCTTGTCTTATCAGTTGAAACCTCATTGGGAGAAATACCTATTACAATTACTATCTATAAATCTTGCCTAGTTCAAATCAACAACCTCACATTACCTGTTGACCTTATTTCTTTGGAGATGCGTGAATTTGATGTGATTTTAGGAATTGATTGGTTGACTACCCATCATGCTAAAATTAATTGTTTTCATAAGATTATTAGTTTTCATATTCCTAATCAACCTGTCATGCAAATTCAAGCAACTAAACCATTGAAATCTATAACTGTTATTTCTAGCCATAAAGCCATTCGTTTATTGAAAAACGGATGTCAAGCCTTTTTAGCTCATGTCACTGATTTGAACAAAAACACGTCAAACTTGAATGATATTCCCATTGTTAATGAGTTTCCTGACGTTTTTCTGAGGAACTTTCTGGCTTATCCCAAACCGTGAAATTGAATTCTGTATCGATCTTGAACCCGGCACTAAGCCCATTTTTAAAGTCCCATACCAAATGGCTCCCATAGAACACCAAGAGTTGAAAGTTTAATTACTAGATATCGGTATCATTCATTCTAGTACAAAACTTATATCGAGCGAGGAATGCGAGAAGAGTTTTCAAGAACTCAAGAGGAGACTTGTTTCAGCTCCTGTTCTAACCATACCATCAGGATCAGGAGAATTTGTTATCTACAGCGATGCTTCTGGCAAAGGTCTAGGCTGTGTCCTTATGCAACATGGAAAGGTTATAGCCTATGCCTCTCGACAACTCAAAGATTATGAGAAAAATTATCCTACTCATGATCTAGAGTTGGCAGCAGTCGTTTTCGCGTTAAAGATCTGGAGACACTACTTGTACGGAGAAAAGTGGATATCTATACGGATCATAAAAGTCTCAAGTATTTCTTCACCCAGAAGGAACTCAACATGCGACAACGACGTTGGCTTGAGCTGTTAAAGGATTATGACCACACAATCCAGTATCACCCGGGAAAGGCGAACGTTGTAGCTGACGCTTTGAGCAAAAAATCTTATGCAAGTACAAGTGCACTGCTGACAACACAAAAGTGTATTTTGTACGACTTGCAAAAAATGGAGATAGAGCTAAAGACACCAGGGATCCACTCGAAGATTGCTCACGTGCAAGTAGAACCAACTTTAATCGATAAAATTAAAGCTGTTCAAGCTACCGATCCGGAACTGATAAACATGATAAAGAAAGTACAAGAAGGTGCCATTTCCGAAGCAAGAATCGACGAGAAAGGAATACTTCGAGTCAACTCTCGACTCTGTGTTCCTAACGATCCTGAATTGAAGCAAAAAAGCATGATGGAGGCACACAACACGCCGTTTGCAATCCACCCAGGAGGTACCAAGATGTATCGAGATCTTCGACATACATTTTGGTGGAACAATATGAAAAGAGAGATTGCGGAGTTTATCTCAAGGTGCCTAACTTGTCAACGTGTCAAGGCAGAGCATCAAGTTCCTAAAGGTCCATTACAATCACTTGAAGTTCCCGAATGGAAGTGGGAACACATCAATATGGACTTCGTGACAGGTCTTCCAAAAGTTTCTCAAGGCTTAGATGCAATTTGGGTGATCGTAGATAGATTGACCAAATCTGCTCATTTCTTGCCTATACGAGAAAACTTTTCACTTGAACGTCTTGTCGATATGTACATAAATGAGATCGTGAGATTGCATGGCATGCCAGTTTCCATAGTTTCTGATCGAGATCCTAGATTCACTTCACGCTTTTGGATCAGTCTACAAAAAGCTATGGGCACTGAACTACGTTTTAGTTCTGCATATCATCCTCAAACGGACGGACAATCGGAAAGGACGATCCAGACCCTCGAAGATCTTTTGAGACTTTGTGTATTAGACTTCAAAGGAAGTTGGGATAAGTACTTGCCGTTGGTGGAATTTTCTTACAACAACAGTTACCAAGCAAGCATAGGCATGGCTCCATTCGAGGCTTTGTATTGAAGGAAGTGTCGCTCTCCAATATGTTGGAATGAGGTAGGAGAAGCAAAATTGTTGGGACCCGAGTTGGTACGCTTGACGACCGAAAAGATCCAAATGATCCGACAACGAATACAGACCGCACAAGAACGACAAAAGAGTTATGCTGATCTTCATCGGAGAGACGAAAGTTTCAACGTCGGAGATCATGTATTCTTACGTGTTTCTCCATGGAAAGGGGTTACGAGATTCGGAAAGAGAGGAAAGCTCAACCCTCGATTTATTGGCCCATTTGAAATCCTCGATCGAATAGGAACCGTAGCCTACAGACTAGCCCTACCACCAAGTATGTCTCGCATCCATAACGTTTTTCACATATCTATGTTACGTAAATATGTGAAGGACCCAAACCACGTCATTGAGTTAGAACCAGACGTTATAGCAGAGGATTTAACATACGAGGAGGTACCTGTTAAGATCCTGGATAAGAAGGAGCAGATCCTACGCTCAAAGGTTATACCTCAAGTTAAGGTTTTATGGAGGAACCAAGATACTGAGGAAATGACCTGGGAGCTAGAATCTGAGATGAAATCTAAGTATCCTTACCTCTTCGATATGTCAGGTACGTCAATTTCGGGGACGAAATTTCATAAGGAGGGGAGGTTGTAAGACCCCGAATTTTATGAAATACAAAATTTAATTTTTCTTCATATATATTTTTTTTGAAACAGTAAGTGGTTAAATTAACAAAATTGAAAGTTAAGGATGTTATGTGCAAATTTTATTTTGTCGGACAATATTCGCAATCTCGGGGAATATTCGTTTGGTCGGGGAATATTCGTGCCGTACGACGGCGCCGAAATAATAAATTATTGGTGGACCCCACAACGGAATATGAGTACAAAGAGTTATTCACCAAACAGGCGGCAATCCGCTCCGTAAGGTTATTCTCAGAAATTAATAATGAATGAATACGAAAGGTTATTCACCAACAGGCGACAATCCGCTCCGTAAGGTTATTCCCACAATTTAATACATGGAAATAAAAGGCACGTCTTATGAGTAAGGAAGAAACAATATTATTATCGAGAATCAAATAATGATAATCCCTTACCATAGTATGTTTGAATAATGGAAGATGAAAAAGATGGTATCCCTTACCGTAACACGTGACTGGATATTGATTTAAATGAGGTTGATTAACTTGAACAGTACACGTATACTTATAGATCTTCACAAATACTCAAGATGACTTAAGCACACTTAGAGAGAACTTTCACAAGAAGTATTTAGAGAGAGAAAGAAAGAACAAGTAAGGAAGTTTATGAAAAATCCTTAAGTTAAGGCTTCTATTTATAGCCAAAAATCTTATCATTCATTTAATCTAAACCATTCATTTAAAGATCACCTTTTAATCTACACCATCCATTTCAAATATTATATTATCTTTAATCTACACCATTCATTTCATATCACCTAATAATCACCTAACTTTATATTATAAACAAATCAATTTAATTATTCAACAATAATTCACACTTTAATCTACACCATTCATTTCATATCACCTAATAATCACCTAACTTTATATTATAAACAAATCAATTCAATTATTCAACAATAATTCACACTTTAATCTACACCATTCATTTCATATCACCTAATAATCACCTAACTTTATATTATAAACAAATAACTTTATCAATTCAATTATTATGACTAATTGTTATAAATACAGTATAGTTAGCTCTTAGATATCAAGTCAATAAATTAATGAAATACAACTGTTTAAATAACATCATAATAGAGATAACAATAATGTAAAATAAAGCATACGTTACTGTGTAATGACAATTATTGATTCAATAATGTGAATTACTGTGCATATGTTACTGTGACAATTATTAGGTTCAATAATTTTAAAAACAGTGCAACAACAATTATTGACTCAATGATATAAAATACAGTGTAATGACAATTATTAAATCAATAATGCAAAATACTGTGTAACAACAATTATTGAATTGATAATATAAAATATTATGCAGTGACAATTATCGATGAAATGATGCGTAACAGTTACGGTGTCAATTATCAGACCAATAATATGAGACACTATGCAATACCGTGTGTTACTGTAGAGTACCGTGTGCTACAGAAAATACCATAAACTACCGTATGCTACTATTCTTTTATCACCGGTATTTTAACAGTTCCGTTGACTATTTTTATTTAAAAAGGTTACTTCTGTCGTTTTCTATATCCGACAAATATTCCGTTGTGGGGTCCACCAATAATTTATTATTTCGGCGCCGTCGTACGGCACGAATATTCCCCGACCAAACGAATATTCCCCGACAAAGCGAATATTGTCCGACAAAATAAAATTTGCACATAACATCCTTAACTTTCAATTTTGTTAATTTAACCACTTACTGTTTCAAAAAAAATATATATGAAGAAAAATTAAATTTTGTATTTCATAAAATTCGGGGTCTTACACCTTAGACCTTGAATTTGGTTCTCACAATCTAACTCATAATTGACATACACATACATAATATTCACTAACTAGTGAAATAATACATAATTATTCATTACAAAAGTAATATAAATCCCAAGGTCTTCTACTCTTTACTTAAACATAACATATCTTTAGGATTCACAAAAGGTTTACAAAATATAAAACATAATAATTAACATGCAATTCTATTGTTTGACATTTCTCTTATCCTCCTTGGAGCACTCAGGTTTAGCTGAAAAATAATTCATGATATAACAAGGGTGAACAACTACTCTACTTTGCTCAGCAAGTTTAAATAAACAATGAATATAACAAATGATGGTATATCATGAATGAATAGATTAACTTCTTAAGACGTTAACAATGTACAATAATTGTGAAGAAATAAAACATACGAACTATATTCAATAAAAGAGTTGTTTAGTTTATTTACTGTTGAGTGGCCACGAAAGGATTATGAATATACTTCAAAGGTACAACAGTCATTTGACTGAACCTTTAGAGTGTAAACACTTAAGTTTGGTACTTAAAGAGATCAACCTCTTGTACCTTATGTATATACATAAACATTTAAATATCTTTTGTTTTATTGGTTACCCGACATAATAAAGGGTTATTATTTCTCAGTCTTACTATATGAGTCTGTACCAACTATTGGTTTGGATAAGTTTCAACAATATTCAGATGAATGAATTTATACATGTAATGTCTAGTTGAACAATTAACATAGACTATTTCTTAAACAGTTCATGAATTAAAAAAACTTTAAAGTTTCAACAATTCAATATAGAATAAGTCCTCAATTTCACCAGGTGCAAATATCAATAATCAATATTGATGTAGAATAATTTTCAATAATTATCCAACTCAGAATACTTGAAAAATAAATACAAATTAAGTTAGAAAACTTGTTTTTTTCGTTAACTAAAGCCAACTCTTGTTCATCATCCTTTGAACGACCTAAATAATTTAAAAGTTGTCAACCAATTAGTAATTACAGAAATGGTTTAACTTAACTCATTAAACATATAACGCTTCATTTACTTTTTTAATCATTTAATGATAACTAATCATCAAACACATTTCCAGAAAATCATCAGGAAGAAATACATGGCATGCCACTGCTTCGTTGTTATTCTTTTAGTTCTAAAACCTCTGTTATTCTTCTTCCAAACCTCTCCTTCACCCCATATGAAAAGCAATCCACAGTGGTTTCCTCAGTTCCACATACTGTTGTGTACCCTTTGCCTTCTTCACTGGCACTTGACCATCTTTGACCACCCATATCACCAAATTCTTGACTTGTATCCGCGCCTACTTTACAACCTCCACCCTACCATACAAAGTAATACATCTCAAGGAAACACCCGTGGTGCCGTCCTCTTCTTCTTCTGCTTCACCTCTATGATTTTTCTTTTTCAGTTTCTGGCTGACGAGACGTTCTGATACGCTTTATAAATAGGATTTTTTTAACATTTTTTTTTTTTTAATGTTTTACACTTTTGTTGAAAATGGTATATTTATTTGTCATCTTCACCGGATTCCTTTTCATATAAAGAAAGGTAGACGACCCGCCCTACTCTCTCTGACGCATATCTTGAAACAGCATGGAAGCCTAATTAATCCAATGTGGCGATTTCCTATTGGCAGAGATACCAATTTGAGCCGCTAATGTGTTTTTCATCCCAGTCCAGCCTAATACCGGGGAGACCCAGGCCCGAAAAGAACGGATCCGGTTACGATAAAGTTGAAAATCAACTTTACTATAATAAATTATAAACTTTTTCATTACATCGTTACCGATACACATTTAATGTGATGAAAAAAGCTTATAACTTATTATGGTAAACCATAACCAAATCCAGAAAGTGGCGTACTGTTCAAGTAGGAGACATGTCACCAAAACAGGCCTCAACATGAAACAAGTCTGTCTGAATAAACCACAAATCGATGAATTATTGAGTGAAAAGATTGTCTTGTACAACAAAGCACCCTTCCAAACGATATTATACACTGGGCACCAGTAAAAAAGAAAGAAACGATACAACATAACTTCAGGACCACCTTGGTAAAGGAAGGGGGCTGCAGCAACATGGGGTTCAAAAAAATGAACCCTTCACTTGTAACCTTTAACCTTCAAAAGTTCCCCAACATTTCCTTCCTCCCCTGCAACCCAACCTGTTCTTAATTTCCTTCATCTACTATCTCAAGAATTGCCATCCAATACACCTTTAAGAAGATTCAATCCCTCCATTGATAAACTCCTACCAACTCGAGTTTGGGGCATCTCTATCTGAGGGGGAGGATCTGGGGAGAAACATACTATAATAACTGTCAGATTATCGCATGTATGAAGTTTGAGTGCTTCCCTTACCAGCTCTCTTGAGCATCTTTCAGGATCATTGTGTAACATTAATTCCTTCCTTGCTGTTGTCACGGCACACTGGCTGCTCATTACATCCCACAGACCATCACAGCCTATTATCAGGAATTCATCCTCCTCGCCCAATACAGTCTCCTGCAACTCTGGTTCGGCGCTCAAGGGACAGGTGGCAGAGCCCTTGGAGCTTTTCATGTGCCAATCTCCAAGAGCACGTGATACAGATAATTGACCATTGAGGTATCCGTCATATATGGCTCCCCCAAGTTTTTCAATTCTTGCCCTTTCGGATGTGCAGTTTGGCTTGTGATCTTTGGACAGCTCAATCGCTCTACCTCGTTTCCCCAGCACAGCACGACAATCGCCAGCATTTGCAATCACCATCATTCTGCAAAGAGTATAACCATGTTAGCAATAATCTAACCAAAAAAAAAAAAACTGGAGTCCTCAAACTTTAAGACCATACAAGGCATAAACCCAAAGACAACAGGGCATCTGACACTCAAAATATATACTATCGACACTATTGGGCTGCTTACTTACTACTCCACTGATGTCAATAGTATATATTGGGCTGCTTACTTATTACTCCACTGATGTCCAAATGAAACTCTAAATGTATGATCCAGATTTCTCCCCCTCAGGCACACAAACACATGCAGATAAGCTGCCACATCCACACTGCAACCACACAAAGAACTTCATATGTAGTGTGAAATTTCCATTACTCCTTATGAACATATCCCAGGGCTTAAAAACAGTAGTCCATCATGCCCATGATTTTTTTTATGGATGTGTCTTGTGAAAATTAATCTCTCTCAACTTCAAGGTAACAAGTAAGCAGCCCAATATATACTATTGATAATCGCTTTTTCATGAAATACATCAAGTAGCATACTCTCCTGTTCCTCCTTTATTTTTTCCTCTACCTCACATGACATCTTTCATAGAAGTTGCATTTGCTTGCAGTAATTGTGTCAAGTAGTGTCAATAGGCAGACCAGTGAAGCCAATCTGTTTGTGTATACTTGGGGTACTAAACCTCCCCCTACTACATGCTTGCAAAATAATTCTGATGGCAATAGTATCAAATCCCACTATCTAGATCATAATTCCAATGGATAAAAACAAATCAAAACCTCTAAAAGCACAGACACTCTTACCTTCCAAATATGAGAGCAGTAATTGCAGTGGTCCCAGAGGAGATGTCAAGAGAACTATCGTCTGCAAATGCATGATCAGCTTTCACAAAGGCATTCTTGATTGCCTTCTCCAAACATACAGGGAAATGAGAGTCCTCAACTATAAACTTGAGGATGTTTTTTCTAATAAATGATGCTGCATCGATACCACCATGGCCATCAAACACCTGTTGATGTAAGAGCACTAAATGTCAATTCATGGAAAGAATAAATGAAACACATTAAATTTTAGTTCATGAAATCATGGAAGCTGAAATAAGTTTTAGGTATATTTGTAACCTCTCAACCCATTCCAATTACGAACCCAAAATTGTCCCTAATTTAAAATAAAGAAAACAGTAGGGAAGCGTACCACATACTCACTTTTTTTAAAGAAAAGTGTACCACATATTTCAAAAAATAAAAGCATAACTAGAAATAATGCCAATAAAATAACCTTCTTAGAATGAATCAAACAACTCCCAGAGAATTCTTATTATAAGTGCCACACACATCATTCAGCACTTCGGTGAATCTCAAGGCTTTCAGTATTATCAGCACCTCCTTTAACCTTCAGCAACCTAACCTTATGGCATTTGTCATTAATACAGTTTACCCTATGTATAAAATAAACCTAAAATCAGCCTAGGAGTGGATGGAACTTCATATGGCTGACCAGCCATTAATAAGCATTCTCTCACAAAGGTCTCCAGTAAGGTGGAGTGAAAAGGACGTTTGGTACCGTCGCGAACAGCGGAGTTATGATTCTTTCCCTACCAATTCACACCTCAGTGAATTTTGGAATAAGTTCACTGTTACATTTTGTGACCCATAGACCTGGGCATTATAGTAGTTCAGTGCATAAGAGGCACACCCCCACCATACATGTTATCCTATTCTTCAACCAGGGTGCGATTTCCAGAGCAAAATAAAGTGACGATATTTTTCAAGAAGAGAACAGACTACAACGCCAAACAAGTTTGTTTCATTTTGAATGCTTAAAAGCACATTTGGCAGTTCAAATCAGATTTGCCAAATTATTAGATGTTACACTATCCTAGGCCCTAGTAGACAAATTTTTTTAAAGGATGATGCATTATTCTAATGCAAGATACTTAACCCTTTCCTAAAATGCATCCTTTAACTAGAGAGCAAGCTACTGGATACACACATTTAGTTTTGAGTGACTAGATACTCTTTTCACGTCACCTAACTATATGTGAAATAGTCAAATAAAAGCACTAATTAAATGCTAAGCAAAGTCATCATTGTTACCATTTAGAGCAATCTCTCAATGAGAGGTGGCAAAATAATAGGAGTATAGTAACCACACAGAATGTGCACAGGTGAAGGAAGCAATATAGACACCCGTTTATAGAAAAGAAAGCACAATGATGACATTTATTAATATGATGTCAAATTGGATAATTAATCAAAATGGAAGTTGTACATAACTCAAATTGTAGAAGTAGCAAAAAATAACACACCCCATAGAAAGCTCCAGGGGAAGGGAAACCTGCAGCTGCACTTGCACCTAATTGTTCAACAAGATTATCTATGCATATGTGCTCATCCTCCATGTACTGCTTCGGTCCTTTCTCAGCGCAGCTTCCTGATCGAAGGACAGGCAAGAAGTCAGATTTTGCATCTGTAGGCGACTTAATGCCAAGGACTCCATAATCAGATTCCTGACCAAGTTTAATATGGAAATGTCAGTCGCACAGCTTCAAAGTCGGTGGGAAAAGGAGGGAGAGGGGTAAACATGTCAGAATTGATACATGTGTATATATATATATATATACACACAAAAAAAAAACTAATAAAGTGGACACCGAACTCCTATTTCTTTGGGCAAAAATGACCAGAAAAGAAGAGAGAACTAATCTTGTAATAGTTGTAGATTTGGAATAGTTGTCACAAGGTTTTGCTTTCAACTTGGAGGCAAAGCAACATAAACATCAGAAGTACCATAACCTCATAGATATTATTATATTGGCCTACTTTCTTCAACTGAAAACAGACAATAAAATGGGTTTTGAAGTTTATTGGTTCCGATTCAACAAAGGCAGAATGTCGGTCGAGTTGTTACTTGTGAGAAAACATTTTATGATATATTAAATTCTCCATGAACAGTATTTTCTTTTTTACAATAAAATGTATGGCCCTGAAAGACCAAAATGCAATATCAACAAGTGTCTTCACTTTTCCATGTAGAAGTGGAATAATCTCAGATAGTCTAAACAAGGTCTTTCTAACAAATTAATTGGTATATTTGTGCATTCTTGGGTCAATAACTTATTCACATACATAAGTGAAAACAGTTAAAGTAGGCTACTATAAAGCATCCCGTGAAATCCGTAAATTGCACAGAACCGCTTCAACAATGCAGTAAATTTTGAGGGAATCTGATCAGTACAATCAGTTAAGGTGGCTCCAGTCTAAGAAACAAATTTGAACCAGCATACTATGATTTTTATATTTTTCATAAGTAACATTTTCAAATAAGACAATTGTGGCTCCATGCAGTTTCCAAATTCTATGCAATATGAAGTGAACCCAAAACTAAAAGGCAATACTGGTCTTAGGTCTTCAACTTCAATAGCTTCGTAATTGCTTTGGTTAATTGAATTTAACCGAAGTTTAGAACAAAACTAAACATAAAGTTCCTGACAAACCACAAATAGACAACTAAGAGCTTCGACATGACTTGAGACATACAACAGATTTTCTTACCAAATCAACAGCTCCTGTTATTGTAGCAGAACCTATGCTATACCGTACAACTGACAGATGCCGCGGAGGTTTTCCATTTCTCATCTTCTTCAAGTCCTCTGAATTCTCACAGATTTCATCTTTTGTGATAGACGCATTATCTTTATTGTAACCACCGTCTAATACCGTAAATAGAGGTGAGAAATCAGTACCCGCAGCCATATTGCTTTAAAATCATAAACTGAGCCCTTTAATAGAAATTAACGTTTCCTTAGGAATAAGGAAACAGAAAAGGAAGTCACAGTAATCTAGGCAGTACAAACTCTATCGATACTGTATGCTGGCAACCAAATTCTTTAAATTTAGTAGAAACCCAAGCGGCCAAATAGTGTTTAACCAAACGAAGAAATATGAAATCCCCAAGAGATTCAACTATATCAAAACTGTAATCTTTGTCGAATGTTGTCCTTCAACAATATGATAAAGAATAAAAAACAAGCAGCAATCGCTTAAATCTTCAAAATCCCACTAATTTTCAATTAAGCAACAATCGACCCCAATCAATTCAAAGTTCACACAATTCAAAGCTTAGCCAATCCTTCAGTCACTTGTTTTTGGAAAATCAACCAAACACAACAAACACAGAAACCAAACACGAATCCAAATCCTCCAAAAACCCAGATCAATTTCAATAATTTCCACCAAAGTTAGAACTTGATCCAAAATATACAACCGGAAATAACAAGTTACACATACAAGCTAAACAAATATCGTATAGCCCAGTAAAAGAACCAAATAATTAATCACAATAAACGAATGAAGTAAATAACCAAAAAGACTGATTCTTTTTTCCAGGAATATAAAGAAAAATGGAACGCCAGATAAAGAATAACAATTTCTCACAGATAGGAACGCCGGATAGAGAAAAATGGACAGATTTTCTCTCGTGTCCAAAAAACGATAAGAAAGAGAGAATTAATCAACCAAAAGGTAATTTCTCGTAAACGGTTGATGACCGGCGTAAACCGGCCGGTTTAATAGCTGTCAGGCGGGAGAGTATAAGATGCAACGTTGGTCGAATGTTATTCGTAGATTTCCGTCACGTGTTGGTCCACCGGTCGATACTGGGAATTGTGTCCCAACCGTTGGATTGTTTCCATGGAAGAGAATGGGCGATGAGGATTTTTTTCAGGATGCATGGGTAGGTTAGCTATCCTGCCGTATAAGCCTCTTTGGATTCTTTGAAGATACTGAATACGTGGCCATTTGTAATTGGAAGCAAATGGCCACTTCAACACTTGAAAGGGTAAGCCGGTAAGGAGGAAAGTGAAATAAAATATTCTGTGTTTGTGAAAAAATTATTAGATAGTTATGGAGTACGGTGTTTAATATTATTATTTATGTATTGTTATTTTAATATTTAATTTAAAATAAAATAAAACATTTTAAGAGTTGAAATGATAATATATGAATAGTGTAAAATATAACGTGATAGATGTCTCAGAATTACTGAATAATTATTCGCGTTTATGAGTTTACAAAATAAGTTTTTTTGTTTTCTTCTTTTTTTCCTTTTACCATTTTGAAATAAATAACAGAAAAAATAAGGTAGAAACTTTTTTTTTAATGTTTTAATATATTATAATAATTTATACTAACGGGAAATGAATTTAGGTAAGAGAGTGGATAAATATATTATTTGTATCACTCTATTACCGCATCTTACACTGTCGTTTATATCAGTTAATAAAATTTAAATATTTAACTTTTATAGTGATAAAAGTAAGTCACACCGTAAAAGAGATAAAGTAAAAAAAATTGAAATACCTACAATTGAACTTTCACTATTACATTACAAATAGTGGAAAGTCTTGCTATCATGCCTAGTTTAAGTGGAGAATCTTAGTATCATGCTTAGTTTAAAATTTGACACATTCGTTTTTCCTACATTATTTATAAGAATAATCATCAATCAAACCGAGTTTTAGCCTGATGTAAGTTTACTGATTTTATATATATATATATATATATATACTCATGATTGAATCCACAAGCAATTAACACATCTACGTTTTACTAATCACTCAATTAACATATCAACGTTTTGCTAATCATTTAGTTTGAAGTAGATGAGTACACACTTAATAATTAGTAAATGACTAAATGATAATGCGCTGATAATGATTTAGATCCCAATCTTCCAAGCTCACATATTTGGCACTATTCCTATTTTTAAAATTTATTTTTAACTGTTAAGATTTACATTAGCAGCACTTAAACATAGTCTCTCTTTTTAAAATAACTAGATTATTAATCCGTGTAAAGTACAATTTTTTTATAAAATTAATTTTTTTAAAATTTATATATAATATGAAAATACTTATATATGCATAAATAAACTTTAAAATAGTATATAACATTTAATAGGTTCATTAACATGTGTGCATGTGTGTGTGTGTATATATATATATATATATTACAAATGATACGAAGAGTTTATAAATCGTATCAAAAAATAGAGAATTTTGAATAATTGATCCAGTATTAACTCATGAATAATTAAAAATAACTCGATAAAATAATAAAATTATGTTGATAAAATAATTTTATACCTTAATATATATAGCTATTAATTATTGATTATTGTAACACAATAATTTATTACTATGAAAAAGATAAGTGTAATTTGCCGGTTACTCCGCTGATGCTTCTTCTTAGTGAAGTAATTTCTTTTTCTATGTGCTACAACTGCTGTTGCATATTCTTAATTATTGCTTTCCTTTTCTTTTGCCTGCCCTCTCATAAGGATGGGCAAAAAAAAAGAAAAAGGAAGAATAAAATCTAGAAGATCAAAAGAAAGGAAGGGAAGGAGGAAGAGAATAATAATCGGAAAGTGACATTTTTACAGAATTTTTTAATATTTTTACATATAAAGTGACAGTTAAAATTGTCGTTATAAACTTTTAACGATATTTTTCATATAAAAATATCTAAAAAATCCTGTAAAAATATTGCCTAATTAATTCAGGTCACTTTATTCTTTACTTCATTAAGTACGTCGATGAATGCTTTGTTCGCCAAAGCTTCCTCCAAATTGAAAGTCGGTATCTTTATAAAATAATTATGGTTTGTAAAGTTCACATGTACACCCCCTCAAATCAACTTTATTTATTTTTTTAAAAAATAATAATATAAATTTACTATTTTTATTGATATTTTTCTTTAAACTCAAAATAAAACGAGATAGCTAGGTAAAAAAATAAACAAAAATATTATTGATACAATATATCATGTCTAATACAATTTCTCAATAATTTATTATATTAAAAAAATCCACTCTTCGAAAGTTCTTAAATAAAATTATGTACATGTATATGTGTCGTATCTAATACAAACTTTAGTACTTAGAAAAAGTAAAAAAAAAAAAAAAGTTTTACTGTCATATCCTTCTTTTTTCTTTGGGTGTTAATATACGGGCAACCTAAATTAATAATTGCACATTCAATATAAGTGATTAATCTATCCCTTATTAAATAAGACCTCAATTCACTTATTAACGACATGTCAGTTTTGCCCTTTCAATCCATCATACAACCATTTAACCTACGAATAATAGTTTACATGCTTATAATTTTATTTTTTTCTGTTCGATGTGCATATCTAAGTTATAGACACGTATAGTTATTTTTTTTCTTTTATTTTTGTGACGGTGAAATTTATATTATCAATGATAAATCATTACGAGTGACGAAAAATATGATTTAAAAAACAGAAAATTCAAAAAGTGTATCAAGAAAGGTAGAACAAAATACTTATTTAACAAATTATAGATAACTAAACCAAAAAACATTGCAGCAATGCCAAGTATTAAACCAATGAATGATTTCTCTTGTTAATTGATTGGAGTGGATATGAAATTAAGGGAAGCTTTTGGAGATATTTTTTATTTGGGAAAATATTAAATTCTTAATTTATTGAAGAAATAAAGATGTACACCTCAAAAAATTTAACTTGAAAGCCAATGAATTTTCTAGAAAAAACTCTAGTCTCGATCACCCAGTAGTGCATGAGTAGCCAAAAAAATTACAGACGTGTCAAATATGGATTCTGTCGGCTTTCAATTTTCTTCATCTAGCCGTGCTTTCGTTTTCACCCAAACCCCACTTGCCATAATTATAGGTTTTTATTTCGTTTTATTTTTTTAACCATTACTAATTTGAACTTCAAAAGTTGTCAAGAATAAGACCCGGAGATGAGCTTTATTTATCAGTCAAAAAGTAGGAAGGACAGAAAATTGCTAATTATCTGCTATTCAATTGATCAATTCTCATGTTTTATACATGTTACTTTTTCCTGGCGAGTGTCCTTTAATCCGGGTTCACACCACAAAAGCCGCCTGACCCATATATCTAAATCTTCTGTATCTCAATTCTCAGCTAATCTTCCATATCTATCTTCTATTGGACGGCAGGTTTCCTTTTTCTTTCTTATTTATCAATGAATGTGCTTGATTCTGTTATATTTTGAGAATTGGTGGTTATTTACAACATGGGTTATGGGTCATACTTTGTGGATAGCATCTGATTCCTGTCTCTCATCTTATCTCCCCTTTTTTATTCTTATTGTTCTTATTCTTTCCCTACTACCCCCTCTTAGTTAGCAGTGTTAAATTGGGTATATGGGTTTTCTTTTTACACATGTTTCGTAACAAAGAGTGTGCTTATGCGTTTTTATTAAGTATATTTATTGAAACAATTCACATTTTTATTGTCTTGCAAGTAGTTGTAGTAATTTTAATTTTTGTTTTTCCAGCTTTAATGTGAAATTTTGCAAAGTCGTCAACAAATTGTTTAAAACTCTCTTGCATACCTAGGTGGTCGGTCGGATTGATACCAGTGATGCATAGATGTTGGTGACATTCATATAAAATGAATGTGATTTGTGTTCTTCCGTTGTTGTTACTATTCTCTTTTGGAGTTTTGACAAACGGGCTTAGCAGAAACATTTCGTCAAGACCAGCTATTGTGAATATTGGAGCGATATTCAGTCTTGACTCTACTATTGGTAGACCTGCTGCAATTGCAATTAAGGAAGCTGTGAAAGATGTGAACTCCAATTGGAGTGTTCTTCATGGAACCAAACTTCATGTTGATATGCAAAATTCCAATTGCAGTGGGTTTCTTGGCATGGTTGGAGGTACGTTTTTTATGCAACCAATACATGATAATTCCCCCTTTATAGTTTCTGAGAGGAATTAGGGAGACGCTAATATGCTACACTCTAAATCTTCTTCGCTCTGCTTTTACTGTTTCTGGCAAGGTCCTTCAATAATCACCTGTAGTTGTATATACTTTTGTTGTCGCAGAAAATAGAGAATTTAACGACCTACTAGAACAAAGTTATTTTTTTGGTTCTTACATTCATTATATCCAGCTGTTTTGTTGCAGTAGTGTCTATCAATCCCAAATAGATAGTGATAAATGGTTCTTGCTTACAGCTTTGCAATTTATGGAGACCGATATTGTTGCTGTTATAGGTCCACAATCTTCTGTAGTTGCCAATGTTATGACTTTCATTGCAAATGAACTCCAAGTCCCTATCTTGTCATTTGGTGCCACAGACCCCACTCTATCCTCTCTTCAGTTCCCTTTTTTTGTCAGGACGACACAAAGTGATTTGTACCAGATGACTGCAATAGCTGAGATTGTTGATCATTATGGTTGGAAAAAGGTAATTGCGATTTATATTGACGATGATTATGGAAGGAATGGAGTGGCGGCCTTAGATGATGCACTTGCAGCGAAGCACTGTAAAGTCTCCTATAAGGCAGGGATTCCCCCTGGACCTGGTGTTGGCCGGGGTGATATCATGGACATTCTTGTTAAAGTTGCATTAATGGAGTCTCGAGTCATGGTTTTGCATGTGTATCCTACACTGGGTTTCACAGTATTTTCTGTGGCACACTATCTCGGTATGATGGGTGATGGCTATGTGTGGATAGCAACGGATTGGCTTTCATCTGTTTTGGACTCCTCTTCACCCCTTCCTTCGGAGACTATGGATTCAATGCAAGGAGTTCTTGTTTTGCGTCAACATACACCAAATTCAGATAGAAAGAAAGCATTTTTCTCTAGGTGGAACAACTTGACTGGTGGTTCTATTGGGCTGAATACTTATGCCCTTTATGCTTACGATAGTGTTTGGCTTGTTGCTCATGCTATTGATTCATTTTTAAGTCAGGGGGGAATTATTTCTTTTTCTAATGATTCTAACTTACGCTCTGGAGGTGGTAATCTTCACCTCGAAGCAATGAGCATTTTTGATGGAGGAAAATTCCTGCTGAATAACATATTGCTGACTGATTTTGTTGGCTTGACGGGGCCTATCAAATTTAATCATGATAGGTCTCTTGTTAATCCTGCATATGATGTTATTAATGTTATTGGGACTGGTTTTCGTCAAATTGGTTACTGGTCTAACCATTCTGGGTTGTCAACTTTACCTCCTGAGACACTCTACTCAAGGCCAGCTAATTTCTCAAGTGCTACACAACAACTGTACAGTGTTGTTTGGCCAGGACAGAGAGTTACAAAACCTCGAGGATGGGTTTTCCCAAACAATGGGAAGTTACTGAAAATTGGAGTACCTGATCGTGTAAGTTACCTGGAGTTTGTGTCAAAAGTGCGAGGCACTAACACTTTTAAGGGGTTCTGCATAGATGTATTCACAGCTGCTGTTAGCTTATTACCATATGCAGTTCCATATGAATTTATCCCCTATGGAGACGGCCTGAAAAACCCAAGCTACATGGAGCTTGTGACTAAAGTTGCAACAGGGGTGAGTACAAAGAAAGAAAAGAAAAGTTGGTCTCTCAAATCTTAGAATGGCAGTTTTATGCTTAGCTAATTCTTTTGATTTTGCCACAGGATTTTGATGGTGCGGTTGGTGACATTGCCATTATCACAAATCGAACAAAAATTGTCGATTTCACACAACCGTTTGCGGCATCTGGACTTCTTGTGGTTACCCCATTTAAGAAGTTAAACACAGGTGCTTGGGCGTTTTTACGACCATTTTCTCCACTATTATGGGGAGTCACTGCTGCTTCCTTTCTTGTTGTTGGTATAGTTGTTTGGACTTTGGAGCACAGGATAAATGATGAGTTCAGAGGGTCACCTAAGAAACAGCTAATAACCATTCTGTGGTGAGTTCTTTTAGCTATATCTGGTTATTGTATTACACAGTAACTTCTCATTTATATTTCTTGTTAAACTACTCATTCTTATTGATGCAATTTCGGAACGTGTAGCTTTAGTTGGCTAATGTACCTCTTAATTGCAAAATCATGTACCAGTGGGATGAATACCATTTAAAGTGTCAACTCCCGCTCGTTTTATATTTGAACAAGCTGGGACATTAATTGTGCAGATGAGTAATGGTCAATATTTGTTGCACAAACTTCTTTTTTTGGTATGTGAGTCCTTATTTTGATAAGTAATCTAAGAAAACTGAACTATTAAAGTTAATGAATTCCACTTTTTTGGGCGGAGATTAAAGTGGAAACTTGAAAAACTTAATAGATGACTCTATTTTCAGAATTTCCACAGGAGGTCATATTCTAGGTAATACAATCTTTTTTAAAGTTATAACAAAACTAAGCCAAACAAAATAAAATTTAAAGCTTTAAATAGCAAAAAGGGAACTTTGTATTTGATCATAATGGCAGGAATTATTTTGCATCACATCTTGTCTCAGGGCCGCTGAACAATTTGCAAGAACATTAAATCATGTCACCCCTTGATAACTATCTCTTTTCAAGAAACTGAAGGACTATAACAACTGCATTTACTCAGAAATGTATATTGCAGCGGTTTTGATCATAAGTAGAGAGCTCAAGTTTGACAAAATTTCATTTCCATCTTCCATTTTGGGAGGGAGAGAAGATATTACAAGGGTCTCGATTATTTAGTGTAGAATTTTCTGCCCGGAGAATGCATCTTGCTAACTGATAGTCTGATACAGCCAGTCTCCTCTAGGCAAAGGCTGGACTAGGATTTGATTAAGGTTTGACCTTTTGTAGTATATTTTCTTGGGAGTGAGATGTCATATGAGGAGCAGATACCTTTCAGGAATTTCAAAGATAACATATAACATTGAAATGGTTCATTTACTAAGTAAATATCATTATTGTGGCCTTAGGACTCAAACCTCTCCACTTTTTAGTATGAGATTTGAGTCTTAAATGTCAACCATTTCAGCAAAGTATATTCTAGTGCACATCTATCTACTATGATATACTGAATATATTACAAAGGTGTAGTGTTGGAGAATCTAGAGCTGAACCCTTATATTATGCATAAATTACACTTAAGGTGATTAACCTCCTGAATGAATCAATTTAATTACAGTGAATGGCTTTGTAACAAATTATGCAAAGTTTTACAGCAACTGCAGTTTGCGAACTTGTTTTGTGTCCTATGGTTTTCTTGGTTTGTGGAGTAACTCATGATTTTCTTGTTCAAACGTATAATTGATGAAGATGTACACACTCTCTCTTTCAAAAATGCATCACTTTGTGATAGTAAATGAACTTGTCATAACTATATATATATTTTTAAAAGTATATGAACTTGTCATATGGACTGATCACTTCTTTAGCAAGGTGAACATCTACCTTCTCATTACTAAAGTGACTGGTGTGTGACAAAATTTTGTTTTCTTTCCTTTCAGGTTTAGCCTCTCTACTCTATTTTTTTCCCACAGTAAGTGAGGCTCTTGTTCTTGCGGAGACCTTATATAGATATACATGTATGTATATATATATATATGGTAGGAGGAATGAAACAGCAGAGCTTATTTCTGATTCTGTCTATTCTATGCAGGACAGAACACTGTGAGTACCCTTGGTCGCGTAGTGCTAATACTATGGCTTTTTGTCGTTCTGATAATCAACTCAAGTTACACTGCAAGTTTGACATCTATCCTCACAGTGCAGCAGATGTATTCTCCAATTAAAGGAGTTGAAACCTTGAAAAAATTGAATGAGCCTATTGGATACCAAGTGGGCTCTTTTGCGCAACATTATTTAAGTGAGGAAATAGGTATAGATGCATCAATGCTTAAAGCCCTCGGTTCACCAGAAGAATATGCTACAAAACTTGAACTTGGTCCGGAGAAAGGAGGTGTTGCTGCTGTGGTCGATGAACGTCCATATGTAGATCTTTTCTTGTCAAGCCGGTGCAAATTCAGGATTGTAGGTCAGGAGTTCACCAAAGCTGGCTGGGGTTTTGTAAGTTTCTATATTATTTTACTGCTCTATTTATGTCCAAACTCCGAAGAGCATATGCGATACAAAATAGATATTGTAGTTAAATTCTCTCCCAAGGACCCTCTCCCAATTTTTTTAAAAAAAATACTAAAACAGGCATAGTTTACGTGATACCAGTAGAGAACTAAAGTGTTGGCTGTCTTGAACAAATAGAACTTGTTCAATTTTCTTCTGAACAACATTTTAAGGCGAAATTTTGTCTTCCGAAATATATTACTTGCATAGTATCTTTCATTTGCCACACGTGACACTCGGAATGATAGGAATAGATTATCATGGTTTAATTAAAATGCGTATTAGGAGATAAAAGATGTATTATTGTCGAAGAATAATTGAACAATGCTAGAGTCCCTTTCGAAGATCTTGTAGACTTAATTTCGATGTGCTTCCATTGTGGAACTAGTGATTTGTTGGAAAGCTGTAAGCCTATACTGACTTCTACATGGAAAGAATAGGGGGAAATCCATACAGACCCAAAAATGACTGATTTGTTCTACTTGGCTTCCTTGATAATAGTTCAATTTTGGTGGGATATGATTGGATTTACTTTAAGTATTGAACGTAGCTAAGTGCGTGGTTATAAAATTCTTACTTCTGTGTTTGTTTGGCATTATTTTTTGACACTTGTCTAGGTTTTAAAATAATATGTTTTAAGTTGGAAATACTTTCTTATAGAAGGGTTGATAGTTCAATTAAGATTTATCTAGCAAACAATGCTTTGATTTGGGAAAATAACATCTACTTGACACACTAGATTACCTAACTATATGTTCAGCTGAAACTACATAGTTTGTGGTAATATGTATAAAAGTAATTTGATGGTGACTGCCACTTAATACTTTATAGATTTAAGCTATGTAAAATTTATATATATTTTGTTGATTTTATAGTTTTTAGGATTAGCTCAACTGGTTCATCTATTTTAAGGCCCAATTCTTCTTTATGAGAATAATGAAGCCAACAAAATCATGAATATGATGTCAAGTATCCAAAACTAAGCTTCAGGTCTACATTGATCTAGTGTCCTTGCATCTAAATCTTGACATTTTGACTTAGTGCTCTCGCTTTGTCTACTGGGTGGGAGAGATGGTTGTGTGAGATGAGAGAGAGAAGCTAGTGAGAAGAGAGAAGATAGGTGATTGAGGTGGGAAGCAGAGGATTTATGGATCAAGTTGGGTGAGCTGTACTGCACATTGCAGATGCACCAATTCATCAAAACTACATAGTCTTGATTTCTGACTAAATCTATAGAGAAGTGATCAAGTGTGTCAAGTAGATGTTAATTCTCCAAATAAATATATACTACAAGACTTTCTGAGACAATCAAATGGTTTTCAATAAATTCTTCATGCTTTTGTGCTTAATTAATAGCAGCTTGCTCGAGTTAACTGGTATCTTTTCTAGGTGTAACAACTATTATATGTTAGTTACCAACGTACTATTGTCTTCTCCTTTGTTTTGATTGTATTTTTAGTCGGTGAGCCAATAATACACTGCCAAAAAGAATATCACAACATACTTTTTGGTAAACTTCTACTTGGAAACGCTAACATCCTAATCCTCTTTCTAACTTGAAGTCTGAACATGAACAATCAAATTAACTGTTTCTTTTGATGAACAGAATCCTAGTATATTTTTTATTTTGATTTTAGCCACAACCTTATTAATTAGTAATTTCACTCCTAAAACTTAGATGGATGTTTGATACTTGAGCCGCGAAATTTTGCATCATGTTTGGCATAATCCAAAATGCATTTCTGCACTAAACTATCCCTCACCATTTAATGGCCATAGACTCTCTTTACTTCGCATAGTTGCATTTTGTCAAATTTGTTTTAGAATATTAAGTAAAAAAATGAAAGGGTCACAGATATAAAGTTCTAATTCTTTCTCATTTCGTTATATCTTTTTTCTAGGCATTTCCACGGGACTCTCCCTTAGCCGTTGACTTGTCTACATCAATTCTAACACTATCAGAGAATGGAGATCTACAGAGGATCTATGACAAATGGTTGACAAGAAGCACCTGCAGTTTAGAGACTGCTGAACTTGAATCTGACCGCCTTCACCTACAAAGTTTCTGGGGCATCTTTCTTATTTGTGGCATAGCTTGCTTCATTGCTCTTTTCATATATTTCCTGCAGATTATGCACAAATTTCGCCATTCTCTCCGTGCTGATTCTGTTTCAGATGGCCAGGGCAGCATACGTTCTGGGCGTCTTCAAAAACTATTGTCATTAATTGATGAGAAGGAAGATCTGTCGAAGAGACCTAATAAAAGAAGGAAAGTTGAGATATTAACTCCGGAGGACAGTAGGGATTTTGAATTGGGAAGAAATGCTGAAAGGAGACAAACACAACTATCTTCAGAGAGCAATATCAGCTTGACAAGTTAGGTCACGTTCTTTGATCGAACAAGATCTGTTTAATACCATGAAAATGTAGGAATTTTATATCAATAATTTCAAGTGGTGATTGCTGATTATATGTGCTAAATTTTGTCTTAATCTCCAGCCAGTACAGGGTAACTTTAATATTTGAAAATCAGAGAGAGAGAGAGAGAGAGAGAGGAGATGATTGAGGAAAACCCATAAATGTACATATATTACTGATAGGCTTTTTCACTGGTAATTAAATTTTGGAGCCTACATGTTTGACTTGGATTTATTCTTAAATTTGATGTTTGTATTTTAAGCACTTGAATTTTTACTGTTGGTTTGCACTTTGCAGTTAGAATTTGTCATAACCGAATCTTAATCATTGCAGAAATTTGAAAGTAGTTGAGGGGGGCGGGGGGGGGGGGGGGGGGGGCGGTTGTATATTAGTTGATAATTCCTCGCTCTGCTAATTAAATGATTGCTGCAGCTAATTAATTCAATTTATTGTATGGTCTTTTAACTCTCCTTTTGTTTGTGCCGAGAGGATTTTTAATGTAGCTGTAAGCCTTGTCGAGGTAATCCTATCTGTTTTGATAAATATGCTCTTCAGGGATTATCTTATTTGTATCGTTTTGGCGTAAGACTGCAACTCCACGGGTATTAGCGTGTTAAATTCTTCTGAATAATTTATTGGTACATTACTTTTTACACCTATTTTAAAGTATATGCTGAAAATCACATATTTTTTCAAGTATTTTTTTTTATAACAATTTAATGTATTATATTTTCAAAATCCTGGATTTAAGTTGTGGGTGAAAAAGTCATTTGGTAATCGCATAATCATATCTTGGATTGATAATAAGCATTCATGGCACATGATGCATGTGCATAGATCTTGTAAACAATACCCACTCATATAAAAGATTTCAAAACTTAACTTGGCAACAATACCCTTTCTAAAGGCATCATTGACATCTTCGGCTGAAAGTCCTTTCTTGGCAACAGTCACAACAACGGATACGTTAGGTGTGGGCACTCGAAGAGCAATGCCATTGAGCTTGCCCTTTAGTTGGGGTAGAACTAGAGACAGCCTTGGCTGCATCAGTAATTGTTGGGACTATGTTCAGTGCTGCAGCTCTGGCTCTCCTCAAGTCCCGGTGTGAAGCATCTAATAGCCTCTGTATACAAACACAAAATTACCAATAATGTCTTTCTACCTGATCCATAATAGTTTTTCTACAGAACGATAATGTCTGCTAAAACTGAATATAGAATCTGTTGCCAGACCTTAATATATGATCGATCAAAACCAACATGTTTAATTCTCAAAATGTTTTTGCCATTTGTCTCTAAACCAGTGAATTGATACAAGATAAATGACAAATTTATAATTTTGTTTCCTTCCGATTATGTGAGTACCTGGTCACCAGTGTAGGAATGCGTGGTTGTCATTGCTCCCTTGACAATACCTGCATATTAAATGATGAGGGAACATTTAAATTTTGCAGCACTCAATACTTATAATGGTATCTTTCGTGAGTGAAACTTATCACATTAGTTTAAACTGCAAGTGAAAAAACGATGCTCACCGAATTCTTCATCCATGACCTTCACTAAAGGAGCCAAACAGTTTGTTGTGCAAGAAGCATTGCTGCAATCGCAAAATATAAAAAACAACTTTGTATTTAGATTCAACCATAAGAAAGATAGATGTCTATAAACTTAGCCATAACTTCATTTTTTCTTGGTGGATGTTTCTTAGATATGCTGACCTGATGATGTCAGCAACATCATGGCCATAATCCTTTTTGATTACTCCAACAACGTAGGTAGGAATGTCAGCTCCTTTCGCTGGTGCAGTGATAATAACTTTCTTGGCACCTGCTTAGATGTGCTTCCCAGCTCCGGGGCCATCCACAAATACACCCGTTCCCTGCAGTTCGCATAATTCAGTTAGTTTAAACCAACTAAAATTACTTGTTCAGCACAAAGTTTATTTATAAGGTTAAAACGTGACCGTTAAACTTGGAAATATATGTTCTAGTTTCTCCTAATTGTAAAAGTAAGCTCCCAGGTCTTATATAATTATTTTAGTTCGGATAAGTTTTAGGTTTCGTGATAGCTGAGGTACATATTCTTTCCAGTTTTTTTTTTCTTTCTGGGGATAAATTATACCACATTAATGTCCGGAATTAAATTATTATAGATCAAAATTATACCTTGATAACAATGTCGATTCCAAGCTCTGCCAAAGGAAGCTGGAGAGGATCTCTGTTGGAGACAACCTTGATGGGCTTCCCATCAACGCTGATGGTTTCATTGTCCACTATTTTAACATCGGCCTTGAAAGTGCCCAGCATTGAGTCATACTTCAGCAAGTGAGATGCCTGTACTTGCAATGCAAATTAGCTAGTAAACAAATGGGTGAAAGATTTAATTAATTACCAAATCTCCACTAATTGAGTTAAGCTTGGCAATTCATGGGAATAGAAAGGGTAATATATTTACTCACATTCTTGACACCGCCACTGTCATTGATAACTATGACTTGGTGAGTCCTTGCGCCCGTGCCAGCAGCGGATAAAGTTTCTGCCAATGCGTCCAAAACCATTGATAGCTACCTTCAATTTGGCAGCTGTTTCTCCTTTAACAGGTGATGATCCTGTAGTCTAGTTTTAAAAACAGCAGAACAACTTATTACTGCCAGATTTTATCATTTATGCAAGGGAAAGTAATATTTAGTCAGTAGTTCTGTTTTCTGAAAATTCATCCGTATTCAGAATCACGCATATATGCTCCACAATATGGATAAATTTAATGGTTTCAAATGCTTTTGAGACATATTCCGTTTGATTTTTAGACATATTAATTATTGATATTTAGATTGTGTTTTAGATTCATATAGTCTTGAACACCTATTGTATACAACAATTTCAAATATGAGTCCCAAAACTGAAAATTGACCATCTGAAATACTTTCCAATATTCACTCAAAGAAAAATGGGTAATTCTGATATATTTATGCTAAGCATCTATTATAAGAAAATGTATATGTGAGCACTAAACTGTTAAGAATGTCAAACGAGAAAAAATCTATAAAAGTTTACAAAAAATACCAACCTTAGGAGTAAGTTGGGCAGCCACCAAATGAAAGAAGAATCCTTCCCTAGCATTCTTGGCACATGTCAGGGAAACACTGGATCGAAGTCCAGAGAACTCGGCTACTTCAAGTCTCTACACACAGAAAAGATAACAAACTTAAATTTCTGGTAATTAAAAGGCAAAAGAAAAAAGAAAAATAGCTGCCTATTAACGAGTACTGCAAATGTACACGAAGAGAGGGAAAGAACCTTGGAGAAGCATTGAGTAGGGAAAGAATGAGAGCTTTTGGAAGGAAGCCTTGTAGTAGTTGGGATTCTAGAAGAAGCCAGAGCTGCATTAATGGCCATGGCTGCAACTAAAGACTGGGGACAATTACTTCCTCGCCTATATGCTTGTATTTTTCCTTTTCAACTCCTATAATACAATTATGTCTCAATTGCAAGGAAAAATAAAGGTTGCAATTCGGGTAAAGGAACCTGTAGTGAACATGAACGTCAAAGAGACGCGAGATAAGATCACGTTTTGGCCTTGCACCTTCAAAATCCTTGTCACAGATATTCACACTTTTTCATTATCTTTATATATGGGCGGCTGAAATTATTCAGTGATCCTGGGGTACTGTTACGCGGTGTTTAAGGTCGATCACATCTCTCTATTTCAATGGTGTTTCATTGTTTGTAACTCTGAACTTACTGAAATGAGAAAATGTGATTAATTTAGAGCACCATATGACGGTGTTCCAAGACCACTGAATAATTATTCAATATTTGTTGTCACAACTGCATCATATGTCCACGTGACATATATGGAAAATGCAGTTATTTAGAAGGAAAGAAGTATTACAAGTTAATTTCTAAAAGTTTTTAAAGCAAATTTATTCAAGTATACACACGTATGTCTATAACAACCAACAATTCGAGTGAGAGGGGCCGAAAAATTTATGATTTTTTTTTTATAGCTAAAAAATATTAATGTAATAATAAAAAAAATATGATCATAAAATAAAGATATATATATATATATATATATATATATATATATATATATATATATATATATATAGTTGTAACATACATATGAGTTCATCTATATTAAAATATTTTAATATTAGAGTAAAGTTAAATGTCTAATATTTTTTTTAAATACGTCTCAAATATAAACATTATAAATTATATTTGTTTAATATCACGGTGGATCTTAAGAATTTTATCACATACCAATACAGTGATAACATGTATATTTAAGAATTAAGATAATTTGAGAGACCAATTTAAGACGCCTAACATTAGTCATAGTATTAATCTTATTTATTTAATTTTAAAGTTAAGTTAAATATTTTTAGTATTAACCTTATTTACTTGTCTTGTCTTTAAAAATTATAAATGAAATGTATTAAACCCTGAAAATGAATTATATATATTATTTTAAATATAATATGGTATAAATAAATATTCTAAAAAATATGAGTTCAACTACTAAAATATTTATACAATAAAAAAGAGGCTAATATCAATATTAACATAAATTTATATACTATGATATAAATAGGTAGAGGTAAGCGTAACGGTAACGGAATGAATAAGGGTAAGGATAGGGGTAGCGGGGGATGGGTGAGGGGCCACGCCTCGTCCCTTCCTAGTTTGTTAACTTCTAATTATTTATTATTGTAAACATTGTTTATCACTACTTTTCGGTTGATTACTCTCCATTTTGTCATCTACGGCGGCCGGCTGATATGATTTCATTCTTTATACTCCGTGAAACAATATTTCTTCCGAACAATTCAGCAGCTATTCCATCTTGTTAGTAAAAAACAATGCCCAGCGCGTAAAAATGACCCCTTCAACACGTTTTCACTACCATGTAGCTTTGCTTTAAGTGCCAATGGTTGCTCAACTTGCCAAAGATTTGTAACTTGTTGTGGAAAAAAAACTGGTCCTTTTCAAGGGAAAGACAGTTTGTTTTGCAGTTAGTTATGGCAGCAGGCTCAGAGGATAGGTCACTGCAGGAAACTCCAACATGGGCTGTTGCCCTAGTATGTGCAGTTTTTGTCATTATATCTATCTTCATAGAACATGGAATTCAGTCTCTTGGAAAGGTACATATAACTTCCTATATGTTTTGATTCTTTTAATGGGTATATCTGAAATTATTTTTCTCGATCGAACTTCTGGACTGATTTTGTACTTGCTTGAATTTATCAACGACAGCTTTTCAAGAAGCGGAATAAGAAGGCTATGACTGAAGCCTTGGAGAAAATTAAAGCAGGTTACAAGATTAATTGTGCTTATTATTTTAAAGATGTCATTTCATTATAGAGGAAAGTTTTTGCATTTGAGTAATGGAATTGATTATGGGGTTGTTGTTGATATTCAGAATTGATGCTGTTGGGATTTATATCCCTGCTACTAAGTGTTGGTTCAACTTATGTTGTGAAAATATGCATCCCTATCAAACTTGGAGACAAATTCCTTCCATGTGAGGGCCCAAAGAAGGGAGGCTACGATGATGATGATGGTGATAAACGAGAAGGTGGAGGTAATGACAGGAGAAAACTACTTTCATATGCTGAGGAAATTATATGGCGTCGAGCTCTGGCAGCCGGGGATGAAAAGGAGGACCACTGTGCTGCCCAAGTAAGTTAATTAACCAGTGTTCAACAGCAGTTTAAATTAAGGGCGTGTCTTCTCTAACGCTGAAGTAAGCTTAGGAAAGTTTAACTGTTGTGCCTTCACCATTTTAAAGGCTAGATAATGGCAGTAAATTGGTTATTCGATTTACTTTGCAAGAACTAATCTTTTTTCAGGGAATTCACTCAAATAAAATCTTGCGGTGTATTTTAAGATATAAAGCTAGATTATGAATTGACCATATCTTTACTTTTTTGGTTGAAATTAGGGGAAAATATCATTGATTTCATATACAGCGGTGCACCAGTTGCATATATTTATCTTCGTCCTTGCGGTCTTTCATGTGCTGTACAGTGTAATCCTCATGGGTCTTGGCCAAGCCAAAGTAAGTTTTAAGCAAGGGAACTGATAAATATACTTCGCTTTTGAAATAATTTCTTATGAGATGGAACTTTCTTGGACTTTAACAGATGATGAAATGGAAGACTTGGGAATCGGAGACTTCCTCTTTAGAGTATCAGTTCACAAATGGTATTTACCTTTTTATTCTCGTCTTCTTCTTCCTTAATCTTGTCTATCTGGTAGAAGTCATAAAATATTGCATTATGTGCCAAATTAGATAGTGTCACTTTAACTAAGACAGACAGAGCAGTATTTTAGATAGGCTCAACTCTGCTGCCTTGATGGAATAAGACGGTGGAATGGTGTAGCTCATGGAAGATCTATGTATTAGATGGGGTGTAATTTTCTTTTTCTTTTATTGTTTTGTTCAGATCCAGCAAGATTTAGGTTTACTCATCAAACCTCCTTCGTGAAACGTCATGCCGGATTCTCAACAACACCTGGGATCAGATGGATTGTAAGTTACTGCACCTTCCTTCCTCTCCTTCAATAACTTAAGAGCTGTGGACTCTGTATCCTTTATTGCAGGTAGCATTCTTTAGACAATTTTTTGGTTCGATATCAAAGGTGGATTATTTGGCTATTCGCAATGGGTTTATCAATGTAAGTGGCTCCCCTCTTTTCTTTTGGCTTTGCACTTCTATTCAGTTTCTTAGTCGAATTAGTTAATTATTTCTCCCTCAAAATGAAATGCAGGCACATTTTGCTCCTAATAGCAAATTTGACTTCCATAAATACATTAAGAGATCTATGGAAGATGACTTCAAGAAGGTATTGGGTATAAGGTAAAGTTGCATGTGTGTGGATTTTTGAAGTCAAATGCTTTTTAATCTCCTTGTAAATGTGTAATTACTAGCTCAATTATACTATTAAAGTGTCACCGGTGCACACATACAATTGAGATCCACACCCACAAATTACCTTTTTTGTAAAAATTAGATTTGCTAACCTGCAGTAGCAAAATAAATGCTTTCTGCAATTTCAATGCAAATATTTAATGTTTCTTCACCATTAAAACGTATATATACACACACTAACACTTTCTTTCGTGTTGATTATGCAGTATCCCATTATGGATTTTTGCACTTGTCTTCTTGCTTCTAAATATCTACAGTTAGTAACTCTCTATCACTCTCTCTGTCTCAAACACAAATACACAATATTATGTATGAGTTCAATAATTGAGACTTTTTGTGTCCCATGTTTTAACAATGCTGCAGAGTGGCATACACTAGCTTGGCTTCAAGTAGTGCCACTTTTGGTAAGATATTTGGTCTCTGACTTGATTAGCACAAACTGATGGGCCGCAAAAATATGTATATAACTCAAGTCTTAATATGTACAAGCGATCATGATCAATGCTTCTGATTTATTTGTAAAATTGAATAAAGGCATACTTCATTTAAATTGGTGTTCAGATACTTCTGCTGGTGGGTACAAAACTAGAACTGGTGATTATGGAGATGGCTCAGCAGATCCAAGATCGAACCGCCATTGTAAGAGGAACTCCTGTAGTACAACCAACTAATGAGTTTTTCTGGTTTAATCGACCCCAGTGGATTCTCTTCTTGATTCATTTCACCTTGTTTCAGGTATTCAACTTTCTTTGTGTATATCAGTTGCATAATATAGGAAATTTCTTTATAGTTAGTCAGCTAGACAAATGTGGTATTTTTCCAAAGTCTAGTACCATATATTCTTATGGCTAATCAATCACGTAACGCTAAATTCTAATTGAATTCCCCCAAAGTAATGTAGTTCTTTCTAGTTTAACCTCCTAAAATTTAGCAGTGTACCACAAATACGGTACATGTCCACCGGATTGATAGTTTCTTCTAAACTACTCTTCCCAAATTAACTAATTCACGACGCGAATCAAATCCTCGTAATTATAAAATTCATGTGATCAATAGATAGATAATCAAAGAAGCATTTGAGGTTATTTCTCAAAACATCAATAAAGAATGTTGGAAAGCAGTGTTTACTTTCAAAACTTGAACAAAAAAAAAAGGTGTACTACCAAAAGACTAACTTTACTTTAGCACATCTCAAAAATATATAGAACTTGACTACTTAGTTATTCCTGTGCAGAATGCATTCCAGATGGCCTTCTTTCTATTTACAGTGGTAAGTGACTCTGAACCAACTTTCTAGTTAGACTTGGTCACCAAATTCCACGATCACTTATCAAATTCGTCCAAAATGCAGTACCAATTTCGGCACAAAACATGTTTTCATGAGAAATTAGTGTCGGTTATAGCTAGAGTTGTGCTTGGGGTAGCCCTTCATATCTTGTGCAGCTACATCACTTTCCCTCTCTATGCCTTAGTCACACAAGTGAGTATTTTTCAATTAACCAATGTTATATAACACTATATAATGTTGAGTCTGACTATATAGTTTTGTGCATGGATGGAAATTGGCAGATGGGATCACATATGAAAAAATCAATTTTTGAGGAACAAACAGCAAAGGCTTTGAAGAACTGGCATAGGACTGCCAAGGTTAATCAAAAGAAACTGCGTAAAGCCGAGGCAGCAACAGATGCTTCTGGTGAAAATACACCAAGCCGAGGTTCATCACCCCTTCATTTGCTTCACAAATACCAGTCCAATGCCATGGATCAGAGCGAAAGCATTCCCAATACTCCATTGTCTTACCAATCTGACATTGATCTCTCGGATCTTGAGGCGTCTAATCGTGACTCAGTGCGATCTGATCATCAAGACAGAGAAGAATCATCTCATGTTGATGGTTTTTCCTTCGTAAAGCCGTAGAATATTTTTATTGTAATCATTGCCAAAAAGAAGAATGAAACAATAACCACACACAAATTCACTGCTACATGCTTGTAACAATAGATTTGAGTGCTAGATGACCAACGCAACAAAGACCTTTAATCCTTAATGCTAATACAATAACTATAGGAGACTAGAAGTATGCAAATTCAGACCATATGGGAGTACTATATATTGTAATAATATCATGTGTCTTAAGGGAAGACAAGAGATGAAGATTCCAGACTACATACTTCAATTTTAACTATTTTATTTATTTTGTTAGTTGACCGATCTTAAAAGCAATTTTAACATTTCATTTTTAAAATTATAAGAATAAATATTTTTTAACATCAACATCGTACCCAGGTTATTAGGGATGCTCATGTTCTTTCTTTAGTCACCGTTTTGTTAATTTGTAAAAATGCCTTGCAAAAAACAGGGGGCGATCATAACAAACAGAATTGCTGTTGTGGTCCTAATGCCAACCACACACCACTGGAATCGTTGGCCTACATTGTTAGATATTCATCTGAAGCATCCTGTAAGAACAACATTAAGATATCAAATTAAAGAGCAGCGAAGATTCAACGAGTTCAAGCCCAGCACATAACGAAACAATCATCCTATCTAAAGACCGATAGAATATACTAGATAATGAGGACATTTAAGAGCTTGTTCAGCTCAATTGCTGCTTCTCTAGCACTCCATGCAGGCCAGTCAGATGCGCATGAGATGGCAGCAACAGCCACATTAATCCTCGGGCAAAAAACAGGCACAACTTTCAGACCATTGTTGAACTCAAACATCCAAACCAAAATACAATCAAGTCCACAAAGAAAAGCAAATGGATATAAGAAACAAACATGTAAAATATCGACATGTACATTCATTCATGCATACCTAAAATATCGACGCCAGGTGACCTCCACTTTTATTTTGTGGTATATTTTCCATCTCCGGAGAGTTTTGGAGGAAAGGCCATTTTTGCTTGCACGAGGAAAGTAGCTGTGCTCATGTTTTCTTGATTCTGCAGATCTGCACAACTATGAGTTTGGATTCCTCCTATTTATTTTCTTGATTCGACAGGTCAAATCTGGGTCCGAATTGACTCCGAATTAAATCACAGCACAATAAAATGCAATGCATTTTTTTAATAGTACTGTATTAAATATTAATAATTAACGTTTGAATTTTTAAACATGCATTTAAATATTTCATATTAACGTAAGACTAAATATTATATCAGAGCCACCTGTATGTGTTGATAGTCATCATGAGTGGTCATAATTCATATGTTGGTAGTCTCAAGACCAAACTAGAAAAAAATATCGTAAAAGTGTTCAAGAATTTTTCTGTAACAGGTCCATTTTATATCTGTGCTGCTAGTCTAGTATCATCATCACCATTTTCGAATGTTTTCTATATCTCTTTTCTCAATTTTTTTTTTGTTGATTAAAACAAAAATGTTGGCAAGGGAGAAAATACCAAAGAACATATTAGGTCCTAGAGGGCGAATTCATAAGATCTATGTTCTCTCTCAACAATGGCGAACAACTAATTAACTAAAAATAAAATCTTTGATTTGTCTCATCTGCAATGAGATAGACATAAGAGATTTTTATTTTATTTTTAATCAAGTGTAATTTGTAAAAAAAGGGCAATATCCTATACCTGTAGTACATTAACACATGCCCATGGAATGGAATATATATACTTTTTTGTGTTATTAAATGTTTTGTTGTTGATATCATATTTAATTAGACAAAAGTTATAATTTAAAACAATAACTAGTATAATATAATTCATAAAAGTAACAAATAGAGAGTTAATGGGCTACAAGCGAAAATTAAAATATTATATTTGTTTTTGAAGTTAAATTATTTTTAAAATTTAAAATTGACATAAATTTATTTAATTAATATAATAATAAATTATTTTAAAAACGTTATTTATTAAAAAATTATTATTTTTAACAAATTATTTCAATTTTAAATTTTAAATTATTAATAATTTTATACCTAAGTACGGATGGAGTTGAGTATTTGTTGTGGTAAAAAAAGTGGAAATTTAATTACAGGACACAACCGTCCCTGTCAGCCATTCCGGTTTCAAGTCCACTAGGGAGTTTATATTTAAGATAACCGAACGTGCTGTGGAAAAACACTATGAGTTCAAACATTTTCTTCTTCTTCGTCTTCCCGGGCTCATTGATTGATAAATCGATCCGCGACAAACCCTAGAGCTGAAAAACAGGCAAATGGGTGGACTTAAATCAGGTTTTAAACTTCTGGGTCAAGATTAAAATCTTACTGACTAATCACAACCTTTGGTCTTCAAAACGAAAAGCTGTCTCAGTTCTGAACCAATAGTTCTGATTTCTAACCATTCTGGGACAATGATTTATTTTTAGATTTTGGTTTTTGTTAGAAATATATTTTTTAACCCTTGATTGACCCGTTTTGACTTAACTCTGTAATCATGCCTAGGCGTCATGGATGGGAACTGCCTGCTCACACGTTTCAGGTACATTCTCTTATGCCTCATTTGCTGTCTGATGAACTGATACAAGGGTTCTTGGTTTAGATTGCTATTGTGCTCACTTTAAGGCTGCTTCTTTGTTTTTCTTTCCTAAAGATGTATAATGATTTTTTTTCTTTTGGATCCTTAGATTATTGGTGTCTATATATTGAATTTTGGTCTTTATGTTTAAACTCTACATTAGCTGCTTAGCTTGAAATTCTGATTGTTACTCGTTTGTTAATTACCTGAGTACCAGAGAAATTCCCTTTTGTAATGTATCATTAAATTTGTAAGACATTCTGATTATATTTCCTGAAGAGATTGTAATCTTTATACTATGAAATGTAGATGCAAGGGCTTCTGATTGCCTTTTACATTCTCAATTAGTTCCGATTTGTATTTTTGTTCAATGGACGTTTTTTCCCTTCAATAAAGTCATTTGCTAGGAAAAGGTATCATAAGCTTTACTTTTGTCCAAATTTAAAAGTTGACCTGAAGTTCATCAATTTGCTTGAATATTTTTCATTCCCTGTGTCTCTAGTAGAAGCCTAGCCTATGATGCCTATATTGTGTTGATTAGAAACATAATTACCACTATAACTCATAATAAGATAATTTGTGAGATAATTCTTACAACTGTGCAAGACTGTCAATTGAAACCGCATGTTTCTTGAGATATCACTTAATATACATTACTGGCTAGGCAAGCTTAACTCTGCGTCCTAACTGACATTGGCGAGTTTTCAACAATCTTCTTTGTGAATATATGATGGTTATTTAAGTTTTAATCTTTTTTTAAGGGGCCTGACCTAAAACTGTAGGCTGGTGGATCCGTGTTTAACTAACTCTTCAGATGATTTTCTTGATACAGTGATGATCTCTGCCTGCATGCTCTTCCTCATGTCTCTGAGATGCACGGTGGTTGCAATAACAGTATTTTTGGTACTATCTGTTGCCTTTTATGCATTTTTCGCTCCTTTTCTTGGAAAGGACATCTATGAATTTGTGGCTATTGGTGTATATTCCTTCTTGGTGAGGAAATCTAAAGGCCCTTTATTCTACTCTCTCTCTTTTTCTTTTATTTTTTTTAATAATATGCCCAGTGCTATATATTGCTCTTCTCTACTGCTATCTAATTTCTGTGTCATTGCTTTCAGGCTTTCTGTGTATTTATACTTTACGCTAGATGCACAGCTATTGATCCTGCGGATCCCGGAATTCTGATTGAAGCTGAGAAGACATCAACCTATAGATCTCACAATGGCATAGATATTCCTGGTTAGTGATCTGGATACATTATAACGAATTAATAGGATAAGATGTGTGCTTAGACATCAAATCACCATCTAGTGAACCTCAGTCTAAATCGGACACTGGACCATTAAGCAGGAACATCATCTAAGATTACGATCACCGACTATTTGAAGTGAAAAACAATAACATAACATTTATGGGAGTTTCTGATGACAAGTAAAAATTTAGATTATGTGCTTTGTTGTGAAGAAGGTAGCATAAGGTGATGATTTGGTTATAACTACTTTATGCAATGGTGTTTGAATTTTCCTTTAAGAGCTTTGTGATTAAGGGAATGCATATTCTGCAGGAGATCCTAGCCATGTGGGATTGAGAAATGGAGGAAAATCAGAAAAAAATACTAAAATTTGTTATTCAAAAGTTGGATGACTCTTTTGTGGTTGTTTTGTGAAGGAAGATTGCCGAAAAGATGAAGATCTTTTACAGCAGCAAACTGGTGAGGAAGATGCTTTATTTTGCACATTATGCTATGCTGAGGTATAACCTTTTCAATGGTGAAATTTATTGGAATTCTTTGTAATTGAATTCTTTTCAACACATGGTTGATAATGATCTCAGTGGACATGCATCCATATGGAATATTTTTGCTTGAGCTTAAGATATACACGGTGGTCCACATGTCTGGATGCTAGAAATTTCAGATGGGGAGCATATCAACAAGTAATATAGTAACTGTCAAATTTTGAAATGGTGGCATGCAAAATGCTTCTATAATTTTTTTCTATATTTCAGTTTCTTTTTCTTAAATCTGATCTAATCCTTTCTTTGTTTATCAGAATCTATAATTTACAGATCTCGTCCTGGGAATGAATAAGAGTTAATTGAAGTTTGTACTTGTTTGGTTATTGTGCAGGTACGCAAGTTCAGCAAACATTGCAGAAGTTGTGACAAATGTGTTGATGGATTTGATCATCATTGCCAGGTAAGTTCACATTACAGTTTGCCAAAAGGTTCATATAGCCGAGGCTAAGACTGTCTCGTTGTTGGTTGTTTATCTATAAAAAAGAACTGCCAAGTTTTGACTTAATATTAATATGCTTATCTGGAGCTTAGTTCTGTCATCATTCGAAAAATATAACGGATGGTCATTTAATGAATTAGTAATTTCTTTTGCTTATATTTGGTTCGGTCTTGAAGTTTTTTTTGCAATATTAATATGCATATCTGGAATTATGTTTGATTAGAAAAATCTAATGGATGGTCATAGAATGGATTTAGTAACTTCTTTCGTTGCTGTTTACGAGTGTGATTAAGTTGTAAGTACGTTACATTTTTCTATACATAATGAAATACAAATTATAGTTGGCAGTTTGTCTCTGCAAAATTTTCAAGCTCTTTTTTTTTTAAATTTCAATTTTTATGTCTAATATTACTTTTTGCCTTGTATTTGTGATGCAGTGGTTGAATAATTGCGTAGTAAGGAAAAACTATATCACATTTGTATGCCTTATGGCAGTGAGCCTTGTCTGGGTAAGATTTAATTATCAAGATGCTTGTTTGGAATATTCTTCTCCACTCTTCTTTGATTAGGCTCCAGCTCCATTATACTTATTCCTATTCTGTTTGCTAACTCGAGTTGTTTTATGATGTTTACCTGCACATGCATTTGTATGTCTGTGTTCAGCTCATTTTTGAGTGTGGAGTTGGCATTGCTGTCCTTGTTCGATGCTTTGTTGAGAGAAAAGCTACAAAACACGTGATTTCTGTGAAGCTTGGAGATGGATTTACGCGGCCCCCATTTGCTACTGTAGTGGTATAGTATCCTCCTTCTTTCTTTAAGGCACTTTTTCCCCCTTTCCTTTCATGTTCCTGGAAATTTGTCTGTGTACTCTCTCTCACTCTCTCTCTCTCTCTCCCTCTCTCTCCCTTCCCCCCTTAGACTGGGTATGTGATCTGCGTTTTGTAGATTGTATCAGCAGGTCTTCTGCATTTTGCCAGGAGATGTGATATACATAGTTTGTTTCACCTCGTGACTGTTACTATATTATTTTATTCACTATGAAGTATAGGTCTTCCATTAGTTGTAATTCACTTTGGTTTCAGGAAAGTGCTATTCGTAGTAATATATTTCCAAGTTTTGGTAGTTTGTCTGTTGTTTTCTCCTTCAGTCGTCTCTTATCTTTAAAAATGAATGATCATATTTCTTGAGGTTGCATTGATGCTCTCAAGTGATTCTCATTTCCACTGATTCATACAATTTTAATTGGTTGTTCCTTTGTTTTAGGCTCTTTGTACAGTTGTTTCCTTTCTGGCCACCTTGCCACTCGGAGAACTGTTCTTCTTTCACATAATTCTGATTCGTAAGGTGTGTTTCTCTGATTGCCCTCTATCTTTATCTGCAATAGTGAACACAAATATAAGCAACACCATCTGAACTTTTTCTGCAGGGTATCACAACATATGAATATGTTGTTGCCGTGAGGACCCAAGGTCCTCCTGGACCCTCTATAGATGGTGGAGATTAGCAAAGTTTTCATTCTTCACCAACAAGCTCTGCTGTGACTGCCATTAGTGGAAGAAGCTCTCTTGGAATGGGCTTGCAATATAAGAGCGCTTGGTGTACCCCTACAAGAATCTTTATGGACTACCAGGTATTCCCACCCCATTGTTTCCATTCCTTTTAAATTGTTGGAAAGAAAAAACCTTCAAAGACACCCTTTCTTATGCCTTGCCAGTCCATTACCAATGTGCTATAGTGATTTGCCAGCTACTGTCTCTTATTTTCGTTTCACCAAGGATGGAGCACCTTGACAGTTCTGCAGCTATTTGATGACTTAATTTATGTGTCTTTCGTTGTTGTTACAAATTGTTTTTATAGAACACACATATATCTCCTCCTTCGCAAGAAATATAAGTACA
Source organism: Hedera helix (assembly GCA_947179155.2). NCBI lineage: Eukaryota > Viridiplantae > Streptophyta > Magnoliopsida > Apiales > Araliaceae > Hedera > Hedera helix. The sequence continues at coordinate 54,001,899 of OX359268.1, read as the reverse complement.
ATATAAATTAAGAAGGTGAATACTCAAACTTGAATACCTCTGGGACTTGACATATGCTTCAAATTCAATTAAGATGGTCATATACATAATTTACCAATATTTTTTTATCTCTATCAAGTTTCTGTACGTTTTGTTTTCCCCATTAGCAACATTACAGTTGCATGTCTCACGTAAACTCAAATGCGGAGAGGTTTTAGTAGGCTACTATATTCAGTGTAAAGGTGCTCCACTGACTTAATGAAAGCACTGGTTTTAAGTAAACTGAAAAATAAATTAATGTAAGGACTACTCAGCCCTGGAAATCTCAGAATCTCCTTTGAATGTAAGCACACGTATTTTGAAGATTAAATTGTTGCTTAATAGCAGTCACTTCTGTTGTTTTCAAGATAAATAAATGCCACAACGTTATGTTATCTATCAAAAAAATCTTGTAACATTTGCTATCCGTTCCAAAATTTTAGGTATATTTTTCTTCTTATTATGTTCCAAAAACGGTGGCACATTTATGCTTTAGGACTATAAAGTAGCATGATATTCCTAATTTGAAATTACTTTTGGTATCATTTCTAGCATCAGACCACCACTGCTAAATTCTTTGCTAATGCAGTATTAAGTGTGCATTTTGGTACCTAAAATTATCATTAAAAGTCATCATTTTTAAAATGTATATTTAATTTTAAAACGGAGGGAATACTATTTTATTTAATTTGTTATATTGTCACCGAGAATAATATTGTTATTAATACATTGCTAATATCACTAAAGCAGGATGAGATTATTCCTCATCTGGAGCCAGGTTGCCTGCCATCCACTGTTGATCCGGATGCAGTTCATCCACCTGACGAGGGTAAAAAGAAAGCACAGCGTCCTGTTCAAATCAGCGCGTGGAAACTCGCAAAATTGTATTCCAAGGAGGCAGTGAAAGCAGGCGCCAAGGCTAGAGCTTTGTCATCTGTTCTACGTCCACTCAGTTCCAAACATCAAAACTATGATGTCGATCATTTGTCTAGTAGCAATGTGAGTGGCAGAAGCAATCCTACCAGTATCAATCAAGGATTTCATGGAAGAAATGCTAGATCTGCTTCCAAAAGCTCATATCCTCCCAGTTGCGCTAATTGGGAAGATATTGAAATGTGTGATCACAGCATTAGTAACTTGAGCAGACCTCTCCCTCCCAACCTCACACCTTCTCTTTTTGAGCAGCGGATTTCAAACGCAGATCACTTCAGCCAAATGTATCAATCATCAACAAATCAATCTCCTTTGTCAGCAAAAGTGAGTGATGGGAATGAAACTGCACTTTCCGATAATGTAGCACAAGTACCAATGAGGAGAAACCACTTGGGTGTTGCAGAAAACATGAGGTCTTCAGTATGTTGGGATCAAGAGGCTGTGCGTTTCGTGTCTGCTGCCAGCCTGCCACCAGAAATGTTAATTCTTCCTCTCAGGTTCCCGGAATTGACTTACATAGACAGGTCAATCTATATTCTTTGGTGGTCCACTTATAAACGAGCAGTTAAGTAGAGGCACAAGAAATGCTAGTTCACTACCCGCAGGTTCTGAGAAAGGTTCAGCGGCAAGTTATTATCAGCAGGGTAGATCACAGAGGGACAGCCAGCTTCCCATTTTCCCAAGTAATTCTCAGCAAAACCAGTTCTTTTCTTGACTGCCTCGACATTTTAGGGTGGGTAGTATCAAAATTTTCTTTAGATATAGATTTAAGATTTGACTAATTTTTTATTTTTCTTTCTGTTTCAGTTTTGTTTTGTTTCCTCATCTCGTGCAGCTCTTAAACATCTACTCCAGGATTTTAACCAATTTTTGCCACGATTCAAATTCAATCACATTGTGTGCAGCTATTAAATTGGATGAAAGACATGGCAAGAAATCCTATAAATATTTGAATTATTTGTATGAATATCTATGTATGTATATCAGTATATTTGGTCTTGGACAAACAAACCAATGAACCAATGCCCGTATCCGACTGTAGAAAGCAGAGGAGATGCAAACACCAAATATATCTGTCATATAATGTTTTTTTTTATGTTGCAATTTTGTTTTAGCTGTATGAAATTTCAAGTCTATGGGACAAACTATGCAAAAGAGATGGGTCGTTGTTTCATTAGAGTAACGAGTATTTGCTCTTTCATTTTCTTCAAGAATTGTTCTGGTTTTTACTAAAAACTGCATTTGGCTTTCAGCAGGTCGTTGTAGTATAGTGGTAGCTATTCGATCCCCGGCAACGGCCATTTTTTGTCTATTGTTGGGTTTTTTTTTATCTATATGTCAGTCACCCAGATATTATACTCTCAAGGTTGTTTGATAAAACTGAATAAAATAGTGTAAAATGTTTAAATAATGTGATTGAACTGAATGAAACAGAATTTTGAAATAAATGAAGCAGAATTTTAAATTTTAAATACTAAATTTGATTAAACTGAATAAAACAGTTCAGAATGTTTATCCCTATGAATTATGCTAAACAAATATATAAGTATTAACGTACTAAAAAATATGTTTAATACAATATTAATTATATAATATTTTAATAATTTAAACAAACTGTATGAAACCGGTAAATTTTAATTTAAATTGTTTTTAATCTTTGATTATTTTAGGACTTGAATTTAAGGGTTAGATTAAAATTTTGAGTTTTTGTGTGTGATCTATTAATTGAACTATAAATATTTTGTTCGATTAAAATGGGAGAGAGAGAAGAAATACAATTATAAAAATTAAAAAAAGAAGCAATTGGTAGTCACGAGTGTCTAAAAAACGAGTTTCGTACATTTCTTGGCCAAACCAAATTTCATGCACAATAAACTACACTCAATTTTTTATGAATGTTAACTATTTAAATTTTGAAATTATGGATGCGAAATAACTATTTATTTTTTGTTCATCTATGAATAATTCTGTTTTGAATTTTGGAAGAAATTAATTTAAGATGTAACAATTATTACGCTAAACAATCATTTTGGGATATTTTTCCTCTTTCACGTTTCGCTACAATTATTGGACTGTGTGTCCAAGCATTTTTCGAGTTTAATTTTGCTTTTTGGCGGTTGACAACTAACTTCCCTTCCTTTTTTGTGGTCATTTTTCAATTCATATAACTAAACTCCTAATAATACTCTCGATAACAGGTTCTTCTAGGGGCAACTTTGCAATTGACTGCCAGACCCATGGGAATTTCACTATATTTTTCTTGTGGCCGTACAATCCCCGGTTCACTTCTGTTACAAACCATTAAACCGGTATTGGCACAAAACACAATCATCCTTTACTCAGCAGGACCCATAATTGTTTTTAAGCTTTTCTTTTCCTTTCTGTTTTTTTTTTCCCTCTTTCTTTCCATTTCATGCATAACAATTCTTGGGCCAATGTGGTTCCAATGATAAATGTGCATTTCCCTTGAGGTTTTTGTTCAGTTGAATTGAGTTCTGCAAGAAATGGCCGGGGGAGGATCGAATCCTGCTGCGAGGGAGCTTGATCAGACGCCCACATGGGCAGTTGGTTTAGTTTGTGCAGTTATTGTTATAATATCTATATTATTGGAAAAAGTTCTGCATTACATTGGAGAGGTCATTATCAATATTTTTAATTTTAGTTGCGAATACGATCCTTGCTATAAACATTCACACGTCTTTATATTTTTCATTTTTATCTTCCCCGATATATATGAGGTGGTTTACTTTGCTGGATTGGATATCAGATTTTATTCGGATGAACATGTTCTTTATTTGTTTCAATCCTGATTTCTCAACTGTTCACGGGTGGTGGATGGGAAGAAGGGTAAAAATGAGAATAAATCGGAAGGGATTATATGGTTGGTTTACAAGAGAGTGCAAAATCGTTCTTTTCTGTTTTCCTTCCACCCTTTTTCTTGGGATTCCATTAAATATGTGTTTAGAAACCGTGTATGATCATAGGTCTTAACCAAAAAATTATACATAAAAATGATCGGTATGCTTGGAACAAATATTGGATGATATATATGTGTATATATATATATATATGTTGAGTAACTAATTTGGCATTGGTCCCTTTTGGAGGACCGACAGAAAACTGGATATCTAAGCTTCTTTCTGCATACAAGTCGATCTTTTTCTCCTTTTCTTTTTCTCTTGCTAAGACAATACGTTTTCTTTTTCTGCCAAACACATTATTCGTAAGCCAGCCATTCAAGCACTTTGGGATAGGTTGATCATGGATAGATTTAGTGATAGGGTTTATCTTTCTCTTGTTTTCCACATTGAAAAGGTATCTAATTAAGAAGGATTCAAAAAACTCACTGGAAAATAAAATAAAATAAAATCTCAGCCAACCTTATTGGTTTAGCTCTCTGACATTAATAATAATAATAATATTTTCCTTTCAGTATTTTGAAAAAAGGCACAAGGAAGCTTTATTTGAAGCTCTTGAGAAGATTAAAGGAGGTAAGGCCACCGACTTTTCTTCCAGCTGCCATACTCGTGAAAACCTGGTTTCAAATTCGATGGATCTCAACTGTCTTTCAAGTTATTCTGTACTTCTTAGTGACCACCCAGCTTCCTAATTTACTCTTGCAGAGCTCATGGTTCTAGGATTCATATCCCTACTTCTGACATTTGGTCAGAACTACATAGCCGAATTCTGTATTCCTGAAGAATACGCATACACTATGTTGCCCTGCGAGAAGCGCGAATCTAAACATAAAGGTGGGGCCAAGAAAAAAGGTGGGGCCGAGCATCATCGGAGGCTTCTATGGAATGAGCATAGAATTTTAGCAGGAGGTAGTAGTATGTCCAAGTGCCATGAGGTAAGTACATCTTGTTTGGTAAAACTGCTTCAGTCTTGAACTGCTTCCATTAATGTAAAAATAAACTTCCTTTCAAGTAGAGCAGCTTCCAGTAATCTGCTGATAATTACCACCTGCTAAAGTTTCAAATTTAACAGAAAATGCTTATGAACTCATAAGAAAGAATTCGATATAGAATGCATTCATTCCTTATTTCAAGATCAAACGTGTAGGTCAAAGGGAAGGAGAAGTCATGAATATTGGTTTGTGGTCAGTTGACTTTTGCTTTCTTAGTAGGTCTCCGCTGCACCTATCCACATGGGATTTCTCATAGGTCAGACTTGAACGAGCGTAAGCTTGATGTAGACTGTTAAATTTATTCATCAACAACTTAAGATTTTCGAGCATGCAAGTGGGAGTGCAAATTTTCTTGTGGCTGATATTATTGGATGCATGAAAATAAAAATATCAGGACTCATCAAACCATTGTACCACTTCTTATGCTCCCCATCATGTCCGGCAGTTCTGAAATTGCCATATAATCATATATGTTGCTACATCTAAAAAGAGAATGGTGGCGAGTCTGCGGGCACGGCCACAACAGAAGTTGGTGTCGCTCAAAATTTATAAAAAAAAAAAAAAATAGTAGAAAAGAAAACAGACCTGCATCATGACTAAAATAAATGAAAGTAACTTCATCTTTTATTTTCTAAAGGTCACTTTGAACTTTCATGTAAATATCATGATTTGGTATCGGTTCTGCAAAATTTGTTAAGTTTTATGAGCAGCGACTAATAAAGCCCTGTTCTACCAGATTTTAACTAATGCATTCTTGTGAATAGGGTTACCTGCCGCTAATATCTGTCAGTGGGTTACATCAACTACATATCTTCATCTTCTTTTTGGCAGTGTTTCATGTTATATATAGTGCCATAACAATGTTGCTCGGGAGGGCAAAGGTAAGTTACTTCAAGTGTTGATTTATAGTTTATAAAGAAAATCAAAGGGGGCAAGGCGTATTAGAGTTTCACGGTCATGATCCTCTAATCAAAGCAACTTTCTCAGATGACCATGATTTTTCTTCGAGTCATGAAGAGAGCCAACCGAAGACTCATAAATTCATTTCATTAATTCTTTCTTTCACGATGAGCTTAATCTTTCTACATTGGGCAACTCTCAGATAATCATGATTGCTCTAGTCATGAAGATGACCTTACCCACTTTGACAGCCTTCTTTTCTGATGTTCAGTTCTTTTTTTGTCAACCATGCTTTCTCCTCTTTGTACAGATTCGTATGTGGAAGAATTGGGAACGTGAAACTGCTAATGATCAGGACTTGAGCAATGGTGTTCTCTTGGATGATTGTTAAACTTAATCAATTATTTTACTTCTGCCATAAATTAAGTTGATTCATTGCTGGGCTTCCATCACTCTTCCTTCCTAAGTTATGAGTGTTTACCGTGCAGATCCTTCGAGATTTAGGCTTACACATGAGACGTCTTTTGTGAGAGGCCACACAAATTTTTGGACAAAAACACCAATCCTCTTTTATTTTGTAAGTAAACTGAAAAACACAACAATTGTATGTGATGTCATATCAGTGTGTTGCCTTGTGTTTATTTATGCCTTTCCATTCCATAGAAACAGTCAGTTCAAGATTCGGTGTCAACCTGATTTTTTATCCCCAAGAAGGTGAAATTCCTGATGATTACTTCAATTAATTAATTAATCATGATTCCCTACAATAATCTGAGTAACCCATAAATTCAATGTAACTTGTTCTGCTGGTTAATATATCTACAAATTGAAATTGGTGGTATTCATTAGTCTCATTCACGTATAGAAGTAATAGCGATAATACTGGTAATCATAGAATAGTAATGATAATAGCAATAATAGCAAGAACAACAACAACAATTCAGTAATTCAAAATTAAATAGCTGGAAAACATTAGGGTTTATTTGATTACTGTTTCTACTTTCGTGCTTCTAATTTTTAATTTTATTTTCATATATTTCTACTTTCACTTGTTTTCACCGGTGAAGTACGTTTAAAGATTAAATTTTATCTTATTTTATATATAAATGAAGTTCTCAATTTTTGTTGCTAACAAGATTCGATGAACCTCATTAAAGTTGATGACTATATTTGTTGTCAAAATTGAAAAAGCAAGATTTTGGTGTTTTAACTTTTTTTGTTGCCAAAAGAGATTTTGCTATTTCTTTTTCAGAAGAAAAAACAGTTAGTTTGCAAACAACTTTTTCAACTACTAATTCAGAAAAAAGTAGAAGCAAAAACGAAAAGTTGGAAGCAGAAGCAAATTTACCAAACGAACCCTTAGGCTATTCCAAATACTTTTGCATAGCTAACATATCTTGGCAACCATTGAAGTTGAAAGTTTTTAATGCTTCGAAAATATTTAGAAGGTCAACACAATGAATTCCCACATAGTATTCTTCCTTTGTTGTCTAACAAAAGCTAGCTCCACCTCTGAATGTTAAACTTGTTAAATGATACGTAGCAAAGTACATTTTTCACGCATATTAATAAAAATAAAGTAGAAGAAAGAGAGTAAAAAACGTTTCAAATTTAGCTCTATAAGATTATATAAAGTGACGAGTATTTTTATTTTTTTATGCTAATAGACCTCCCACACTAAATCACATGCTTACCAATTACTTTATGTACTTTAGCTAATCAATGGAACAAAAAAAAAAATTGTACACGGAGGGAGTATATCAGTATAATACTAAACTTGAATGAACTTGTTTGCACCATTCTTACTTTATGAAAAGCACTCTTTATAGTTGTTGTACAAGATATTATTTATTAATTCATATATATATATATATATATATATATGTATGTATGTATGTATATGTATGTATGTATGTATCTGTAAGTGTATTTGTGCGTGTGTGGTGTTGTATGTTTTGAGTCTCACATTTCTGTTCTGCCATTTTTTATCAATGCGACAACCTAGTTTTTTATGCAGCTTGGTCTTTATTATCTTATGTCAACTTCTAGCTTTCCCTGCAGCAATACATGTTAATTTTGGCACGCAGGTGTTGTATGTTTTGGTTCTCACGTTTCTGTTCTGCCATTTTTAATCAAAGCGACAACCTGGTTTTTTATGCAGCTTGTTTTCTGGTATCTTACATTATATACCTATAGCTTTCCCTGATGCATTCAACTATTTCAGGCTTGCTTCTTTCGGCAGTTTTTTAGGTCTGTTCGTAAAGCTGACTACTTAACAATGCGGCACGGATTTATCTCCGTAAGATCTATAGGACCTATAATTTCTGTCGAACAATATTGCATTTGTAATATTATAATTGGCTTAATCAATTGTTCTTCTAGGTTCATTTAGCACCCGGAAGTAAGTTTGACTTTCAAAAATACATCAAAAGGTCATTAGAAGATGATTTCAAGATAATTGTGGGAATCAGGTATTCTTTAATCACATCGTAAAATTTCTAAAACTTTTGGTTTCTTTTAACAAACTTATCCTGTGCACCTTGTGTTGCTTATTATGTGGTACCCATATTTGTGATACTCTAGTCCGGTGTTATGGACTTCGGCGGTCCTGTTTCTGACTCTTAACGTTGATGGTACATCATCTCTTCCAATTATTTTTATGTTTTTTCCTTATCAATGTATGTATTTTCATTTAAACTTGCAAATAAGATGGTTGTTGTTTTAAAGTTCATTCGATTTCTTGCAGGATGGGAGGCTATGTTTTGGCTGTCCGTGATGCCTCTATTTGTAAGATATTTTTATTCTGCATAAATTGCAAAATGTTAATTGTGTTTCATTAAAGAAGAAGAATTAACATTGGATTGGTTAAAGGTAATCTTATCAGTTGGGACAAAGCTTCAAGCAATTATAACGCAGATGGCCGTTGAAATTCAAGAAAGACATGCTGTAGTCCAAGGCATACCTCTTGTCCAAGTTTCTGATAGATATTTTTGGTTTAGCTGGCCTAGGCTAGTTCTTCATCTCATTCATCTCACACTCTTTCAGGTATTGCTTTTGCCACCTCTGTGGATGTCTATCATTATATTATGACTTGTCATTGGTTCAATGCATTTAATATGATAGAATTAGTTAGGAGCTCTCACAATATGAGATAGGCGAGACCAGACATTCTCCTTTTAACTGGTCTCTTATATGGAGTATTATTTTGTCTTTCTTTTGAACTGAAAAGTGCATATTTAAATTGTAAGGTCCTCTACATGTAGTAAGTACTGATCTAAGTGTTTCTCAGAAATTTCTAACCAGCTGGTGGTATTCTTTTCTTATCTATGTTCAGAATGCATTCGAGATAACATATTTCTTTTGGATATGGGTAATGAACCGATCTCCTTTCCATTTTACTCGTCATTAGCTAAATATGTTTACCTACTCACTGTAAGAAGTGATATTTCTTGATGCAGTATGAGTTCGGGTTGCATTCTTGCTTTCATAAACACATGCTTCTTCAATATGTGAGAATATGCATTGGGTAAGTCTGATTATCCATCTGCCCTAGTTTTTCCAAAAGACTACACTGAAATACTACTGCTACCATTAATCCATACCTTCTGTATTGAACTTCCACAAACCCTTAAAAAGTCAAGCTCCAGCTTGACAAATTGACTGCTGATTAATTTCAAGAATGTGATTTTTTGGTGATAAAAAAGTCATTCTTTCAAAGAAGTGATTCCCGTAAACCCTATTCTATTCCCTGGATCTAATGTTGGAAACTTTTTATGGCCACTAAAAACTGGAGTAATGTTATAGCATGCAATAGAAATGGTACTTTTCGCATTAAACATTCTTATCTGATTTATTTGGCAGGTTTGGAATTTTAGTTTTGTGCAGCTACATCACCCTTCCCCTGTATGCCCTCATTACGCAGGTACATGTATCTGCTTATGGCCTTCTTCATGATCCTTAATTATATATGTGCCTCTTATAATGAAGGGAGAGGAAGAAAAATAACTGCTATTCTTGGGCTTCTGTGTAACATGATAAAGAAAAAAAATTACTAGTAGGGGATAAAAGAGAGTGGGAATAACTCTTTTTTGTCGTATGGATTTACCGAATCACCTTCATGTCTTTGGATCCCGCTTTATGAAATTAACTAATTTTTACCATATTCCTTCACCAAATAACCGTCTAAGTCCCCTTGTGGGAATTTTCAGATGGGATCAACCATGAAGAAGTCCATTTTTGATCAACAAACTAACAAAGCACTGATGTCATGGCATAAGAATGCATTGAATAAGAAGAAGGCTGATGGGAAGCCCGCAGCAATTGCTACTCGGACTTTTGGTGGGGACCCATCCGATTCGCCTCATAATTCCCCTATGCATCCACATATCCGTGACATGACTAATGCTGGTCAGACAGCTAATATTATTGCCAGTGTTGACATAGACGGAGAACATCCACCCTCTGATGGTAACCATACTCTACTGTAAGGCCATCAATTTTGCCAATTCAGGAGGTGATGAACAACGTCGACATAAATGTCATGCTTGTGCTGGGAACTGAAGATCCACTCTTGGTGGTATCATTAGTTTTTCTTCATGCGTAGCTTTAATTTCATCTTCTTGCATGTGTTGTGTATAAAGCAGACAAGTATAGGATCTTATCGCAAATGATCTTTCAGGAGTTCTATAGGGATGCATGCAACTAATATAGAGAGGAACTCAAATTTATATATTAGTTTATCGTCCCAAACATTACAGTACAGTACAGTACAGTACAGTACAGTTGATGTCTTAAAGTTTTGGCCATTTATGTACATCTTGCTGTTAATTAGAAATAACTGGCATAAGTTGTAACTGATTCGTTAGTACGTACCATATCTGACTTGACCTGGAAAATAATCCCTTCATTCGTTATACAGTATTATTGTGTCTTATGTTATGTAATAAAATAAGTTTAAGAAATGACAAATTGGAGATACTTCTGAATTGATCACCATTTTATGGTGTAGCTGGAATACCACTTTATTCCTATCATATGCGAATTTGTTAAAAGTATCATATCAAATATTTTCAGGATTGGAAGAGTAATGTGAAACTCAAACTTGGATGGTTCAATTATTTAATTTGTATTAATATTTTCTTAGAATTTTTTTTATTTAAATTGTCAATACAATATAAATCTTAATATATATTTAATTATTTGTCTCAATAAAAATATAGTAATACAATAATTATAGAGAATTAATATTTTTACAAGTAAAAGGTATAGTTTCCTCTCACTTAAATAATAAATGGGTCAATTCCCTAATTATACTTTCAAATATATATACTACATTTAATTTATTTTAAATACTCATTTCGTTTTGAATTATTTAAAATTAATATTGACTTTCTGAAAGTCAATTTGAGATATTTTAAAATTAAAATTGACATAATTATTTTGAATAATAGTACTTTTTATGTTGTTTGTTATATACATAATTATATTAAAATGAATTTATATTAATTCTAAATTTAAAATTAACTTTTAAAAAATTGATATTAATTTTTTAATTTTAAAAGAGAGTATATAAAGAAAAGTTGCAAGTTAGAATGCAGCGGTGCGTGAATTTGGTATTATTGTTTCAAGGACTCCTGCTACAAGGCCTTGAACTTTTTTATAAAAAATAAAAATACACTCTTAATATTCATAAAATTTTCAAATTAAAGTTTTTTCTAGTTGGCTGTTAATTTTATCAGAATGAAATACTAGTAGAACAAACGTCGTCTGTCACGGTGTCAATAATGTACTACTATACTAGTGGTTTCCTCCGCTAGGGTTTTATGGGGAGCTAAATCCTCTGCTAAGCTATTCAACCAAGTTTTAGGAATGGAGACCTCTTTGAGATATGGCGGAGATTCCAAAGCTCTGAGAATCTGTGCAAAGGAGAAGATCCCCCTTGACCCCGATACCCATTTCCAGGTACTCTCCTCTTTCCACGCCCTTTTTTTTTTCCTTCACTTTTGTGATTGAAGCTGTGTATGGTATGATTCAGCCTTTGAAGTCTTAATGCATGTCCAATCATCCATATATCAATTTCTTTCACGTCTATATTGTTGGTTTTTGTGCCCTTCATTTCAATCATTTTTGTGCTGTTCTGTCGGTTTTTTTAAAATTAGGCCCGTTATTTTTGTCTAAAGTTTAGGATAATTTCTATTCAACGAATTTCAGATAATTTGCTGTTTAACCCATCAGTGCCAGGACCTCTGCATTGTAAGAAGAATATAGAATTCATATATAGACCTGTGGCTTGTCAGTTCATATATATTCTTTGGTTTCAATTTGCAATTTAGTAATTCTTCTATAGGAAGTTGAGTCATTTCCAATCCATCCACCTTTCTGCAAAGAAATTGAGCATCATGGTCTGTCAATTGGTCATATATATTCTTAAACTTCAATGTGTAGTGTCGTAATTCTTGTGGTAAATGGTACCCTTATTGTCGTTGTGGATATTGATCACGTGATAAATTAATGGGTGGGCGGTCACAATTTACCTTCTTCACCCTTGCTCACGGCTCTTCTGGCCAGTAACAGTCCCCCTCTTCATAAAGAAAGTATACAAATATTAAAAGAAATAGACAAGTATGTTTGAATTCAAAAAGATTCTATGCACATGCCACCGCCTTATTCCTTTTGAGATAGGGATTTTCAAGTTCAAGTAATAATTTGTATTGTGGAACATCTTCTTGGTGTTTACTTACATATATGTAAAAAGATATTTTAATGGTGAATAATGTAAATCAAGTGGAGCATAAGGTTGAATCTAACTGATATGTTTGATGTTAGTTCTTAATCTATACACGACATTACATTTTATTGATAACATTTACTTATGTGTATTTATACATGATGGCAGGTTCATGGAGAGCTAGATACCAGAACAGGGGCTCCAAGTCATTTAAGTGCAATGCTACGACACTTCTATCCGGATGTATGCCACATTTCCTTTGATTATGCTCCGGTCCTCCACCCTGCTTTCTTGCTGTGTCTTAACATACCTGCTAACCATTTGTAGTTATCAGCTAGCCTTGGTCTCGGTGTGCAGTATGACAAACATGAGAAACTCCAGTACATTATACGTGGGAAAAAAGCATTTCCTGTGACAACCAATGGGTTGGTGAACTTTCATATCAAAGGGCGATGTGATATCGGTAAAGATATGATACAGGTTGGTGCTTTACTAAGTTAAGAGAGATCTATCATCTATTTATAATTCATTTGCGAGATTATACATATGTAAGAAATGTTTCTGGTTCTGGTGTTGATGATAAATAAGTCGCATTATCATTTGCAGTGGCTTTTTCTGTTACATTTCTCTATATCTTGCACATGTGCTCATTTCATATATATGCCTTACACTTGTTTTTTATCACATAAGGATTGGTATTTTGGATTGAAATGAAAATTTTCAGACCTAAGGCTTTGTAGTTTCTCTTGCTGCTTGAAATTTTTAACTTTGACAGAGGAAGTCAAAAGGGACTGCTGAACTTACTTGGGGTATATTGAATTTTCGAAAAGATCAGGATGTAAGACTCAAGGTTGGCTATGAAGTTGTGGACAAGGTATCCTTCCTTGAATTAGTTCCTGATTTACCAAAAAATTTGTTGTAGCTATTGTGAAAAGAAATTATTTTGTTTTATTCATAGTTGTTTTCATATTAGAATTTTATTAATTATTATATTCTTTGTTTTTTTCATATTAGATTGTTTTTTTTAATTTGTTATTCGTATTTCCGCAATATGTCTTCTTTTTTTTAACCCAGCAACACTTGCTAGCATTTTGTACTTTTTTAGACTATAAATCTATATCAGAGGTGGCAATTTGGTGAAAGCCAATCCTGCTGATATCGGTGATGATTATCGCAAACCATACAAAATCTGAATAATTTAGGATAAAATAGAAAATCTTAAAATATGGAAATTGGCAGGCCTTGAATTATGATTGATAACGAACTTAACTATTGTTCTGGATATCTTATAATAAGATGTCTTTTTAAGTTTGCATTAGCCACCCACCACTATTGTGGTGAAATAAAGCTGTTGAGTGACTCTTTAGTGTTTGTGATTTTTCATTTTCGATTAAATTGTATGTGCTATGAATTTTGGTATATGGATTTTTTCCTACGTTCCAGAATCATGCTAGAAGCTTAACGTTTTATTGGAGATGCCTTGGTGGGATTCATATGGAGGAAAGTTTTATCATAGATAATATTTTGAATTACTATAAAACCTTATTTGATTGGATGGAGATGCCTTGGTGGGATTTATATGAAGGATAGCTTTTATCATTCGTCATATTTTGAATTTTCTATAAAACCTTACAATCATTTTCGATAAACTCGAGCAGCGATTTAGAATGTATCTGATTGTTTCAAATACATGCTCTCCGAAGTCCAATCTCTTTTTCTTTTTTTTTCTTTCTGAAATCAGTTTGTGGTGCCATGTTTCTGTTCTTACTTCTTTCTATTGTTATTTTATTTACTTGCTCATTCTTCACCATGTTTCCATTATTTCAGGTTCCTTATGTGCAGGTCAGGGAAAACAATTGGACATTCAATGTTGATGTTAATGGCAAATGGAATGTGAGATATGACTTGTAATAGAGGAAGGATTTAAAATTGTTCTTAATTAAACACTAGGGGTTAGTTAAAGAAATTATCTCCAATTCGTGTCTCTTTCTAGTAAACAACAATTCAAATTGGCTCAAAACTGTGAGATACTCTTTTGCTCATACTATATTGATGCCTATTAAAATTGTTCGCAATATTCTTCCTTGCAATGGTGTGTGAGATATTTTACATTGCTCCTAATAGGTGAGGCTTGAGCATTTTTTCCATGTTAGGGTTTAGGGAAGTTGTGGATGGCTATTGCTACAAGTTTTGTTTCGTCGAACAAGAACACTGAGTGGTTTTTTGATGGATTAATACAGTGCCCTTGTAGTTTTAAGCATGTTTCTTCCTCAGAATCTACACCAAATTTTAGAGAATGTGCAACTGAATTACATGAGAGAATAGAGGGATAGGAGTTTGTTGGAACTTTAGAGGTCTCATTGAGCATATCTCAGATAGATTCTTTTCGATTGTAAGTATATATCTCATAATGTAGGCATAGCGTATCGCAATATTTCTGTAATAGCAAATTGTGATTCTTATGTTTATATATACAGTAGTGTTTATTGAATTGATTGAGATTCGTCTTGTATCAAATTCCTAAACTATAATTTATTTATGCTATACATGGACAGTGTTATAGACTATAAAGTTGTCGTAATTCTAGTGGATTTTATTTAGTTTAGGTCGTTTTCATTAGTTTGGATTAGGCTTGCATAACAGGCAGAGGGGTTTGATCTAAGCTTGATAAATTTTGATCGTTGACTAAGTAAGGCTAAATTTTGAATTTTGGGTCTGCAAGTCAGGTCAACTTTTGACTTTTAGGCCGATTAGGTCAAATTTTGACTTTTTGGTTTGCAAGATAACCAAAATTTGGTCTTTTGAATCATGTAGGCCAGATTGAGTCATACTTTGATTCAGGTCATGCATAAACCTGATAGTGGAGCAATATTTTTTGAAGAAACAAACTACAAGGCAAGTCTTCTCGAGAATGCATATAATTTATTAATTTTTTAAATAATATATTCTTATATCTTAATTTTTTATTTTGTTTTTCTCTCCTTCACTCTTTTTAGTTGTTGTGGGAGATAAATGTAGGTTCACCTTTTAAATATCTTAAATATATGACAGAGTGAGTGAATAAATATTTTATAATTAGTTGAATACAGACAAATTTTTTTTAAACAAAAATAATATTTACAATAATAATATATAAAAATTAAAGATTATTTTATAACAACTGTGTCAGATCGGATTAAGTTTTTTTTATAGGTTGGGCTATAGTTTAATATTCAAACAATGGTCTTTTTGAAGTTTGCAGACTCGGTCTGGACCGTAATTTTTTTGTGCATTTTTAATTTTCTTGGACAACCATCAAATTTATGGATAGGTAATTTTAGTATAAATCGGTGGCTTTTGTGTCTTTCGCCATTCACACGTGGGTGATTAATCGATGGCTTTTGATAGCCCACGAGGGTGGGGGCCTCACCAGCCATGTATATAGAGAGAGAGAGGGCAAATGTCTATTCTGCACTAATCTCTAGGCACTTAAAAAACAAGAAGATGCAATGAATGAATCACGTCTATGAATTTGGCCGTGTTTGCCTGCTTAAATCAAATCAAAATCATTGGAACAAACACTGGAATACGAGTACCGTACGGCCAATAAATTTGATTTACCTTTTCTTTCTTAAGAGTAAATATTTAGTAATTATTTTTATGGTTAATAACCGAGTACTTTTGAGAGACAGTTGATTAAAATTGTATAACTAGTGTTTTTCCAACTACCTCCCCCTTCTTCCCAGACGCAGCATTTCTCTCAATTCTTTGCACATGACTCTTCGATTAAGATTTCTCGTCGGGGTGAACTCGTCGACAACGGCGACACCTCCGTCTTACTCCGTTACCAACGACTCCGACTTTGTCGTCATCCTCGCGGCCCTCCTATGCTCCCTAATCTGCGTCCTAGGCCTCCTCGCCGTAGCTCGCTGCTCCGGAATCCGCCGGATTTCGGCCAGAGTCACCGGGCGTTCGGCTCCTCAGCCTCCGACGAACAAAGGCCTCAAGAAGAAGATCCTCAGGAGGCTCCCAAGGCTAACCTACTCCGGCGCCGAGAACGCCGAAAAATTCTCTGATTGCGCCATTTGCTTGACGGAATTCGTGGCCGGAGACGAATTAAGAGTGTTGCCGCAGTGCGGCCATGGATTCCACGTCGGATGCATTGACATGTGGCTCGGCTCTCATTCGACTTGTCCGTCGTGCCGTCAGACATTAGTGGTTGCTAGGTGTGAGAAATGCGGTGAATTACCGGCTGCGAATACAGTCACCGGAGCTGAGAACGAGAGGAGAAGATTGGCGCAAAGAGAAGATCCCGTCCATAGGTTTTTGCCTTGAAAGGACTCAGCCAATCTCTTTTTTTGTTAGAAGTTTTTCATTTTCAATTCTACCTTAGGGTTACAACAAGCACACAGCGATTTCGGTGAGAAACTTGAATTGTTTGGGTTTGTACTCTTCTTCTTTATCATTATTATTATTATCTGATTGTGTATAGAAATTATGTGTATCTGTACTTAGTAATTAATATGTTCTATATACACGGTAACGGTAGAAAAGAAAAATACTACTAGTATCGTATTTAAAGAGTCCACCACTATCTGGTCTCTTTGTTCTTATCTCTTCTTCCTATATGGATAAGATTTCCTAATATTCCCCCAGGGTCACCGTCATGATTATATACGGTGAAAAAAATTATAATAGAAGAAATAACAAAATCACGGTACAGTGAGGGATTGGATTTTAATTCTTCTTGATTTTTATGTACGGATTAAATAATTAGATGGACTCCTTAAATAAACAATTGATTTTTAGGTATGGTTTTTTGGTACATAAAGTTAGTTACATTTCCTTGAGACAAGAAATAACCTTACTATAATGATAAATTTACATTAATATTAAATGTCGAATGAAATTAAAAAAAAATAAAAATAATTTATACATTATTATTCTAATATATAAATATTGGCTGTCCACCTTATTTCTAATTTTGGTGGGAGCCGTGCAATTTAATGAGATCGAATTAGGTTGACAAGTATGTATATTAAAATTTGATTTTTCTATAAATAAAATATGATACTTTCATATAAAAAAACATGAGCGTTAAACTTATTTATTATTTATGTAATATGAATTTTTTTGTGAAATTATTATTTTTCTTGATAAAAATATTAATCTACTATATATATATATATATATTTTGTTTTAAAATTAGAGATATATTTATAAAATTATAATTTTTAAAAATAATTTTAAGTTTTCAAATATAACTTTAGTATTAACTAAAAATTCAGTTGTGGTGGTTTGATATTAAAAATAATAAATAATAATAATAATAATAAATTAAAAATATTATATTATTTTATAATTTTAAAATAAATTAAAAATATATATTTTTAATTTTAAAATATAGAGGTATACAAGTTATGGATCCATTTGAGTTTGACTTATAGGATGTTTTAGTTCGGCTTATTTACTATCGGAAGTTTGGAACATTAAAATTGAGTTTGACATATAGATGGTAAATAGGTTCGACCAGATGCGCGCTTCACGGTGAAGATAAATTTTTCTTAATTATTTTTAAAGAAAAATTCTCCCTCCTATATTTTCACTTAGATTAATAAAAAAATAATATATATTTTGTTATTAGTTGAATAATTATTATTAATAATATTTTAACGAATATAATATAATAAATTAATTTTATAATTCTACTCAATATTAATGTCGGAAAGTCTGCCAATTTTATTTTTTTGTAATATATAAAGGGACTCTAAACTAATTGCAATGTAATAATATAGGAGTAGGGCTTTTAAAAAAAATCAAATGAAATCAACATTAATAGAGACTTTTTTTTTCTTTCTATTATCATTTTTCATTTAATGGAGACCGTTCGAATTGTAATAACTGCTTGATTCGTAATTTCGTATGCAGCCCTAAAAGGCTTTACTGGAATAAAGGCGAACGCGACTCCAAACAAGCGCTTGTATCAAGAACGCATCGAGCTACCTGAGAGAGTGGAGTGCTGAGAGAAGTAAACAAGTGCCCAACAAAGAGGGTGGTCAGTGTGACGAGAGGAGACTGAAAACTTCGCCACAACCCCCAAAAGGTAAATAATTTTAAACCCTGTCATTTATTTTGTCTTCAGATTCTACAAATTACAGTCTTCTTAATCCCCTTCGTAATTTTGCATGATGACATTGCTTTACTTATCAGTAATGCATTCAATTTGGTATTTTCAACTTCATGCCATTTCTTTCCCGGTAATAAAACAACTCCTCTAATTATATATATATATATATAGGAACCGCGGATTGTCGCATCTTCTTTTAATATATGTATGTGTATGTATGTATGGCCATTTGAGTGATTTGTGTTTTTGTGAAGCATCGAATTTCATCAAATATATTGGAACTGAGGAGGACCGAATTGGGATTTGATTGTGGTTACCTGAATTCTAACAATTGAAGGAAGTCACTTAATTTTTTTTGTTTTAAGTGCTATAAGAGATGACAACAATGGCATTCAGGATGAAACAATCAAGTCAGAGAAATATAAGCTGTTGGTTGATACACAAAGTCGAATTGGAAGGTTGCAAGAATCCATTAGCTTTCTCCCTCCTCTCATTTTCTGGGTAATTTCTTTACTACACACTATTTGATAAGTACTACACTAGTACTCTTGAGTATAGACCGTATAGCTACATTATATACATTTTTGTACTCAACCACACATTTTTACAGTAGTTTGCACTGTAGTAATGCACTCAAATTGCCTGTCATGAATTTATTGAACTAGAATGTCATTTAATGCATAGTACCACTCAGCTGATGCTCAAGCTCATTCAAATTACTTAAACATTCAAAATTATTTCATTCGTCTCGTGTCATCCATTCATCCTCCTTTATGGGAAGTGGTTATTCAACAACTTTGCTTCTGTGACTCTGTTTCCATCTATACGCGTATTTGCAGGAGCAAAAGTTCAACAAATTGGAAATTGATCCTGTTGCTGCCAAAAAAATTGAGAGACCATTCAAGTCGAAGTTGAAGACTGATGATCAGGTAGAAGAGAAGCCCTCGAATGGTCAATCTACACCTACCCGATCAGATCTTACCAGCCATTCCCTTGGAAGCAATACAACCTCTGCGGAGATTCAGCAAGCCTAAGCTACGTCGTTTTTCAACAGTATATTCCTGCCTTAAAATATATGGTGGTCTGGCAGGCAGGCAGGCAGCAGCAAAAATCAAACATCATAATTTCACGAAAATATGTCTCGAGGTCCCCAATTTTTGTTTTCCAACGCCAATTTTGAACCCTGGTGTTACCAAGTCCAGACATCAAGTTCAAAAAAAATAGTGATTTTTTTTTGTGTTTATATGTTCAAGAAAAAGTTTATTTATTTCCTCCATCTTCAGATTGCATTGTATTTGTGGAGAGCTTGTGCCTGGAAATCGAAAAAGTTTATCAATAATCGTAGCTTTTTATTTGTAAAACTTCATTCATAGTAGCATAGTCAGCATTTCGATCCCATCTGCTCCAATAAGTAAAATTTTAACGAGTTAATTTAATATTTTTATAAGCGGGTTTTATTTGATAAGATGTTGTAAAAATATCAAATTAACTTATAAAATATTAATTCTTTTGCATAACTAGTTTAGTGGCGTCAGCAGTTAGTTTTGCTAATGTCATCCGAAGATGGAACTCTTGAGAAGGGTGGGTCTTAGATTTGGACCGTGGATGTTTAATATGTTTATCTACAAAATCTCGATCTAAATAATAATCTTAAGATACCTAAGAAAACTTGGTAAAAACTAGTCACACCCCAGTATAAATCTAATACTCAGTAATTTATTGTTGTGATATGATCGTGATAAAATATCACGGGAAGGATACCTCTGTTTGAAAATATAATTCTTTTTTATAAAAAAATAGCATCTAACGTGAACTTATAACTTGATACACAATTCATTAGTTGACTATCATAATGTAAATATGGAATCACTTGCTGAGCTTTTGATAATACGTACTTTCCAATCAAAATATTAAATCCGTGATATTCTTATATAATTTGATTCCAACAATCTAATTGTCATAATTGGGATATAATGAACATGTCAAATTCAAAAGAAGAAAAAAGAAAAATTCTCGAAATAAGTTGGGGCAATAATTTGATTATAGGCAACAATGATTTAAGACCGAGAATGCTATAACATGATCACTTGGAACCTATTTAAATTACGAACATCTTAATATTAAAATCATGAAGTCTATACCCCCCACAAGAGTACAAAGGTTCTCGGAAGATCAGGCTTTTTATAATTAAACTCGAACAATAAATTTAAGAATAATATTATCTACACAAACTATATATATATTTGAAGTTGTGCACTAATAGTTTGCAAATATACATCGCATGATATGTTCCGTGTCTTATTATTATTTATTAAATACTGTTTGTGTACAATTTTTATGTATGATTTGTGTCCTTCATATTATTCTAAATTTAAACCGGATTGAATAACTCTTGCAACTTCAATTAGTGGTTGTGCTTGGCAACCAAATCATAGCTCAAGCCAAAAACATCGGGGTTTGGTTTATTGTAGATGACACCAGTCACCCAAAAATCAAGAATATTTATGTAATATTGAAGAAAATTATTAAGAAGAAACAAGGCAAAAGTAGATGTTCTAATGAAATTGATCCTCTTGGGCCAGGTGTGTACCACAATTGAGGATATTGCAGTCAATTTTACCTCTATGGATGCCCATCCAATACAATGAAGAATCTTCAAATTTTCCGTGGTCGTCACTGGGTGATACAGTTGGTTTATCTTGTAAAAATGAAAGGGACTTGTTATGCGGGATGCAAACTGCTTCCACCCTTTCAAGGATGGATCTTGCTCTAGCAGAGATTACTGGTAATATCTTACACATAGTTGTACGCACTATTCTCGCAGTTTCACTGGTTCTTTTAATATGTCATTGTAATTGCATCAAATATTTTGTTTACTATAAGAGGCACTAACTAAATTAATATACGAAAGAAACTCAAGTATATCCATTTAAAGAAATTGAAAAACTTGTGAGTAATGAAAGATGCAGAAACTATTTAAATAAGGCTACTTACAGCTGCCAATTTCTCACTTGTTAAGAATTTTAGTAACAAAGTTGAATCTGAATAACTTTTATTCATTAACTGAGGAGATATATATAGCAGTACAGTAACAAGCAAATCAGAAAAAATAGCAAACCTAATCCCTTTAGTAACAAACTTGTCAACCGTTGGGATACTCCTAAAGAACTGGTAAACTCCTATTGACTAGGGACTTATTTACTGAGAAAGAAACAACAAACAGTAAGTAGTAATTAAAAATACTACTCAACATATCTCCCCTTAAACTGATCTCTTAAATTTCTTTAAGCAGCAGTTTACATAGAAAGCTCGAACAACCTTCATCTGCTCCATTGTCAATCACTTCTTTCCTTGAACACACACCCATTAGACCTCGGAGTTTTACAAACACAGCTGACCTAAGAGGCTTGGTCAGTATTTCTGCAAACTGGTCTTCAGTTTTACAATGGACCATATCAATCACACCATCCATACACAGATCACGCAAAAAATGATATCTAACATCTATATGCTTGCTCCTTCCATGAAAGACTAGATTTTTTGAGAGCTTGATAGCAGACATGTTGTCACAATAGATTGTTGTTGGACCTTGTTGCTCATAACTCAACTCCTCAAGTAACTTTCTCAACCAAATAACCTGACTAGCACAAGCTGTTGCTGCGACAAACTCAGCCTCAATAGTTGATAAGGTCACAATTGGCTGTTTCTTTGAAGCCCATGAAATTGGCCCTGACCCCATCATAAAAACATAAGCAGATGTGCTTCTTCTATCATTAACATCACCAGCATAATCACTATCTGTGAACCCAACAAGCTCTGACTTTTTTCCCCTATTATAAAGAACACCAAAGTCAAATGTACCTTTTATATAGCGCAAGATTCTTTTCACAGCAGAGAGATGTTGCTCGGTTGGATGTTCCATAAACCTGTTGATGAGACTTACTGAAAGCATGATATCAAGCCTTGTGGTTGTAAGATACATCAAACTTCCGACAATTTGCTTAAAGAACGTGCTGCCAACTTTCTTGCCATCAGGATCCATAGTTAACTTCAATCCTGGGTCTGCTGGGATTGCAACTGCATTACAATCCTTCATCTCAAATTTTTCCAAAACCTCCAGAGCATACTTTCTTTGTGTGATGAAAATTCCAGCCGATGATTGTAATACCTCTATGCCAAGAAAATAGTGCAATCTTCCCAGATCAGTCATCTCGAACTCAGCCATCATAGAGTTCTTAAATTCAGCGAACATCTCATCATTGTTGCCTGTGTAGATGAGGTCGTCCACATACAAACAGACCACCAAGAACCTCCCTGCAATTCCAGATTTAATGTAGAAAGTATGCTCATATGGACACATTTGAAAGCCAACATTAGAAAAATAAGTATTTATACGACTATACCAAGCACGTGGTGCTTGTTTTAGACCATATAGAGTCTTCTTTAACCTGTATACCTTCTCCTCACTTCCCTTTTTCACATAACCAAGGGGTTGATCAATATATACTTGCTCTTGAAGATCTCCATGCAAAAAGGCTGATTTCACATCAAGTTGATAAATAGGCCATGAATGTTGTGCTGCCATTGAAATCACAAGTCGAATGGTATCCATCCCAGCCACCGGAGCAAACACTTCCTTATAATCCACTCCAAACTTCTGTTTGTACCCCTTAGCAACCAGTCGTGCCTTATGTTTGTCCACTGCTCCTTTTTCATTGATCTTAGTTTTGTACACCCATTTCACACCGATTGCTTTCTGTCCTTTTGGAAGATCGGTCAGTTCCCAGGTGTTGTTCCTCTCTATGGCATCAATTTCTGAGTCCATGGCTCTTTGCCACTTATGCTCCTTTGCGGCTTCTTCATATGCTATGGAATCACAATCTGCAAATAGAGCTAGATGGGCCAAGGTTTCATCATCTGAGAGCTCTCCATCACTCTCGTAATCATTCATCCACATCAGTATTCTTCTCGTACGTTAATCTCTTTGGCCTTGTGCAGTTGAGGATTGATCTTCATTTGGAGTAACCACAGTTGAAGTTGTTGGCAAGGGAACCTCATTACCTGATAGTTGCTGATTTGACTCACCCTCTTCATCAAGAGTGACTGGTACTTGCTGCTGCTCAACACAATTCCATTCCCATGAAGTTTCTTCATCAAATAAGACATCACGGCTGATTATGATCTTCTTCGTAATAGGATTAAATAGCATGTATGGCTTTGATTCTTCACTCACTCCAAGGAAGATACACTTCATTCCTTTGTCATCTAGTTTTTTTCTCTTCTGGTCTGGAATATGGGAATATGCGATACACCCAAAAATTCTGAAATGATCAACAGTAGGTTTCTTTTCACTCCATGCCTCTTCTGGTGTCATGTCCTTCACAGGAAGAGTAGGACACCTGTTTAACACATGAATGCTCCAATTAACTGCTTCTGGCCAGAAACTCTTTGGGACACTCTTTCTTGCCAACATACTTCGCACCATATTTAGAATTGTGCGATTTTTCCTCTCCGTTACACCATTCTGTTGTGGTGAATATGCTGCTGTAAGTTGCCTGCGAATCCCATACATTGCACAAAAACTTGCAAACTTTTGTGAATTGTATTCACCACCACGATCTGTGCAAAGAATTTTAATTGCTTTTCCCATAGATTTCTCAACTAGAGCTTTAAAGGTTTTAAACATAATAAGGGCCTCATGCTTTTCTTCCAAGAAATATATCCATATTTTTCTGCTATAGTCATCAATGAAAGTAATAAAGTACATCTTCCCGCCATTTGACGTTGGGTTAATTGGCCCACAGATGTCAGAGTGAATCAACTGTAATACTTCTTTAGCCCTCCATGCATTCCTTCTTGGAAAGGGGTCACGATGTTGCTTCCCCATAACACATTCTTCACAAGTTTTTGATGGACAGGTAATTTGAGGAAGTCCCGTCACCATGTTTCTTTGCTGCAAAGTTCTTAGGCCATTGAAATTTAGGTGACCGTAGCGGAAGTGCCACAGCCAAGTAACATCTTGAATTCTTGAAGAAAGGCATGTCTATATATCATCTCCAATATGTAGTGGGAATAGTCGGTTGGCCGTCATATTCACTTGTGCAATCAGACCCTTTTTTGGATGACGGATTTGACAGCAGCTTCCTTGAATGGTAATAGCAAATTCATTTTCTTGCAACTGCCCTATGCTAAGGAGATTACTTTTCAACTCCGGAACATAAAAAACACCTGAGATTGTCACCGTATGATCTCTGACCTTGAGTTTGATGTCTCTTCTCCCCATAACAGTAATTTTTGTGTTATTTCCAAGCTTGACAGTGTCTCTGTAAGACTCATCCAGTTCAGATAACAAGGTTTTATTCCCACACATGTGGTTGCTACATCCAGAGTTTAAGTACCATTTATTTGAAAGTGGTACCTCGTTGTCATGATAAGCCATCAGCAGCACCTCTTCTTCTGTCTCAACAAAGTTAAAGTTCTCCTCCTTTGTTGTGTTAAACTTTATAGGACATTCAGAACGATAATGTCCTAACTTGTGACAACGGTAGCACTCAATACCTGATTTGTCAGCTGGATTGAAAGAATTTCTGCCTCTTCCTCTTCCTTTGTTCCAACCTCGGCTTATTCCTGATCCTCTCCAAGTGGTTGATTCTCTATAGGTTGCAACCTTCAAAGCTTGCTCCTCTATGACGTTGTTTCCCATTCTTTGTTCATGCACAAGTAAAGAACTTTGTAGCTCATCCACAGATAATTTATCAACATCATTTGATTCCTCGATTGAACAGACCACATAAGCAAACTTGGTGGTCATGGATCGAAGAATTTTTTCCACTATCGTGACATCCTCCGTTTTATCACCATGAATCCTCATCTTGTTGGCAATGGCAAGCACCCTTGAGAAATAATCTGTTACAGTCTCTCCTTCTTTCATATGAATGACTTCAAACTCTTTGCGAAGAGATTGAAGTTGCGCTCGTTTCACCCTTGCTGAGCCTTGATACTTCTTCTTCAGGGAATCCCAGATTTGCTTAGAGGTATCTCTCTCAAGGATGGTCTCCAGGATTGTTCGATCAATGGCTTGAAACAGGTAGTTCTTTACCTTAAGATCTTTCAGCTTCTGATCTTCCCACGCTTTTTTCTGAGCATCTGACAGTACTACACTACTGACTCCACCAATTGGATCAACAATTCCTCCCTCTATAAGACCCCAATACTCCTTTGATCTCAAGAAATTCTCCATAAGCATACTCCAATGGTCGTAGTGGCCGTCAAATCGAGGAATGGCAGGTTGCGCATAATTGTTGTTGTCTAATGCCATAATTCCTTACTGCTGCTTCTTTCTTTTTACCTCAAGCCCAGTGGGGGCTCTGATACCACAATGTTAAACTGGTTTGAATATAAAGCAATAAACAAGTTGAATCTGAATAACTTTTATTCATTAACTGAGGAGATATATATAGCAGTACAGTAACAAGCAAATCAGAAAAAATAGCAAACCTAATCCCTTTAGTAACAAACTTGTCAACCATTGGGATACTCCTAAAGAACTGGTAAACTCCTATTGACTAGGACTTATTTACTGAGAAAGAAACAACAAACAGTAAGTAGTAAAAATACTACTCAACAGTTGCTGCTAATAGGAAAAGGAGATGGAGAATGCTGCCTTCATTGTCAATTTGATCTTCCCACCCCTTTCAGCCTTATCTATATGAAAATAATACAAGCAAAAACTAATATACTTCAAAATTTAAAGCAAAAGTTATTTTCTTTACTTGGTGAATCTGACATCTGGGTTCCTCATTGGTTTGAGCCACATGTCAGCCATTACACGCGAGGAAATGCTCCAAAATAAATCTTGCCCCTTTGAAACTACACGCTTTCCTTTTTTCCTTGCCTTACCAAGTCCATATGCCACCAACCATTGCATTGAAGTCAATCTTTGCTTCTCGCTATCCCATGCATTCTTCTTTCCCCCATTTCTTACTTTCAAACATCCAATGTGTAGACTTGCTACTTTGAACTTCTTTTCCTCCCCGTAGTTGTCAGAATCAACTTGTTTTGCATAAATTAAGGCTAATAGAGGAGCCCCCACCGCCTCATATTGCCTCACGGGATCTCGCATTTGTACGACTGTAGATATTATGATAGTTTCTGAGTCCCCAGCTTCATACTTGGAAGTGGCCACATTGCTCTCTTTTATCCAGTCCTCGAGTGGAACAGCGGATGCTAGAGGGTGATTTTTGTCTTTCTCACTGCCGTCTATTATGTTCTCATTGAGAGGGGAAACATCAAATGGGGCATCTTCTTCGGCCATTTCAGCCTGAATTTTTAGAGCTTCAACTGCCATGCTCTCTATCTTCTGCATTGACAAAGCTAAAATCTCATCCGCTGTCACTGGGTTTTCACTCACGTTCCAAATTCCTGTTGAAATCCTCTCTTTCCTTCCAGTACTCATTCCAGTTGCCATGGATTTAACTGCAGTAATGGCACGAGCAGCAGTAGAGCTAGCGCCTTCTTTGTTCCTCCCACTAATAATTGCTGAAGCAATTCCTTCAAAAGCTACCTGCTCTGCCGTTTTACCTGTAAGTTCGTCCACGGGCATCAGAGATAATATTTCAGAGCTAAGGTTTTCGATGCCGATGGCTGCCATGCTTTGAAATAACTCAAATCCACTCATTGATTGATTTGAATGAAGAACCAATTGCTTTGAAATCTGCATTGCAAGTTTTGGAGTGTCCTTTTTTGCCACCAAAGTATCTAGAGGATTCACAGCTGCTAAATAGCCTCCATTTCTGGTTTGCACCACACAGCCCAAGCCCTTTCCAAGATCTGGGAGAAAAACCTTTGACTCGGCATCTTCAGAATCTTCAGCTCTTTCCTGTTTCATAGGATGCAATTCATGACGATTAACATCAACTTCATTAGCCTCTTCATCCTCGAGTAATTGCAAAAATTCCTTTGTTACGGTCTCTTCATCAGCATCTAATTTCTGTGATTCAATTTCTTCATCAGTCCTGACTGGCTTCTCTTCTCCCATTATAGATTCAAGAGCTTTTATCTGTTTAGAAATCAAATCAAGCTCTGTCAATCTAGCTTGGTGGACTTGGTCATGCACAATTTCCTTGACGACCTCACTTGAGACTGACCTTTTGTCAGAGTTTTCTTCTGATTGTCCATCATCCGTCCAATCTTTGTCTAGGACTTCTACACCTTTATCAACAACATCAAATTCTAGGAGATCTGGATCTTCCATCTTAGATCCTGGTTCTTCAAGCTTCTGAGCAGGAGGAGATGGTGAAGGTATTGGGGCAGGTTCATCGAGATTTAGATCATCAATTTCTTCAAAATCTGCAGCTGCTCTTGCCTGTGAAGGACTCCAAGCTTCTGCTCGACTTGACATTCTTGGACTAGGGACGCTGAAGGATGATTTTGACTGTCTGCGGCCAAAAGAAGGTGAGAAATTGCGAGCTTTACCAGACTTCTGCCCTTCAGCCTGACTATAAATTCCGGGTCCTCCATCTTTCTCCATAATCTGAAATCCCAGTTTTAGAACAAGTTCTCCTCCTTTGGCCTTTCCTGAGAGATTGAAACTTGTATCCCACTGTCGTATCCGTGTACCTTCGATGTTCTTCTCAATAGATTCCTGAATCAGGTTACTCAAATCCACTGAAGTTCTTCCAAAATCAAGTTCTTCAGCATCAACTGCTAAAACGTAGATCAAAAATGGACGGGGCTCGAATTTTGTCTGTGTTCCACCCACAGTTGAGCAGTAAACATGGCACCTAATGAATAGGGTTTCTTCGAAATCAGCTGCTCCTTGAGAAACTCTAGATGGCATCGTCTGAACTGTCCCCTCCTTGGTTTCTTTCTTTCTAACACAAACAGCAAGACGAAGACCGTTCATTGAAGCTGGAATGCCTTGAACGGTGACAACTTCAATAGAGAACAAACAACTTAATTTCTGCATGCCAATATGAGAGAGAACTCTAATTGGCTTCCAGTTCCAAAGTCCTTTCTTTTCTGAAGAAGTTGCTTTATCATCCAGCTTCTTGAGCTCTTTTTGATTATGAGCCTTTGGTCGTTCTTTCTGCTCATTTTCATCCTCAAGCTTTGGCCGAGAACGCCAAGGGGACAAGGACATGCGCCTTGACCGCGGTTTGGGATTGAGCTTGTCCTTGTTTGGGGCTGCGTCAACCTCATCGATAGATGCGATTGGTGGCACTGCATTTCGAGGAAGTGCAAGGGAGGCAGTTCTTCGATTAGTTGAAGAGTGGGACTGGTAGAGAGAGTGGCTAAGCTCTTCTAGTTCATCCAAGAGTTTGGTATTTGAATTTCTTCTGCCTGCCATAGCGAAGATGATAAAGAATGGCAAGAAGATAAAGTTCTGCCAGAGGCAATGATGATGATGATGTTGAAGTTGCTTGGAGAGGTAGGGATAGTGTGGAAATGGAAGAGAAGATAATAGAATGAGTTAAGATTGATGTAGGCTTTTGAGGTTCAGAAAATGCCATAATTTATGGATGATGGAGGCTATAGCTAGCTGGTGCTGCCTGAACCAGTAAATTTGTATGGGCTTAATATGTGAAGGATAAGGGAATTTCGTCACTCTCCTTTTCTCTCTTATTTGTGAAAGAGACAAGGACAAAAGTCAAGTGGGTCATAGAGAACTTATTGCAGGTTTGTTGGGTAGTGTGGTTAATTTGTTTCCAGCAGGCTAGAATCACCATATGTTTGTCTGAAAACAGAGATTTGTACAACTTTTTGGTTTTCTTTTCTGTGTGGTCCTGGATGAAGTTTCACACTCTTGGTTCCACTTCAATTTGTAATAAATTGGAGTTGTAGACTGTTCTCATAATACAACTCGCCTCTCCTGGACTAGTAGGAGAGGAAACCAGAGAAAGGATTGATGTGGCTCACCCCAAAACCGCACAAACTGTTTGTGGACTGTCGTAACAGTTAGGTATGATTATTGCTCTCTCTATCATTTTATGGCTAATTAGTAGTGAACTTGTAAATGACCCATGAATTGTGCCATTGCTAGCCATCTTAAGTCTGTCGTTTGTTCAATTAATTAAAAATAAATTTGTAGAAACAGTACTTGTATATACACACACACACATTGTTGCATGCTATAGTTACAAAAGGGCACTATTTTTTGTGTGGACGTTAAAGTGTTTGTCATTTCATGTTGTTAGTAATTTTGTTTACTCCTTCTTTCTCTCTCCCCCTCTCCCCTTGAAGAGAGAGAAGAAAAAGGTTGAATGCGTCAAAGTCAACTAATTCTGTTAATTCGGATCCTAACCGAAATTTATACTTTTTTTTCCTCCTGGTCATAATTTCTTTCATGCAAACATGTACGAGTAGTTTAACATTGAAAAACCGGTTTCCGAGAAAGACGTCGTCCGTACAGGTACAGCAGCAGAGAAAGGCGGCAAGCATGGAATGCAAAGAGCAGCAGCAAAGGGAACGAAACATGGGATGCCAAGAAGCGGAACAAGGATTGCCATCAGAGAGTAGTCCCCATGTAAAATACAATGATTTAGACGACTACAATCGCAGGGGGTATGGCACGGAGGAGGGTCGCCTTCAACCCAAACCACACCATGGTGTCGGTACGGATGGACCAACTCCTGATGGAAGTACTAGTACTGGTCTCTCTATATATATATATATCTCTCTCTCTCTCTTGATAATTAACTGGTCTCTCTCTCCATGATAAACAAGCTTAGTGAATTTAAACATGCATCATCACTTAACTCGTCTATCCCTTTTCCCCCTCACTTTCATCCGTCTCTACTTTGTTTTGCACTTTTTCTTCTTGTAATGTAGCGTTATTTTGATGATTTTTATAGAAGCCAATTATTCATGTAGCGTTTTTGTTTTAACTACCCAATTTACTCTTCTTCTTCTTTTTTCAACTTACATATTGAATTGTTTATGACATTTAAATTGCTATCTTTTCATTTTAAATATGTCCGAAAAATACAACAAGTTTCCCGCCATTACGTTTGAAGAAGATTATCCTTCCTATATGCAAAGGTATCAGTACCGAAAGAATTTCATAAAAAACAAAAAGATATAAGTATTCTTTTTATATTATTCTTTCTATATTCAAAATTGTTATTATTGAGAAATTTAAAATTTTTACAAATTTTTTTCACATGAATGATAAAATAGATATATAATCATGTGATTAACGTTAATTTTTTATTTTTTAAATAAATATATGACATAAAAAATAATATAATTAAGTGTCTTACTTTAAAATATAATTTTTTTATGTAAAAAAAGGCCAAATTATCATCTAAAAAAGATGACAAAGCAAAGACTGTGAAATGGCATTTTAATCTTCTTGAATGTACTTAACATTTAACACGAAAAGATCGATACTAAACATTTCATCTCTAAGTTTGATTTGAATATATCGACAGGTTACTTACTCTATTGATGTGATTTACTTTTATTAATATACAGATAAATTTTAATTTTTATTGACAGTGAATTATAATAAAATGGGACGAACGTAAGTGACAGCAGGTCATAATAGAATGACATGGACTTAATAGTTACGCTAGGCGGGGGTGGCTAATCTGAAACCAAAATAACTAGGCCCAAACCCATTTAACAAGTAACCTGGACCGTGCTCACGTCATAATTTATCCCAATCTAATCCGCCATTAATACGAATTCTGGTTTTCCAAAAGCAGAAAAAAGGGCTTTGTAATCTGATCGATCAAGGTGAGAAGATATTACTTCTTGATTTCTCAACGCTAAGAAGAACAAGGGAGAATTACTAATAGAAAATGTTGACGATTATGAGGGGAGAGCCGTTGGTGGCGAAGCTGGCAGTGGTGGCCAGGTTTGCGGTGCTTCCGGGAACCATGATCGCCGCCCTTATCTATTCTCCTCCTGATTACTCTTTATCTTCTTCCAAGAAGAACCAATATCAGCCTTCTTCATCACCCACCAATTAGATTCGCCCTCATCTCCCGATCCTCGAATGGTTCGTTTCTCTTAACTTCATTTCGCCTTCGTTAGATCTAGGGTTTTATTTTTTGTCTTGTTTTAAGATTAATCCTGCTTTCATTGAATTGCATTTTTTTTTTTTAAATTGACGTGTGATGGACTTAAGTATTATATTAATAATATACCTGCTTGCCTGGAATCTGAGATTGCTGTTGAAGCTTATAATAGCCACTTCGTGATATGATGACTCTGGTTCCTAACAGCAAGTTTTCATAATGATTTAGTTTCTTGTTTGTTGTAACCTGCATTGAAATTGGGATAAACAATTCATAAGCAACATATTTTTTCCTGGCAGAACCAGAAAGATAATATGTCATACTGTAGCAGAAGTTACAGGGTGTCCCATAGGCCATTGTTGTCCCTGTTTAGAGTTTTAGTTTTTAAGTAAACATCTACTCCTAATCATTATGCTCTCACTTACTAAATTAAGAGATTAAACTAACATTCTGTTGTAGTATGGTGAGTCATTCTGGCAGAAGATAATATAATTTATGAGGGTGGTCGCCATAATCTCCTTCTTGACAAAATAAATCAAACTTGTCATAATCTAATTGAAGAGAGAATTTTCATAATCCAAAATGATATCTGATAATCTAAGAAATCAAGTTTTTTTTATCCCTAGTAAAAAGTTCCACCTCTGTCCTGAAATTCAGTGTCATTCCTTCCTTTTGGTATCTCCAAGAATTATAGTCCTTATAGAAAAAACTTATTCCTAATTGAAACGTCCCTATTCTATCCTTTTGAGATATTACTCTTAAAACATTTGTTATATTCATTAGTAAAACTATTAACTTTGTAGTTGATAGGGTTAGTTCTGGGATTACCTACTTTCCCACCAACTGCAAATGCATGTCCCTTTAATAAGTTGAAGGTAGTATCTCAGGCCATTTCATAGTGTACTCAAACCTTAACAAAGAGTTCAAAGCCATTTCAAACCAGAAGACAATCAGTATACTTTGGTGATTTCAGTATTACCAGATTCAACCGTTATGAAAGAAGTATCCGGATGTTTTTGGTTGAGTATGAGAGGTTACTTACTGTAACACTCTTTGAAGTTGCAGGGAAGGAAGTTGGATTCAGTTCTACCTAAAATTGTTATGATTTAGATTTGAAACTATAGGAAAAAACAGTGGAAAGGGAGGTTGTTCCTTGTATTCCACACAAGCCTCATATTTTGTGTATCCCGTGCATGTTGCTTATCAGCTTCTAGTCCAGCAATGACTATTTCCATTCCTTTGAACCCTTTAAGATTGGGATATAGTGTGTCTAGGGTTTAATATCATGTTTATGCGATAGATTTTTGCAATCTACAATAGTTTAACAATTGGGTCAGCTTAGTTTGTCCTTTAATTTTTCTCATGGGTTCACTGGTTGATTGAACGGGTGTTTGACTGGGTATAGGGCCTTATGTCAAAATATCTTATTGAGATCTTCCTTTACTTTCCTGTCTAAAGGCTTGCTAATGGTTGCGCTAACTGCAGAAATCTCTAGCAAATTTTATTTCTCTCCACTTTATTAAGCTGATCTCAAGCTAGGGTCATTGAGCTTTGAATATCTAATACTGTATGATTAATAAAAATAGTCCAGCCTAAACCAGGATTTGCTCACGTAGTGCCTACTTGAGATTGCTTATTAGACACAACAGCCAGACTTTTGCTCAGCAGGAAATCCTACGTGATTTTTTTTTTTACCTTATGTGTCCCATTGTTCAAATATAACCGATTCCTTGCTTAGCTTGAGATGTAGATAATGGAATTCAAATGTTTCTGTAATTTGCGTTAACATTTCTAGTTTTCTGTTTATTGCCTGCAAAAACTAATATTACTCAACTTAGGAATTACTTGATGGTGTGATTCATTGGTAGTAATTTTTTCAATCCAGGGACGGACTTGAGTTCTTAAATATATGTGGTTCTTGCAGCTGGCTTTGGATCTGTTGGATGGATATATAATAATCCTCATGGCCACTATTTTGCTGTATTCCAGTTGAAGGATAAAGGAGTTTGAATGTTTTTTATTCTCCTTTGAAGCAACTGTGAGGGGTCCCTATTTTCTATTTTCTATTACTAACAGTTAAGCTACAATCTGACATTTGTGCCCTTACTTTCATGGCAAAATGATTTTATTTTTCTATGTAGAACACTTTTGTTTGATGACCTCGTTATAATTTCCTTATTATTGGCTCACTTTGCATCCGTATGACATTAAAGGTCAGTCATCATCGCAATTTCCAAGTTATCCCTCTAAATAGGCCTTTGGTTACAGCTCGACTGACATGGCCCATGGATAGCCCATGTTGTGTGTTAATTTGGTGAGCCTTGTAGCAGCAACTGTATAAACTGTATTTTAATTTCCTGGGAGCAAATCAAAGCAAAAGAAGACATTCTGGTAGCCAGGAACGTGGGATTTGTCCAGCTTGCATACTATGGGATCTACATTTGGGAATGCCCTCCCTCCTTGATCATAAATTCTTACGAGAAAAAATAGCATCTTAAAAGCGGTTATTTTAACTTGCCGATTCACGAAAATTTTAACTGAAACTTTGATCCCTGATTTTTTAACCTTAAAACGATTTGAGTGAAACTTAGGGATCCTTGATTTGCAGATCCAATGACGAACAATTTTAGGCTCTTGTGCGAGCACAATGTTGTTCACACTAATAACTTGTGACATTACCCAGACTACTCGAGATAAATTTACTCCATGTCATATTAGAAGAACTGATTTGCACTTGCACTGCGACTGGAACGTCAAAATAAACTAACCTATCCGTGGTAACTCTACAAAAAGCAGGAGACGCAAGTACTCCCTCTGTTCCATTTTGAATAGCTTGATTCTAAATCATGTTACGGGCTAGTTAGTACATTGTTTGTTTTCGTCCCCGAACTTGCATGGACTAACAATTATCAACGACGCCAAGATGGCAGATTTCCAAGTCATTTTTTGGTGTCTAGATGCAACCTGTTTTTTTGGCAAAACCAAAATATTTTTTTCTGAAAGCCTAAATCCGGAAGGCATGGATTTTAAGGCTAGTCTGTACAAACATCATCTACATAACTATATAAATAAATTAATTAATTAGAACCAATTTGATAATTTTAGTTATTTGATCTACTCCTTTATTGAGTGTGTGAACCTATATCTTAGTTAGGTGATGATCCATTTAAATTCAAGAGACTATCTCACCTCTTAAGCCCAGCCCATATAAATGCTGAATTGGGGTTTATAACGGTGCACCTCAACACAGAATATATATTTTCCTAACCTATCAAATCATATATCATTCAGCATGCTACTAGAAAGACAGGCGTGTACCTAAAGCTTTGAACACAAGTGAACCAACCTTAAAGCCTCGGCAAGTTAAATTGTATACATTTCAACAACTTTATTATAAGCCAAATGGATTCTAAATACGCTTATCATACAAAAACCTACAAATAAAACCATGTCTGCCCATCTAACTCTCATCGTCTTCTTCAATCCATAATTATTCCTACATATTCAAAAAAAAAAAAAAAAATGGCTCTTTCATCCTCTTCCACGTCTGTGCTCTGTCTCTCCTTTTTCATGGCAATCTTTGCCTTCTCGGTGTTGGCTCGTGATTTCTCAATCATCGGCTACTCACCGGATGATTTGTCATGCATCGACAGACAAATTAATCTATTCGAATCATGGCTAGCAAAGCATGGCAAGAATTATGAGAGCATTGAAGAGAAGTTGCATAGGTTCGAGATTTTTAAGGAAAACTTGATGCACATTGATGAGACAAACAAGAAAACTAGCAACTACTGGCTTGGATTGAATGAGTTTGCTGATTTGAGCCATGAGGAGTTTAAAAAGAAATATTTGGGCCTCAAGGTTGACTTATCTAAAAGGCAAGAGTCAAGTGCCGAAGATTTTATTTACAAAGATGTCGATTTGCCCAAGTCTGTGGACTGGAGAAAGAAAGGAGCTGTCACTAATGTCAAGAACCAAGGTTCATGTGGTAAGTATTTGCCTACCTAAAAATTCTCAGACATTTATGTTGATGATACCGAAAATGATTTACAGTCCTAATCGTATTGATACAATGACATGTGTCGTAAATAATTACAATTTTAGAGGCATGGTAGTTTATGAGCATTTATTAAATATATTAAATATTAATCAAAATTAATGTATATCTGCAGGAAGTTGTTGGGCATTTTCAACTGTGGCCGCAGTTGAGGGAATAAACCAAATTGTGACCGGAAATTTAACATCGTTGTCTGAGCAAGAGCTAGTGGATTGCGATACCGCTGTTAACAAAGGTTGCAACGGAGGTCTCATGGATTATGCATTTTCCTTCATAGTCTCTCATGGTGGGCTTCATAAGGAGGAAGACTACCCTTATGTCATGCAAGAAGGCACTTGTGACCAGAAAAAGGTAATTAATAATTATAATCAGCTAAAATTTGCCCTAATCCCTTAAAATCCACAGTACTACTAGTACCAATTATGATAGTCTAGCCTAAGCTGATATCATAATTTCATTCCAAATGAAATTCGTGCAAACTAAATCAACGTTACTACTTTCTAGGCTATATAACAAGTATGATAATCTCTCTCTCTCTCTCTCTCTCCCCCCCTCTTCCATATCTTTCAGGATGAATCTCAGGTAGTAACTATTAGCGGGTACCATGACGTACCCAAGAATAGCGAGGAAAGCTTGTTAAAGGCACTTGCAAACCAGCCTCTGAGTATTGCAATCTCGGCTTCTGGCCGTGATTTCCAATTTTATAGTGGGGTAAGCCTACCAAAATTGCATAAATAATTGCTATCTACGCAGAATAAAGGTTCTTAAGATTAATTGCATATGATTTTATTTCTATTTTTTATTCTTGTAGGGTGTATTTGATGGCTATTGTGGATTTCGGCTGGATCACGGAGTTGCTGCGGTTGGATACGGATCAACCAAGGGGTCCGACTACATTATTGTAAAGAATTCTTGGGGATCAAAATGGGGAGAAAAAGGTTACATCAGGATGAGGAGAAATATTGGCAGGCCTGAAGGCATTTGTGGAATCTACAAGATGGCTTCTTTTCCTACTAAAAAGAAGTGATTATACATATGGTGTGGTACTCTAGTACATATTCACTTGTTTTCTTCAAGTGTTGCTTCCCCTTCTGCCAGCTGTTTGCTATATTTTCCTTACGAGACAATGTGGCCCTTTTAATAAATTTCTTATTTTGTGGACTCATGGCTATTGTTCATTATTTTGAAGCGAAGTGTATAAGATCAACAATAATATCCATACGGTAAATAATACCACAAAGAACAAATGGTTTATATTTATAATGTTAAGGATTGTATTTTTGTCTGGTAAATATGGACAAATATACCATCATTTGGGAGCCATAATTCGTTCGGCATTGACTCAAATGCTAACGGGGAGACATCAATTAAAAGCCCGACATTCAATTATTGAAAGTTCATACAAGCAGCTTTGTCAGAATTCTTACAACAGAATGAAGCAATGCTGAATAGAATTAAAATCCTATCTGAGATTTACAGTCTATTTCCTGAATGTTAAACAACTATGCTTGGTTCATAACAATGCTTGGTTCATAACATATGATGAGACTAGTATCAGCAATAACAGGCATAGAGGTCATGAAGATGGAAACCGATGGTTATCTTCAGGAAAATATGGTATTCTGTATTTCATTACGATAACTTCCAGGATACCATCCTCCTTAAAATTGAGAGAGGCTAACCTGGGGTCAACAGGTCCAGGCAAATTGAAGGAAATGGAGAAACGTCCAGGTGGGCACAATTCTTGGACTTTCACCTCAAACATGATGGATGGACCTTTTGGAACACCACTCCCTATAACCGCGCCTTCTATTTTCACCCTCCCATCGTCCCGGATACCACATTTTATATCACCTGCTATAACAAAAAGTCACTACTTAATCATCTTGATCTTCTTTTTCATTAATATATTTTATTCTTCTGCTTCCTTTTCAACTTCATGTATATGCAGAATTTCCAAAAACATTCATACTCACGCTACAACCCATTACTTATGGGAGGTTAAAAGCATTTACTATTCTATGACTACTGCAGCTTGCATATCATATGTGCCAAAAGATTATGATCCATACAAGTGTTGTCACAGGAAGTAAGTTGTTTCTCATTTAAGCTCAATGGTTCACTGACTTGTTTCAGACCAACAATTCATAAATTTCAAATACTCAGATTGAATGGGTCCATTTGACAGAAATTGAAGTTACTGTCTGCATAAACAATTAAACATGCAAGATAAACGTCTTTAAATTGAACTGCTTAAGAAGTGATGGCTGTAACAAATGTTATCACTAAAGAGAATTTTTTTTTCCATATGATGGTTTGTATAAAGAAACTAAAAAACTTGAAATATCTTTAATTTTCTTAATCCCACAACCACAATCTTTGAATTTCTAGTGTACGACTGCGACAGAATGTCTGTTTGTGTTATATATGTCTGTGTACATGCATACAAGATAAATGGGGTGAGGAAAACTGAGTGGAGGATCAGTGACTTACTTAGATTGGAACGGACACCAGGCAAAGCAACTCGGAAAAAGTAGGCTTTTTCACTTGCACCAATATCAACCTTACCAAGCGCAGGTCCAAATTTTCCTTCGTTGGCTGTTCCAGTTCCAGTTACAACTGGTTTCAATAATGGAGATTCAGTGTCCAGCTTAGTAGTCATTCTTGCGAGTTGAACTATTAACCGTGTGTCTGTGAAGATGAAAGCTTGCTGCAAGTTAGACAACAAACCATATTAGCTCCTATGTTTAAGAAAAGCACTGCAAATGACAAGTATAGCAGGAATTTGGTGTTTAGGAATTCATTACAAATATTAGCTTGTACAAACAAAAAACTCATATACGCCAAAACAGGTAGATTTCCAATTGCTAGTTACGTGCTGCATCAGAGAGAGAGAGAGAATACATACCTTGTTAAACAACATTAGCTTCTACTTCTAATAATATCTTCCAGAATTTAAAGTTGCTTTGAATAACATAATCAGTAACATTTGAATTTGTGAAGATGAAAGACAACTATAATCACAACTAGGCATATGACCAGAAGATCTGCTCAACAACAAACTGGGGAAAAACAAAATAACAGAACTGCCACGACAGGGAAAGAAAAAAAGATTAATAAAGCAACGGCCATTACAAAAAATGTCCTTACAAAGTGTTCTTTGGTGAAAGCCAGGGAGACAGAAAGGGTAGTACAAATTCAGGCAAGGAAACGCAAGATTAATTATCATAGTAATGTGCAAACTATTTAGATAATTCATGTCCATGTCGTCTTGGTATCCTATATCTATGTTCATGTCATGGTATCCCATGTCTTGTGCCCATGCTTCATAAGGACACACGTCTAATATTAGCTACATCATTAACCCAAAGTTTTAAAACTATTTAGCGGGTATAATGTTCTCCACAAGATTGGTCTGTATGGAGTCAAACCCCAAAGATAAAGCCACGAATCATATTAACTTGTGAAGGTTACTTTAATTCATGCATGACTACAAACTGCCAATGTTACATTTAAGATCAACATAATTATTGTGTATGCTCCAGGATTTTATAGAGGATATAAATTTTGAGTATGTTTTGGTTTGGTGGGTGAGTTTTAGGTTTTACTTTTTCTTGCCCCGGTGATTTTGATTGTATATATAGATTTCACCCCCTTTTGAGGAGTTTTAATGAATTTACTCTTATAAAAAAAATTACATTCAAGAAATTATGCTCTGAAATTTGAACTCCTCATAGCACAGTTAAAAGAACAAATGAACTCAAAATAGTAGGATCACAAAATAAATACAACTACAAACAGCAATTTATAATCCATATAAGTGCGCACCGTGCATACATTTCTCCAATCTGTTCCTCTTATTTATTTATTTTATTTTCATTTGTAAACAATTGTGCAGACCGATATACATTCAGTTGACGTTCATAAAGGGAACGCGATGCAATAAAACAAGAAAACACAATGAGATTCGTTACATAATGAATATTAGCCTAACAACAGATTCAATGATTAACTCGTATAGAAGAATTAAAAAATTCAATCCAAAGATAGATCCATGGTCGATTCAACCTAACTTATTGCACTCGGGAAATCAAATTACAGAAACAAAATCTCGAAAAAAGAATTACAAGAGAAGGAGGTGAGCTGATTTACTTACTCCAAAACTTGTGTCTCGGCGGCTGTGTCAGTTACGGAAGGCGGAGGGAGACGGGAGGAATAGTACTACTCCCCGTGGGTTTAGTTCAAAACTAGTCAAACGGGTTCTGTTTCGTACTCTGATGCCCAATCAAAGACGGCCTCCCCTCATACAGTCCGGTTTTTATTTAAACTTAATATTTTTTAATTTATAGAAGAAAAAAAATCCAAAAGAAAACGATATCCTGTTGGGTCGCATAAAAATAGTGTGATTGAAATGGCATCGGTATATCAGTATATTTGATTTGACGATAAATTTATATCTATAATAAATATTAATATATATAAAAATATATGAGATAAGAAAAAATAAAAAATAATTTATTATTATATATTATAGTTTAAAATTATTCGTTAGTTGCAATTGAATATTGTCATAAAACATATAAATTATTTTTCTTTTTCATTTGTTGTTTTTTAAAAAATAAAAATAAAACTAGAAAAGGAGTCTTTTGATAATATATAAAAATACTCTTTATGTTCCACGTTAAAATAAAATTATTATAAGTTTTAAAAGTTAATTTAAAAATTTAAAAATAAAATAATTTATTAAAAATTATGAAACATTAAATCTTATTATGGATAGTGAATTTTGGTATTTGAGGTATAGTGTTTTCTTCATATATTATGTTGATCCAGTTTCCATCTTATATATGGGGAGAGCATTCCTATTTTAGGAGAGATCCTCTCCTAATTTTTTCTTTTTGTAAAATTTATTTTCTAAAATGTCTATTTGAAAGTTGTTTATTTTCGTGCGTAAAAATTTTTTCAGTGTACAAATTTATCAAAAATAAATTATTTAAATTTGAATGTGACATTACTATGACGACTTATTTTTCAACTTGTATTGAAAATTTGATTAAATCTTCGTATTTCATTATTAGAATACCTTATTTTAAAGAAAATTTATAGTGTTCACTAGATGTTGTTATAATTAACTCATTTCATAATTATATGTTAATTTATAATTTGAAAATATAATCATTATAAGAGAAAATTATCGTAATATTTTTATTATTTGTAATATATTATATTATCATTTGTAACATATTATAATTTTAATTTATTTTGATCCTTTCAATAGTTTGAGAAAGAAAAAACAAGGTTGCTAGGCCGTATAGGCTTATGTTTTTCGGTATGGTTTTTTATGATTTTGCTTTGAGCCTGTTGACTTTTTTATTGGAATTGAGGCAGTGTTTTTCACAATGGTCGTACGAAAGTTTACGGTGCGACATAAATGAGATCCGTTGGAATTAAGAATTATTTTATTTTAATTTATTTTACAAAAATTTTAAATTTATTTATTTTTTTTATCTATATATAAGATAAATAAATATGACCCATTTATTTGAATTAAAGATAAAATAAAATAAGATTATACTTATTTGTCTTGTATGCGAATAAGAAAATTAGATAAAAAAAAGTAAGTATAAAAACACTTTTTATTTTATCATATCGCATAAATTTTTACTTTGATTGACCAATCCAATTTCTTCGTATATTTGTGGACATGTATATCATTTCTTTTTTCATAATCTAAAAGTACATTTCATATTAACTTTTTCAGGGCCAAATAACCAGATTTTGTAAATCTAAAAAGCCAAGGGACAAGGGTTGGTATATGGATTTTTAGAATTTAAATTTTCAAAAGATCAAAGAATCCAAGTAAGCAAAAAATAAAAATAAAAAACAATCCCAGTTCTAGATATTCAAGTACTACAAGAAGAGATGTTTACTGCAGTTCCTGATATATACAAATTCAGAAATGTATTTGAACACCAGGGTCCAGGTATTACTCGTGTTTCACAACAACAGCTTCAAGAATGCCATCAGATCTGAAGTTTGGAAAGAACAGCCTTGGATCAACAGGTCCTGGCAGACTGAAAGAAAGAGTGAACGGCCCAGGTGGGCATTGTTGCTGTAATTTCATCTCAAAAACTCGACCATGTCTCGAAACAGTTTTTCCACCAGTGGTTGTCACACCTCGAACATGGACTTTTCCGTCACGTTCAATCTCGCAGCTGAACTGACCTGTGCTACAGAAATATTATTAATATGTAGAAGTATTGTACGAGCAAAAACTATTATTAGTCAGAAGTGTGAAAAACAGAGAAAAGGGGAATGACATGAGGAATGCAATACAATCAGTCGTAGTATGATGATGCAAACAAGCTTGTAGTTTTCATGCATGTGCAAAAATGTTGCATAATTGCAAAACAGGAAACGCACATTGTAACAGAACTACCACATCTTAGGCATTCCCTGTAAGACAAAGAAACAGGTTGAATAAACTTCCTTATACATTAGACCCTTCCTGGTTTTTAAAGATGAAAGGTGCGAGTATGAGAATTGGGTGAAGATGTTATAACGCTCAATAAAAACTCCTTTTCTTTTTATTCTTCTTGTAAAGATAAGAAATTTAAAATCATAAATATAAAGAATTATATCAGTGCTACAGACTTCTTTTATTAATTTATTTTTATCAGTGTTAGGCATTTATATATTCAAGTGAATGTGAATTTATGCTGCATGGACTCGGGCTGTCTAGGGGTGAATACACAGTACTGATTATGAAATATCGCCACCAACAACGTTACACAAAATAGGTATATGCATAAAACAGCATGTCAAACAATCACCATGGATACATTAATCCCATCCAAGGAAAATTCTACAAGAAATGCGAGAATATACGATGATGGTAGTATCCCACTGATTTTTACTCTTTGTAAGGTCAACTCTTCTTTGTTCAGATAAGATAGAATCACAGAACCTTGCTATTCCAATTTCATTCCAAACTTGTTCTCCTTATCCCATCTACCACCAAGAGTTCCCAATGTTTTGCATGCAGCAAAGCCAATATCAAAGCATATTTAATATTAAATTTTTTGAAGAAACAAAGCAAATTAATTGATGGGAGAAAAGAGTACCAGGATCCTGCTTGACTCCAGGTAGTGCAACTTGGAAAAAATAGGCAGATTTGCTAACGCCAATGTCCACGGCTCC
The DNA here is from genome assembly GCA_947179155.2 of Hedera helix. Classification (NCBI taxonomy): domain Eukaryota; kingdom Viridiplantae; phylum Streptophyta; class Magnoliopsida; order Apiales; family Araliaceae; genus Hedera; species Hedera helix. The sequence continues at coordinate 53,959,026 of OX359268.1, read as the reverse complement.
AACAGATGATCCTGTTCCCCCTTTTTTAGCTGTTCCAGTCAAGACAGTACTTGCTCTAGAACTGTATTCTTCCATATTGGGAATGGATAAAAACGGCATCATGTAAGGCATGTTCAAATTGAAGGTTGTTGGCAATGCAGATTTTTGCTTAGGATCAGAACTACGCCTTTTACTCGAATCATCTTGAAATTGTGTCGGAAAACTAACATTCCCGTTCGGATCTTTTGCTGCCACTGCTTCCTTACAATTTTTCCATATCATTCTTTTCACATTATGCTCGGAAGGTAGAGTATCCATGTTGACAAATCCAGCAACTCCTGTATATTAAACAGAAATACCCTCTAGTTAGCAAGTAATTCGATCTACCTTCTCACAAGAAATAATATCCACGTTCATAACGTCTGCAGTTCTCTATTTCAAACTGAAATAGTCAGTACTTAGCTAAGTAAACAGGCCTTTCCACGTCGTCACTAATCACTATCATATATTATGTATCAGGAAATTAAAAAAAAATCCAAACAATTGGTCAAACATGATTCCATAATTTTGGACAATCAATTATAAATAGAAGAAAGGAGAAACAAGTTTTAGTCATTAGCCCATTACAAATGATTTCACAATCTTGAATAACTGAACACCATAACATGTAGAACTAAGCCATGTGCAATGAAGTTAATAGTTTTATCTGCAAAGCCAGATCACTAACAAAGCAACAAGATAAAAAAACTAATGAGTGTGATATGGAAACTCCTGATTTGTGAACTCAACTGAAGTCGTTAACTATATAAAGTTTTTATTGCATTAATAGATATACATTTTATATAGTTAAATTCCAATCCGCGTATTGTTACTTAAAAAGAATATTTGTTTCTCCACTTCCACATCCTTAGTCTATGTATGATATCTTCACCACTAACTAAAATTGAAAACAACCCTCAAAATTGCCTATACTTGACAAAACTCTTGGCCAAGGGAAAAGTAAAATTCATTCCTAAAACTGGATATTGGAACTAGGAATCCTTATTCATTTCTATATTTTCGGTTTTCGGTGATCACAAACCCCCTCAAAGGATACAAAATTTAAAAGATAAAAGTAAAGTTTAACAAAATTTGGTAGGACAATTTTTATCCAGCGATGAATCGCATTCGCATTGGCGGAAAAAGTAGTAGCTAAGTAATATGAAATGACCCTCTACTATCATTATCAATATGCAGTGGGTCCATGCAATTGTTTGAGCACTACAACTTACTTGCTTCCCACGCATACTATTACTTAATGCCAGTGCCAAGGGCAACCATCCGGCTGCCACAACTACCATTTATGACTCCAAAGATTATTGCAATACCTAGCACAGCATAATGGCAGAATCGATTGTGGCACTACAATCAAACGTGCCTCCAACACGTACCATTACATAATGCTATCGGGGTTGCCATGGATACCTCATATAACACCAACCGCTATCACTACATCTACTACCGCATAGTGGCACGATGGCATACTATTGTGTAATGCTAGTATCACAGGGTAGGGTAGCCATGCGGATAGCACAGCTCCCCCACTTGTCTCACATGCACACTAATAATTACGGTCAGCCTCACAAAGTAGCTTGTGCAGGCTGCCACCCCTACCACATGTGACTACAAACATTACACTGATACCTGCTACTGCACAGCGTAGCGGTGTTAATTAACTCCATTACACTGCAGTTGCCACAACTACCACATTTGATAGTTACTACAAACATTACTTGTCGCTACCCTGCATAGCCGAGTTTTATTGCCGTTATGCTGAAGTTGCCGCCAAATTTTAAAAAATAAATTCCAAATTACACAAATAAGTTCACCAAGGCAAAAGTAGAGGAAGTCAATCTCTTACTCTGCCCACCTCTAAGGTCAACAAGTTAAAAATATATATATCATCAAAATGTAAAGAAACAAATGGAAATCCAACTGTCTAATATTAAGGCATGAGATTTCGTTCTAACCCTTTGATCAGAAATTGGTCGAGCATATACAGCATGTAATTCCAACCCAGCGAACAACAAATGTCAAATTTGCGGATACAGTATGTTCTTCTACCGACTACCATCTACTCATTCATATTGAAATTATAACGAACCCAACAGAAGTTGAAGCGTAAAATGGATGAATATTCGTTGCTTATAAAAAAGATGAAGATATAAGAGAGATTACTCACAGACTCAAGGGTGATTCCTAAACGATCTGCCGTCGTGGCCGTCTCCGTTGCCGTAAACGTCTTCTTCTTCTTCCGGTCTGGGTTTGTTAGTGGAGGGAGCCCTAGGCTGAGTTATAAACCTCTAATTACAAATAAATTTATTTATTATACACCTGCAGAACGTAACGGATTACAAAAGAGAGTCGGTATTAATTACTGATTGGAGAAATGTTGCATATCTAGTGAACTTGAAAAGGTTCCTTCATGAAAACGAGATAACTAATTTGAATTTCGATGATTCATAGCGTAAAATTAAAGGCATCATGATATTAAAAATTCTAAAATTAAGGGAATTGATATTTTTACAAAAAAAATTAATATTTCTTTCCTCGTATGAATAGTAAATGGGGCTCACTTCATATAAGTGAAACTTTATAAAAATATCAATTTTCAAAATTAAAGGCCCTTATATGTGAGAAAATATTGGACTACTTGAGTGTGTAAAAAATCATACATGCCAAACAAGGCTCACCCTAAAATTGGCTTTAAAGCTATCAACGAGTCGAGTCAAACATTAAATTATTTAAATTTAATTTATAAAGTTTATCAATTGTAAATAAAATTTAATTGAAATTCGTTTAGTTATTGAATCGGATACGATCTCGAATTAAGTCCAAATAGTTTAAACTTTTCGAACCAATATGATTCTAGTATTAATAGAAAATTATAATTTGAAAAGATTCGAATAATTTATTGAATTTTAAATTTTACTTATATTTGAATCATTTATATTTCGAGTCGATCTCAATTCGAACTTTTAGTTGAGCGAGTATGAATCGAGCCCTAATCGTTTGATTCATTTTACAATATTAATTGGCTTAAATTCAAGTTGTACCGGTACGATTCAAGATATGGATTGTTTAATACTCCACTTAGTTAATTAAAAGTTTATTAATTTTGATTTAATTTGATTCAAACGTGGTTCAATTCAAATTCGACTTAAAAAAAATATCCTTTTTAATGCTTCTAAATCGATAACATAGAAAATGAAGTCTAAATCATTAAAAATTGTCTCTTGATGAAAATTTTATATTTATGGATAAAAATAGTTTTAATAAATTAGGGGTGACTTAAGATAATTTGGGACCTAAAACGATACTTCTAAATGAGGCATTTTATGTTTGGTACGTCCTCCATTGACTTTATGGTCAAATTGATCATTTTTCAAAACAATATATCTTATTATTATTTAATATATATGTAAAAAGTCAATAAATATTATAAACTACATAAAATTTAGTATGAATCTGAATATTTACTTTTTTAAAATTCTAACTATATACGTTTAATTGTTAATTTTTAAAATGATCAATTTGATTACAAAAGTTAATGGATGACTTTTATTTTGGGACAGAGTGAGTATTAATATTTTTTATTTAAATGAGGCTATTTTTTTATACTGTTAATTTTTTTTAGATATTTAATATTTAGATTGGACTATGTATCCTAAAATGATTAATTGGGCTTATATTTTTTTAAGATATTTTTTACATGAGTTATTTATGGTGTTTAAAATTTTGGGGCATTCCTTTGAAATAGGACCTAAAGTCCAAGCTTTTTTTTTTTATGTTATAGGGTCGGCCCTTCAATAAATATTATACTCCTTCCATTCCAAATTTCAAATAAATTCATGTCACTTATGAGTTTAAAAGTATTTCAAATTATGTAAGACCCCGAATTTTATGAAATATAAAATTTAATTTTTCTTCATATATATTTTTTCATGAAACAGTAAGTGGTTAAATTGACGAAATTGAAAGTTAAGGATGTTATGTGCAAATTTTATTTTGTCGGACAATATTCGCTTTGTCGGGGAATATTCGGGTCGTACGACGGCGCCGAAATAACTAATTATTGGTGGACCCTACAACGGAATATTTGTCGGATATAGAAAACGACAGAAGTAACCTTTTTAATAAAATAGTCAACGGTGCTAACTGTTAAAATACCGGTGATAAAAGAATAGTAGCATACGGTAATTTATGGTATTTTACTGTAGCATGCGGTACTCTACAGTAGCACACGGTATTGCACAGTGTCTCATATTATTGACACCGTAACTGTTACGCATCATTTCATCAATAATTGTCACTGCATAATATTTTAAATTATCAATTCAATTATTGTTGCTACACAGTATTTTGCATTATTGATTCAATAATTGTCATTACACTGTATTTCATATCATCGAGTCAATAATTGTTGGTGCACTGTAGTTTAAAATTATTGAATCTAATAATTGTCACTGTAGCAAATACACTATAATTTATATTATTAAAATTATGTAACGTGTTTCTTACATTATTGTAGTAACATTATTTTATATGTTGGACTCACAGGAAGAATAAATAAATAAATAAAAAATAAAATAATTAATTTTACTATTTGAAATAGTGACGTGAATAGTGACGTGAATAGTAAGTGAATAGTAAGAAACATGTGGGACCCACTGTGGGGCCCACACGAAATGTGAAAATTGAGTTTTTTGCTGGGATGGTTGGTGGAGGCTGCGCAGCAGCCTCTGCTGAATTTTTTTCTGTTCACCTACCACGCATAGTAACTTCTTTTCTCCTATAAATAGCTTGTTCAGCTGAATAGAAAAATCACACCTAAAACATAGAATTTTTCTATAAGAATTTTATGAGTTTTCTCTGAGAATAGTAAGGTTATTTTGAGAGTTTGAAAGCCAAAAGGAGTGCAGAAATTTTTCTAGTAAGTCTTTTATTAAAGAGTAGTAATTTCATAAATTCCTATATTTTACGGTATTCACAAATCTTCCTTTAGAAGACTCTTCTATTAGAAGATTCATTTTAAAAGCTTTCTTTGGAAGATTTATTTTGGAATATTACTTTAAAAACTATTTTAAAGTTGTTATATTATACTACAAAAAATTATGTTAAATATATATAATTTTGATAATTCATATTATACGAGTTATCATACACTTTAAAATTTATATGTGGTAATTACTAATTTTATTATAAATATATAGGTTGATCAACCTCATTTAAATCAATATCCAGTCACGTGTTAAGGTAAGGGGTATCACTCTTTTCATCATCATAAATGGATATTATTTTCTTTCTTACTTGAAGGGATTATCATTCTTTGATTCTCGAAAATAATATCATTTCTTTCTTGTGTCATTTACTTCCATGTATTAAATTGTGGGAATAACCTTACGGCGCGGTTTACCGCCTGTTGGTGAATAACCTTTTGTATTCATTCCTTATTAATCTTTGAGAATAACCTTACGGTGCGGATTAATGCCTGTTTGGTGAATAACTCTTCGTATTCAAATTGATGGGAATAACTTTACGGCGCGGATTATCGCCTGTTTGGTGAATAACTCTTCGTATTCAAATTGATGGGAATAACCTTACGGCGCGGATTATCGCCTGTTGGTGAATAACCCTTTTTATTTGTCTCGTGTGGAAATAATTTGTCTACACGAATTATCACATGACACTTTTATTCCATATTCGTAAGTGATATCATTTTCCTTTATACTCATAAGGGATACCATCTTTTTCATCTTCCATTATTCAAACATACTATGGTAAGGGATATTAATTCCCTTCACCTTTTGTTAATCAAACCTGCTACGGTAAGGGATATTATTTTCTTTCATACACCTAAATCGAAACTTATTATGGAACTATTGCTTCTATAATTCCTGAAAATATTATATGTTCCATAATAGTTGAATTTCATTATTTCAACTGAACCTTCCTATTTTCTGAACATTTCTATTGAACTGTAATCGTTATTCTGAACTGTGGATCTTGAATATCATTTTTAAATTTCACTCCACATCATGTTGGCAATTTGGACATTATTTGAATCTGCACAAAGTAAACTTCCGATACTTATTGTTTATCCTGTTCTTCTGTTCATCATTTGTATCACTGTTATTTATATTAATCATCAAGAATCAAGCTGTTGTGAATATCTGTGGTGGGGGGCACAGATGTGATATAATTGTTGAACAGATGATAGGTTAAAGGCGATATACTAGGTTAAAGGCGATACATCTGTTTGGTGTCTTTTATGGCACGTGGTGAATGTTCTCTTTGGCCCGTAGTGCAAAGATGAACTGTTGGTTGGTATGATTATGACCAAAGGCTGAATCTGGTATAATCATGACCGTTGGTGTTATATTGAATGTCTTTGGCCCGTAGTGCAAAGATGAACTGTTGATCTGCATGATTATGACCAGGAACTGTGAAGTTGTATTATCATGACTAATGGTATTTCAGATGATAAAAGTTGATGATATTTTTACTAAAAAGAGAAGCGAGTGGACATTATAGTCTGCATTATTCTTCTAATATGTAAGACCCCGAATTTTATGAAATATAAAAATTAATTTTTCTTCATATATTTTTTTCATGAAACAGTAAGTGGTTAAATTGACGAAATTGAAAGTTAAGGAAGTTTTGTACAAATTTTATTTTGTCGGAAAATATTCGTTTTGTCGGGGAATATTCGTTTGGTCGGGAAATATTCGTGCCGTACGACGGCGCCGAAATAACAAATTATTGGTGGACCCCACAACGGAATATTTGTCGGATATAGAAAACGACATAAGTAACCTTTTTAAATAAAAATAGTCAACGGTGTTAACTGTTAAAATACCGGTGATAAAAGAATAGTAGCATACGGTAATTTATGGTATTTTACTGTAGCATGCGGTACTCTACAGTAGCACACGGTATTGCACAGTGTCTCATATTATTGACACCGTAACTGTTACGCATCATTTCATCGATAATTGTCACTACATAATATTTTATATTATCAATTCAATTATTGTTGCTACACAGTATTTTGCATTATTGATTCAATAATTGTCATTACACTGTATTTCATATCATTAACTCAATAATTGTTGCTGCACTATTTTTTTTAAAATTATTGAACCTAATAATTGTCACAGTTGCAAATATACTGTAATTTATATTATTAAATAATCTGTAACGTATTTATTACATTATTATTGTAGCATTATTTTATTTTATATGTTGGACCCACAGGAAAAATAAAAATTTTTATTTTTCAAAAGTTACTATTCACTCCCGGAATTTACTATTCATTCCCGGAAAAGTTACTATTCACTGACGGAAGTCACTGTTCATCTCGGGGGAAGTTACTGTTCATCTACCGACAAAAGTTACTGTTCATTACTGTTCACTTTTTGAAAATTTTAAAGTTACTGTGCAAAGTTACTGTGCAAGTATTGAAAATTTTTAAAAACGTTTGCGCAGCCTCTGCTGAAATTTTTTTTTAGTTCACCTACCACGCATAGTAACCTCTTTTCTCCTATAAATAGCTTGCTCAGCTGAATAGAAAAATCACACCTAAAATATAGAATTTTTCTATAAGAATTTTATGAGTTTTCTCTGAGAATAGTAAGGCTATTTTGAGTGTTTGAAAGCCAAAAGGAGTGCAGGAATTTTTCAAGTAAGTCTTTTATTAAAGAGTAGTAATTTTATAAATTCCTATTTTTTACGGTATTCACAAATCTTCCTTTAGAAGACTCTTCTTTGAGAAGATTCATTTTTAAAAGCTTTCTTTGGAAGATTTATTTTGGAATATTATTTTTAAAACTATTTTAAAGTTGGTATTTTATACTACAAAAATTATGTTAAATATATATAATTTTGATAGTTCATAATATATGAGTTATCATACACTTTGAAGTTTACATGTTGTAATTACTAATTTTATTATAAATATATAGGTTGATCAATCTCATTTAAATCAATATACAGTCACGTGTTAAGGTAAGAAATGTCATTTTTTTTACACTCTTGAACTTGCTACGGTAAGGGATATTATTTTCTTTCATACTCCTAAATTGAAACTTATTATGGAATTATTGCTTCTATAATTCCTGAAAATATTATATGTTCCATAATAGTTGAACTTCATTATTTCAACTGAACCTTCCTATTTTCTGAACCTTTCTATTGAACTGTAACCGTTATTCTGAGCTATGGATCTTGAATATCATTTTTAAATTTCACTCCACGTCATGTTGACAATTTGGACATTATTTGAATCTGCACAAAGTAAACTTCCGATACTTATTGTTTATCATGTTTCTTCTGTTCATCAATCGTATCACTATTATTTGTACTAATCATCAAGAATCAAGCTGTTGTGAATATCTGTGGCCGGGGGCACAGATGTGATATATTTGTTGAACAGATGATAGGTTAAAGGCGATATAATAGGTTAAAGGCGATACATCTGTTCGGTGTCTTTTATGACACGTGGTGAATGTTCTCTTTGGCCCGTAGTGCAAAGATGAACTGTTGTTTGGTATGATTATGACCAAAGGCTGAATCTGGTTTAATCATGACCGCTGGTACTATCTGTGGTCGGGGGCACAGATGCGATATATTTGTTAAACAGATGTTAGGTTAAAGGCGATATAATAGGTTAAAGGCGATACATCTGTTCGGTGTCTTTTATGACACGTGGTGAATGTTCTCTTTGGCCCGTAGTGCAAAGATGAACTGTTGTTTGGTATGATTATGACCAAAGGCTGAATCTGGTTTAATCATGACCGCTGGTACTATCTGTGGCCGGGGGCACAGATGCGGTATATTTGTTAAACAGATGTTAGGTTAAAGGCGATATAATAGGTTAAAGGCGATACATCTGTTCGGTATCTTTTATGGCATATATTGAAAGTTCTCTTTGGCCCGTAGTGCATAGATGAACTGTTGATTTGCATGATTATGACCAGGAACTGTGAATTTATATTATCATGACTAATGGTATTTCAGGTGATAAAAGTTGATGATGTTTTTACTAAAAAGAGAAGCGAGTGGACATTATAGTCTGCATTATTCTTCTAATAGATTGCTCATTCCGCTGCTATTATTGATCTGAACGTTGTTTAAAAATTTAACTGCAGTTTCTAATATAAACCTTGTAGTCTGTTGTATTCTATCAGGAACTCAACTGTTGAAGGCTAATGATAATTTATTCGTCATTATCTTAGTCATGCTATTTCTTACTGGGCTATTTGAGCTCACCCTTTTGTTCCATTATTTTTTTAACAGGAGATGAGAACGTAGCTAGGTCTAACCGGGGGATGGAGTGAGAGTCCGAAGAATAGCTGTCGTAGTCTTCACGTGTTGTAAAATAGTGTGGCAATAATAGTGAAGACTTAGTTGTGTATTATTATTATACACTGTATTGTTGTACGTTGTGCTTTGTTGTAATAATTTTGTTGTAGTCTTTTGACGACTCAAGTTTGGGCTGTGTAGGCCTAGATTTGGGGGCGTCACAGTTGGTATCAGAGCCATATAACGAAGAGCCCCGAGCCTCTCGCTGGTGACTTCCTAGGGAAAGGGGATGCACCGAAGCCAGACTCTCCGTAGGGGACGCCTATAGTACAGGTGGCAAACTGATAGGTACCATTGTGAGGTGCTGTCCCTATGGTGGGATGAGAGTCACAGTTGGCATCAGAGCTTAGGGATATGGTCTTTAATGGAGATCTGGGGTTAAAACTAGGAGGGGAGATACGGATAGAATCAGTCACTAGTGTATCCCACCTAAATTAGATTTTGTTATCTAACGAATCGATTTGAATGTAGGAACAGGAAGTGATGAGTCAGTTTGTTTGAACTAACAATTATTTTGTGACCACAGTTTAGTATGGCATCTGGAAATCAGGAGGATAACTTTGAAATGCCCGGTACGTCAATTTCGGGGACGAAATTTCATAAGGAGGGGAGGTTGTAAGACCCCGAATTTTATGAAATATAAAAATTAATTTTTCTTCATATATTTTTTTCATGAAACAGTAAGTGGTTAAATTGACGAAATTGAAAGTTAAGGAAGTTTTGTACAAATTTTATTTTGTCGGACAATATTCGTTTTGTCGGGGAATATTCGTTTGGTCGGGAAATATTCGTGCCGTACGACGGCGCCGAAATAACAAATTATTGGTGGACCCCACAACGGAATATTTGTCGGATATAGAAAACGACATAAGTAACCTTTTTAAATAAAAATAGTCAACGGTGTTAACTGTTAAAATACCGGTGATAAAAGAATAGTAGCATACGGTAATTTATGGTATTTTACTGTAGCATGCGGTACTCTACAGTAGCACACGGTATTGCACAGTGTCTCATATTATTGACACCGTAACTGTTACGCATCATTTCATCGATAATTGTCACTACATAATATTTTATATTATCAATTCAATTATTGTTGCTACACAGTATTTTGCATTATTGATTCAATAATTGTCATTACACTGTATTTCATATCATTAACTCAATAATTGTTGCTGCACTATTTTTTTTAAAATTATTGAACCTAATAATTGTCACAGTTGCAAATATACTGTAATTTATATTATTAAATAATCTGTAACGTATTTATTACATTATTGTTGTAGCATTATTTTATTTTATATGTTGGACCCACAGGAAAAATAAAAATTTTTATTTTTCAAAAGTTACTATTCACTCCCGGAATTTACTATTCATTCCCGGAAAAGTTACTATTCACTGACGGAAGTCACTGTTCATCTCGGGGGAAGTTACTGTTCATCTACCGACAAAAGTTACTGTTCATTACTGTTCACTTTTTGAAAATTTTAAAGTTACTGTGCAAAGTTACTGTGCAAGTATTGAAAATTTTTAAAAACGTTTGCGCAGCCTCTGCTGAATTTTTTTTTTAGTTCACCTACCACGCATAGTAACATCTTTTCTCCTATAAATAGCTTGCTCAGCTGAATAGAAAAATCACACCTAAAATATAGAATTTTTCTATAAGAATTTTATGAGTTTTCTCTGAGAATAGTAAGGCTATTTTGAGTGTTTGAAAGCCAAAAGGAGTGCAGGAATTTTTCAAGTAAGTCTTTTATTAAAGAGTAGTAATTTTATAAATTCCTATTTTTTACGGTATTCACAAATCTTCCTTTAGAAGACTCTTCTTTGAGAAGATTCATTTTTAAAAGCTTTCTTTGGAAGATTTATTTTGGAATATTATTTTTAAAACTATTTTAAAGTTGGTATTTTATACTACAAAAATTATGTTAAATATATATAATTTTGATAGTTCATAATATATGAGTTATCATACACTTTGAAGTTTACATGTTGTAATTACTAATTTTATTATAAATATATAGGTTGATCAATCTCATTTAAATCAATATCCAGTCACGTGTTAAGGTAAGAAATGTCATTTTTTTTACACTCTTGAACTTGCTACGGTAAGGGATATTATTTTCTTTCATACTCCTAAATTGAAACTTATTATGGAATTATTGCTTCTATAATTCCTGAAAATATTATATGTTCCATAATAGTTGAACTTCATTATTTCAACTGAACCTTCCTATTTTCTGAACCTTTCTATTGAACTGTAACCGTTATTCTGAGCTATGGATCTTGAATATCATTTTTAAATTTCACTCCACGTCATGTTGACAATTTGGACATTATTTGAATCTGCACAAAGTAAACTTTCGATACTTATTGTTTATCATGTTTCTTCTGTTCATCAATCGTATCACTATTATTTGTACTAATCATCAAGAATCAAGCTGTTGTGAATATCTGTGGCCGGGGGCACAGATATGATATATTTGTTGAACAGATGATAGGTTAAAGGCGATATAATAGGTTAAAGGCGATACATCTGTTCGGTGTCTTTTATGACACGTGGTGAATGTTCTCTTTGGCCCGTAGTGCAAAGATGAACTGTTGTTTGGTATGATTATGACCAAAGGCTGAATCTGGTTTAATCATGACCGCTGGTACTATCTGTGGCCGGGGGCACAGATGCGATATATTTGTTAAACAGATGTTAGGTTAAAGGCGATATAATAGGTTAAAGGCGATACATCTGTTCGGTGTCTTTTATGACACGTGGTGAATGTTCTCTTTGGCCCGTAGTGCAAAGATGAACTGTTGTTTGGTATGATTATGACCAAAGGCTGAATCTGGTTTAATCATGACCGCTGGTACTATCTGTGGCCGGGGGCACAGATGCGGTATATTTGTTAAACAGATGTTAGGTTAAAGGCGATATAATAGGTTAAAGGCGATACATCTGTTCGGTATCTTTTATGGCATATATTGAAAGTTCTCTTTGGCCCGTAGTGCATAGATGAACTGTTGATTTGCATGATTATGACCAGGAACTGTGAATTTATATTATCATGACTAATGGTATTTCAGGTGATAAAAGTTGATGATGTTTTTACTAAAAAGAGAAGCGAGTGGACATTATAGTCTGCATTATTCTTCTAATAGATTGCTCATTCCGCTGCTATTATTGATCTGAACGTTGTTTAAAAATTTAACTGCAGTTTCTAATATAAACCTTGTAGTCTGTTGTATTCTATCAGGAACTCAACTGTTGAAGGCTAATGATAATTTATTCGTCATTATCTTAGTCATGATATTTCTTACTAGGCTATTTGAGCTCACCCTTTTGTTCCATTATTTTTTTAACAGGAGATGAGAACGTAGCTAGGTCTAACCGGGGGATGGAGTGAGAGTCCGAAGAATAGCTGTCGTAGTCTTCACGTGTTGTAAAATAGTGTGGCAATAATAGTGAAGACTTAGTTGTGTATTATTATTATACACTGTATTGTTGTACGTTGTGCTTTGTTGTAATAATTTTGTTGTAGTCTTTTGACGACTCAAGTTTGGGCTGTGTAGGCCTAGATTTGGGGGCGTCACATAATAGATTGCTCATTCCGCTGCTATTATTGATCTGAACGTTGTTTAAGAATTTAACTACAGTTTTTGATATAAACCTTGTAGTCTATTGTATTCTATCAAGAACTCAACTGTTGAAGGCTAATGATAATTTATTCGTCATTATCTTAGTCATGATATTTCTTACTGGGCTATTTGAGCTCACCCTTTCTTTTGTTCCATTGTTTTCAACAGGAGATGAAAACGTAACGGGGTCTAGCCGGGGGATGGAGTGAGAGTCCGAGGAATAGTTATCCTAGTCTTCACGTGTTGTAAAATAGTGTGGCACTAATAGTGAAGACTTAGTTGTGTATTATTATACACTGTATTGTTGTACGTTGTGCTTTGTTGTAATAATTTTGTTGTAGTCTTTTGACGACTCAAGTTTGAGCTGTGTAGGCCTAGATTTGGGGGCGTCACAAATTAACTTTATGAAGTCAATAATGATCTTATATTTTGAAACGGAAAAAATATAATTATTCTCTTGAACTATTACTTTATGTTGTTGTTCTATTAAACTTAACACATTTTTTTTATCTAATATAATAGTCATCATATTATATATTATTGTTAATTTTTTAAAGTGATTTGTTTAATATTTATTTACTATAGTATATAATTTTTTTTTATATAAATATATTTAGCAATATTATTCACTCATTTTTATTAAATTGAATATTTAAAATTATCAAATAAAATTTTTAGACAACGTAGAAGGTTAAAATGGTAAAATAGTATTATTCATATATTTTAGAAAAATTAATTATCAAATAATATTTTTTTATTCGGATATAATTCTAGACAAATATTCTATATTATTTGTAAGACCCCGATTTTTATGAAATATAAAATTTAATTTTTCTTCATATATATTTTTCCTGAAACAGTAAATGGTTAAATTGACAAAATTGAAAGTTAAGGATGTTATGTGCAAATTTTATTTTATCGGACAATATTCTTTTTGTCGGGGAATATTCGTTTTGTCGGGGAATATTCGGGCCGTACGACGGCGCCGAAATAACAAATTATTTGTGGACCCCACAACGGAATATTTGTCGGATATAGAAAACGACAGAAGTAACCTTTTTAAATAAAAATAGTCAACGGTGTTAACTGTTAAAATACCGGTGATAAAAGAATAGTAGCATACGGTAATTTATGGTATTTTCTGTAGCACACGGTACTCTACAGTAGCACACGGTATTGCACAGTGTCTCATATTATTGGTCTGATAATTGACACCGTAATTGTTACGCATCATTTCATCAATAATTGTCACTGCATAATATTTTATATTATCAATTCAATTATTGTTGCTACACAGTATTTTGCATTATTGATTCAATAATTGTCATTACACTGTATTTCATATCATCGAGTCAATAATTGTTGGTGCACTGTAGTTTAAAATTATTGAATCTAATAATTGTCACAGTAGCAAATACACTATAATTTATATTATTAAATTAATAAAAATATGTAACGTGTTTCTTACATTATTGTGGTAACATTATTTTATATGTTGGACTCACAGGAAGAATAAATAAATAAATAAATAAATAAATAAATAAAAAATAAAATAATTAATTTTACTATTTGAAATAGTAACGTGAATAGTGACGTGAATAGTGACGTGAATAGTACGTGAATAGTAAGAAACATGTGGGACCCATTGTGGGGCCCACATGAAATGTGAGAAATGTGTTTTGCTGGATGGTTGGTGGAGGCTGCTGCGCAGCCTCTGCTGAATTTTTTTTTTTATTTCACCTACCGCGCATAGTAACTTCTTTTCTCCTATAAATAGCTTGTTCAGCTGAATAGAAAAATCACACCTAAAACATAAAATTTTTCTATAAGAATTTTATAAGTTTTCTCTGAGAATAGTAAGGTTATCTTGAGTGTTTGAAGGCCAAAAGGAGTGCAGGAATTTTTCAAGTAAGTCTTTTATTAAAGAGTAGTTATTTCATAAATTCCTATTTTTCACGGTATTCACAAATCTTCCTTTAGAAGACTTTTTTGGAAGACTTTATTTTGAAAAATTATATATTTTTATATACTGTGAATAGTAACGCCGTGAATGAATAGTAACCTCGGGATGAATAGTAACTCCGGGATGAATAGTAACCCGCGAGTGAACAGTAACCCCTGAATAGTAACTTCGAGAATAGTAATTTAATTTTAAGTTTTTATTATTTTGTTATTATATTATACTATTTGATCAAATCACTTTTAACAAATTTATAATATATAAGTTAGTACGCACCATGAATTTTTATATGTGATATTTACTGATTATATTAAAAATATATAGGTTGATCAACCTCATTTAAATCAATATCCAGTCACGTGTTAAGGTAAGGAATTTCATTTTCTTTCATACTCTTAAACTTACTACGGTAAGGAATACCATTCATTTCAAACTATTAAATTTACTGTAGTAAGGATTACCATTCATTTCAAACTCTTAAATTTACTGTGGTAAGGAATATTATTCTTTTCACACTCTTAAATTTATTGCGGTAAGGAATATTATTCTTTTCACACTCTTAAATTTACTGTGGTAAGGAATATCATTCTTTTCACACTCTTAAATTTATTACGATAAGGGGTATCACTCTTTTCATCATCATAAATGGATATTATTTTCTTTCTTACTTGAAGGGATTATCATTCTTTGATTCTCGAAAATAATATTGTTTCTTTCTTGTGCCATTTATTTCCATGTATTAAATTGTGGGAATAACCTTACGGCGCGGTTTACCGCCTGTTGGTGAATAACCTTTTGTATTCATTCCTTATTAATCTTTGAGAATAACCTTACGGTGCGGATTATCGCCTGTTTGGTGAATAACTCTTCGTGTTCAAATTCTATTAAATTGTGGGAATAACCTTACGGTGCGGATTACGCCTGTTTGGTGAATAACTCTTCGTGTTCAAATTCTATTAAATTGTGGGAATAACCTTACGGTGCGGATTACGCCTGTTTGGTGAATAACTCTTCGTGTTCAAATTCTATTAAATTGTGGGAATAACCTTACGGTGCGGAATACGCCTGTTTGGTGAATAACTATTCGTATTCAAATTGATGGGAATAACCTTACGGTGCGGATTATCGCCTGTTGGTGAATAACCCTTTTTTTTTATTTGTCTCGTGTGAAAATAATTTGTCTACACGAATTATCACATGACACTTTTATTCCATATTCGTAAGTGATATCATTTTCCTTTATACTCATAAGGGATACCATCTTTTTCATCTTCCATTATTCAAACTTACTATGGTAAGGGATATTAATTCCCTTCACCTTTTGTTAATCAAACCTGCTACGGTAAGGGATATTATTTTTTTCCATACACCTAAATCGAAACTTATTATGGAACTATTGCTTCTATAATTCCTGAAAATATTATATGTTCCATAATAGTTGAATTTCATTAGTTCAACTGAACCTTCCTATTTTCTGAACATTTCTATTGAACTGTAATCGTTATTCTGAACTGTGGATCTTGAATATCATTTTTAAATTTCACTCCACATCATGTTGGCAATTTGGACATTATTTGAATCTGCACAAAGTAAACTTCCGATACTTATTGTTTATCCTGTTCTTCTGTTCATCATTTGTATCACTGTTATTTGTATTAATCATCAAGAATCAAGCTGTTGTGAATATCTGTGGCCGGGGGCACAGATGTGATATAATTGTTGAACAGATGATAGGTTAAAGGCGATATACTAGGTTAAAGGCGATACATCTGTTCGGTGTCTTTTATGACACGTGGTGAATGTTCTCTTTGGCCCGTAGTGCAAAGATGAACTGTTGGTTGGTATGATTATGACCAAAGGCTGAATCTGGTATAATCATGACCGTTGGTGTTATATTGAATGTCTTTGGCCCGTAGTGCAAAGACGAACTGTTGATCTGCATGATTATGACCAGGAACTGTGAAGTTGTATTATCTTGACTAATGGTATTTCAGATGATAAAAGTTGATGATATTTTTACTAAAAAGAGAAGCGAGTGGACATTATAGTCTGCATTATTCTTCTAATAGATTGCTCATTCCGCTGCTATTATTGATCTGAACGTTGTTTAAGAATTTAACTGCAGTTTTTGATATAAACCTTGTAGTCTATTGTATTCTATCAAGAACTCAACTGTTGAAGGCTAATGATAAATTATTCGTCATTATCTTAGTCATGATATTTCTTACTGGGCTATTTGAGCTCACCCTTTCTTTTCGTTCCATTGTTTTTCAACAGGAGATGAGAACGTAACGGGGTCTAGCCGGGGAATGGAGTGAGAGTGCGGGGATAGCTATCATAGTCTTCACGTGTTATAAAATAGTGTGGCAATAATAATGAAGACTTAGTTGTGTTGTATTATCCACTGTATTGTTGTACGTTGTATTTCATTGTAATAATTTTGTTGTAGTCTTTTGACGACTCAAGTTTGGGCTGTGTGGGCCTAGATTTGGGGGCGTCACAGTTGGTATCAGAGCTTAGGGATATGGTCTTTAATGGAGATCTGGGGTTAGAACTAGGAGGGGAGAGACGAATAGAATCAGTCACTAGTGTGTCCTACCTAAATTAGATTTTATTATCTAATGAGTTGATTTGAATATAGGGACATGAAGTGATGAGTCAGTTTATTTGAACTAACATCTATTTTGTGACCACAGTTAAGTATGGCATCTGGAAATCAGGAGGTTAACCACGGAGTACCCGAAGTGAATGTAGAGGCCACAAACAATTCTTCTACAAACTCAGAGTTGAATAATTTGCCTAAAGCAAAAATTATTTGTATCCGATCTAAAGAAGAAGAAGGTGAAAGTTCTACCGTCGTTCTTCCAAATTCGTTCTTTAAAGGATATCCGGAACTTGCGAAAATTGTTGCCTTTAATTTGCTCGACAGTTGGAAACATATCATCACCTGGTTATGCTCGATAACAAAGGATCAGAATATATGGACGTTTCATATAAGTCTTTGGGATTTATGGTGTTCGAGCTATGATTTTCAAGATTATTTAAAAATGATGTATCTATACTTTTGGGCGTTACAATTTAGAGGAATTCAGGTTAAGTTAGTCACTATCGTGGAAACTGTAGTCTATCGAAAATACTATTTTAATGGAAATCATTGGTACGCTACTACTGATGAAGTTGAAGAATCTGAGAAACAGTTCGTTAGAGAACTATTTCGTGGTATCCCCATGGTTGAAATACGTGAAGATCCGGATGAAGTATATGGGACTCGATTTGATGATGACAGCCTTGATGATCAAGAAATCGAATGAGGTGATGACCGGTAAGCTATTCATCAATTCTCGAGAAGTCTATGCCATGTTAGATATTGGCTCTATCCACTCTTTTATCTCACCTATATGTACTCAACGTTTAAATTTGCCTATTGAAAACTTAAATCTTGTCTTATCAGTTGAAATCTCATTGGGAGAAATACCTATTACATTTACTATCTATAAATCTTGCCTAGTTTAAATCAACAACCTCACATTACCTGTTGACCTTATTTCTTTGGAGATGCATGAATTTGTTGTGATTTTAGGAATTGATTGGTTGACTACCCATCATGCTAAAATTGATTGTTTTCATAAGATTATTAGTTTTCATATTCCTAATCAACCTGTCATGCAAATTCAAGCAACTAAACCATTGAAATCTATAACTATTATTTCTAGCCATAAAGTCATTCGTTTATTGAAAAACGGATGTCAAGCCTTTTTAGCCCATGTCATTGATTTGAACAAAAACACGTCAAACTTGAATGATATTCCTATTGTTAATGAGTTCCTGACGTTTTTCCTGAGGAACTTCCTGGCTTATCCCCAAACCGAGAAATTGAATTCTGTATCGATCTTGAATCCGATACTAAACCCTTTTCCGAAGCTCAATACCAAATGGCTCCCATAGAACGCCAAGAGATGAAAGTTTGATTATTAGATATCGGTATCATTCGAGCGAGGAATGCGAGAAGAGTTTTCAAGAACTCAAGAGGAGACTTGTTTCAGCTCCTGTTCTGACCATTCCATCAGGATCAGGAGAATTCGTCATATATAGCGATGCTTCAGGCAAAGGTCTAGGTTGTGTCCTTATGCAACATGGAAATGTTATAACTTATGCCTCTCGACAACTCAAAGATTATGAGAAAAATTATCCTACTCATGATCTAGAGTTGGCAGCAGTCGTTTTCGCGTTGAAGATCTGGAGACACTACTTGTACGGAGAGAAAGTGGATATCTATACGGATCATAAAAGTCTCAAGTATTTCTTCACCCAGAAGGAACTCAACATGCGACAACGACGTTGGCTTGAGCTGTTGAAGGATTATGATCACACAATCCAGTATCACCCGGGAAAGGCGAACGTTGTAGCTGACGCTTTGAGCAGAAAATCTTATGCGAGTACAAGTGCACTGCTGACAACACAAAAGCGTATTTTGTACGACTTGCAAAAGATGGAGATGGAGCTAAAGACACCAGGGACCCACTCGAAGATTGCTCACGTGCAAGTAGAACCAGCTTTAATCGATAAAATTAAAGCTGCTCAAGCTACCGATCCGGAACTGATAAACATGATAAAGAAAGTACAAGAAGGTACCATTCCCGAAGCAAGAATCGACGAGAAAGGAATACTTCGAGTCAACTCTCGACTCTGTGTTCCTAACGATCCTGAATTAAAGCATAAAATCATGATGGAGGCACACAACACGCCGTTTGCAATCCACCCAGGAGGTACCAAGATGTATCGAGATCTTCGACATACATTTTGGTGGAACAATATGAAAAGGGAGATTGCAGAGTTTATCTCAAGGTGCCTAACTTGTCAACGTGTCAAGGCAGAGCATCAAGTACCTAAAGGTCCATTACAACCACTTGAGGTTCCCGAATGGAAGTGGGAACACATCAATATGAATTTCGTGACGGGTCTTCCCAAAGTTTCTCAAGGCTTAGATGCAATTTGGGTCATCGTAGATAGATTGACCAAATCCGCTCATTTCTTGCCTATACGAGAAAACTTTTCACTTGAACGTCTTGCCGGTATGTACATAAATGAGATCGTGAGATTGCATGACATGCCAGTTTCCATAGTTTCTGATCGAGATCCTAGATTCACTTCACGCTTTTGGATCAGTCTACAAAAAGCTATGGGCATTGAACTACGTTTTAGTTCTGCATACCATCCTCAAACGGACGGACAATCGGAAAGGACGATCCAGACCCTCGAAGATCTTTTGAGACATTGCGTACTAGATTTCAAAGCAAGTTGGGATAAGTACTTGCCATTGGTGGAATTTTCCTACAACAACAGTTACCAAGCAAGTATAGGTATGGCTCCATTCGAGGCTTTATATGGACGCAAGTGTCGCTCTCCAGTATGTTGGAATGAGGTAGGAGAAGCAAAACTGTTGGGACCCGAGTTGGTACGCTTGACGACCGAAAAGATCCAAATGATCCGACAACGAATACAGACAGCACAAGAACGACAAAAGAGTTATGCCGATCTTCATCGGAGAGATGAGAGATTCAACGTCGGAGATCATGTATTCTTACGTGTTTCTCCATGGAAAGGGGTTACGAGATTCGGAAAGAAAGGAAAACTCAACCCTCGATTTATTGGCCCATTTGAAATCCTCGATCGGGTGGGAACTGTAGCTTACAGACTAGCCTTACCACCAAGTATGTCTCGCATCCATAACGTTTTTCACATATCTATGTTACGTAAATATGTGAAGGACCCAAACCACGTCATTGAGTTAGAACCAGACGTTATAGCATAAGATTTAACGTATGAGGAAGTACCTGTTAAGATCCTAGATAAGAAGGAGCAGATCTTACGCTCAAAGGTTATACCTCAAGTTAAGGTTTTATGGAGGAACCAAGATATTGAGGAAATGACCTGGGAGCTAGAATCTGAGATGAAGTCTAGGTATCCATACCTCTTCGAAATGCCAGGTACGTCAATTTCGGGGACGAAATTTCATAAGGAGGGGAGGTTGTAAGACCCCGAATTTTATGAAATATAAAATTTAATTTTTCTTCATATATATTTTTCCTGAAACAGTAAATGGTTAAATTGACAAAATTGAAAGTTAAGGATGTTATGTGCAAATTTTATTTTATCGGACAATATTCTTTTTGTCGGGGAATATTCGTTTTGTCGGGGAATATTCGGGCCGTACGACGGCGCCGAAATAACAAATTATTTGTGGACCCCACAACGGAATATTTGTCGGATATAGAAAACGACAGAAGTAACCTTTTTAAATAAAAATAGTCAACGGTGTTAACTGTTAAAATACCGGTGATAAAAGAATAGTAGCATACGGTAATTTATGGTATTTTCTGTAGCACACGGTACTCTACAGTAGCACACGGTATTGCACAGTGTCTCATATTATTGGTCTGATAATTGACACCGTAATTGTTACGCATCATTTCATCAATAATTGTCACTGCATAATATTTTATATTATCAATTCAATTATTGTTGCTACACAGTATTTTGCATTATTGATTCAATAATTGTCATTACACTGTATTTCATATCATCGAGTCAATAATTGTTGGTGCACTGTAGTTTAAAATTATTGAATCTAATAATTGTCACAGTAGCAAATACACTATAATTTATATTATTAAATTAATAAAAATATGTAACGTGTTTCTTACATTATTGTGGTAACATTATTTTATATGTTGGACTCACAGGAAGAATAAATAAATAAATAAATAAATAAATAAAAAATAAAATAATTAATTTTACTATTTGAAATAGTAACGTGAATAGTGACGTGAATAGTGACGTGAATAGTATGTGAATAGTAAGAAACATGTGGGACCCATTGTGGGGCCCACATGAAATGTGAGAAATGTGTTTTGCTGGATGGTTGGTGGAGGCTGCTGCGCAGCCTCTGCTGAATTTTTTTTTTTATTTCACCTACCGCGCATAGTAACTTCTTTTCTCCTATAAATAGCTTGTTCAGCTGAATAGAAAAATCACACCTAAAACATAAAATTTTTCTATAAGAATTTTATAAGTTTTCTCTGAGAATAGTAAGGTTATCTTGAGTGTTTGAAGGCCAAAAGGAGTGCAGGAATTTTTCAAGTAAGTCTTTTATTAAAGAGTAGTTATTTCATAAATTCCTATTTTTCACGGTATTCACAAATCTTCCTTTAGAAGACTTTTTTGGAAGACTTTATTTTGAAAAATTATATATTTTTATATACTGTGAATAGTAACGCCGTGAATGAATAGTAACCTCGGGATGAATAGTAACTCCGGGATGAATAGTAACCCGCGAGTGAACAGTAACCCCTGAATAGTAACTTCGAGAATAGTAATTTAATTTTAAGTTTTTATTATTTTGTTATTATATTATACTATTTGATCAAATCACTTTTAACAAATTTATAATATACGAGTTAGTACGCACCATGAATTTTTATATGTGATATTTACTGATTATATTAAAAATATATAGGTTGATCAATCTCATTTAAATCAATATCCAGTCACGTGTTAAGGTAAGGAATTTCATTTTCTTTCATACTCTTAAACTTACTACGGTAAGGAATACCATTCATTTCAAACTATTAAATTTACTGTAGTAAGGATTACCATTCATTTCAAACTCTTAAATTTACTGTGGTAAGGAATATTATTCTTTTCACACTCTTAAATTTATTGCGGTAAGGAATATTATTCTTTTCACACTCTTAAATTTACTGTGGTAAGGAATATCATTCTTTTCACACTCTTAAATTTACTGTGGTAAGGAATATCATTCTTTTCACACTCTTAAATTTATTACGGTAAGGGGTATCACTCTTTTCATCATCATAAATGGATATTATTTTCTTTCTTACTTGAAGGGATTATCATTCTTTGATTCTCGAAAATAATATCGTTTCTTTCTTGTGCCATTTATTTCCATGTATTAAATTGTGGGAATAACCTTACGGCGCGGTTTACCGCCTGTTGGTGAATAACCTTTTGTATTCATTCCTTATTAATCTTTGAGAATAACCTTACGGTGCGGATTATCGCCTGTTTGGTGAATAACTCTTCGTGTTCAAATTCTATTAAATTGTGGGAATAACCTTACGGTGTGGATTACGCCTGTTTGGTGAATAACTCTTCGTGTTCAAATTCTATTAAATTGTGGGAATAACCTTACGGTGCGGATTACGCCTGTTTGGTGAATAACTCTTCGTGTTCAAATTCTATTAAATTGTGGGAATAACCTTACGGTGCGGAATACGCCTGTTTGGTGAATAACTATTCGTATTCAAATTGATGGGAATAACCTTACGGTGCGGATTATCGCCTGTTGGTGAATAACCCTTTTTTTTTATTTGTCTCGTGTGGAAATAATTTGTCTACACGAATTATCACATGACACTTTTATTCCATATTCGTAAGTGATATCATTTTCCTTATACTCATAAGGGATACCATCTTTTTCATCTTCCATTATTCAAACTTACTATGGTAAGGGATATTAATTCCCTTCACCTTTTGTTAATCAAACCTGCTACGGTAAGGGATATTATTTTTTTCCATACACCTAAATCGAAACTTATTATGGAACTATTGCTTCTATAATTCCTGAAAATATTATATGTTCCATAATAGTTGAATTTCATTAGTTCAACTGAACCTTCCTATTTTCTGAACATTTCTATTGAACTGTAATCGTTATTCTGAACTGTGGATCTTGAATATCATTTTTAAATTTCACTCCACATCATGTTGGCAATTTGGACATTATTTGAATCTGCACAAAGTAAACTTCCGATACTTATTGTTTATCCTGTTCTTCTGTTCATCATTTGTATCACTGTTATTTGTATTAATCATCAAGAATCAAGCTGTTGTGAATATCTGTGGCCGGGGGCACAGATGTGATATAATTGTTGAACAGATGATAGGTTAAAGGCGATATACTAGGTTAAAGGCGATACATCTGTTCGGTGTCTTTTATGACACGTGGTGAATGTTCTCTTTGGCCCGTAGTGCAAAGATGAACTGTTGGTTGGTATGATTATGACCAAAGGCTGAATCTGGTATAATCATGACCGTTGGTGTTATATTGAATGTCTTTGGCCCGTAGTGCAAAGACGAACTGTTGATCTGCATGATTATGACCAGGAACTGTGAAGTTGTATTATCTTGACTAATGGTATTTCAGATGATAAAAGTTGATGATATTTTTACTAAAAAGAGAAGCGAGTGGACATTATAGTCTGCATTATTCTTCTAATAGATTACTCATTCCGCTGCTATTATTGATCTGAACGTTGTTTAAGAATTTAACTGCAGTTTTTGATATAAACCTTGTAGTCTATTGTATTCTATCAAGAACTCAACTGTTGAAGGCTAATGATAAATTATTCGTCATTATCTTAGTCATGATATTTCTTACTGGGCTATTTGAGCTCACCCTTTCTTTTCGTTCCATTGTTTTTCAACAGGAGATGAGAACGTAACGGGGTCTAGCCGGGGAATGGAGTGAGAGTGCGGGGATAGCTATCATAGTCTTCACGTGTTATAAAATAGTGTGGCAATAATAATGAAGACTTAGTTGTGTTGTATTATCCACTGTATTGTTGTACGTTGTATTTCATTGTAATAATTTTGTTGTAGTCTTTTGACGACTCAAGTTTGGGCTGTGTGGGCCTAGATTTGGGGGCGTCACATTATTGAAATATATAAACTATTTAGATCTTAATATTCAATTTTATCAAATACAACATCAGACAATGGTGAAATAGAATAAACCATCATTTACTGCTTTCAATTTGGGGTCATGTTAGAAATTACAAAATAAATATAGAATATAATTGACAAGAAATTCTTCAACCCAAATTTAATGGACAAGATTTGTCACAACATAAAAATAATTTTTAGTTAACAAAAGTGGACTATGGATAAAATTGCCTTAATTAAATCCAAAATTTATAAATAAATTGAGATTAACATGTTAAGTGTTGCGACATGAATTGATAGATATTCGGGCCCCATCTCTTTCATAATACGCCCACATTTGAGTAAAAATAATAATATTGTTTTTATTCTTTTTTAATTGATGAGAAAATATAAATATTAAAAAATATAATTAATATTTTGTTTGATTGATCAAATTGAATATAAAATATTAATATTATTTTTCTAAAATTCATTAAAAAAATAAAAAAGAAACAATTTAATATTGGAATATGTGAAAATCAAGTCATTAATATTTTCCTTATATCTACAAACGATTGATATAAAGAATTAATTTCACTTTTTTAAAAAAACAGATAAAAACAAATGTAGGGAGTACCTAAATGTTATTAAATGGAATTATGTAATTAAGGTGCGCATTTTACTATTAAAAAAGTAGAATACTATTTTCACATGTGTTTTGATAATTTCACATAAAAGTGGGATCCACTTTATATTTATACGAAGAAGAATCATGAGAAAATATCAAAAATATATATAAAAATATCAATTTAAAAAAAAATGGTGAGTATCCCTACGCTACTTACTCCCATTGTGTATATTTTAATGTTTGAGTCAACTTATGATATAATAAAATTTAAAATTGTGACGAATTTATTTTATTGTTGAACAAACAATTATAATTATTATAAATTAATTAAAAAATAATACTAATTTTATAAATTGAAATGAAATTTTAATTTTGAAATGTAGGGAGAAACATTCAAGCTGGTAAGTTGCAACCTGCAAGCCCATGTGTATGGTTTAAGTGGGCATTCGATTTTATTGTCATATATAGTTGTAAAATTACCCAGGCCGCTAAAACAATTCAAAAAGCAATCCTACTTGTACTCCATTGTAGTAGGAGAAGTTTTTGACCAGAATGTAATCTATTGGGAAACGTGAATCTTTGTGAAAATTCGAGATCGAGACCAGATATTCCAAAGCTACATTCCTTCTGATTCCGACCATCTGGGATTGCGTCTCCTGTATCTTCTTGGGTTCCATCGTCTGTCTTTGCTTTCTGTCGCCAGAGACATTATCTGCCTGTGAATTATGTAGAGTAAAATAAAAAATTTATAATATTTAAAGGATTAAATAAAAAAAATTAATATAAGAAAGACAAAATAATAATAATAAAAAAGGAAAGGAAAAGAAAAATTGTGACACAATTATACTAATAATGTCATCGGTTCAGGAGAGCGGCCTTATTAATAAAGATTATGTACTAGTATTTCCTAATTGAGCTGCTTAACAACTTTGGTTCACGTTTTTAGCAAGACCAGAAAAGATTATCAGAGTGTTTTTTTTAGTTAGGTTTATTCAGGTTAAATTTTACGAGTAATTACAGCACTTTTTTTTGTGCAAATTATTAATGGAGACGACGAGTATGGACTCCGTTATCCTCCATGTCATAATGCTGTCAAGTATAATGTATTTGCTTAATTTACAATTAACTTCTTATGCGGGTAGGTGTTACATTCCAACAATGCACAAGATGGGATCAAGGAAAGAAAGAAATATTAGTAAGAAAAAGATGTTCACGTGGAAAATACCAAACTTGCTCTATAGTTTATTTCTCGTCGATTATGCCAAGTTTTGATTCTCCTATTCACGAGATCAGATTCAAACACGTATGCCACGTGTCCAGAATAACATGCAAGACAATCCTACTAATCAATCATTGGGAAATTCGATTTTTCTCTTCAATCAAGAGAGGGATGAGAGATTGCCCAAAAAAACATAAAAGGGTAGCAATTAAGTTGGACCCGTCAAAGCCAATCATTCAAATGCTTGAGACTCACATTGCTTTGGGCAGACGGCTTCTTGAACCTTGAGCTTCTCTCATCAGTTTAACCGTTTTCTTGTTTTGCGGATTTATTTGTTTCCTTTTGGAAAAGAAAAGAAAAGAAAAGAAAAGAAAAGCAAAAATAAAATGACCAGATGGCGCTTCACCTAGTTTTAGTTAGCAGCTGGCACAATGCCCAACGTATATCACTTTGCTGCCATATACTACTACGGAGGAGTAGTATATAAAACCTGTCATTTCTGATCTGCTCATTCATTATTCCTTCCTTCACTCGTTCCCAATATTGTTCTGAAACAGATATTGTCTCTGGTTTTCACTTTATATTCCTTGTGCTTAAATATCATCAGTTGTTTCATCATATCTTCATTGTATGGAGGTACTAAATTTCTATATTTCCTACTTTTATCTTCATGATGCGCATTTTCTTTTCATCCATGCATACCACTGATCACTCGAATATATCATTTGTTACATACAAGTTGAAGTAACTATCTCTATATGGTATAGTGGTGGCCTTCTTTATATGGGCATTATGTGAATCAATCCTAACTTCATTATATGCATCATTAGAATTCTTTGTATATCGTAACATCAGTTTTCACTCTTGTGACGCAATGTTTTAGGCTTTTCAAATTGCCGCTATGAGCTTAATTTTCTTTAACTACATCCATCGAAATATACTAATTGATGAAAATGAGCAGACTCCTCTCAAGTTTCTTGAGCAATTCGAATCTAGGGATTGGTAACGTCTAGTGAGTGAGAGAGTCTTTCTTGGGGGTGGCATAATAATTAATGTGACAAAATTACCTCCGTGGGATAAAATTGCTTAATGGTTTCAACATGCTCATGTCATCTTCAAAATACAAAGCCGTTGTATATATCCTCTCTAAATACTTGCATTGCCCGTTTTGCAGACTATTGAATTGAAGGTAGAGATGGTTGGCATACACGAGAAAAGGTTGCGAAAATGCCTGTCAAAATTGAGAGGTAGCTTTCGCTTTCTTTCTTCCCTCTCAAAGAATTCACGCAGACAAGTCTGTATTCATATTCAATAAATATGCAATATTATTGACAAAAACAGACATCTGTCTGTAAAAAAATGGCATTCCACGTACTTTGTTGTTCCCCAACAAAATGCACTTGTTGATTCAGGTAGTTAGATTATATACTTTTCATGAACTTGGTATACTTATCTTGTGACTGATCCGTTGGATTGCTGGTTATGCACAGGAATAGAAAAGGTAGAAGTGGATGCCAATAGCCAGAAGGTTGCAGTCACAGGATATGCACACCGGAACAAGATTCTGAAGGCAGTGAGGAGGGGCGGTTTGAAGGCCGACTTCTGGTCTGCCCAAAATGAGCTCCTTAACGTATATACTAGTGCTAACTATGGGAGCTTAAGATTCAACAACTTCAGCTTCTTCTAGAAAAAGAGATCGTGCACAAGCTGCTTGAACAAGTGAACACTTAACCATCACGTTAAAAGAGCTTCTTCAACTACTCGAAAAAACAAAAATGAAGAATATATCAAATTCTTTTCTTTATTTCTTTTAATTATCCTACTATAGATGATATACCATACCAAAGGTTTGTGTCCTCAAGAGTTTTTTCATACTTTACTTCTATAATTAATTCCGTCTCTTTCTTTTTTGATACAAAGGAAACATGTCATGTTTATGGATACATAGAGTGAAATGGAAGATTGTTATGTTTTTGCAGCTTTACCTACTTTTGCTGACCAAAAGAGCCTGAAATTGGCATGCACACTCGTGTAATGTAACTATAATATGTGGGTTAAGCGGCCCTACGATAGTGGGACAATCTCTCTCTCTCTCTCCGTAACCTTTTCCTAATTTATAGTATTTTATTGTAAAATGTTAATATTAAAATCATATACACCGACAGGGAGGACTTAACTCCACTAGAAAAGGCTTGCAAGGGATTTTTCAGGGCAATCCTAATCATAGCCAGTGCCAAAGCTACATACTCTTTACTTTTTTTTTATTTTTTTCTGTTGCATATATGAGATTTTACATACCTGCACATAAGTTTGCTTCAATAACTTTGTTTCAACATGAAACTTCAAAATTAACCAATAGGCAAAAAATAAAATTTTATTCCAAAAATACTCCAATAGTGCAATAAGTCAATGTACAACATACGAATTGATACTAATTTGGCAAATTAAACCACATTCCAATTTGGAGTTAATATATTGTTACAATGAACCAAGTAAAATTCCGTGTCGTAAATATTATTATTGTAAGGGCAATGTATACATTAACAACTTGTACAAAAGTCGGCTGAGTTTTTTTTTTTCTGGCTCTCAAAATTAAAAATATATTTTCAAAATAATAAACATTTAAAAATTAGTTTTTAAACATATTTCTAATATTATCCAAAAATTTAGAGTAGATGATAGGATAAAATTCAGTTGATCAGTAATTAAAATAATAATGACATATTAAAAAAAATAAAATATTTTCACATTATTTTTTAATAATTTTATATAAAGAATTTTATAAAAATATCGCTACAAATATATAACAATGATTAATCGTCGCTATAAATTATATATATAGAATTTATTGAATAAAAATATTTAAAAATAGTGTAATAATATCAATTGCCTAAAAAAAATCAGAAGTAAATTGTAATAATCAGTATGGGGAGATCGAGAGAGCCGTTGCTGGTGGGATTCGAAGTCCAAAATAAGCAGCTACATTGAGAGTTGGCAGCGCCCACCAAAATTTGACTCGAACTCTTCTTCTTCTACGGAACAAATAATTAAATTAATAGTACTATTATCATCATCATCATCGGGAGAGAGAGAGAGAGAGAGAGAGAAAATATGCATTTGAGCGAGAATGAGGGGATAGAGGGAAATACCTTCGTGGTGACCGGCGGTCTGGGTTTTGTTGGATCAGCTCTATGTCTTGAGCTCGTCAGACGGGGTGCTCGCCAAGTTAGGGCTTTTGACCTTCAATCCATTTCTCCCTGTTCCGACCGTCTTCTCCAAAATGGGGTCAAATGTATTCGAGGTTGTCTAATCTAATTATTAACCTTCCTCCAAATTTTAATATATCTGAAGTTACTTTGATCTATATTTCATTTAGGTTACCATATTGGTAATGAAAAAAATTGATCAATCGATTGGTCTTTTAATTTAATTTAATTTTATTATATTAGCGGAAACACCGCTTCCTAATTTTTCTACTTGTGATCGGCTAAATCAGAGCCAGCGGAAATAGTACTCCCTCCATCTCCGTTTGAGAATTTCACTATTATTGTTTTACTGCTTTCCATCAGATAATTCTTTTTGTGCTGAGATATACCCTGAACTACTTCAGTGCACTTGATGAAAAAAAGATGTTAGACATTGGCTTTTTGTGTGTGTGTGTGTATAAATGTTAGATGCCACAAGGTTTGTTAGAATACTAAATCTGGTTCTCACATTTCAATTACTAAATTTGGCCAATATTTTTTTTCAAATATTATTAGGGGATATAACCCGCAAAAAGGATGTTGAGAGAGCTTTACGTGGGGCAGATTGTGTTTTCCACCTTGCTTCATATGGCATGTCCGGGAAAGAAATGCTGCAATATGGCCGTGTGGACGAGGTGAATATAAATGGTACCTGCAACGTATTGGATGTCTGCCTTGAGCATGGGATCACGAGACTTGTATATGTCAGCACATACAATGTTGTGTTTGGGGGAAAGGAGATTGTGAATGGAAATGAAACCTTACCTTATTTCCCTATGGATGACCATGTTGATCCGTATGGCCGCAGTAAGGCTATTGCTGAACAGTTAATTCTGAAGAGTAATGGGCGCCCTTTCAAGTATGTACTTGTATTTGAAGGGTTTTTCCTGGTCTGTTTCTTCCTTGTTTCTTTTCACTTGGATGTTCCCTGGTTTGAAATTCTGCTGAGTATTTAATTTCTCAACTCTGAAACAGATATACATTAAACATATTTGGTTATGTGTTTTAGTATCAATCCATCAGACTATATAAATGTGATGAAAATAGTTCTGAAGTAACTTAAATAAACTATTATGATCAATTATCAGTTACTTCTACAATAATACCCCGATATATCTTCACAAAAACTTAAACAGAATCTTATAAAATCAATACTTTCAGTATCTTCATCATTTAGCATGATAGTCTGGGCCCATCTTTTCCTGACCTTGAAAAAATCCTCACACTTCTTGGGTTAATAAATACTTTTTGCTTGTAAATCTTCCAACGAAAAGTTGACATTCTAGTTAAGAAAGTGGCACTTTCAGCCTTTCAGGATAGATTTTCAATATTGATTATTAATTTAAGGAATCATAGTTGAGTTGACTGTTGAGAACTTCATGATGTCATCTGATGTCATGCTGCTTCTTGTTGTGGTCTTGTTATATGGTTTCACTTCTATTGAATTTGTATCTTATATTTCTGTGTTTAGTATAGATAATTGGTATAAATTCCATGTTTAAGGTTAGATGCCTATCCTTTTGTATGACGAAGAGTGGTGTGGGTTTTATTTATGTTGTATAGAGAAAAGAATGGGAAATGTCTGTATACCTGTTCAGTACGTCCAGCTGCTATATATGGACCGGGTGAAGAGAGACATTTACCTAGGATCTTGAAACTTGCCAAGCTAGGCCTACTACCTTTCAAAATTGGCGAACCAAGTGTGAAAACGGACTGGGTTTATGTGGATAACCTGGTACTGGCCCTAATAATGGCGAGTATGGGACTTTTGGATGACATTTCAGGAAAAGGAAGTCAGCCAGTTGCTGCTGGTCAACCATACTTCATATCAGATGGTAAAATTATTATGATGCTCATTCTTATTTTTATTATTTGAGCAGAAGTTTAACTTTATATATTTTGACTTCTGTTCGGTGGTAACTACACAGAAGTAGAGTGGATAAACTAGAGCAAGTTATCTCATTAAAATCCTATTGCTTACTGAGCTCTACCTTGTCATAATGTTGTTGAACGATTGATCTTTAATTAACAGGGTCACCAGTAAACACTTTTGAATTTTTACGCCCACTTCTCCGAAGTTTGGAATACGACATGCCAAAGGCATCGTTAGCTGTTCCTCATGCTCTTCTGCTGGGAAAGTTTTTCTGGGCTTTGTACACGATCATGTATCCATGGTTGAATCGATGGTGGCTTCCTCAACCCTTGATGCTACCCACTGAAGTTCACAAGGTCTGTTCTGGAAAGCTCACTCATTTGCGTTTTAGTTTTTTAAATTCTAATAAAACTTTCCTCTTCCATTTTTGTCATCTATTTCACTAATATGTACATGCATTCTCTCATTTTCATTGTCTTTTAGGCTGTAAAAGGATCATGGACACTTCAGGATAACTTACTGCTTGAACCTTGAAAATGATTATTTATAATAAATATGCTGCCCTGATCTGTATGACTGTTTCATATAATTGTCACTCTGATAGTCTGGTTTGCAGGTTATAGTACTTGTCATAGTCGGTCCATCTGCTGTAATGCCTATAGAATAAAAAATTTGGTTCTCAAACATGATGACACAAAATCTTATGCTTATGCAGCTATGCAAGCTAATTTCTAGTGCTGCTCTGTGATGCCATCTAATGGATGTTTATGTATGATACCCAGAGTTCTCATGTTTTGAACTTTTAAAGATGTTACACAAACGTACAAGCTTTACAATCTACTTTAATGTGTATACATGAATACCAAATATTATTTCTTTAAAATTATGTATACAGGTAGAGACTAGTTATACGTTTAATGCTATATACAATATCTTTTATAATTTTCCATATCTTGACAGGTTGGTGTTACCCATTACTTCTCATTCTTAAAAGCAAGGCAGGAATTAGGCTATGTCCCCCTCGTGAGTCCTCAAGAGGGTATGGCTGTGACCATCTCATACTGGCAGGACAGGAAAAGGAAAACTTTGGATGGGCCTACGATATATGCGTGGTTTTTGGTTGTGGGTGGAATGCTTTCGGTGTTTGCTGCAGCTTACTTGCCGGATTTTGGACCTGTGCCACTACTTAGGGCTATAGCTCTCTTTTTCTTTCGTTCTATGTGGGGTATAAGGGTGCTTTTCTTTCTGGCTGTAGCTGCACATATTGGTGAGGGTATATATGCATGGCAACTGGCAAAGAAAGTGGATCCTGTGAATTCACGAGGCTGGTTCTTGCAGACTTTTGCTCTGGGATTTCCTTCTCTGCGTCTTCTGCTGAAGAGAGCCAGGAAGTAAGGACGTCTTCTTATCTGATGTTCTCTATAGAGTTTCCTTCACTGCCCTTCTGCTGAAGAGAACCAATAAGGTTCATCTTCTTTCCTCATGTACTCTATAGTACATGTACAGTTGTCTTCTATATCTCCTTTCTATGGCTCCAAAGGTATGCTGACAGTTTTTTGTGGGGGAATCCTAAGACATGAACACTTGAATGAGTTCATCTATGATTATCTTCTTCGTGTATGTATAAGGTATAAGACCTTTGATTTCTAGAAAAGATAACGGTAGCAACTAGTCATATTAGTGGATTCTGCTACATTACTATGGTGGGATTATTAAATACCTAATTAGGGTTTTCTTAGAAATTTGTTGGGTTTGATGACTGAACTCAGCCGTGGAGATGAGGGTTAAATTTAATTTTTCCTATGGAGTTGAACCCAATTTTCATTTGCGTCATTGAATTAATTTCTTTTTTTCCGGTCAATTTATTAAAACTAATTTTTAATTTCAAAGACTAAAAAACCATTCAACGTGTTTAAATTTTTGCATATATTTATTCTTTATACATAATACCGGAGAAATGTTGAAATGACTCATTAGAGTGGAATATTCCCCCCCCCCCCCCCCCCCCCCCCCCCCCCCCCCCGCCACGGTTCACTACGTGCTTCTCGTGCAAACGGCTCATCCTCCTCAACAAAATATCTACATGGCACCAATGTTGCGTGCTGAACTGCCGATGAGGGGAGAGAAAGTGATACATGCAGCATGCTGATGAGGAGAGAGAAAGTGATGAGGTTAAATTAATTAGGACAAGGCTACATTACATGTACAAAATAATTAGTTTATATTATTAAAAAATAAAATATGAGATAAATTTTAATATTATATTTTATCTTTTAATTATGTAAATAAATATAATATTTAATGTGTTTGATTATCATGTGTTTATTATACTTATTCAATTAATTAAGCTAAATTAAATAAAAGTAAGCTTATCTCATAAAATTGAATTAATTTAATTAAAACCATTTTATATTTTCTTATTTAAGTATTCTTCTTCCTCCACGGCTCCACAGCCGCCGCCGTCATCTCTGTCGTTCACCACTCCTCAGTCCTCGCATCTTATTTGTCTTCTACGTGTTGGTTTGACACAGAGAAGAGAGAGATGAAAATGGCCGGGATGCTTCAGAACCATTTCTTTTCTCTCTCATCTCTCAATACTTAAGATTCAGATCCAAGAACAGAGAGAGAAGTGTTATACGGATCTGTCAAAATTAGCTTGCGGCCGGCGATGCATATATATATATATATATTGGATAATTTATTTTATTTTTGTAATATATGTATAAATTAAAAGATTTTGATATAACTAATTATTTTTTTAGGATACTTGGATGAATGAAATTCCTACTGTTTGATGAAAGATGTAAACAAAGAAATGAATTAATCGTGTTAGGATTTAATACGGTACATAGCACGCACCTTGATCATCAACCAACGAACCAGGAAAAAGCACGATAGGAGCAATTACAACAAACTACAACACACTAAACACGAGTAAAATCATGTGGTTCTATGATACGATCTTCTAACAAGACGTAGACACGAAGGGGCAAGCACAGTTACCATTACTAGGTTGGCACATCCCAGCATTTACTAGGTTAAACTGGAAAGTCACCTGGTGGTCCTTATTATTTTAGCACAGCACAGCTGAAATTACTAAACCTCCTCAAGGCTTTGAGTTAACTAGATTAAAAGCCCATGCCTAATCAGCAAGAAAATTACTCCCCAAAAAGATCACTTCCATGGCATGCTTGACATTCCTTGTGGGTTATTGTTATTGCATGCTCCTGTACTCTGGTTCAGTGAGCTGCCAGGCGATTCACTGAGAGTTCCACGTGATGGCGGGCTGTTAGGGACTGTAGCACTGCCACCTAGAATGAGCTTTTGTGGAGCAGATAAAGGCTCCATCTGTTTACTTGCCTTGGTTTCTTTGCGTCTACCTGTAATAAAACTGCCAACAATGACCTGCAATGGAGGGGGAAACCTTTATTATTAATGTCATCTGGAGAAGAAAAAACAATCCTTCTAATGCTGAGTAGTTTCACACACAAACAAAAATGGGTGCTTCAAAGCTACAACCGTCTATCACCCTTCTCTGAAGACAGATTTAAATCTGTCTGGGTGCTTCAAAGCTACAACTGTCTATCACCCTGCTCTGAAGACAGATTTAAATCTGTTTGGGACGTGTAAATGAATACAAGGCTTTCTTTCTTTCTTTCTTTTTTTTTACCTTTTCCTTCTAATGAATAATAAAAAAAGAGCTTCATATCAAACTGAGACAAGTTTGAGGATAGCTTCGGATGCCAGTGGTCAGTGAGTAAGATAAACTATAGTAGACAGGGCATCAAAAGACGTTCATGACAAGTTCTATGTTTAACACTATGGTTACTGTCACAACAGTGTTGCATCAACAATCTGCATTTAATGGGAGAGATTTAATGAAGAAGAGTAAATTAGAAACAAGAAAATCTAAAACTCCTGAAGTTCAATCAAATATAAAATGGTATGTTTGGTACCAAATTTACATATAAAAAATACCAACATTTGACAAGCTCACTGGGATTTTAGGACGATCATGCATAGCATAATAAATGACCAAAGGCAGAGTGATTGAATTTGAGTTTTTAAATTCTAATCATGAACCACCTCACCTAAGAAAAAAATAGTAGTAATGTTACAGATTATATACCAATATCATTCGAGTGCAACCAGATGAAGCACAATCCCACAAACAGTGAACAAAAGGAAAAGAGGCAAAAGGACGAAAAAAATTAGTTGAGAAGAATTTCTACGCTCCGATTAAATTAGCCAATTCTTTCTCAAAAATGCTAATGCTTGTTCACAATAGCTGGTATCAATTACTTAAGATGGTGGATTCACACAAAAAATTTCCAAATAAATGCTACGAGAAAAGCTTGAGAGAACAGTTGAAAAACCTGAACAGGAGATGCAGCTGTTAGAAGACCTGCCACACAACCGCCTAAAACCCGTCCATCTGGGCCAGCTAATGAGACACTTAGTCCACCTGTCCTGCTCCGCTGACCACCTACCTCTGACAGTAAAAATGAACCAGAAAGTGATAATATATCAAAACGTCCCTGCATGAAGAAAGAATTGTCAATAAAAGACAACCACTTGATGCAACATTTTTGTGGTCTTGACATATTAATTAAGTGGCTGAAGTTCTCCAATAAAAGAAGTGGCATTATAACTGATAATGGTTGAAAATAGCTGTTGGTTGGTCATGGCAGTTTGATATCATTTTCTTTTTAATGTTCAACAACTTCACATTCAAGTATTAGAAGTGTTCCAAAACATGTGGCTACCACAGCAATAAAAACAACTAAAATAGAAATTAATACTCAATTGGTTCCCCTTGCATGAGAAAAATCACATGTTCAAGAATCAGCTTATTTTCTGACTCCAAATTCCAGGCCAACAAAGGATACACCTAAAAGGAGGGATGAGAGAGGAGGGGAGGGGAGCCAGGTGTGGGAATCTCTGATATAACCAATATGAAAGTGATACATAAATATGGCTACCTTTTATTTCTTAAAAATGTACAATCTTAGAACCTAAAAAAGTCATTAACCAGCAGTTTGAAGTCCAAACCTTCTACTAGAAACTGGGTTAGAACCAGACAAACCTCATATGTTGCAGTTCCACCAGAAGTTGCAGCCTGACGTAGAGTTACATTAGATATGGCACCATTTGCAGATAAAATACAGACAGCCCTCGGACCATTTTGAGAAAATGACATTATTTTCGAAGACACGTCCTGAAAATCCAGGTAATAGAAACTTTAGCTACAGGAGATTGACAGTGTCAACAGTCTATCAGGTATTTAATTATTCTCAAGAAATTGTTACTGCTAAGCATTTCACAAATGTTGAGAAGACTTGTCACTTTGCACGATTGAGCTTATTTAGCTATAAAGCTACATCACCATTCTCAAATAAATTACACGGTTACAACTGTATTACTTCAGAATAACAAGACTGAAATCAAAAAGAAGTTTAATGTATAAAGTACAAATGAACATAAAAGAAACATGTTTACACCAATCAAAACTAGATATCCAAAGGGAAATAATATTTGGGTAATACTATATACTTGACACAAATAACACTTCAGTAAATATAAAAAATCTTTCTTTTTTAATTATAATTACTCACATCATATCTCATTTCATGAATTATTTTTAAAGATAACAAGAAGAATTTATTAGTTGAGAAAGACGATACATGGAGAGAGCAACAATTTTGAAGTTATCTTTTAATAGGTGTTAATGCAGCAGAATATGACCACGACTTCAGAACAAAAAATCACATTCAATTGCCTTAATCAAGAACAGCATAGAGTAATATAACAACCTCTCCAGCTTTTACAGTGATAATATGTGGAGTAAATCCAATCCCTGCTGATCCTGCAAAGCACAAAACTTTTTCGAACTTAGACATAACAATATCATTAGGTCTAGCTGATAATAATGATTTTATTCGATTAACAGTAAAAAGGTGCAAAACTAACATTGCAAAAAAGAGCAAGAGAAAATGAAGGTTTAATCACTATGCATATGATAAACATACATGTACAGAAAAGCTACAAAAACCAAGTAAATTCCCTATTTTAATGCAAATCTACATATTTTAAAAAGTGATACTAAATCTTTTTGAAGACATTTTTTAAAATATTATTCGTAATTGCAAGGACTTATGGTTCGAAGTAATTGTGTCCAATGCCAGAAAATACCAAAGCAAATTATAGCCTGGCGGGGTTAGAAAGCTCGGTATTCATCACTTAATATAAAGAAAATAGTAGTAATTATGAGAAGAAAAAGAATTCAAAAGAATGAATCAGATCTACTTCAACAATAATTTCCACCCCGTAAAAGGGTAAAACCTAAAGCACATATTGAGTTATATGTGTGGAAACAATCCATAGAACTAGATGAGGAACTGAAATTAAAAAAAAAAAAAAAGAAAAAAAGAAAGAAATCAGAAACTATACAAGTCAAAGTCTCTTTATTTAATTTTTTTGTGCAGAGAATTACACACGTCTGTAACACAGACATTTAAAAAGTAATTTCAACAGGCAAACATCACAACATACAAGGGCATATAGGTAATTTTACACTATAAGATTCTGGAGTCAGATGGAGCAGATCCAAAGTTCAAGCAGTGACCCTATTCCCTTTATAAATCTATAGTCCTTCACTCATAAATATAACAAATCACCATCATATAATATACAAACATAGAATTAGCAACAGCCTTATTCATTTCTAATTTAGTCACTTAGAATCCATTCGAATTAACCACCTTTAACAGAAAAAGGGAACCTTAAATATGCAAAAATCCCAGACAATGAAAACATAATAAGAGGTCAAAACTGAAAAAACAACAGCACCAACAAACACGCCATATTCCTCCACGTGACAAACATCAAAAATTTCAAGATTCATCAAACCAGCCCATATAAAGGAAATAACAACAAGAAGTTACCCAAAGCTTCCATTTGCTGCTTCTTGCTCGAACCAGGTGGTCTGCCTCTGGCCTTCTTCATTGAAGATCCCGAGGCGGATCCTCCTAGAGGGGAAGTTGCAGGATGAGGCGACTGAAGTGGCGGAGAAAAGGCCCCACTTGAAGGCGGAGCCGATGCCGGTGAGGCTCCGAGAACCAATGCCATGGATCCATCTGGGCCGTACTTCCTGGGCCGACCTCTTTTCCGCTTTACGGACTCGTCCATATTCATGTTTAAATTATGCTGCTGCGGCGGCAGTACAGCGACGGGGGCGGCGGAGACCTCGGTAGCGGCAACGGGCTGGTACGGAGAAGGGGATGAGCCTGAGTGTGATTTGTATACAGCCGTGCCGTCGGCGCTGTAAGCAAGGCGCATGCTTTGCATCAC
Organism: Hedera helix; assembly: GCA_947179155.2. Classification (NCBI taxonomy): domain Eukaryota; kingdom Viridiplantae; phylum Streptophyta; class Magnoliopsida; order Apiales; family Araliaceae; genus Hedera; species Hedera helix. The sequence continues at coordinate 53,920,017 of OX359268.1, read as the reverse complement.
CGGCTGCGGCTGCGACGGTGGTGAAGATTTCTGAACGCCGACGGTGAACGGCTCTCTGGTAGTCACCACTGCTCCTGTCTCAGATCCCGACATCTCTCATACAATTCCAGAATTACCCCTTAAAAATTCCACGAATTTCTTCCTGCAAATATACACAGAATAAGGGTTGTAACTAGCTCGAATGAGCTGAAGAAGCGTAAAAGATAGCATTTTGAACTGCTATTTAGCTAAAGCTTTGATGTTTAAGCAACTGCACTGGTGAAATTCAAAACAAAGCACATAATATCGGCATTATGATCTGTAAATGTAAGTTTTTAAGCCGTAAATGAGCGTAAGCTGAGAAACTCTAAAAAAACTAAACCAAAAGATTTCAACATTTTTGTCGAACCCAATGATCAGAATCTAAGTAAACTCCAGTAAATTCGAACAAAACCCTAGGAAAGTATGAAAGTCGATAAATTTGCTCTAAATACTAAACAATTTGCATCAATTTTGATGGATCTTGCTAAAAAGTAGCCAGTGAAGCTCAAATTTAACGTCAGCTACAAAATAAAATTTCCGAAATAAAAAAAAAAAAATCATTTTCCCATTTTACAGTTTATAAAATTACCACGAAAATTTTGAAGGAAAAACCCAGAAAAGCCCCAAAAATATAGAAATTCATACCGATAAATAGAGAAAATTATGAGAAGCAGTGAAGAAATAAAAGGGATCGAAAAGAAACAATTTTTAGGGTTTGCGGATGAAGACAGAAAAAGGGCTCTGAAAGGCTTTTTCTTAAGGAAATGTTCGAGATTTTGTAAATAATCGAGTTAATTAAAAAAAAAATATTTTTTTATATGGATATATTTTAATTTCCACTTTTTCATGACTTTCTTCTCCTCTCTTTTTCCAGACTTTAAATTTAAACAAACAAAAAAAAGGTCAGGAAAAAGCTGTCCTCTCCCACCAAAATTTTAATGATTTTTTAATTTAAAAAAATTTGGATGCATTAACTCCAACAACTTTATTTCGTTTGCTTGCTTTTTTTTTTTTCCTTCTCAAATTCAAAGCACTCATTCGAGTAGTAATTACTTTGTACTCGCCTAGCTGATGAAACACAAGCATTTGTAGGGGGTAGGTGAGCTGACAACAACTAATGTTAGGGGGTAAGATGACAAGTATTAGGTTCTTTTGTAGTTGAGAAAGTGTTGCAGAGATTTGATGCCTATTTTCAAATGTACATCATGAGTTGTTTTCCCTTTTCAACGTTGTCTTCTTGATAATAACTATTTTGATTAATAATAATAATAATAATAATAATAATGATCTTTATCGGTGGGCTTGATTACAACATCAAATTTATCCCCCTTTATTATCTATCTATCTATCTATCTATCTATCTGTACAAGAAAGCGAGAGTGTTGTAATCTAACTCTTGAAATTTTATTTGTATCCATTAATGCTCACTCCACCCAATGCTAAAGAAAATTATTCAAAACACATTGGCTCAATAATTATTTTCACACTTTGTGTACTAAAAAGACGAAAGTTTAAATTTTTACGGTGACAAAGTAATGAGTACGTTAATTTCTGTCTACAATTACAAAAAAAAAAAAATCAAAAAAAAATTGGTCGGTCAACCAATTAATCAACGAACTATCTATGGCAATGAAAGATTTATTGTTAAATCTGAAATATCAAAAAGGCTAAGGGGGAAAATATTATTCCTGTTGATTAATTTTCTTAAAAGTAAAAGGTATGATTATAACACTTTCCATGAAATACCTAAACTAATACCTCCTAGTTTCAAAGCGTTACTGAGTTTCAAAAATACAATATTATTATTAAATTTTTAAATTTTAAATTTATATAAATTTATTTATCGCAGTCATTGTAGACTATTTAAAGAATAATATTAATTATAACCTTTTTCTTATAATTTTAAATGAATTAAATTAAATTAAAATTTAAAAATAAATAATAATCTTATATTTTAATATAGAGTAAGTGATGCAGGAGCATCTGAGCTTGATCATGCCGATCTGCCAGATGGCACATTAATGGCCCTACAGTATCTGGAGAAAGCGGATCGGGACAAGGTAAAAAGGCGCCGATGTCCTCGGGCAAGTAAGTTGGGGTCGGTTCCTTAACCTTGAGGTCAGAGCCGAGAATGATCTTCGGGAATACTCATGATCTTCGGGAATACTCTTCGATGATGTCTCTTCGGGGACGACTTCAGTTAGGATGTCCCTTCGGGGACGATTTCAGTTCTTTATTTTATTTCCTTTTATTTTATTTCTGGGCATATAATCTAACTAATAATCATTAGGTGTCACATGGTAAGTGCACGTGAGTTGGTTACTAAGGTTTAAGGAAGGATAGTGACAGATATTGGGGACCAGCTACGTGGCAGGAGAGAGAAAGATTTGACAGAATCTGTTAGTTACCTTTTTTTTTAGTATTTTCCTTTTTAATATGTCATTTTCTGTATTTTCTTTCTTTTTGCCCAAGTTTTTTTTATTCAGTTATATATACCCGGTTTGTGGGTATAGAAAATGAGTTGAATTTTTGATATAAACTTTTCTAAGAATTCGAGTTGAGAATTTCTCCTCTTGTTTCTTTTGGTGAATCTCTTGTATCTTTACCTGTAGATTTATATTAACTTAGCCCGCAGGATAATCACTATCCCGCCCCGGCGTCAGTTGGTATCAGAGCTCATCGTTCACCTGGAAGTTAATACTCACCGGTTTCAATGGCTGGTAGTCGTGGTCGTGGTAGACGTGGACAGGTTCCGATTGAGGAAGTTCCCCACCGTGATCGCAACGTTCAGGAAGTGATGATTGAGGATTTACAGAGACAAGTTGCAGAGTTAACCCAGCGTCTAACGACGCGAGATCAAGGTCGTCGAGAGCGGGTTCTGACTGAGGAGGCTCCGCACCTTAATCGCCACTATCAGGGTCGTCATGGGTAGTTTCCGGATGAGGAAGTCCAACACCCTATGTTTGAGGTAGCTGATACTGATGCTGATTTCAGTTTTGATAATCCTTATCATAACCGGAACCAGTTCTGGGAACGAAGAGGTCAAGACGATTATCGTCGGGATCTGGGTTTCAAGGTGGATCTACCGGAGTTCTCTGGTACGCTTCAAGCGGAAGGGTTCATTGATTGGATGAATGAAGTAGAGAGAATCTTCGAGTATAAGGAGGTTCCAGATGCTATGAATGTGACGCCCCCAAATCTGGGCCCACACAGCCCAAACTTGAGTCGTCAAAATACTACAACAAAATTATTACAACAAAGCACAACGTACAACAATACAGTGTATAATAATACACAACTAAGTCTTCACTATTATTGCCACACTATTTTACAAAACGTGAAGACTATGATAACTATTCCTCGGACCCTCACTCCATTCCCCGGCTAGACCCTGTTATGTTTTCATCTCCTGTTGAAAAACAATGGAACAAAAGAAAGGGTGAGCTCAAATAGCCCAGTAAAGAATATCATGACTAAGATAATGACGAATAAATTATCATTAGTCTTCAACAGTTGAGTTCTTGATAGAATACAATAGACTACAAGGTTTATATCAAAAACTGTAGTTAAATTCTTAAACAACGTTCAGATCAATAATAGCAGCGGAATGAGTAATCTATTAGAAGAATAATGCAGACTATAATGTCCACTCGGTTCTCTTTTTAGGAAAAACATCATCAACTTTTATCATCTGAAATATCATTAGTCAAGATAATACAAATTCACAGTTCCTGATCATAATCATGCACATCAACAGTTCATCTTTGTACTACGGGCCAAAGATATTCAATATAGCACCAACGGTCATGATTATACCATATTCAGCCTTTGGTCATAATCATACCAAACAACAGTTCATCTTTGCACTACGGCCAAAGAGAACATTCACCACGTGCCATAAAAGACACCGAACAGATGTATCGCCTTTAACCTATTATATCGCCTTTAACCTATCATCTGTTCAACAAATATATCACATATGTGCCCCCGGCCACAGATATTCACAACAACTTGATTTTTGGATGATTAGAATGATATAAATGATGAACAGAAGAAATAGGATAACAATAAGTATCGGAAGTTTACTTTGTACAGATTCAAATAATGTCCAAATTGTCAACATGATGTGGAGTGAAATTCAAGATCCACAGTTCAGAATAACGGTTACAATTCAATAGAAAGGTTCACGTAAATAGGAAGGTTCAGTTGAAATAATGAAGTTCAACTATTATGGAACATATAATATTTTCAGGAATTATAGAAGCAATAGTTCCATAATAAATTTCGATTTAGGAGTATGAAAGAAAATAATATCCCTTACCGTAGCAGGTTTGATTAACAAAAGGTGAAGGAAATTAATACAAAGGGTTATTCACCAACAGGCGGCAATCCGCTCTGTAAGGTTATTCCCACAATTTAATAGAATTTGAGTACAAAGAATTATTCACCAAACAGGCGGCAATCCGCTCCGTAAGGTTATTCCCACAATTTAATAGAATTTGAGTACAAAGAGTTATTCACCAAACAGGCGGCAATCCGCTCCGTAAGGTTATTTTCAGAGATTAATAGAATTTGAGTACAAAGAGTTATTCACCAAACAGGCGGCAATCCGCTCCGTAAGGTTATTCTCAGAGATTAATAATGAATGAATACGAAAGGTTATTCACCAACAGGCGGCAATTCGCTCCGTAAGGTTATTCCCACAATTTAATACATGGAAATAAAAGACACGTCTTATGAGTAAGGAATAAACAATATTATTATCGAGAATCAAATAATGATAATCCCTTACCATAGTATGTTTGAATAATGGAAGATGAAAAAGATGATATCCCTTACCATAGTACGTTTGAATAATGGAAGATGAAAAAGATGGTATCCCTTACCGTAACACGTGACTGGATATTGATTTAAATGAGGTTGATTAACTTGAACAGTACACGTATACTTATAGATCTTCACAAATACTCAAGATGACTTAAGCACACTTAGAGAGAACTTTCACAAGAAGTATTTAGAGAGAGAAAGAAAGAACAAGTAAGGAAGTTTATGAAAAATCCTTAAGTTAAGGCTTCTATTTATAGCCAAAAATCTTATCATTCATTTAATCTAAACCATTCATTTAAAGATCATCTTTTAATCTACACCATCCATTTCAAATATTATATTATCTTTAATCTACACCATTCATTTCATATCACCTAATAATCACCTAACTTTATATTATAAACAAATCAATTTAATTATTCAACAATAATTCACACTTTAATCTACACCATTCATTTCATATCACCTAATAATCACCTAACTTTATATTATAAACAAATCAATTCAATTATTCAACAATAATTCACACTTTAATCTACACCATTCATTTCATATCACCTAACTTTATATTATAAACAAATAACTTTATCAATTCAATTATTATGACTAATTGTTATAAATACAGTATAGTTAGCTCTTAGATATCAAGTCAATAAATTAATGAAATACAACTGTTTAAATAACATCATAATAGAGATAACAATAATGTAAAATAAAACATACGTTACTGTGTAATGACAATTATTGATTCAATAATGTGAATTACTGTGCATATGTTACTGTGACAATTATTAGGTTCAATAATTTTAAAAAACAGTGCAACAACAATTATTGACTCAATGATATAAAATACAGTGTAATGACAATTATTAAATCAATAATGCAAAATACTGTGTAACAACAATTATTGAATTGATAATATAAAATATTATGCAGTGACAATTATCAATGAAATGATGCGTAACAGTTACGGTGTCAATTATCAGACCAAAAATATGAGACACTATGCAATACCGTGTGTTACTGTAGAGTACCGAGTGCTACAGAAAATACCAATAACTACCGTATGCTACTATTCTTTTATCACCGGTATTTTAACAGTTCCGTTGACTATTTTTATTTAAAAAGGTTATTTCTGTCGTTTTCTATATCCGACAAATATTCCGTTGTGGGGTTCACCAATAATTTGTTATTTCGGCGCCGTCGGACCAAACGAATATTCCCCGACCAAACGAATATTCCCCGACAAAGCGAATATTGTCCGACAAAATAAAATTTGCACATAACATCCTTAACTTTTAACTTTATCGATTTAACCACTTACTGTTTAAAAAACATATCTATATGAAGAAAAATTAAATTTTGTATTTCATAAAATTCAGGGTCTTACAACCTCCCCTCCTTATGAAATTTCGTCCCCGAAATTGACGTACCTGACATATCGAAGAGGTAAGGATACTTAGATTTCATCTCAGATTCTAGCTCCCAGGTCATTTCCTCAGTATCTTGGTTTCTCCATAAAACCTTAACTTGAGGTATAACCTTTGAGCGTAGGATCTGCTCCTTCTTATCCAGGATCTTAACAGGTACCTCCTCGTATGTTAAATCCTCTGCTATAACGTCTGGTTCTAACTCAATGACGTGGTTTGGGTCCTTCACATATTTACGTAACATAGATATGTGAAAAACGTTATGGATGCGAGACATACTTGGTGGTAGGGCTAGTCTGTAGGCTACGGTTCCTATTCGATCGAGGATTTCAAATGGGCCAATAAATCGAGGGTTGAGCTTTCCTCTCTTTCCGAATCTCGTAACCCCTTTCCATGGAGAAACACGTAAGAATACATGATCTCCGACGTTGAAACTTTCGTCTCTCCGATGAAGATCAGCATAACTCTTTTGTCGTTCTTGTGCGGTCTGTATTCGTTGTCGGATCATTTGGATCTTTTCGGTCGTCAAGCGTACCAACTCGGGTCCCAACAATTTTGCTTCTCCTACCTCATTCCAACATATTGGAGAGCGACACTTCCTTCCATACAATGCCTCGAATGGAGCCATGCCTATGTTTGCTTGGTAACTGTTGTTATAAGAAAATTCCACCAACGGCAAGTACTTATCCCAACTTCCTTTGAAGTCTAATACACAAAGTCTCAAAAGATCTTCGAGGGTCTGGATCGTCCTTTCCGATTGTCCGTCCGTTTGAGGATGGTATGCAGAACTAAAACGTAGTTCAGTGCCCATAGCTTTTTGTAGACTGATCCAAAAGCGTGAAGTGAATCTAGGATCCCGATCAGAAACTATGGAAACTGGCATGCCATGCAATCTCACGATCTCATTTATGTACATACCGGCAAGACGTTCAAGTGAAAAGTTTTCTCGTATAGGCAAGAAATGAGCAGATTTGGTCAATCTATCTACGATCACCCAAATTGCATCTAAGCCTTGAGAAACTTTTGGAAGACCCGTCACGAAGTCCATATTGATGTGTTCCCACTTCCATTCGGGAACTTCAAGTGATTGTAATGGACCTTTAGGAACTTGATGTTCTGCCTTGACACGTTGACAAGTTAGGCACCTTGAGATAAACTCCGCAATCTCTCTTTTCATATTGTTCCACCAAAATGTATGTCGAAGATCTCGATACATCTTGGTACCTCCTGGGTGGATTGCAAACGGCGTGTTGTGTGCCTCCATCATGATTTTATGCTTTAATTCAGGATCGTTAGGAACACAGAGTCGAGAGTTGACTCGAAGTATTCCTTTCTCGTTGATTCTTGCTTCGGGAATGGCACCTTCTTGTACTTTCTTGATCATGTTTATCAGTTCCGGATCGGTAGCTTGAGCAGCTTTAATTTTATCGATTAAAGTTGGTTCTACTCGCACGTGAGCAATCTTCGAGTGGGTCCCTGGTGTCTTTAGCTCTATCTCCATCTTTTGCAAGTCGTACAAAATACACTTTTGTGTTGTCAGCAGTGCACTTGTACTTGCATAAGATTTTCTGCTCAAAGCGTCAGCTACAACGTTCGCCTTTCCCGGGTGATACTGGATTGTGTGGTCATAATCCTTTAACAGCTCAAGCCAACGTCGTTGTCGCATGTTGAGTTCCTTCTGGGTGAAGAAATACTTGAGACTTTTATGATCCGTATAGATATCCACTTTTTCTCCGTACAAGTAGTGTCTCCAGATCTTCAACGCGAAAACGACTGCTGCCAACTCTAGATCATGAGTAGGATAATTTTTCTCATAATCTTTGAGTTGTCGAGAGGCGTAGGCTATAACCTTTCCATGTTGCATAAGGACACAGCCTAGACCTTTGCCAGAAGCATCGCTGTAGATAACAAATTCTCCTGATCCTGATGGTATGGTCAGAACAGGAGCTGAAACCAGTCTCTTCTTGAGTTCTTGGAAACTTTTCTCGCATTCCTCGCTCCATATGAATTTTGTGCTTTTCCGAGTAAGCTGCGTTAATGGAGTGGCGATTCGAGAAAATCCTTCTACGAATCTCCGATAATAACCAGCTAGACCCAAAAAACTTCGGACTTCGGTTACTGTTTTGGGTTGTTCCCAATTTAGTACCGTTTCAATCTTCGCAGGATCGACTGATATTCCTTGACTAGAAATCACATGCCCAAGAAACGCGACCTCCTCAAGCCAGAACTCACATTTCTTCAACTTGGCATATAATTTGTTTTCACGGAGCTTTTGTAGTATCAATCTCAGGTGTTGTTCATGATCCTCGCGACTCTTGGAGTATATGAGGATGTCATCAATAAAGACAACCACAAAATGATCCAAATGTTCCTTGAATATCCGGTTCATCATGTCCATGAAAGCTGCAGGAGCATTAGTTAGTCCAAAAGGCATGACTAAGAACTCATAATGCCCATAACGAGTTCTGAAAGCAGTCTTTGGAATGTCCTCAGCTTTAACCTTTAACTGATGATATCCAGAACGGAGATCAATCTTTGAGAAATGTTGAGCGCCTTACAATTGATCAAACATGTCATCAATCCGAGGTAACGGGTACCTGTTCTTGATGGTGACATGGTTCAATTCTCGGTAGTCAATGCACAATCTCATACTCCCGTCTTTCTTCTTCACAAATAGAACAGGAGCACCCCAAGGTGATGCACTCGGACGAATGAAACCGGTATCCAACAATTCCTGTAGTTGGACTTTTAACTCTTGAAGTTCAATGGGAGCCATTCGGTAGGGAGCTTTGGAAATGGGTTTGGTACCGGGTTCAAGATCAATATAAAAATCAATTTCACGGTTTGGGGGTAAGCCAGGAAGTTCTTCAGGAAAAACGTCAGGAAACTCATTAACAATGGGAATATCATTCAAGTTTGACGTATTTTTGTTCAAATCAGTGACATGAGCTAAAAAGGTTTGACATCCGTTTTTCAATAAACGAATGGCTTTATGGCTAGAAATAACAGTTATAGATTTCAATGGTTTAGTTGCTTGAATTTGCATGACAGGTTGATTAGGAATATGAAAACTAATAATCTTATGAAAACAATCAATTTTAGCATGATGGGTAGTCAACCAATCAATTTCTAAAATCACATCAAATTCACGCATCTCCAAAGAAATAAGGTCAACAGATAATGTGAGGTTGTTGATTTGAACTAGGCAAGATTTATAGACAGTAGATGTAATGGTCATTTCTCCTAATGGGGTTTCAACTGATAAGTCAAAGTCCAAATTTTCAGGAGTTAAGTTTAAACGCTGAGCACATGCAGGTGAGATAAAAGAATGGGTAGAGCCAGTATCTAACAAAGCGTAGACTTCACGAGAATTTATGAATAGCTTACCGGTTATCACCTCGTTCGAGTTTCGCGCCATTTGGGATGTCACAACAAAAGCTCTCCCTTGAACTACAGATTTTCCCTTATCCGCGCTAGCTTTTGGTATCATCATTGCAGCTGGACTTGATTTTGTGGCAGGACAAAACCGCGCAAGATAACCCTCTTTCCCACAACTGTAGCACTTTTTGGACTGCAGTGTACAGTTTGGGCTGATGTGACCTTCCTGACCACACCTATAGCATCTCACTGGTGGTCGATCTTCTCCCCTTGAAACTGGGGTCGGTGCTGGTGTTGGTACTGGTGTTGGTGCCCTTCCATAATTATTATGGAATCTCTTTCTTTTGAAATTGTTCCCACTAGATTCTCCTCTTCTGTTATTTGGTATGGAATTACCACCGAAGTGTTGGTTACCTCCTCGATGGTTCTCGTTCCTGTGGTTGTTGTCACTCTTTTCTCTATGCTGATCATTAACTCTTGGCTGCAATGTTTCATCTGTTTGCTCCACCCTTTGAGCCCTATCTACAACATCTGAATATAAACTAAATTTATGAGAACTAAGTTGTTGACGAATTTTGAGTCTCAAACCTCTCAGGAACATTCGACTCATTCGTGCTTCGTCATCTACTAGATGAGTCGCAAAACGAGACAGTTCAGCAAACTTAGCTTCATATTGAGAAACTGTCATGTTTCCCTGCTCCAGCTTAATGAATTCCACTTCCTTCATATGGCGGATGCTTTCTGGGAAGTACTTCTCGTTAAACAGTTCTTCGAATTCTGTCCAAGACATTTCGAGTGCTGCAGGTTGGATACGTTTTACCGCTTCCCACCAATGGTCCGCCTCACCTCGTAACATAAAAGTGGCAAATGGCACCTTCTGATCATCAGCGCATTGTAAGACATCAAGTATTTTTGTCGTCTGCTTCAGCCATGCCTCCGCTTTGAGTGGGTCAGGCTTCCCGTGGAATTCAGGTGGTCCTAATTCTTTAAATTGCTTAACAGTGACCATCCTCAAATTGCCAGCGTTTCTACCGTTATTATTGACTGGATTTCCTCTTCCTTGATTCTGTATGAACTGCATGAAATTCCTAAAGAATCCATCGTTCATCATGTTATCAGGAACATTATTTCCTGAGTTAGCAGGAGGATTGTTTGAGGCCTCTTGATTCTCGGCTACATTTGCTTCGGGTATTCCATAGTTAACCTCTTGATTTTCAGATGCCATACCTAACTGTGGTCACAAAATAAATGTTAGTTCAAATAAACTGACTCATCACTTCATGTTCCTACTTTCAAATCGACTCATTAGATAATAAAATCTATTTTAGGTAGGACACACTAGTGACTGATTCTATTCGTCTCTCCCCTCCTAGTTCTACCCCAGATCGCCATTAAAGACCATATCCCTAAGCTCTGATGCCAACTGTGACGCCCCCAAATCTGGGCCAACACAGCCCAAACTTGAGTCGTCAAAATACTACAACAAAATTATTACAACAAAGCACAACGTACAACAATACAGTGTATAATAATACACAACTAAGTCTTCACTATTATTGCCACACTATTTTACAAAACGTGAAGACTATGATAACTATTCCTCGGACCCTCACTCCATTCCCCGGCTAGACCCTGTTATGTTTTCATCTCCTGTTGAAAAACAATGGAACAAAAGAAAGGGTGAGCTCAAATAGCCCAGTAAAGAATATCATGACTAAGATAATGACGAATAAATTATCATTAGTCTTCAACAGTTGAGTTCTTGATAGAATACAATAGACTACAAGGTTTATATCAAAAACTGTAGTTAAATTCTTAAACAACGTTCAGATCAATAATAGCAGCGGAATGAGTAATCTATTAGAAGAATAATGCAGACTATAATGTCCACTCGGTTCTCTTTTTAGGAAAAACATCATCAACTTTTATCATCTGAAATATCATTAGTCAAGATAATACAAATTCACAGTTCCTGATCATAATCATGCACATCAACAGTTCATCTTTGTACTACGGGCCAAAGATATTCAATATAGCACCAACGGTCATGATTATACCAGATTCAGCCTTTGGTCATAATCATACCAAACAACAGTTCATCTTTGCACTACGGCCAAAGAGAACATTCACCACGTGCCATAAAAGACACCGAACAGATGTATCGCCTTTAACCTATTATATCGCCTTTAACCTATCATCTGTTCAACAAATATATCACATATGTGCCCCCGGCCACAGATATTCACAACAACTTGATTTTTGGATGATTAGAATGATATAAATGATGAACAGAAGAAATAGGATAACAATAAGTATCGGAAGTTTACTTTGTACAGATTCAAATAATGTCCAAATTGTCAACATGATGTGGAGTGAAATTCAAGATCCACAGTTCAGAATAACGGTTACAATTCAATAGAAAGGTTCACGTAAATAGGAAGGTTCAGTTGAAATAATGAAGTTCAACTATTATGGAACATATAATATTTTCAGGAATTATAGAAGCAATAGTTCCATAATAAATTTCGATTTAGGAGTATGAAAGAAAATAATATCCCTTACCGTAGCAGGTTTGATTAACAAAAGGTGAAGGAAATTAATACAAAGGGTTATTCACCAACAGGCGGCAATCCGCTCTGTAAGGTTATTCCCACAATTTAATAGAATTTGAGTACAAAGAGTTATTCACCAAACAGGCGGCAATCCGCTCCGTAAGGTTATTCCCACAATTTAATAGAATTTGAGTACAAAGAGTTATTCACCAAACAGGCGGCAATCCGCTCCGTAAGGTTATTCTCAGAGATTAATAATGAATGAATACGAAAGGTTATTCACCAACAGGCGGCAATTCGCTCCGTAAGGTTATTCCCACAATTTAATACATGGAAATAAAAGACACGTCTTATGAGTAAGGAATAAACAATATTATTATCGAGAATCAAATAATGATAATCCCTTACCATAGTATGTTTGAATAATGGAAGATGAAAAAGATGGTATCCCTTACCATAGTACGTTTGAATAATGGAAGATGAAAAAGATGGTATCCCTTACCGTAACACGTGACTGGATATTGATTTAAATGAGGTTGATTAACTTGAACAGTACACGTATACTTATAGATCTTCACAAATACTCAAGATGACTTAAGCACACTTAGAGAGAACTTTCACAAGAAGTATTTAGAGAGAGAAAGAAAGAACAAGTAAGGAAGTTTATGAAAAATCCTTAAGTTAAGGCTTCTATTTATAGCCAAAAATCTTATCATTCATTTAATCTAAACCATTCATTTAAAGATCATCTTTTAATCTACACCATCCATTTCAAATATTATATTATCTTTAATCTACACCATTCATTTCATATCACCTAATAATCACCTAACTTTATATTATAAACAAATCAATTTAATTATTCAACAATAATTCACACTTTAATCTACACCATTCATTTCATATCACCTAATAATCACCTAACTTTATATTATAAACAAATCAATTCAATTATTCAACAATAATTCACACTTTAATCTACACCATTCATTTCATATCACCTAACTTTATATTATAAACAAATAACTTTATCAATTCAATTATTATGACTAATTGTTATAAATACAGTATAGTTAGCTCTTAGATATCAAGTCAATAAATTAATGAAATACAACTGTTTAAATAACATCATAATAGAGATAACAATAATGTAAAATAAAACATACGTTACTGTGTAATGACAATTATTGATTCAATAATGTGAATTACTGTGCATATGTTACTGTGACAATTATTAGGTTCAATAATTTTAAAAAACAGTGCAACAACAATTATTGACTCAATGATATAAAATACAGTGTAATGACAATTATTAAATAAATAATGCAAAATACTGTGTAACAACAATTATTGAATTGATAATATAAAATATTATGCAGTGACAATTATCGATGAAATGATGCGTAACAGTTACGGTGTCAATTATCAGACCAAAAATATGAGACACTATGCAATACCGTGTGTTACTGTAGAGTACCGAGTGCTACAGAAAATACCAATAACTACCGTATGCTACTATTCTTTTATCACCGGTATTTTAACAGTTCCGTTGACTATTTTTATTTAAAAAGGTTATTTCTGTCGTTTTCTATATCCGACAAATATTCCGTTGTGGGGTCCACCAATAATTTGTTATTTCGGCGCCGTCGGACCAAACGAATATTCCCCGACCAAACGAATATTCCCCGACAAAGCGAATATTGTCCGACAAAATAAAATTTGCACATAACATCCTTAACTTTTAACTTTATCGATTTAACCACTTACTGTTTAAAAAAAATATCTATATGAAGAAAAATTAAATTTTGTATTTCATAAAATTCGGGGTCTTACAATGAAGGTGAAACTGATTGCCATCAAGCTAAAGGGCAGAGCATCTGCTTGGTGGGAACAGTTGAAGAAGTCAAGAGCAAGACAAGGAAGATCCAAGATAACTGAGTGGGAAAAAATGAAGAAGAAGATGCAGTCTCACTTTCTCCCCTTCGGCTATACTCAATCCCTGTACAAGCGCTTGCACCTATTAAGGCAAGGAGTCAGGTCAGTAGACGAATACACTGAGGAGTTCTACCAGTTAATCGCTCGTAATGACCTATCTGAAACAGAGGAGCAGTTGGTGGCAAGGTATTTAGGAGGGTTGAAGCAATCTCTGCAGGATGTGCTTAGCCTTCATTCAATATGGACTGTGTCTGAAGCCTACCAGCGAGCACGTGAGGTCGAGCAACAGCAGAGCAGAAGGCCGATGCCCAGAGGCCTCCCCAGTAGTAGACCGACCCCACCATCTCAACAAGCACGTCCGGCACCAACCCAACCACAGGGTAATGTCGGATCTACTATTAAGTGTTTCAGATGCGGAGAACCAGGACATCGGGCAACCGAGTGCAGAAAACCTGCTAACCAGAAAGGCAAAAATCTTCTAATCGAGGAAGAGGTAGAGGAAGCTGAGGAGTTCGGCGAGCCTATATATGATGACTATGAAGAGGATGATGTATTGTACGGTGATGGTCGAGAGACCTTAGTTATCAGGAAGAGCTTATTGACCCCTAAGGGTGATACTGATGATGATTGGTTGAGAACCAATATCTTCCACACTACTTGCACCGTAGCCGACAAGGTCTGTAAGATGATCATTGACAGTGGAAGCTGTGAAAATGTGGTGTCCGAAGAGGCTGTTCATAAATTAAGCCTGAAGACGGACCAACACCCAAAACCATACAAGCTTTCATGGCTCAACAAAGGGAATGAGGTAACTGTAGATAAGAAGTGCCTGGTTTCATTTTCAATTGGCAAAAAGTATTTCGACAATGCTTGGTGTGATGTGGTTTCCATGGATGCATGTCATATACTGTTAGGCCGACCTTGGCAGTACGACCGAAGTGTCACTCATGATGGTCGGAAGAACACTTACTCCCTTAGCATCAAAGGAAAGAAGATTGTGTTAGCCCCACGTCGGGAAGAAGGAAGTTCGGGTCGGTCAAGTAATCATCCCAATTTGTTATCCATGAAAAGGTTCTTACATGAGGTCGGACAAGGAGTAGTGTACGCCTTGATTCCTTGTGAAAACAGTTCATCAGATAGCCACATCGAAGTGCCAACCGACGTTCAGGAGTTGTTAACCAACTTTGCTGACCTTATGCCTGAAGAGCTTCCATCAGGGTTACCACCGATAAGGGACATCCAGCATCAGATCGATCTTATCCCAGGATCGAGTCTACCGAACAGACCAGCTTATAGACTCAGCCCCAAGGAGTCCGAAGAGCTACAAAGACAGGTGGTCGAGTTACTGGATAGAGGATACATTCGTGAAAGTATGAGCCCCCAGCTTTGTTGGTACCAAAGAAGGATGGTTCGTGGAGGATGTGTATAGACAGCCGAGCCATCAACAAGATTACTGTGAAGTATCGATTTTCGATCCCACGTTTAGATGACATGTTGGATCAGCTGTCAGGAGCCAAGATCTTCTCCAAGATCGACCTCAAAAGTGGCTACCATCATATCAGGATCAGACCAGGAGATGAGTGGAAGACAACGTTTAAAACTCAACACGGGTTATATGAATGGATGGTTACCCCCTTCGGGTTATCCAATGCTCCGAGCACATTTATGAGGTTCATGCATCAAGTATTACGACCATTCATGGGTAAATTTGTTGTTGTATACTTTGATGATATTCTAATTTATAGTCCGAACCGAGAAGCCCACCATGAACACCTCCGAGCTATCTTTGAAGTTTTGAGAAAGGAGTGTTTGTTCATCAACCAGAAGAAGAGTTCATACTTCACTACTTCTGTAAATTTTCTCGGTTTTGTTGTATCAACTGAGGGTGTGCATGCGGATCAATCGAAGGTAGATGCCGTTCGGGAATGGCCAACCCCAAAGAATATCCATGATGTCAGGAGTTTCCATGGTCTGGCTTCCTTTTACCGACGGTTCATCAGGGACTTCAGCACCTTGATTGCACCTATCACAGAGTGCCTTAAGGATAGGGAATTTCATTGGTCGGAAGAAGCCGAAATCAGTTTTCAGCTAGTGAAGCAGAAGATGACCGAAACACCAGTGTTAGCACTCCCAGATTTTGACAACGTATTCGAAGTGAACTGTGATGCATTAGGGATCGGCATCGGTGGAGTATTAAGTCAGGCGGGTCAGCCAGTGGCATTCTTCAGTGAAAAGTTGTCAGGATCGAAGAAGAATTACTCTACATATGATCTGGAGTTTTACGCCCTAGTTCAGTCATTGAAACATTGGCGTCATTACCTGATACAGCGGGAGTTTATTCTCTTTACCGACCATGAAGCTTTGAAGTATATCAATGGTCAACATAAACTGAGCCGAAGGCATGCCAAGTGGGTGGCATACTTGCAGGAGTTCACCTTTACACTTCGGCATCAAGCAGGAAGTTTAAACCGTGTTGTCGATGCTCTCAGTCGATGAACAGTTCTCCTTAGTACTATGAGCAACACAATCACTGGGTTTGAAGTCCTCCCTGATATGTATACAGGAGATCCTTCCTTCGGGAAGATAGTTCGGGAAGTGACTGAAGGTCAACGATGTGATTTCGTCCTACACAATGGTCATCTGTTTAAGGGGTTTCAACTTTGTGTACCAAATTGCTCGCTCAGACAACAGATAATTAGTGAACTTCACAATGAGGGTCACTTCGGGAGAGATAAGACACTAGCCCTAGTCTCGGCTAACTACTATTGGCCGAAGCTATCAAGTGATGTGACTCGACATGTTGAAAGATGTTATGTCTGTCAGATGTCAAAGGGGATACTCACTAACGCAGGTCTATACACTCCCTTACCCGTACCAGAAGCTCCATGGATGGATGTGAGCATGGATTTTGTGTTGGGTCTGCCTCGAACTCCGCGATCCGTTGATTCTATCTTTGTGGTAGTAGATCGATTCTCGAAAATGGCTCACTTTATTGCGTGTCGAAAGACCATGGATGCTGACCGAATTGCCAATCTTTATTTTCGGGAAATCGTTCGATTGCATGGAATTCCAAAGTCAATCACCTCTGATCGGGATACCAAGTTCGTTAGTAACTTCTGGAGAAGTTTGTGGGGAAAGTTCGGAACCACGTTAAACTTCAGTAGTGCTTATCATCCTCAGACCGATGGTCAGACCGAGGTGGTGAACCGCAGTCTGGGAAATCTTTTGAGATGTCTGGTAGGGACAAAGCCGAAGCAATGGGATTTGGCTTTAGCTCAAGCCGAGTTTGCTTACAACAGATCTAAGAACAGAACTACAGGGTTGAGTCCTTTTGAGATAGTTTATGGCCAAAATCCATCAGGAGTTCTGGATTTATTACCTATCCCCAGGATCGGACGCGTGCATCCGAAGGCAGATGGGATGGCCGAACACCTTCAAACTATTCATGATCAAGTCCGTCTATCTATCATCGAGCATAATGCGAATTACAAGGATAAGGTTGACCAGCGCCGACGTCAGGTACTTTTTGAAGTTGGTGATTTTGTTTGGGTTGTTCTGACCCGAGAACGATTTCCTGTTGGGGAGTACAATAAGCTTAAGGATCGAAAGATCGGCCCGTGTGAGATCTTACAGAAGATCAATGATAATGCCTATCGTCTGCGCATTCCGAGCCATTTACGGACTTCGGATGTCTTCAATGTCAAACATTTGAGTCCCTGCTTTGACGAACCCAACGACACTGATGACAACTCGAGGACGAGTTCTTTTCAACCCGGGGTGACTGATGCAGGAGCATCTGAGCTTGATCATGCCGATCTGCCAGATGGCACATTAATGGCCCTACAGTATCTGGAGAAAGCGGATCGGGACAAGGTAAAAAGGCGTCGATGTCCTCGGGCATGTAAGTTGGGGTCGGTTCCTTAACCTTGAGGTCAGGGCCGAGAATGATCTTCGGGAATACTCATGATCTTCGGGAATACTCTTCGAGGATGTCTCTTCGGGAACGACTTCAGTTAGGATGTCCCTTCGGGGACGATTTCAGTTCTTTATTTTATTTCTTTTTATTTTATTTCTGGGCATATAATCTAGCTAATAATCATTAGGTGTCACATGGTAAGTGCACGTGAGTTGGTTACTAAGGTTTAAGGAAGGATAGTGACAGATATTGGGGACCAGCTACGTGGCAGGAGAGAGAAAGATTTGACAGAATCTGTTAGTTACCTTTTTTTTTAGTATTTTCCTTTTTAATATGTCCTTTTCTATATTTTCTTTCTTTTTGCCCAAGTTTTTTTTATTCAGTTATATATACCCGGTTTGTGGGTATAGAAAAGGAGTTGAATTTTTGATATAAACTTTTCTAAGAATTCGAGTTGAGAATTTCTCCTCTTGTTTCTTTTGGTGAATCTCTTGTATCTTTACCTGTAGATTTATATTAACTTAGCCCGCAGGATAATCACTATCCCGCCCCGGCATCAGTAAGTCTATTAATTTGTTATCTTTAAAATAAAAATAAAAATTAATATATCAATTTGTTGGGCAGCTTAGGAACAGCTAATGTACTATCATCTACATTTTTCTGTCCGGGAAAAGTGTGCATGCGTCTAATAAATTGAGAGCTTAGAGTTGTAGTTGGATACTCCATCGATTCGTTAAAATTAGAGAGAGATTTTCAAAATGATAAGAGGATGATGGTAATATTATAAATTATGGTAAGAAAGTATATGTCAAACAGGAACTACCATAGAGAATTATTTTTTATCTTGGTCTTTCTTTTCTCCTTGGTGCGGCTGCCTGGAGATAGGACAAGCTGGTTTCGTTCATTGCAGTTGCAGGATAGGATACGATACCGATACTTGAATTATACGGATTTTGTTTATTAAATATTATTTGAATTATAAGGATTTTGTTTATTAAATATTTTCTTTCATTAATATCATGATTGGCTGCATCGGTTACATGTTTATCTTAGTTAATTTATTTTATTTCTCCTTACCCAACTAATTAAAGCGAATCTGCTGTATAATAATTAATATTTTTCCGTTTCAGTTTCAGTTTCAATATTAACGCTTAATTTTTTTTGTTCGTGCAAAATTTATTCATAATTTTCGTTATAATTAAAAAAATTCATGGAAATGGCTGAAGAATCATGAAGTCTGTCCTGCTTTAAGATTCTCCACCACACTTTCTCGAGATTTTGAGGCAGCATTTTTGCGAAACAGAAGAGTGAGCTGGTCAACAAAAAGTAGATTCTTCATTTGCTCTGGCTGCAGGGACTTTTTCTCCATTTGTAAATCAAACTCTTCGAAATGAACAATCTTTTCTTCAATCTCCTCTTAGGTAAATGACGAGGAAGAAAGCCCATGCAGTAGAAACGTCAGAAAGCCCTCGGTATTACGAGTGCAAGCCTTTATAAAATGGATTTGTGAGTACCTGCACTTGTACAATGCCAGAGATTGCTTGTTGTAAGTCATCTTCTTCAGTTCTTCCTTATTAAGCTGCAACCGTGCCTCCTCACAAGCTTCTACAGATGCATTTGTGGTGTTATTGCAACTAGATGTAACACAAGGTTCTGCATCAGGGAGAAAGTAATCATTTAAAACTGATAGTTGGATGGCAAGACGATTCGAGTGACACAAAGCTTTGTATATACGTGCTCTCTACACAAAGACCATAGGTTTAAGCTTCACTTGTATATAAGGAATATATGAAGGGAGGCGTGTATATATACAACTGCACGTGCAAATGTGTGAAAGAACTTGCTCCTAATCAAATAAACCAACTTGCAATAGAAGAACTCAAAATCCTTACAAGCAGTGTCAGAACTCTCACCCCACCTAGCATTAGGTACTTTCTCACACAGCTGCAAAAACTTGAACATATGCAGATACAGATACTTCTAACCAATTACTCTGTGCACTAAGAGAGCTAATAATCATTTACTCTATTTAGAAAGCAACATGTACAGATACTTTAAACCAACTGTAGAGCATTCCATGGTCAATTTATAAGATTGGACAACACTTCATACACGCCAAATCATTCTCAGTTCAACAAGAAAACCTATAAGCTACAGATAATCTCAACAGAAGGATATTCTTGCCTTGCTGTCTTGCACCACCACAGCTAAGAGATCCAAGGCTCTCTTTATTGCTTGTACCATTGTAGCCTTCATATAAAGCCCATACAGTAGCATGAGCAGCTGCTTCAGCCACATCCACACCCACTAAAGCTGAGAGGAAAGCAGCCTGAGAAATATTTTCAAGGACAAAAATTTCCATTGGATCTCCTTACAATGGACAATAAGCAGTTAGCAAATTCTAATTCTCACCTATAGCGGATAAAAATAACTAATCAGTTAGAGATTAACTGGAGTATCATTCCACCCTAGTCGATAACCAAGGTCTCACTAGTTTCAAGTATAGTTAGAAGTAGGAGACTTGACATTAACCACATCTTACCAATCTAATAGCATAACATGCATATTGGAGTTCTCAATTATTCCTCCAAACCACAAGTTAAAGGAGCGATTAGGATAGAAATTAACAAAAGTAGGGCAACTTGGCTTATTGAGTTTATGATAATTACTAGCATGTTACGCACTTTTGTACTAGGCAATTCTGACACCATAAACTTAAGACCCAGATGATAGCAAACTTGGCAGCAAAAGAAGCTTGTGGTGGGCTCTGGTTTCAAACAGAAATCTTAACTTGTGGATCTATTTAGTTTTCTTTACTTTTTCCATTTTTTAATGCAAAATAGAACAATAAAACTCTTTACCTGAACCATAAAGGGGTTGCTTGTATCAGCAAAGGGGGTTAAGGCACATTCTTTTGGTTGGGGAGGCTGTAGTACTTCGCAATAAAAACTTGGTGCTACTCTGACCATTTGACTGATGAATCTTGTCATCAACCTCAGCAGAATCTGGAGGTCCGACAAATTGTTCCGCAAAAGGAAGATTAAGAAAATGAGCGACACATTCTCTCATACTTCTTCCACCAACATACTCTGCAACCCTCTTCCAGTCATCTCGATAATGCATAACGGCTTCTAGAAGGTGCAAAGTTTCTTTATCAGTCCAATCTCCAATCTGTCTTCACCTTATCGCTTATCTCAACTCTTCTGAAATCTGAAGGGTTCACTCCTACCTTACAACTACCACAGACAAAGCATCTTGCACAAAGAGTCACATCATCCTGCTCAAAAATGGATTCTTTAAAGAATCCATTGTGTTCAATATTGCATGTATGTAGATGTGCAAGAACCTTGTAGAGAAACTAAGGAATTGATAATATTTAGATTAAACAAAGACCTAATATAGTATTCCAAAAGAGTGTAGGAAAGGGTATGTTTTTTGTTGGCCTTTGGAGACAAGTGAAGTTCTGAGAATACAAAGGTTAAGTTGTTCATGTAAACTCTAACTAGCTTCTGGTACCATAATTTTGAATTTCCCATACAAAGATGGATAGGATTTTGGAATAATGCAAAAGTCTCCATAGTGTAATAATAGGTCATTACTATTCATCCATTTGGTTCTGACTTGGAAGAGAAATTGAAGAACACTTAGTTCTAAGTATACAAGTGCTAAGCGTATATAACAGAAGGTTGCATATACTAGAAAATAAAAGGCCGATTACAGAGGCATGTAAAGCTTCATGTAGGGTTTCTGGTCAAGACATTCGAGAATACAAAGAATATACTATGATTAGTGAGAAGAGATGGAGAACACACAGGATCTAGTACAAGTAGAATCCTGAATGGCATGAATACCAAATTAAACTCTGTCATGATGGCACAGCAAATTTTTAAAGGTTAAAATTTAATCATTAATCTTCTTCAAGTCCACGTCTCAATATTATATGTGGATCCACCATGTATATCCTTTACCCATATGTTGAAAATATTAATCAGTGAAAGGTGTATTATAAGCAATTTTCATTAGCTTTTTTTGAAGTTTTATCTTCTCAAACATCTTTTTTTTTCTTGCCATGTGGCATCATTATATATAAATAGAAATTATATTGAAAATATTAACATTACTATGAAATCCATGAATCCAAATGCAACATATTATATAGAAGTATGGATAAAAAATCACCTTATTACAAGCAAAGCAGGCAATGCTGCACACAGATTTGCATATACTGCACAGTCTTTTCTTCGACCCCATAAAATCAGCAGTAGTTGCCCCACTATCATTTGCAGCCACGGCAGACGCAGCTGCAGTGTCATTATAATGAGAAGAAGATTTGGTGGTCTCCTTGTCTGCCCACTTCAGGGGCTTGGATGAAGGGTACCCCAAATAATTGATCAAACTCCAAGCCTCCAAGAAATCAAAAACCCTCCAAACCGACCCAACATCTCCTATAATGGTCTTGCGAGCCTCTGTGAAGGTGATTTTCCGGCTAGGGTTTTCTCTGAAGCTTCGAATTATAGAATTTCTGTAGTGCTTGTAAACCGTAGGGTTCTCGGATGCTGACCTCCCCTCGAAAAACTTCGGCTGGAATCTCACCTCGCATTCATGAATGTTGCTCCGCAAATTAAATAAAAAGGCAAAACATTAGCAAACAGAATCAAAATTCGAAAGAATTAACGAGGAGAAGCAGGTTAAGATTAATTTTCTTTGGAGTGCTAAAGAAAGGGCAGGCCTAGGTTAGGGTTAATTAATTATGGAGAAGACGAGCGTCGAGCGGTATATAGGTTACGGGAATAGCTGGGGATGAAGATGACGTCAGATTGGGGGGAGGATGGTTCCGGCGGTCGGGAGCTGACAACGGCAGAGGTTGGGGTTTCTTTAGTAGCCTGCGGAGGAGGGACAGGGAACTGTTGATATAGTTTGTCATTATTATTAATCGTGGCGATTGGTGGCTGTAACGATGGCAATGGTGCTGATTTATTGTTAGGCGGGGAGAGTAGCACTAGGAAGGACTTGCCATTTCTTACGGCCGTTGAGGAAGTTTGGTATTTTCTTTTTATTACCCAACTGTAAATATTTTTGTGATTTTTGCCCCCAAATTCAAGAAAAATTATTGAATGGTCCTAGTACAACCACACATAATGCCTCATGTCAGTAAAAATTCTCTATTTTAATAGTATCCTACTACTTGTAGTTATGCACTCACTGAAATAGAGAAATTTTATTGACCTATGACACCACGTAAATTTACCTTAAAATCACTTAATAATCTCGCCAAATTCTAATCAGGCATATACTCCTATCAACGCTCCTATCAAAATATGACCAACAACAACAAATATTTAGGTTATAATAATAATATCTTTCTAGCTAGTTAGTTATTATCAATTAAAAACTGTGTTTCAAATTTAGAAAACTCAAGGAAAAATAAATTTTAACTTCTCTTTTTCTTTTAAGCAAGGTAACATATTTAAGTTAAATTTATCCTACTAATCTCTTTTTTATAATTGACTTTGTAATAATATACGTCTTAATAAAATTATTATATTTTATAATTATTTTGATATTAATTTTTTGAGAGGATGGATAGGTAGTTAGATTTATCTTCAGATATATTTTTTCTTTTTTGTAATTATTTGAGCCCACAAATATCAAATTTCAAATTTCAAATTTCAAACGAAATCTTAGAAAAGGTACCATGGTGACAACTTTTTTGAGTGAGTTGCAATTTTGCCTAGTTAAAAATAAATAAGAACCGTTATGTTTTTTAATAACTAAAGGTGGACAAAAGTTCTCTATTTTGTTAGTTCAATATATATTTCATTTTAAAATATTTTAAGGGCTCCAAAGTCACATTAACTTGGTCAAATCCCAGAAACAAAAAAAAAATATACAACAGAAAAATGGCAAGGTTCTAGTGTCGCTTGGTACGAGGATTAAAGAAACAAGATTTCTTTTTAATTGTGGCCTGGAGGGGCCATAAAGTATACATAGCTTATAAGGATCTTTACCTCAACCGTCAAAACAGACGTCAAGAAGCTTTGCAGAATCGAAAACTAGAAAATAGAAGCGATAGCTGTAGATAACTACTACTTCCTTGTAGAAATAAATTCAAGTAATACAGAGACAGAAAAATCCCATTTTCTGTATTGATAATTTGTTCATGCCTTGATCAGGCTCTCAAAGTAATCCAAACTACAGAATGAGTTTCTAATCAACTTCCAAGTTCCAACTATTTGAAATATGCACAATACTCCAAAATTTAAATACACTGTAGGACTCACCAACGCACAAACCCACAAACTATCTCCACGCCCAAAATGTTGGGGAAGATTATAAAAGAATCATATTTTGATTCTAACATTTTCTTATAAACAATTTTACTTTTGACGAGGGAGCCAGAAACCCATCCCAGCATCCCCCCGACCATCAATCCATGACGATCTACCAGTCATCCATAACACTGGCAGAATGTGAGGTTTAGATTCACAATTTGAAGGAAGAGCAGTTCGCATCCTCCGTGTTTCCTTTCTCCACCATTAGGAGCGACTCAGACATGATATCTATGGTGAGCATGAAAATGTATGACCTGCATAATTAAAGAAACATTAGAGCTTGATGAGCATGAAAACAAAATTTCAAATGCCATGTGTATGGACCGGACCTTAAGAGTTTAACGAGGATCAAGACATATAAAAAACCACAAATGCAAACACATCCAATTACTTACAAAAACAGCTACTCCTATTTATTCATCCCAACAAGAAGTTTGATAACAGGTGATTCATAAAATTCATTTTTAATTGTTTAAGAAGTAATTCATGGTTTTCATTCTTCAGTAGTACATTTGAGGCGTATGGATATCTTAAACTGTTAATAGATTATGTCCTTGAGAAATGATATCATCTGAAACATTCCATTTGGAATAAAAGATAAAACCCTATGGATACTTTTGAAACTGTCACGATTCAGTGAAATTTTGTAATGATAGGTGTATATCTGCAGGCATCTTTAACCAGGGGAAAATATTCAGTATCTAAAGATGGAAAGAATGATGATATTGACAAAAGGCAGATTTAGCAATTTCCCACCAATATTGTTGGTAGGCATGTAGAGCTTGTAAATTTTGGATCCTCTAAAGTAAACCCGTTTATAATGTTTTGGGGGATAAAAAGAGTAGAAATTAGCTTCACTGTTCCCTTTGATAACATTTGGTCAGAAGATTTTCAGGAGGAGAGCAGGATTTCCTGTACTACTTGAGTTGAATGAAAGGATAAAAACTTTTAAGGGTTCAAAACTCACCAGGGGCTGATACAAATTTGAGTTTTGGGTCGAAGATTCGTTGGAATATATGTAGGTCAGGGCTTGGTTCTTGTTGCTTTAAAGTTTTCTTTTTCCATCACTTCTGTACATTACGCGTGTGCATGGGCTCAGTAGATATATAATTTTAAATATCTATACACCTGGTAGGAAGTTTAGCAGGACTGTGGACCGTGTCCGTAGAGCTCCAGAGAACAACAAAATTTCAAGATTACTGTTCTTTGAGTTGTTAATACCGGAATTTTTAACGGAAGAAATTCAAGCTTCTTAAAGAGGCGAAACTTAGACAGAAAAAAGTAGGAGCTCCACCTAGAGTTCCTCAGGATCAGGCCCCGGTAAGGCTGCATCATTTAGCTATTAAAGTTTCACATAATTTCTAAAAAGTTAATTTTTGTGGCTACAACAGGATCCAATAGCAATTTGAGAGAACACAAATATTGAAAAATCTGAGACTCAAAATTAACACTCACTATTGGACTTTCACATCAAACATTGGATAGCAACTCAAAACTTGACCCAAGGATGGTGGTTAACAGTGGTCTAACACAAGGAGAACGCATATTTAGTAATTACTGGAAGCATAAGCATAAACACTAAATACCCTTGATACCTAAACATAAGCAGAATTATACGGGGTAGCATCTTAAAACCCTTAACATGATGTTAATTAAAAAAAAAACTTAACATGAAATAAACAAAGAGAAAAGCTTTAATAAACTAATTCAAAGCATACTGCATGTTAAGATCATAATTAACAAAACCCATAACATGAAATGAACCAAGAGAAAAGCTTTAATAAACTAAATTCAAGGCATACTGCATTTTAATATCATAATATGCCTCCACTAAGCAACTATCAAAAAAAACATTTCCTACTACAACCAATTTTAGTCTAAAATTTAAAACTGAAATAGATTATATATGTAATAAAAAAAAAAAGTCAAATTCAAATGGGATTCTCATTTTTCAACAAGGAGGTATTAACATATAGATTTTAGATTAAACAACACAACTAGATAGCGCCAATATTACTTGTTAGTATGTTAAAATCTCTACTAGGATTCCCACTTTTTCATATAAGTGAAACTGTTCCCTACATTGAGTATGTATTTGTTCTTCTTTCTTTCATTATTTTTTTGCTGTTCACTGGTCTTGACGTTGAATTTGAATCAATTTATAACAATCCTGAAAATAGAGACCTACCTCTAGAATGCAAGATGAATACTTTGCAAGGCTAGATCCGAAGTCCGCCACTCAAGTAGCAGTACCACTGTTCTTAGTCCTGCTGCAAATCTAAGGGAACCTGCATATAGCATTAAAATTAAAATTCTCCATCTAAGAAATCATACAAGATTATACAACAAAGAGCTTCAAACCAGAAAAACTCCCACCTTGTCAAACTCTTACCCAGCATTTTGGTCAGAACCGCTACCTTGTATGAATTGAGGAGAGTGACCAGGAAGTATAAATTGTGGTTGTCCGGGAACCGGAGGCGCCACACCTGATAATGCCAAAAAGACTACCCCCATTAGATACTCCTTATTGACATTCTATTTTGATAGCTTCCTATATTTCAAAATAAAAAATGGCTTTATGCAAGGCCAAATGTGATTTGTGGATTTCTAAATTTTAAATGGAAGAAAAGTAAATGTTCAAGAAAGAAAACATTGCCTGTAGCAAATGGAGCTTGAATTGTAGCAATAGATGAAGTTGTGATTGCATTGACGTTGGGCCCACCAAACTGCACAATCTGATGACCAGGCAATGCATAACCCTGCATTGCTGTATAACCATGACCACTGGGAACATTCTGACCAATGTTGTAAGGATACATTGCTGTATTAACCGTTCCAGGTACTCCATATATTTGAAGGTACTGCTGACCAACATAAGGGTTGTAAACACCCTACCATCAAGTAAAAGAGATGCATTGGAAACAAGTTAGCATTCCATGAACACAACATTTAAGTCGAGAGAGAGAAATTATATATATATAAATATTACAGGTCTTGAAGTTATGATATGGAGTACCACTGACCTGTGGATAAATGTACTCTGAACCATATGCCGCATACCTGCATGCATGAACAATTATGTACTATGGTTCTCATAATCCAGAATAAGCCATATTATGTAATGCATGAATACAAAGATACGGGGCTTCTGTTTGTTCTGCCCTCAATTAATTCGATCCTATGCAACAATGAAAAATGCAAGGACTAGTGAGACACTGAAAATGTTTCCCATCTTAAAACCAGATCACTGACCACTATTTCTGCTTATTTAAAGCTGAAGATTGCACTGGGAAAATATCCTCTTCAATTGCCACTCTGCCCATTCCTGGAACCAGTCGTACTATATGTCCTAGGACAATATCCTCTTCAATTGCCAGTTTGCCCATTCCTGGAACTACCAGTCGTACTATATGTCCTAGCACAGTCAAATAGCTGCAAGCTACCTTATATTTTTCGGAATAACTAACATATCTAAGTTACCAAACATTCACTCTTAGTTTGTGATCGGTACACGCAAGATATATAAACTATGTGATATTTTTGCCAAAGCCCCAACAAAAGAAGGTGGGAATGCGAGCTCAGTGATCACCACTCCATCAAGATAATGATGGTAGATCCACCGAAGGGGCTACATTTAAAAACATAAATGTCGTTGGTAACCAACCAAAAAATGTCGGTGAACTGAAAGCCAATAGGGCTAAAACTATAATATCTCATATCTTAGAAGTGTTATCAAATGCATAATAGTCCATATCAGCAGACGTATGTGAATGCATACACGTAAAAAACACAATTGGAGAATGAGAAAAGCTGAAAACAAAAGAGACTAAAATAATAAAATCAGAGTGAGAAGATGCCTATAAAGAAGTTCAAATGTTCAACAGTCAAAAACAAAAAACACACTTATAGCTCATAAAAAGGTGATAAATAAATCTTATTAAAGTAAAAAAAAGTGATAATAAAGAAGTTCAAAGAACAAACTGCACTTAATGCTAAACTTTATATTCACTTCCAAGTGCATTCACCCAAGCAACAATACAATGAGGGCAAGGCAATGCTTGTGCACACTGTCCAAATAAAACATTTATGGTGTGTATCAGCAGCAGGCAACACATCTAGCTTCAGTAGCACTTGAAGCCAAGTTTTGATTACATCTTACTGCAGGACACTTCTCAACTAGCCAAGACAGCAACATAACCTATTAAAAACTTCCAAACTAAAAAGGTAAACAGTGGATGTGATGCTCGTCTAATCTGACTCCATGCTTAAGTGTATCATACTATCATATGAACTATTTTCTATTAAAGCAAAACTCACCCGTACTGTGGATATGTAAAACCTTGCTGATAACCATAAGAAACTGGTTGTTGGTAGCCAAAACTTCCAGTGTAAGCCCCACGAGCAGCTGGCACACCTCCAGGGTAAAGTAATGCTGATCTAAAACGTCCTATGATCAACAAAAGCAGTACCAGGAAGTTACTTTTGCAAATAGAGACTGATTTATGTGTTCATAGATAGGGTAGAAGAGTTTTAATTTCTTTGACACAACTATATAAAACACTCCACCAACTTCAAAAAATTAGACACCTCCGCAGTTGGATTGCAATGGAAGCCTTTATGCCATAATAGACAGCAAACAATTATTCATACTGACTTCTCGCTTAAAATTCAGCAATATGGGTGTAAGCTAGGTAGCTCTAATGTTCATTAAAAATTATATACCTCAGGAACAAAAGTCAGCAAGCAACAAGCATCTTTCTTCTGTTCACATGAACATTATAAACATTTAAAATCTTTCTTTAACAATATGCATATAAAATTCTTATCCCGCAAGTAGTATTGTGCATCTAGTACCACTACTAAAGAGGCTCACACTATGATGTCTTAAAATTTTCAGTATCCATTTTCTGATTTTTCTCACTCTACGCTCATCTTAATAGTTAATACATTTTATAATAATACATAAAAAGGGTTTCTGTTGGGTTGTGTGTGTTATAGTAGTTTCAAAATTCAATATGGATTTAAACTTTCAAGTTTTATAATAAAGTCCTATAAATTCAGTCCAGCACTAACTACTGCCAGCTTAGGGTGCAATACACACTTGACCCTCCTATACGACAAAAATCTTATAGTAATCTCAATCAGAATGAAAGCACACCATGTAGGAATAACACCACTTCATTAACGAACATAACAGACAATCATCCAAAAAGAAGGAATGAAGTCAGATAAAAGTAAGAAGTCAAACTCCTTTGTGATGTCTTAGTTGGCAAAAAACTCTGAAAGTATAATTGGGCACTGAAAGATAGGGATTACAGAAACATAATATATACAATGTACATGCAAATTTGTAACCAACTGAATTTGACATTACCAAAAGACAGAGCAGGCCGAGGACGTCCAAGTGAAGCCAAATTACAG
Organism: Hedera helix; assembly: GCA_947179155.2. Taxonomy (NCBI): domain Eukaryota; kingdom Viridiplantae; phylum Streptophyta; class Magnoliopsida; order Apiales; family Araliaceae; genus Hedera; species Hedera helix. The sequence goes on along the minus strand of OX359268.1, from coordinate 53,890,205 downwards.
TTTGCTCTTCTGCCATCAATAACTGGAGTTGGATCAACGCAAGCTCTCTTAGCGGATTCAGGGACCCGGAAAGTCACCTAAACCCTCCATACAAAACCAACGCAAACCAAGTAACTCAACATTTAGCCAATGCCATAGTTCTTTATAATAATCCCTGCTGCTTACAAACATTATCTTTTTAAGATTAAATTTTTTTAATCCGTATTAATCAAGACCCAGGACAGCTTTTTTCTTTTTCTTTTTCTTTTTTTTTTTCATTTTTAACATTTAATTCATTTACATTGTATGATATGGATAGAGATTGGAGTGAAAGAAAATAAAAACACTCACAAATCCATATCCTTTGGATCGGCCAGTGTTCTTATCAGTGATGACAACAGCCTCAAGGATTTCGCCAAACTGCTCGAAATAACGTCGCATGGTCTCACTCTGAGTCTCCCAAGCCAGCCCTCCCACAAACACCTTCGTGAAAGTCGTATCCCCAAAAGGGGAATTCAAGTATTGAAACCCTGAACTCGAACTCGATCCTGAACTGGGTCCTGGCTGATAAGCCATAAATAAAAGGCTTGGGTTTTTCTCTTTATCGAGAAAGAAAGCCGAATTTCAATCCGACTCGAAAAGACAAGATGATTTTAAGTTAATCTATGATCGATTCAAATAATACTTCAGCTTCCTCTCAGAAGAAAAACCCTACAAAAACCCACATATGTAGTAGCTGAAAGGGAGAGAGAGAAAGGGAATTAAGGCAATTGATTAGATAAATTTGAAATTCGAAAAAAAGAAAGAGCGAGCGAGCGAACAAATTAGGCGTGACTGAAAAGGGAAAAACAGTTAACACCTAAAAAAGGAACCCTAGGATTGAAGGAGTAGAAGTAGGTCAAAAGGGGGGGTGGATGTTGCGATCAAATGTGCAACAGAGTATATACAATGGTGGGGTTGCGGAAAAAAGGTTGAAGAAGTTCGTTCACTTCTGGGGAATATATATTAATTGACATATGTAGGAGAGAGAAAGAGAGAACCTACAAGATCATGGACACGGTGGGTATTAACAAAAGAGGGATTTTTGTTTTGCTTTTTGATATTTGTTTTTTGTTGACGAAGAAGAAGAAGGAGAACAAGAAGAAGATGATGATGATGATGATGATGAATGAAAAGTGAAGAAGAAGTTCGAAAATGGTTTTCTACGAAGGTAAACTGTGGACCCCACTGTTCCCTCTCAAATTGTTTGGCTGGCTAGGTTATTATTGTCCGTGTATTAATTAACTCCCTAGTGCAACCCACTCCGATGCGTAAAATCCATGTTCGTCGTTATTACTATAACGGAATGGAGATTGGAGCATAATAGACGTGATGTGACTTTACTTTAATTACATTTAAAATTACGTAGGTATAGCGAGCAGTTGTGTTTTTTGATAAATAATATTATGGAAAAAATAATTTATTTGATTATTATAGGCATTATAATTAAAAAAATTAATAATAATATTAAGTTCGACCGAATAAACACGAAAATTTTGTAACAATTGTCAAAATGAGTGCATTGATTTAATTTATTAAAAGAATTGTTTATATATCAGATTTTTGAGTGTCTGATCTTGATTTAAATCGGAGGGAAAAGTGATATGATTAGCTATCTTCAGTGACTTAGTTTTACTCTCTTCTGCATGCATGCTGCCCACTAATTAACCAAATGATGAGTAATTTTCAAATTACTGCGGGGAGGGAGTAAGTAAAACTCGATCGTAACATAATCATGCAGCAGCTATCCTTCTTTATAGTTTAGTTTGAATGTTCCACCATGTTATGTTCACTTTAATTTGAAGATCCCGTGATTTATTCCTAGCTATTTACCATCTTGTATGTATGTATGCATGCATGCTGATTTTCAAAAAAAAAAAAAAGAAGCCGAAATAATTGTATAACACACACTATTCTGTGACCCATTTATTCAACTAATTGTAAGCGAAAAATTAGGTAAGTGGATAAACCTAACTAGCTAAGTAATGAAGTTGTCAGTAGAAAGAAACCAACGACAATGGGGTCAAAAAAGGGCCCTTGCAATGGGTGATGATGGAGGTTACGACATGAATTATTTTTTTCTTTCATTAAAAGGGTTCTTGCCCCTCTATTTTAGTCTAGTAGAGTATTTATTTATTTCACATGTTCTTTTTATTTTTTTTTATTTATTATTTTAACTTCACGGGGCAAAGTCCAGCCTTCTCCTCTTCATATTACTCTTTTTGTTAGTTTTATACAATGTAATTATGAAAATTATAAATTATTTAAATAATATTATTAATTATAAATTTTATTATTTAAAAAAATTAAATTAATCACATCAATTTTAAATTTAAAACTATTTTAAATTAATTTTAAAAATTAAACTTAATCTTACATTTTTGAAATGGAAATAATATATGTTATTAGTTTTTCCTTTTATATATATGAGGAAAATTTTCAAATTGAGAACAGAATTTGACTTCAAATGTTGAGGTCATTTGACAATTTAAACCCCGCACTAATTTATATACCTTGTATTATTATTATTATTATTTGGGTCCCTTTAAAGGTTGCGTCCGGCATTGTAGACCAGACCATTATGATCTGTCCTAATAATATTTGTGGTTTACAAATTGATCTGGAAAAGCAAACCAACATGAGGGCTCGTGGGCTGGGCGTTTCTCGACTCTTTATAAATGTCTCAAACATTTTGCAAAAATTAAACAAATAAATGTCCCAAACATATAAACGTTGTAATTTAAAACTCTAATAATAGTTTAGATTAAAAAAATGTAATGAGTGAAAGAACATAATAGATAAATAAATAAAATAAAAAGTAAAATGAGTCATTTCATATCTTCCCTCAACGATTAAAATTCATAAATTTGATAAGGAACGGTCAATTTCATTCTAATGAATCAACCAAATATATTTTTTTTTTATTTTATAAGAATGAATCATTTTATTTTTTCCTTCATTTATTCAATTCGAATGTAACGTTTGTGCTTAGACAAATAATTTTTTTCTATCATCATATGTACTTTCTCCATTGTTAGATTTTGCAATGACATTTGAGAACACTATCGGAAAATATGTGGCACCGGATTTATCTTATCTGAAATGCCAGGATAAACATCTTGGTGTTATATTGTACTGCCTCTATCTATTTTTAATTGAAGTTTTAAGGTTGCATGTATAAATTAAAAAATTCAATTAATATTTTATCTCAGTAATTAAATTAAATATAAAATTTTAATATTATCCTTTTAAAATTTATTGAAAATATGAGAGAAATAAATTAGCTTTTGGATAATATAAAAACTAAGTATTTAATACTTTTTAAAAATTTACAAACAATAAATAAAAAAGAATAAATATTGCTTTTAAAAAGACAAAAAAAAACGTAGAGAGTACAAGCTATAATGCACAACACCTAGATGACATCCGCGTGTTATATTATACAACACTTTGAAGTGTAATGTACAACATCTAGATGGTTATCCGAATATATCATACCCAAATGCCCGCATCTGGGTGTTGTACCGTATAACACCTGAGAGTTGTGTTGTACAACATCCAGCTAGATGCTTAACTGGGAAATCCGAAATAAAATAAATACGAGAGAGCCCTCAAAAAAAAATTATGTTCTAAATTAATAAGAGAAAAATATTACAATGATTAATAAGTACAACCAACCACACGGATCACCAGTGTTGCTTATACAGTAAATCTGTCAAATTACATCATAGAAAAAACTAAAGGAAGGAAAATATGGTGAACGAGATGCAGATTACATTTTACACTAGATTCCATTTCAAGGCTTCAATGGGGTTCAAATGGTTATAAGTGGAATGCAGCAACACGATTCAAACTAATAATATTCAAACACATATCTTTTCCTCAGGTAATCATGTCGGTTACCGGTAATTTATTTAACCAGCAAACCATTTTCTTCAAAATTCTTGACAGCATCCACTAGAGTCTCTTCCAAAGGCTTAAACTTCCACCCCAAATTCTCCAACTTCTTGTTACTCAGTTTCTCGGAATTCAACTTTTGTGCTTCAGTGAAACTGTAATGAATTATGAATAGGTTATATATCTTTATGGAATTAGTTGGTGTGAAAAAGTATGGAAATTTATTTCTCAGACAAAAGAAAAGAAAGGAGTTTACCTTGTAGGGTACTTGTAGTCTGGAAACATGCTCTGCAGTTTTTCCACCAAATCTTTTGTGGGCATGGTAAATGAGGAACATATATATCTTCCCTCTGCTTCCCGCTTTTCATATGCCAGCAGAATTGCATCGGCCACATCTTGCACATCTACAAGAGGATAAATTCTATCTTCCACCGTTCCCTTTGCATCTGGTTTTCATGACAATCAAAAGTAACAAATTAAGTAACACAACAATTGTAATGTCCCAGATCCGACCCCAAGCCCAAAATAATGCTCAATCCACCACATAGTACTAGCTGGTTCATTTCGACACCTAAAAGTCACCACAGGCACACCCAAAATTCATCGAAGATCATTGATAACCTTGGTAGTAGAAAATCAAGACATTATATACAACGCAATTTAAGTTTCAATGTGGACATGGGACTAGGGTGTTACATATATATCCGTACGCAAGTAGAAAAAAGAAGAGAAATTGCATTTGCGTGACCTTTCATGTAGTCCAGGAGAAATGAGCTACTAGCGTTCAATGTAGATTGCAGCATTGGTCCAATGACAATAGATGGGCAAACTGTTACTATGTTTAGTCCACTATTCTTTGCATAATTGAAAGCCTCTTTCTCTGCAATAGTCTTGGCAACAGAATACCAGTTCTGATATTCACGTGGATGAAGAGTTCAGTATATAAATGATTAACCGATTGAGTTCCAAAAATTTGCTAGCTAACTAACTAACTAACTAACTAACTATATATATACATACCTCGATGGTTTTGCAAAATTCAATGTCGGTCCAACAGCTTTCATCCATTGCCTCGTCCTTGGGCCAACTAGGGTTTATCAAAACAGCGGCAACAGATGAAACCACCACAACCTTCTTCACTTCAGCCTTTGAACATGCATTTAATATGTTTACTGTACCCGTTATGGCTGGCTCAAGCATCTCTACCTAAATTCATCCAATAAAAAGTCAACCATAATTCACAATTAGAAAATATATGAAGGTAAGCTAGATTCATTTGACTATGACAAATTCTAAGCCTTTTTTACCCAGAAAATAAAGTTTAATTTATTCACAACAATCAATTACTTGCCTAGTTAAATTAATCCAACTGTATAAACAGACACAGGAGTAATTAAAATCTTGCCTCAGGATTAAGCACTTTACGAGTACCGGGAACTGGGCAGGCAACATGGAAAACACCGCAGCATCCCTCAATGGCAGCATAAAGACCTTGATAGTCGAGCAAATCTGCCTTAAAGAGCTTCAAATTCTCTGCTGCTTTTTCAAACTTCTTCAGATGACCATTCTTTTTCTCATCGCCTGATAAGTGAGAACCATTTTGTTATGAACCATCTAGCATATATTCCCTTCATTAAACAAAAAGAATCTCTTTTGCAAAATTTACAAATATTAATAAGGATGAATGTTTTCCCATGTTAATAAGTTATTAGTTTAGTATCGGTGACATGATAACTATGAAATTATGATGCCAAACTTCATGGCATCCTGTCATTTAAGATGACAAAAAATTGACAAATAGGGCTCTTTTTATGGGACGGGGGAGTATATATGTGTGGAAATCGGAAACACCTATTAAAAGGAAAGGAAAATATAAACTGAACATGCAGAATCCTTAATTTCTGACTCTTAAAAGTTACCAAGAATTCAAGGTTTGGCCTCGGGGTTAGGAACTTAGAATATCAATTCAGGATCCTGAAAAATTCAATCTTTCCTAGATAATCGAAGAATTTATGCCAAGGGGAACGTTCTTGAAAGTAACAGGAAAACAAAACTTGGAAGAATTCAATGGAACTAGAAAATCTGGTAAAAAGAGAAACGCTTAGAATTTGCGGAAGTGAAGCCTAAATCTTGCAAAGTGAAACTATCCATAGTTGTAGCAGTTAAAAATAAAGATGGCATGAATAAAATTGAGCAAAATAAAGAAGAGTATCCATACATACAGGGGTCTCTAACAGTTCCATGGACAAAGTAACCCTTAGAGAGCAGATCCTTCACCACCCATGATGCCACGTACCCCCCTGCACCAGTTACACATACCCTTTCCATTTCTAATCTCCCTCGGTGGCTCTGTCTCTTACCAAGTTTGCTATTTCTAAGCAACTTCAGAAGCTGGTCTTCATTAATATAGTCAAGCCATACTGGTGGATAAAATATTTTAAAATTTATAGTAACAATTTATTATCCTTTAATATTTACTTTAATTGAATATTCAATAAATTTAGTACAAGTGAGATTCCTATTAAAAAAAAATGCAATCAATACAACAGATATGCGTGCATGCATGTGAACCACATGTAAATTTTACAGTTTAAGGGGGTATATTCAATTAAAATTTTTAAAATTTTTTAAAGATTCTTTTTAAGTGACAGATTTTTATAGAGTTCGTTGATTTTTAATGACTTTAATGACTTTTAAAAACTCCATGAAATAAGTGACATACTTTTATAGACTTTTTACTAAAGACTTTGATAGACTTTTAATATATATTGTAACTTACATCATTAAATATTTTGTTGAAGAGGTCGGACAATATGTTTTGAAGAAAACTACAGAAATGATGAACTGGATAGATTGGTTTGGTCTGAAAGCATCCTCATCTTTACATCTTTGACATAATAGATTATCACATAACCCAATGATCCTAAATGGATAAAAAATTAAGGGGATAATTGATTTAGAGAAAATTACACACTGTCCTATAATGGAAAAAATTTATAAACCACATAAAACTTTAAAATTTTCTATTGTTTTTTTACTGCTAGTACTTAAATATTGTAATTACAATTTTAACTCAACAACATAAAATGACATTCGCAACCAAATGAAAAGAGGGGTTATTCATGAAAATTCTCTATAGAAATAATTGCTAAAATGCGAACAATTCTATTAGACAGTTTAATTAGTATTTCATTATTTATCAAAAAATTTATATGAGGCATTTTCAAATCACTAATATAAATAACACCCAAAATATATTAAATCAACACTTACATATAAGCTTACACAGCTGATGAGGATGAACTATGTTATATTTTTATTCCCTAAATGCTAAGTTTTTGTAATTATTTTGTACTTAAATGTATTAATATTTATTTTAATTTGATTTTGATATATTTTGTGAGTTTTCAATTAATTTATATTATTTATATTATTTTATGTTATTTTATACTATTTTTATTTGTTAGTTTTTAAGTATTTTTATTATTTTAGGAAAATTATTTATTATTATGTGTTTCTATTAATTTTTTTTGTATTTATTTTATATTATTTTCATCTTCTCCATTTCTCAAATATTTGAAAGTTTTTGACAAATATTTAGAAGTATTTGGGCATGAGGCCAGACTTTGGAAGATTTTGAATATGAATAAATCTTGTTTTAAAATCTATCAAACTCCACCATTTGATAGAAATCTTTAAAATCTATTACTTTTTGAATACCAAAATATTTTTATAGATTTTGTAAAAGTCTTAATTCAATACCACATAACTTTTAAAGACATTAAAAAAATTATAATTGAATACCACTAAATTTTTATAAACTCTTTAAATGTCTTGATTGAATACAAGTAAAATTTTAAAATCTTTATAAATCCTTATATATCCTAATTGAATTCACGCCCAAATCTATAGTCATATTCAAGTCATCGCTTATGCAATCTTTCTTGTCACTTTGTGATTCAATACCTACTCCACCTTTGAAAACAATAGCCTTTATTTTCTTAAATATTAAAGTCAATACTTGTCTGCCTAGATAACCTTTTTTAATAATATGAACCCCTATAATTTAGTAGTAATATATGTCTGTATACATAATCATAAAATTTTCTCAATATTTTTCCTTCAAAAGTCAGTTTACCTTTTTTCATTTTTCTTCAAATATTAAAAAAAAATTTGTAAGACTTTGATTTTCAAATGTCGACCAGGGTAGTTAAAAAACAGCTTGCAAAGTACCAAAATTTCTTTCCCCAACCAAGAAGAGAGATTTTCCTTGTAGGGTATGGAAAAATGCTCTATTGCTTTTTCACCAGATCTTTTGTGGGTAAAGAAGATGAGGAATTCAAATGCCAGGAAAATTGCCTCGGCCACGTCTCACACATCTACAAGAAGAATATCTCTACCATCCACTGTTTCCTTTGCATCTGGTTTCCATGAAAATCAAAAATAACAAATTAAGTGACACATTAGTAATAATAATATGTTAAATTCTAAGTCCGAATTAAATACCGTTTCAATAGTATCTTCTTCATCTATTATTTCTAGTAGTTTGAGACCATATATATATATATATATATATATATATATATATATGGGTATATATCAAATTATCAGAAATAATCTGCTGTGAAACTAGGTTGTTGCACGTATGCCCGTGCACAAGTAGGAAAAAAAATAAAAGAATTGCATTAACAGGAATATACATACCTTTCATGCAGTCCAGGAGACTTGAGCTACTGATGTTCAATGTAGATTGCAGCATTGGTCCAATGACAATGGATGGGCAAACTGCTACGATGTTGAGTCCTCTATTCTTTGCGTAATCCAAAGCCTCTTTCTCTGCATAGTCGAGGCAATAGAGTACAAATTCTGACATTCGCAGGACTAAAGAGTTCAGTCTATTATTAACCAAGGTTTAAATGTGCTAACTAGATACTCTATTATTCTACTTCTTTTGGGTTTGTATGATGGCCTTGATGTTCTAATAAGCTAGGTTCATTCTACTACTAGTTTTATAAATTAAGTTTATTAGGATTCATGTGGGTTCTCTACACTTGTATTACCTGTGTTATGCCCCTTGTTTATTCGATATATACCTCAATGGTCTTGCAAAAATTCAACCTAGATCCAACAACTTTCATCCATTGTAAATATGGATTCTTTTGGTATAAAATCGTCATCATTTCTGCAGGGGGAAAGACGTGTTAATTGGATATAAAGTTCTATACCTCAAGGGTTTTACAAAATTATGTGTCAGTCCCACAGCTTTCATCCATTACCTGATCCTTAGGCCAAGTGGGGTTCCAGATAACAGCGGATCCTTAGGAAACAACCACAACCTTCTTCACTTTAGCCTTTGAGCTTGCATTTAGTACGTTTAGTGTACCCGTTATTGCTGGCTCAAGCATCCCTACCTAAATTCATCCAAGAACAGATCAATCACAATAAACAACTAGTAGGCCTTCGGACGCTAGAGTCATTTGACTATTACATCGACTAATTCTAACCCTTTTTCCCCTAAAAACACAAGTTAATTACACATTTAGATCGGTCACTCAATTAGTTGCCTAGATAAATTAAACCGAATAGTAAAATAGGCGCTAGATTTGAGGTTTGTAGGATTAAAATCTTGCCTCAGGATTATGCACTTTACTAGTGTTAACGCCATATTTTGGACCTGACAAATTCACCAAAAGAACAAGCCAAAAAATGCGCCAATACATGCTGGAAATATAAATTATAATGTTAAAAAAGAATCAATAAATAAGAACACAAGATTTAACGTGGAAACCCAAACCGGGAGAAAACCACGGGTGAGACGCGCCATGAATCCACTAGAATGATGTTGAAAGTGTTACAACAATCCCACAGAAGAAATACTCATTAGTACACGGGCTGACACATGCCGATATATGTCGATATATAAGGATTTATAACGAGACACCACAATATCGCTTCACACACACGGTGTATATATCTACCCTCCGATATACACCCGGCGCATCACTACCCTTCGATGCACCCGACACATCACTACCCTTCGACGCAAGCCGATGTGTATGAAAGGGGGTCGTGTGTCCAAGCTCTAAATCACTATACCTCTGTGAATATCAGTGTATGTCAGAGTGTAACCAAAATGGAGTATTCAGGTAAAAGTGTATGTTTGGGTTTAGTATATGTGATGTAGCTTCTCTCTCTCTTCCGTCTGCTATGATATTGTAAGTAATTGTTGTTGTAGTTGTTGTTTCCGCCCAGTATATATAACATAAAGTAACCGCCTCCCACACATATAATATTTAATTATTACAAAGATATTTTCAGAGGTGACCCACTACCCCAAAAATCCCATAAAGCCTGATGAGTCACCACTCCAGATATTTATATCCCAACATTGCCCCCCACTCTCCTGTTATAAAAATTTATAATAGGAATGTTAACGCCATATTTTGGACCTGACAAATTCACCAAAAGAACAAGCCAAAAAATGCGCCAATACATGCTGGAAATATAAATTATAATGTTAAAAAAGAATCAATAAATAAGAACACAAGATTTAACGTGGAAACCCAAACCGGGAGAAAACCACGGGTGAGACGCGCCATGAATCCACCAGAATGATGTTGAAAGTGTTACAACAATCCCACAGGAGAAATACTCATTAGTACACGGGCTGACACATGCCGATATATGTCGATATATAAGGATTTATAACGAGACACCACAATATCGCTTCACACACACGGTGTATATATCTACCCTCCGATATACACCCGGCGCATCACTACCCTTCGATGCACCCGACACATCACTACCCTTCGACGCAAGCCGATGTGTATGAAAGGGGGTCGTGTGTCCAAGCTCTAAATCACTATACCTCTGTGAATATCAGTGTATGTCAGAGTGTAACCAAAATGGAGTATTCAGGTAAAAGTGTATGTTTGGGTTTAGTATATGTGATGTAGCTTCTCTCTCTCTTCCGTCTGCTATGATATTGTAAGTAATTGTTGTTGTAGTTGTTGTTTCCGCCCAGTATATATAACATAAAGTAACCGCCTCCCACACATATAATATTTAATTATTACAAAGATATTTTCAGAGGTGACCCACTACCCCAAAAATCCCATAAAGCCTGATGAGTCACCACTCCAGATATTTATATCCCAACAACTAAGAACTAGCAAGGGAACTGGGGAGGCAACATGCAAAACACCAGTGCATCCCTCTATGGCAGCTTAAAGACCATCATAGTCCAGCAAGTCAGCCTTAAAGAGCTTCAAATTCTCTCCTGCTTTTTCTAACTTCTTCAGATGACCATTCTTTTTCTCATCGCCTGATAAGTGAGAACCATTTTTTATTAACATTTTAGGCTAGTATACATGCATATCAATTAAGGAAGAAAGATTCAATCTTCGAAAGATAAATCAAAGACCTTAAGCTAGGGGACAACATAAACACTTGGAACTAAACACAGATTCTCTAAAGTAAAAGAAAACATGGAATCCAAGCAAGTTGTGATCGAATAAGAAAATCTGGAAGAACTGATAAAGAAAAACACAAGAAAATTTTCGAGAAAATTTATAAAGCAAAACTAACCATAGTTGTAGCCGTTTAAATAAACAAAGCATGAATAAAATTGCAGTCATGTATCTTGAAAATATCCGACCTATATATACTCATCTGAAATACTTATTAAATTTGAGGTCAAGTATATATGTTCTTAATTTATTTTTTTATGTTTTGATGTTTATTTTTATTTTTAAAATGAAAGAGTGCTTTCAGATGTGATTATACTATTATTTTAATAAAATGTTAGAAGAGGTTCACAATGCAAATTTACAAAATTTTAAGAATATATTTTTAGTTTATGAGTATTTTTAAATCTATTTAATATTTCGTTTATTTAATCTATCATGATGATTAAATTATGTTCAAACCCTATATATTTCATAAAAAGTGTTTTGTCTGATTGGGCCTACGACTGAACACTCTTAATTGGTTTAAGACTCGATTTACCTTTGTATGGTTTGATTCAAAGGTCATTAGGATACTTGGGCTGGGCTTAATTCTCACAGATGAAAAGGATTGAACTCAGAATTTAGCCTAATAGTCTTAAATCGGACCGAACTTGGATTGACTAACAGCTTGCAAAGTTTAGGTATACAACAATCCTTTATCTGCAACCCAAACTTATTAGTTAGGCATTAGCCCACGTTATATTCCCAATTCAGATTACTACAAAGCCTACAAAGTATTCTCAATGTTGGTTTGGATAAGTGATTACGTTGGTTTTGAAAATTACACCGAGACTATGTTTGTTTATAAAAAATATATTTAAGATTAAATTATTTATTATATTTTAATATTATTTTGTACTATTTAATCATTTGATAAGAGATTATTAATCTCTTAATGTTAGACTATTAGTTCATAAAGTCATTTAATAGCTTAAAATGTGAGAGACTATTAATTTCAAATTTTTATGAGATTATATAATCCCATATAAATAACCTTAAGAATAAATAAAAAAAATAGCTCATATGACTATTTAAATGACTATTAATCCCTATGAGATAAAACAGTTCGTAATAGTATTAAATTAATACAAATAGTCTATTCTCAAATATATTTTTTACAAACAAACATAACCCAAATATATAAATTTGTATATAAAAACTCAAAACATTTCACAAAAAATTCAACAATCACAAAAAAGGTTTTTTATTTTATTTTATTTTTAAAAAAAAACCTATACTATTACGATTAGGTTTGAGTTATATAAAATAGTTATAAATTAATTAAAAATTAAAATTACATAATTTATATTTAATATGAGTTATGCGGGTAGAATTCAAATAGACCTATATTTGCCAAATGATGTATTTTCTTAACCCTATAGCGTAGGCTCGCGGCTCAAAATATGCAATGGCTCCAAATACGGGCGCACCTTCCTATAAGTGTGTTATTAAAATTCTTAGTATTACAAAAAAAAAATTGAAACATACCTCGTGAGACAAACCTCCAAATACGATTGAAGAAAAAGTAATACTCAGTGTTTCAATATTAAAATTAATGCTATTTTAAATGTTAATTTAGAACATTTTAAAGTTTTATTAATATAATTATAAATATTAAAGTCTAACATAAAAATATTATTAGTTATGACATATATTGTATTTATAATAGACTATTTAACGGAATAAAATAATTTTCATGTTCATAGAAGATAGAAATTGTGAAAATAATAATAAACAAATAACTTGTAAAAATATTACTCTCGCTATCATACGAAAAAGTGTCTCATTTTAATTTTTAAATCCAAGTTTGAAACTAAAGAAATTAAAATTAATGTGGCTAAATTAAGTATTAAAAATATTTTTTTTACTAGAAGCACTTTCAAAATAATATTAATACTTTTATTTCAGTTTTTCAATTAATTATTTAAATTTATTTATTTCTACAACAAAGCTTTAGCTCGTTTAAAAAAAATCTTACCGCTTCAACAAGGCAAAACCTTTTTCTTTTCTTTTTTAGGAAAAAAAAAGTAATCCCTAAAGGTAAGAATTTATTTTAAAATAATATCTCAGAATATTCTGAATCCAATATTTTATTTATTTATAGTATAAGTATTAGTATTACTACTGTCACGTATTTTTTTCTTATACTAACTGAACTAGTGTTCTTCACTAATTTTTGCAGCATAAAAAGAAAAAGGAGGAAATCAATTTTCCAAAGGATATGGAAGGGGGAAAAAAAGGAAAGAAAAAGGTTTTCCCTTGTTGGAGCGGTAAGATTTTTTTTTAACCGATCTAGGCTTTGTTCCAATTCTATAAACACGAGGATTCGTGGTAAAATTTTGAGGCGTAGGACAACAAATGGAATATATGCTAGAGGACTGATAAATTGGGAATATGAGTCCAAATAATTTTAGCCCATATTTTTAATTTATAACATGGGTTTAAAATTAAATTAACTCATACTATAAAAATTAGCTAATGAATTCAATAAAATTGAAGTAATTTAAATTTAATCTGTGGGTGGGAGAAATACATTTTAATCTTAGGGCGAGAGTTAGGAGAATAAATGGGTCGACAGAGAAAAATATAAAGAAAACATATATTTTTAATGTTTTGAAGTGTGGTCGTCGAATTTATAACTTTTTATTACGTAACAGATAGTAAAATGGGATATCTCTGCCACTTTTGATTTTTTAAAAAGGTTTCGTTTAATGTGTGTCTTAAGAGTATATATTAAATGTAAAAAATAAGAGATAGAATTTATTAAATATTATTTTTTTATATATTTATACTGAATTTAATATATAAGATCTACTAATATATTATTTTTTTATACATTAAATTTAATATAAATATATAAATAAATAATATTATGCATTGAATTTCACATTTAATAGGTCGGCACATTCTTAAAAAATCCTTCAAAAAATATCTTAAAAGTAGACGTTGGAATTTGGGGCACTAAGATACAAAATATAATCATTCATTCAGAGTCCAACCATTAGAAAGCCAGCTCACTCAAATGACAAAAAACTCTTGGAATCCGACATAAATATGAGAAATAAGATATTTTTGGCTTAAAATTTCTCCATCCAATAAAAAAAATTCCTTTCCGATCCAAATGTATAATTAATAAAAAATTATTATTTTTATAAATAAAATTTAATATTTTATAAAATAATTCTCACATAAGTGCGAAATTATTTTATTATTCATATAATAGATAGTTTTTAAACTATCATTTTTATCAATAAAAATATGAATTCCCTTGTTAATAATATAGTACAATCGTATTTTGCATCATTTGCGATGCAAAAAAAATAATAATTAAGCTCGAGATATTATTTTTCGCTATATAAAAACTCAAATTATAACATATGACGACTGACGAGGGTCCTGATTCATCACTTGCTATGCCTCGTGCCTTCTTAGATGACATACAATTAATTAGATAAATTTGTCAAAAAGATTTAGTATTGGTTATATATATATATTGTGACGCCCCCAAATCTGGGCTCACACAGCCCAAACTTGAGTCGTCAAAAGACTACAACAAAATTATTACAACAAAGCACAACGTACAACAATACAGTGTATAATAATACACAACTAAGTCATCACTATTATTGCCACACTATTTTACAAAACGTGAAGACTATGATAACTATTCCTCGGACCCTCACTCCATTCCCCGGCTAGACCCTGTTATGTTTTCATCTCCTGTTGAAAAACAATGGAACAAAAGAAAGGGTGAGCTCAAATAGCCCAGTAAGAAATATCATGACTAAGATAATGACGAATAAATTATCATTAGCCTTCAACAGTTGAGTTCTTGATAGAATACAATAGACTACAAGGTTTATATCAAAAACTGTAGTTAAATTCTTAAACAATGTTCAGATCAATAATAGCAGCGGAATGAGCAATCTATTAGAAGAATAATGCAGACTATAATGTCCACTCGCTTCTCTTTTTCGTAAAAACATCATCAACTTTTATCATCTGAAATATCATTAGTCATGATAATATAAATTCACAGTTCCTGATCATAATCATGCACATCAACAGTTCATCTTTGCACTACGGACCAAAGATATTCAATATAGCACCAACGGTCATAATTATATCAGATTCAGCCTTTGGTCATAATCATACCAAACAACAGTTCATCTTTGCACTACGGGCCAAAGAGAACATTCACCACGTGCCATAAAAGACACCGAACAGATGTATCGCCTTTAACCTATCATCTGTTCAACAAATATAACACATCTGTGCCCCCGGCCACAGATATTCACAACAGCTTGATTTTTGGATGATTAGAATGATATAAATGATAAACAGAAGAAATAGGATAACAATAAGTATCGGAAGTTTACTTTGTACAGATTCAAATAATGTCCAAATTGTCAACATGATGTGGAGTGAAATTTAAAAATGATATTCAAGATCCACAGTTCAGAATAACGGTTACAATTCAATAGAAAGGTTCACGTAAATAGGAAGGTTCAGTTGAAATAATGAAGTTCAACTATTATGGAACATATAATATTTTCAGGAATTATAGAAGCAATAGTTCCATAATAAATTTCGATTTAGGAGTATGAAAGAAAATAATATCCCTTACCGTAGCAGGTTTGATTAACAAAAGGTGAACGAAATTAATACAAAGGGTTATTCACCAACAGGCGGCAATCCGCTCCGTAAGGTTATTCCCACAACTTAATAGAATTTGAGTATAAAGAGTTATTCACCAAACAGGCGGCAATCCGCTCCGTAAGGTTATTCTCAGAGATTAATAATGAATGAATACGAAAGGTTATTCACCAACAGGCGGCAATCCGCTCCGTAAGGTTATTCCCACAATTTAATACATGGAAATAAAAGGCACGTCTTATGAGTAAGGAAGAAACAATATTATTATCGAGAATCAAATAATGATAATCCTTACCATAGTACGTTTGAATAATGGAAGATGAAAAAGATGGTATCCCTTACCTCAACACGTGACTGGATATTGATTTAAATGAGGTTGATTAACTTGAACAGTACACGTATACTTATAGATCTTCACAAATACTCAAGATGACTTAAGCACATTTAGAGAGAACTTTCACAAGAAGTATTTAGAGAGAGAAAGAAAGAACAAGTAAGGAAGTTTATGAAAAATCCTTAAGTTAAGGCTTCTATTTATAGCCAAAAATCTTATCATTCATTTAATCTAAACCATTCATTTAAAGATCATCTTTTAATCTACACCATTCATTTCAAATATTATATTATCTTTAATCTACACCATTCATTTCATATCACCTAATAATCACCTAACTTTATATTATAAACAAATCAATTTAATTATTCAACAATAATTCACACTTTAATCTACACCATTCATTTCATATCACCTAATAATCACCTAACTTTATATTATAAACAAATCAATTCAATTATTCAACAATAATTCACACTTTAATCTACACCATTCATTTCATATCACCTAATAATCACCTAACTTTATATTATAAACAAATAACTTTATCAATTCAATTATTATGACTAATTGTTATAAATACAGTATAGTTAGCTCTTAGATATCAAGTCAATAAATTAATGAAATACAACTGTTTAAATAACATCATAATAGAGATAACAATAATGTAAAATAAAGCATACGTTACTGTGTAATGACAATTATTGATTCAATAATGTGAATTACTGTGCATATGTTACTGTGACAATTATTAGGTTCAATAATTTTAAAAACAGTGCAACAACAATTATTGACTCAATGATATAAAATACAGTGTAATGACAATTATTAAATCAATAATGCAAAATACTGTGTAACAACAATTATTGAATTGATAATATAAAATATTATGCAGTGACAATTATCGATGAAATGATGCGTAACAGTTACGGTGTCAATTATCAGACCAATAATATGAGACACTATGCAATACCGTGTGTTACTGTAGAGTACCGTGTGCTACAGAAAATACCATAAACTACCGTATGCTACTATTCTTTTATCACCGGTATTTTAATAGTTCCGTTGACTATTTTTATTTAAAAAGGTTACTTCTGTCGTTTTCTATATCCGACAAATATTCCGTTGTGGGATCCACCAATAATTTATTATTTCGGCGCCAATGACTGATTTTGAATTTAAAAGACTTGAAAAGTAAAAATTGGTCTTATATTTTAAAAGGAATAAAAATATTAGATAATTTATTCGAGTATAAAAATAATTTAATTCAACAATCACAAAAAGTTAAGTTCACACAGATTACTGAACTTAAGATGCATTCGAGTGAGTCTAAAGTGTATATCGCATGATCCGAACACATTGGGATGTAAATGTGGATAAGTTTTATCATGAAAAGGCATGCGTAAATATATCTTTCATTTTTAGCTATAAGAATAAATTAGTTGTTATATATTTTCGTCCAATAAAACATACGATTTAGGCATGCTTTGTTAATGTTTAAATTTTAGCAGTGATAAATGTAAGCAATTTGATCATACATGTAGTGATCCGATAACTAGTAATGCTAATTGGTTCCTCTTCCTCATAAGAAAACAAAATTATAAAATAAAAATTTTATTATTTTATTTTTAAATATAAGATTGAGTTTATGTGTAATTTGAATATCATGTTGCTCGTGTATTGAAAGTAGGGGTGCATACGGTAAGTTTGGTCGATTTTTTAAAAAAAAAAATCACCAAACAATTTAAGTCGATTATAAAAAATTAAAAACCAAAACCGTCCAAATTTTTACATCGTAATCGGTTATTGGTTTATTCAGTTTCGGTTAATCGGTCGGTTTATTCGGTTATTCGGTTCCATTTGATAATTTAATATTTATTATATTGCCAATTTTTCATAATAATTAATAAATCACTAACTCAATAGCTACTAATTATAATAGAAGTTCTCTAAATCCGAAAAATAAAAATCACCTAACTCACTCACTAGGATAGAAGTTTTACAAATTCGTCACAATAAAGGCATATAATAAATATATAATTATATCAAATAAATATATATTAGAAAAGTATATAAATTATATTATAATTTTAAATTGTTTGGTTGGTTTTGGTTTTTTGAGAAGTCAAACTAAACTGGCCGAACTAATCTCGGTTTTTTAGTTTTATAGTATTCGATTTTTCGATTTTATGTTTTTCGGTTTGAAATAGTAACGGTTTGGTTCGGTCCGATCGATTTTTTGATTTTGGTCGATTTTGTGTGCACCTCCAATTGAAAGGAAGGGAATATATAACAATATCTTCTTCTTTTGTGTGTGGGTGTGTGTGTGTATTTTCCCCTCCTTACATACCTTCATTTTTCGTGTTCTTTTTCCGCAGTTATTCATATAGTGAACTGATATTTTTACATGAAAAAATAATATTTTTATGTGATTTCACTTACCAATTAGTTAATTAGTGTGATTTGTATCTTTTTGAATTTCAAATGGATTCCTATCTTACCAACTAGTTATCCTGTACACACACAAAAAAGAATAGTTACAAAAAACTAAACAAATCAAATGAAACGTAAAAATAAATAAAATTACTTCAAACTAACTATGTTAAGAGAAAGAAGAAGAAGGATTATAGAGAGATGGATCGATAGAGAATAATTTGAAGAAG
This sequence comes from Hedera helix, assembly GCA_947179155.2. NCBI lineage: Eukaryota > Viridiplantae > Streptophyta > Magnoliopsida > Apiales > Araliaceae > Hedera > Hedera helix. The sequence continues at coordinate 53,871,126 of OX359268.1, read as the reverse complement.
AAATAAAACTTGATACTTAATTAGAACTCTTCATCCTCTTCTTTAATTTTGATTTTCATTGGTAAATATTAATTTGGTATTTTGGATAATTGGGTGCTTTTTCTTGGGAGTTTTGGAAAACAAACTCAATAAAAATTATGCAAACGAAAAGAACTCCATTGAAGGTAAAAAAATTAAATCTGAAAATATGTTTTCTATTATTTTTGCAGTTTGTTGTGAGATTAATAACAATTAATTCGACTGTTGAATCATTCCCAAATTTGGATATGTTATAGTTCTATAATTGAAAACGTGTCCACCAATTTTGAATCGTTGAAAACTTGAAGTTAAGTATTTTATTTGTAATGAAATTTAAGGTATAGTTGGCCTGGATTTTTTACATCAAATTTTCTACAATTTATACTCACATATATATATATATCATATATATATATATATATATATATATATATATATATATATTAACATTGAGTTTTTGGTGGTTTTATGTTCGATTTGGGTGATTCTTAATGTTAAACTGGAGTTCTTCAAGTCTAATTTATGTTTATGATTTTTAATTTAGGAAATAAGTTTAAAATGAGAGAGTTTTGGCAAAAATAGTGGTATGAGCTCTTGATGACATTTGGACAAATTTGAAAATTGGATGGTTACGATTTATGATTAATTATTAAAATTCTAATTATGCAAAAGAGTGTTACGAGGTGAAACGGTAATTGATTCTATAGTTGAGACAACGTTCTGTATCACTAGATTGATTTTTTGAGTACTTGTATAGTAAGTGATTCTCTAAATTATTTTATATTTTTAAATTATATATTGTAAGTAGCTTTTCGAACTATTTAGCATTTTAGATTATCTATTACTTTTATTTGTATCTTAGTAATTACTCGGATGACTAAATATACTATTTCAAAATAAAAATGTTACTTTTTTATTTTAAAATACAAATCAAATATCAAAATGAAAATTTGATTTAGAAAATGAGATTATATGATTTTTAAATGTAAAAAATGTATAGTTTAGAACTTCGATAATATTGAGAAATATTTTTAAAATCCTTAATCCAACTATGTATAAAATCCATTAGTCTTTACGCTTAATTCCAGAATTAGTATAGTTTTCCTACTATAGTGCACACCTTTTAGATACTCTTCGGGGAACGTACACTTTATAAATAACTTATTAAGGAGCGTGATCGTTAATAGTATTAAACTTTTGGGTCGCGTTACAAAGTAATTGTAATCTTAGTCGATAAAACTGTGGCTTAGAAAGATATATATATATGTGTGTGTGTGTGTGTGTTTTGAAATTATTTTGCTTTGTTATTGTTTGGCTAATTTTGAAAAAAATTGTTTTATAGATTACACTTGATCCATGTAAAAAACAAACCTCTTACAATTTTACAGGTTATCCTATTTTGAAAATTACGACACTGTGTGGCAAGTCGAGCTTGAACATAAAGTGTTTAGCAAATTTTAATTTAATATTGTGATTGAATATTTGTTAGATTACATTGGTATTGAAAAGTATACATCTGATTGTATTGAGATTCAAAATTTTGTTTATTAAGATTCAATTGAGATTTTGATGAATTTTGCATAACAAATAAATTTTATAATTATTCGGAGCTGCGCAATTAAATTTTAGTAGCCTTGCGGATTTTCAGACTTGTGACATGTAGTATTTTAGACATGTATTGATTTCGGGGTATTACGATCCAAGTTTGAATGTCTATATATATATATTTAGTAGCCTTGCAGATTTTCAGACTTGTGCCATGTAGTATTTTAGACATGTATTAATTTCGGGGTATTACGATCCAAGTTTGAATGTCTATATATATATATATACTAGGGATAACCCGTGCCTGAAGGCACGGTACAATTAATATAACAGTTGAGTACTGTATTTAATATTTTTAAATTGAAAAATCTAAAACTGTTGTGGTCAACCATTAATACAAAAAGATTAGTACTCAATCCAGTCATAGTTTATTTTTTAGACAAACATTAGTGTGCTACTCATTCTCAACTTAGAATTAGTTCTTAACAGGTTTAAGCAATTAATTGATTGACGATAGCGGAGTCAAATTTGTGTAATATAATATTTTCGAGTATATTACACACCTTTTCTTTAATGACAAAATAGAATGAGAAGTTTGGCAGCATTTATTTGCTTCTAGTATATCTAACCATCGATCAATATGATCCATGAACAATATTTTCTGTGGAAAAATGGTAGTACTGCAAGCCATTTCGTGAGATCCAATAAGGAAAAAAAAATATAAAAATTCAAAAAAATATTTTTGCATATATACCCAAAAGTATAAAATGAACTCTCTAAGTCCAAATAAAAAAATATTGTCATTACACCAATTAAATCGCATCACCATAACATTTTTTTCTCTATATTTTTTCTTGAAATTGGACAAAAGATTTCCATAGCATGAGTCAGAACTTACTACAATAGTTACTTTCAATATATCCCGCAAAAACACCAAAGAGATGATACGTAATTATCCGTGCCTAAAGGCACAGTGTAAATTAAAATTTCAAAAATACTCTATTACCTAAAGACAAAGGCAACATAAAATAACTTACAAATCAATTAAAATGAATCTGAACCGTCCCCGTGATTTTGTACCCAAATTAATTTGCATGTGTAAATATAACGACCGCAATACCCGACAAGCAGAAAAATGACATCAATGCTAAAAAGGTAACTCGTTTTATTTATGTGCAATTTATTATTTATTATTATTATAATAATTATAATTATTATTATTATTATTATTACTACTACTACTATTATTATAATAATAGTAATAATAATAACAATAACAATAATTATTATTATTATTGTTATTACTATTATTATTATTATTATTATTATTAGTAATAATAATAATAAAATAGTAATAATAAATATAATAATAATAATAATAATAATAATAATAATAATAATAATAATAAAAGTAATAATAATAATAATAATAATTATTGTTGTTATTATTATTACTACTATTATTACTATTATTATTATTAATATATTAATTATTATTATTATTATTATATTTATTATTATTATTATTATATTAATTATTATTATTATTATTATTATCATTATTATTAGTATTATTATTATTATTATTATTTCTATTATTATTATTATTAATATATTAATTATTATTATTATTATTATATTAATTATTATTATTATTATTATTATTATTATTATTATTATTATTATTATTATTACTATTATTATTTTTATTATTATTACTATTATATTAATTATTATTATTATATTAATTATTATAATAATAATAATAATATTTATTATTATTATTATTATTATTATTATTATTATTATTATTATTACTACTACTATTATTATTATCATTATTATTATTATTATTATTATTATTATTACTATTACTATTATTATTATTATTATTATTATTATTATTATTATTATTATTATTATTATTTTTATTATTATTATTATTAATATATTAATTATTATTATTATTATTTTTATTATTATTATTATTATTATATTTATTTTTATTATTATTATTATTATTACTACTACTACTATATTATTAATATTATTATTATTATTATTATTATTATAGTTTTGAATTTGATTTGGGTGGGAAATGGGAGTGGGTAGATTTTTGAAAATTAGAATTTGAATTGGGGGGAGGGAAAAATGAGAGATAGATTAATCTCAACCGTTCTTTGTTGAAGCCATGAGATGATTTGAAACCATTAGATATTGAAGAATCATTTTCTCTCTCCGCTCTATTTTATATAATAGATAATAGATATGGTAAAATCTTTATACAAATTATGTTTGGCCCCTGACAAATCTTCCGCAACTGTTAACAAACTATGGCTATTATGATGAGTCCAAGTCAAAATTGTTACTCACAAACTTATTAAGTTAGTCAAAAACCAACCAAGTAGAAACTCCGAGCGCCTCCTCTCAAAGACAACATAATAAAAGCTATTCATAGTACTAACATTTTTTCTAGTTCGACTGGACCATCCGGCCCTTCCAATCGCAAAGAAACCAAAACGTGCCAACTTACGCTAAATTACCAATTTTTTTTTTTTATCAAATTATAATTATAGTATATATATATATATATATATATATATATATCTGTTATAGTTAAAAACTAAGAATTATTCAATTTTAATTTATTTTATTTTTATTGTTTAGATTTATTCATTGATCTCAATTTAATTTTGGTATAAATTTATTGACATATAAATCATTTCTCTTATATAAATTCTTAGAAAGTTTAGATGGCAGAACTAGTAAAATATTTTATATTTTCTCATTTTCTTAATTTTATTGGGATGGATATAATTTTAAGTCTATCCTTTATTAGAATTAATACATGCATTATATGATAAAGGTAAGTTCTTCACAATCTTACAATCCAATATAAGTGATTTAAAGTTTAAAAAAATATTAATGATAAAATTGAACAAGCAAAAGGGAATCTTTGCAGGGTGGGTTACCCTTTAATCCAGTACCACCTCATTTTTCATAAGAAAAAGTCTAGACTTACTCTCAAAACTTTACTCGTTAGTTTTACCCGCAAAAAAGACGAAATAATATGGTCCCATTTTATTTGTATTTTGCAAATAAGATGGGGCCATACTTCCTTGTCTTTTATGAGAGAAAGGTTTATGGATAAAATTTAAGGGTAAGTGTAGAAGCACTCTTTCCATAAACATAGCCTGATATAATAATGTTTCAATAAAAGTTATAATTATAATGACTGATTTTGAATTTAGAAAACTTGAAAAGTAAAAATTAATCTTATATTTCAAAAGGAGTAAACTATTAGATAATTTATTCGAGTATAAAAATAATTTAATTCAACAATCACAAAAAGTTAAGTTCACGCAGATTACTGAACTTAAGGTGCATTCGAGTGAAGTCTAAAGTGTATATCGCATGATCCGAACACATTGGGATATAAATGTGGATAAGTTTTATCACGTAAAAGGCATGCGTAAATATATCTTTCATTTTTAGATATAAGAATAAATTAGTTGTTATATATTTTCGTCCAATAAAACATACGATTTAGGCATGCTTTGTTAATGTTTAAATTTTAGCAGTGATATAAATGTAAGCAGTTTGATCATACATGTAGTGATCCGATGACTAGTAATGCTAATTGGTTCCTCTTCCTCGTAAGAAAACAAAATTATAAAATAACGATTTTATTATTTTATTTTTAAATATAAGACTGAGTTTATGTGTAATTTGAATATCATGTTGCTCGTATATTGAAAGGAAGGGAATATATAACAATATCTTCTTCTTTTGTGTGTGTGTGTGTGTATTTTCCCCCTTACATACCTTCATTTTTCGTATTCTTTTTCCTCGATTATTCATATGGTGAACTGATATTTTTATATAAAAAGATAATATTTTTATGTGATTTCTCTTACATGAATAGTTAATTAATCTTACAATCACGTGAGAGAAACTCGATGTGAAATAAATATTTTTATATGTAAAAATATCAATTTTCATTATATACTTTAACTTGGCATTAAAACTATAGCATAACTTTGAAAAACCAAGTATAAGTTTTGGTTAAGTGTAAAACTTTTCAGAAAGTAAGGTTTAAATTGTGAAATTGTAAACCTTTTCTTTTCCTTTTTTTGACATTTGCCCACTTATTCTAGACATCAATGATTACATTAACCCATGTCCGGAAGAAAAAGAAAGAAAATGATTGACATTCACTCCCATATTCTTTCAAAGTATAGACACACAATGGACTCGTAGGCGCAACTCAAGCAAGGAAAAAGTTAAGGCAACTCTCCTTTTCCAAGTTTTATCCATGTAATATCTCGTATTTTTAATATTATAATTATAAGAATTTTTAAAAAAATAAGTAATTAATGGTTAATAACAATAATTAATTAAAAAAATAATAAAGATAATTGAGTAATTAGTTACATGGGGGTAATGATAGCCTAAAATAACTAATTAGTGTGATTTGTATCTTTTTGAATTTCAAAAGGATTCCTATCTTACCAACTAGTTATCCTACACAGACCAACAAATAAAAAGAATAGTTACAAAAAACTAGACAAATCAAATGAAACATAAAAATAAATAAAATTATTTCAGAATAACTACGTTGAGAGAAAAAAGAAGAGGGATTATAGAAAGATGGATCGATAGAGAAGAATTTGAAGAAGAAAGAAAACATGATACTTAGTTAGAACTATGCATCTTGTTCTTTAATTTTGATTTTCATTGGTAAATATTAATTTGGTATTTTGGATATTTGGGTGCTTTTTCTTGGGAGTTTTGGAAAACAAAATCAATAAAATTTATGCAAACGAAAAGAACTCCATTGAAGGTAAGAAAGTTAAATCTGAAAATATGTTTTCTATTATTTTTGCAGTTTGTTGTGAGATTAATAACAATTAATCCAACTGTTGAATCATTCCCAAATTTGGATATGTTATAGTTCTATAATTGAAAACGTGTCCACCAATTTTGAACCGTTGAAAACTTGAAGTTAAGTATTTTATTTGTAATGAAATTTAAGGTATAGTTGGCCTAGATTTTTTATAGTAGATTTTCTACAATTTATACTCATATATATATATATATATATTCTAACATTGAATTTTTAGTGGTTTTATGTTCGATTTGGGTGATTCTTAATGTTAAATTGGAGTTCTTCAAGTCTAATTTCTGTTTATGATTTTTAATTTAGGAAATAAGTTTAAAATGAGAGAGTTTTGGCAAAAATAGTGGTACGACCTCTTGATGACATTTGGAAATTGGATGGTTACGATTTATGATTAATTATTAAAATTCTAATTATGCAAAAGAGTGTTACGAGGTGAAACGGTAATTGATTCTATAGTTGAGACAATATTCGACAATATTCTATATCACTAGATTGATTTTTTGAGTACTTGTATAGTAAGTGATTCTCTAAATTATTTTATATTTTTAAATTATATATTGTAAGTAGCTTTTCGAATTATTTAGCATTTTAGATTATCTTTTACTTTTATTTGTACCTTAGTAATTATTCGGATGACTAAATATACTATTTCAAAATAAAAATGTTACTTTTTTATTATAAAATACAAATCAAGTATCAAAATGAAAATTTGATTTAGAAAATCAGATTATATGATTTTTAAATGTAAAAAAGGTATAGTTTAGAACTTCGATAATATTGAGAAATATTTTTAAAATCCTTAATCCCACTATGTATAAAATCCGTTAGTCTTTACGCTTAATTCCAGAATTAGTATAGTTTTCCTACTATAGTGCACACCTTTTAGATATTTTTCGGGGAACGTACACTTTATAAATAACTTATTAAGGAGCGTGATCGTTAACAGTATTAAACTTTTGGGTCGTGTTACAAAGTAATTGTAACCTTAGTCGATAAGACTGACGCTTATATATATACATGTGTGTGTGTGTGTGTGTGTGTGTGTGTGTGTGTGTTAAAATTATTTTGCTTTGTTATTGTTTGGCTTGTTTTGAAAAAAATAGTTTCATACATTATACTCGATCCATGTAAAAAACAAACCTTTTACAATTTTATAGGTAACCCTATTTTTAAAGTTGCGACACTGTGTGGCAAGTCGAGATTTAAGATAAGGTGTTTAGCTAATTTTAATTTAATATTGTGATTGAATATTTGTTAGATTACATTGGTATTGAAAAGTATATATCTGATTGTATTAAGATTCAAAATTTTATTTATTAAGATTCTATTGAGATTTTGATGAGTTTTGCATAACAAATAAATTTTATAATTATTTGGAACTGCACAATTGAATTTTAGTAGCCTTGTGGATTATCGGACTTGTGACATGTAGTATTTTAGACATGTATTGATTTCGGGGTATTATAATCCAAGCTTTAATGTCTATATATATATATATATATATATAAACTTTGGCGCTAAACCACGAATGGATTACGTCCTCGGTTACAATGAAAGTACACCAATTTCTACTATTGCATACAAAGCACACCACAATCAGACCGATTGTTGGAATAGTTGCAATGAAGGAATTAGTAAAAACTTTAATACTAAACTACTAATGGACAGTGTCCTCGTTGCAACTAGAACAACAGGTCTGACTGTGGTGTGCTTTGTATGCAATTGTAGAAATTGGTGTGCTTTCATTGCAATAGAGGACGTTATCCATTAGTGGTTTAGTGCTAAAGTTTATATATATATACCAAATCACATTTTAAATAGATTGTTAAGAAATGACAAATATACATACATTATATTTGAACATAATATTAGACACAATATTATTTTCAACTATTAAAAAATCTAATTTGACATAAAAATTATTAAAAAGTGAGGTCTGACACGTATTTTCGCGTCAGACTACACTTTTTAATAATTAAAATAAATATTGTGTACGAGTAGAATGTACTCAGACTTGTTTGTTAAGAAAAGAATGTTACTTGTTTTTTACTTCTTTCACGTTATCTCAATCGCATATAATTCTTTTCCATTGTTTAATTTATTATCTTTATGTTGAAAACGTTTATATTATGTATTTATATGGTAAAATCTTTATACAAATTATGTTTGGCCCCTGGCAAATCTTCCGCAACTGTTAACAAACTATGGCTATTATGATGAGTCCAAGTCAAAATTGTTAAACTCACAAACTTATTAAGTTAGTCAAAAACCAACCAAGTAGAAACTCCGAGCGCCTCCTCTCAAAGACAACATAATAAAAGCTATTCATAGTACTAACATTTTTTCTCGTTCGACTGGACCATCCGGCCCTTCCAATCGCAAAGAAACCAAAACGTGCCAACTTACGCTAAATTACCAATTTTTTGTTTTTATAATTACGATATATATATTAAAAATGATTCAATCTTAATTTATTTTATTTTTATTGTTTAAATTTATTCATTGAATCTATCTACATATATAATAAAATATTAATAAATTAATTATATGAGGATATATTATAGTCATATTTTATCACTATAATATTATTCTAATAGACATGTTTTTATTAAAATTAAGAGCTGCGTTGTAAGTGTCAATATGTCCAAAACACTGTCACTAACTTAAATAAATGTAATTTAGTTTTAAAAAAAATTAAGAATCACGTTTTTGAAAAATATTAGTATAATTTTAGACAAATAAATGAAAATTTAATTTGTGGATGAGGTATGTGATTCACTTTTCTATAATTTATAAACGAATGCATGCATACTCCCTAGTTCTAGTTCTAGTTCTAGAATAGGAAATCTTTCGTTTTAATTCAACTTTTTTATTATAATTTATAATCAAATAGAATATACATAAATTAAGTCTCATTTTTCAATAAAAAAAATTAATATTAAAATCAGCACTAAATAAGATTATTATAGGAAATCATGCTTTTAGGTAAAAACTTTAACTTAAAGATACGTCCCACGAATATGACCGACCACATCACAAGCTTTAGAAAATAAAAAATAGAAGAAAGAAGATAAATAAATGTTATTTTATCCACAAAGAACAACAACACATAAATATATTAATATATAAATTTACAAACATAATAATAAAACATAAATTAGACACAAAATCAATTCTAACCCTACACTTTTTTTTCTCCTTTTAGAAAAATTTCCTTTTCTTTCTCAAACAATGCCAGCGCACTATTATTGTGTGTGTATATATATATATGTATGGACCTCCCAATTCCCGAAGCCATCGCTTGTCCGCCCAGTTTCAAAGCAAACGTGCTCTGTCTCTCTCCGCCGGGATATCCAATCCCATGGAAATCAGCCGGAGATTACCCACCAAACCTTCCCGTCTGACCCTCCTCAACGAATCCTCCCACCGCCACCCCCATCATAAGAAGCCATGTTGGCCGGTCGATAGCTCCCCATCGCCAACCCCAACGGCATCCTCTCCCCCTGTACCTAACCAACGGCATTTTCTTCACCCTCTTCTTCTCCGTCGCCTACTACCTCCTGCACCGTTGGCGCGATAAGATTCGCTCCTCCACCCCTCTCCACGTCGTCACTCTCACCGAACTCGCCGCCATTGTCTCCCTTATCGCCTCCTTCATTTACCTCCTTGGATTCTTCGGCATCGATTTCGTCCAATCCTTCATCTCACGTGCGGATGTTGAAATCGACGCCGAGACCGACATTCTCGAAGCTGATCGCCGACCTTGCCCTAAATTAATGGATCACACTTCGCGGCCGCCTATAATGATTTCATCGGCGGAGGACGAGGAGATAGTGAATTCGGTGGTTTCGGGGAAAACGCCGTCGTATTCTTTGGAATCGAAACTCGGGGACTGTTATCGAGCGGCGTCGATTCGGCGAGAGGCGGTGGAGAGGACTATGGAGAGGTCTTTGGTGGGATTGCCGTTGGAGGGGTTCGATTATGAATCGATATTGGGGCAGTGTTGTGAGATGCCGATTGGGTATGTGCAAATTCCGGTGGGGATTGCGGGTCCATTGTTGCTCAATGGGTGCGAGTACTTGGTGCCAATGGCCACCACGGAGGGCTGTTTGGTTGCGAGTACTAACAGAGGCTGCAAGGCAATTTATGCTTCAGGTGGTGCGACGGGGATTTTGTTGAAGGATGGGATGACCAGAGCGCCCGTGGTCAGGTTTGCTACGGCGAAGAGGGCTTCGGATTTGAAGTTCTTCTTGGAAGATCCTCTTAATTTTGATACACTGGCCGTCGTTTTCAACAAGTATTTTATCATTCTCTCTATATATACGCATTTACAGTTCTAGGAATAGGATGGTGTCCGATTGTTTGGTTTTATGCTTAAATGGTATTGCTTTTCTTTTATTGTTGGCGTTTCAAGAATTTCAAACCTGTTGAACCTCATTTGATTCAGTTTCTCTATTTTTGATTTTGGCCTTGAGCTCCCAGTAACTTTTAATCTTTTCTTTTTTTGGGTTCGTGATGTTATTTTATCTGATGATATTTCCATTAAAGACATTATTTTTTGACATTATCTATTGGTGTTCATTCTTCCTTATTTTGGCCCTTATAGCTATCCAAGTTGGATTAAGTCTGAATTGTTTCCGATTCTCATGTGTTTAATTCTGCTTAATGTAGAACTGATTACAAAATATTGGTTGATGGCTTAGATACAGATGTGTGTCATTTAATTTGATGATAAATTGATCTCCTGTTTAATGATTTTTTATTTTTATTTTTTCGGTGGGAGTACTTATTTGTGTTTTGTTGAATTGGATCTAATTTATTTTCTTACTATATTGATGTGGCATTTCCTACCTGAACCTTGTATTCATCTACTAACTTCTGTTTTTTTCTGCTTGCAGATCTAGCAGATTTGGTAGGCTGCAAAGCATTCAATGCTCAATGGCAGGGAAAAATCTTTACATCAGATTTAGCTGCAGCACTGGTGATGCTATGGGAATGAACATGGTGTCCAAGGGTGTTCAGAATGTGTTGGAGTTCCTTCAGAGTGATTTTCCAGATATGGATGTAATTGGTATTTCTGGTGAGTTCTTATTCTCCATCGGGTTTGGACTTCAATCCTTTAGACTGATAAAATATTAGTGTAAGATGACTTGGAGCTCTAAAATTCTTGCAGGTGTATAATTGTTCAGCTTTGTTGAATGTGGAACTCTTTCATAGTTGATCCATTATAATACGTTGATGTGTATATGTCTTTTGTGTGCCATCTTCCCTTCCCTTGGATTTTAGTCTATACTATCATTTGGGTTATCAGGTTGTTCTTTAGATCACTACGGATGTACGACTCTTCTTCAAACTTAATTCTTTTTTGGTTCTGAGGTAGTTTAGTTATTTTACTGGTTGTTGCACTTTTCCAAATGATGTCAAAAGCTACAATCAGAAGCTATGTGAGTCCTTTTCACTCTTGTTGGTTTAACATTTGGTCCAATTTTGGAGTCGACTTATATTCCTTCTTTGCATCTATTGATGGGGCGGACTCTATCTCTTTGATTTACTTACTATGTACTCTTGATTCTTGGTTTTTATTTTTCTCTTTAATTGCCAGGGAATTTTTGTTCTGATAAGAAACCAGCTGCAGTCAATTGGATTGAAGGCCGAGGAAAGTCCGTTGTTTGTGAGGCAATTATAACTGAGGATGTGGTGAAGAAGGTATTGAAAACCACTGTACCTGCTCTTGTAGAGCTTAACATGCTTAAGAATCTTGCTGGTTCTGCTGTTGCTGGTGCTCTTGGTGGCTTTAATGCCCATGCTGCCAACATCGTCTCTGCAGTTTTCATAGCCACTGGGCAGGACCCAGCGCAAAATATTGAAAGTTCTCACTGCATAACTATGATGGAGGCCATTAACGATGGAAAGGATCTTCACATCTCTGTCACCATGCCTTCGATTGAGGTATTTAATATGCTCGATAATGCAATCTAAGAGTCGTCTTTTTATCTGGATTTCAAGAAAAATGTGGAGTATATTAAAGTATGTGCTACTGCAAGCTGGTTTCGTCAATATCTGTAAATGTTTAGTTGAAGAGGCCGGTGAAGTTGCTCGCACAAAGAGCTTGGCTAAGGCCATTCCCCATAGGAAGCCTAATCCATTGTCCAGTTTTGTTAGAACATATAAACTGGTTAACCCATCTGTCGTCATGCTAGGTTTCTTCAGTATCGGTGCATGGTCTTTCTCGAGGGTTTCATAAAAAAGATTAATTGAATCTAACTCTAGTATAATATATTACATGCAGGTTGGTACTGTTGGAGGTGGAACTCAATTGGCATCTCAGTCTGCTTGCTTGAACCTGCTTGGTGTAAAGGGCGCAAATAAACAGTCCCCAGGATCAAACTCGAGGCTCTTAGCCACCATAGTAGCTGGTTCAGTTTTGGCAGGAGAGCTGTCCTTGATGTCTGCCATTGCAGCCGGTCAGCTTGTTAAGAGCCATATGAAATATAACAGGTCAAGCAGGGATATCTCCAAAATTGTGTGCAAAGTTTAAAAAACTCCCGGCAATTAAAACATTTAAAGATACTGGGAGTCAAAGCAGGGGAGGATATTCGGAAACATGCCCCATGTGAGGTTGCGTCTTGTTGTAGCTGTAAGTTTGGCAAACATTTATAGTGAGAAAGTTGAAGCTAGCATGCATGGTTGCACTCTCTAATACATGTCAATGGGAATGAACGGCAATATCTAATGAAAGCAAAGCCCCCCACCCAAAAAAGAAAAAAGAAAGAGTGCCAATTGTATTTTTGTGTGCATGTTCTTTGTTTGTTGTTTAGTAATTCTGTAATTGTTTCTCGGCGGGGGAGATATTGTCTTATAATTTGATGAAAAGATCTGGGGTTTATGTTTTCCTTTTGGCTTCTCAATCGTTCAGGTTGAGAATTTTCAAGAAATCGAATTTGGCGATCGAAGATGTTGGTTTGTCATCTCATTGTTATCATTTTGAATTTGTGTGGGTTCTTCAAGTGGTGCGCGCACGTATCTCATACAGTAACGTTGCTATTTTATTTATTATCTCGCCATCAAAGTGAGTGATTTTTTTATCCTAGACTTGGTGACATATTGATGCAAATTGCATAAATACAATATTGATGACATTGTTGGTAGCATATTGCTCTAGATCGTGCCTGCTGTGCATTAAACCAGCCTTGTTAGATAGATTGCATCATCCAAAAACGTCCATTAATTTAAAACTCCAGAAGTGCAGATGTTGGTTGTGGAGATTTGCTTTTATTGAGAGAAATGTATATTTGTCTTCATTTGCTTTCGATTTTGGGAATAATTTTAATTCAATAAATTAAAATTAAAATTAATACATGTGGACGAGGAGGGTAGGATACTTGAATATTGGTTAATAATAAGATGTGGGCCGGGAACATAGGAGGATCATCCCCCCACTTTGTTCTAAGTTGTATGCTGTCTTCTTCACCTCATTCTTATCTGTCGTCATTCATGTGATTTTGGATCCCACCGTCCCATTTCAAACTCCAATCATCATCTAAACTAAACAGATAAGTTCAAAATTCATGTCGGTTTCAGCATTTAGATCAAACAAACTGTTGATAGGATATTTAGTGGCTGAGCTTGTGTGCCTGCCTTACTATATTCATTCATATCTGTAAAAAATTATTGAAAAAAGATGTAATTTATGTTTACTTTTTTTGGACATGACATGAGAACAAAAGAAAAATGTATGTAATTTATGTCGACTATAACACTTGGAAAACTATTCAATGCTCGTGGAATATGATGAATAGTATACTCTTCTCCTCACATATATGTAGGGTCCTCTGTAATAGAGCTCACAGGAGACCCACATACATGTGAAGAGAAAAATAAACTATTCACCATACTCTAAGAATATGGAATAGTCTCTCATAACACTCTCTACCTCATACTTGTGTAGGATTTTTTATTTATTTTATTTTTTCTTAAAACAATAAAAAATTCATTCATATAAATAATAATTTGGATATTAATTGGCCGACAATATTACACTTTTGGAAGGGTAATAGCAACCATAGAGATAATATGATGGTATCAAACCACAAGACACTAAAAATGATACAAATAAATGCACAACGTCTAAAACAAACCGGCCTACTACTAAAACAACTACCACAGACACCAGATCATATCAAAATTGGACTAAAAAAAAAAAAAAAAAAAGAAGGATGCACCACAAATAATGCATCAAAACCCTAGAAAAAACTATTCTTAATCAATAGTAGTAATTTTGACAGTAAGAACCCAGAACCCTTCCTACATGAATATTGAATCAACAACTTGTATATACACCGATCAATCTTTTGATGGGCGAGCAGTTGGAGAAGATCTTTGGGGAATATGACATCTTTCGCCAGAAATTCTATGGGAGAGGGAACCAATTTCGCGTCTTGCCTCGTTGCCGGAACCCTAGACTATTTCCTTTGGGTCAAACCTTCTCAGGATCAGGTGCTCCATCTTCCATAATTCCTTTGAATTTGAAAATTTTACATTGTTTAATTTGATTTTATACTTTCCTTTCCTGTATCTAGCTGCAGCTTCTGATCCTTACCGACCGTTACATTGAGAAACGTACACCACCCATTCCTGATCCTCCTCCTCCTCAGGTATCAATTTTCCCTTTCTCTACTTATTTTATTTGGGGATACAAAATTCTTCTCTTTTATACATATATGTACTTCAATCTTTATGACATTGTTGATAAAAAGGTTTGAATATTGGTAGGAAACGGGATTCATATATGGCAATAACAACGGAATGCCTAACTTCGGTAGGTTAGTTCTATAGAAAAGTTCTCTGTTTATATAATATATCCATCACATGCACATTTTTTTAATAAGGAGTATATGTTGAAAAATGGTTCTTTTTGTATATAGATTAGTTCCTCCCTCCTTGCCTCTTATTTAAACTGTCACATTGGTTTCTCTTGCTTGGCGCCTTAATCAAATCTTGTTTACTTTTCCCCGCAAAAAAAAAAAAAAACTCATCGGCGAAGGAATTTTTCCCAAGGAAGAAGGGATGATATATTGAACGTGCCAACCATTTGATAACTTAAAATTTTGAGATCAAAGAGTTGAATGGATTGCTGTGATTGTACCTCATATTCCCTGCACTTGTTTTCGACTTTAAAGGCAAACTCCCACCGCTTATTGTCACTGATCTTTTCATTGTTTTCAATTATTATTAATTTGATTTTTCTTTCATCACAGTCAACTTGTAAGTATCAGTGCTTCTCTGCATATACTACTTTCATTAAAAATGATTCTTTGTCATTATTTTTCTGGAAAACGTTTCTCCTTGGAGCCTAATGTACTGAAAATTGCACAGCCAAACGCTATAAAGTCTTTCTGATTTGGTCAAGTTGTAACTTGATGTAAATATTCCTTCTATCGAGGTATGAGATTAAGCATTATTTTGTGTAACATGGATAAGCGATTAAATGCCAATGTGACAAAATTCTTGATGCCAATTATGTTTTTGTAGCATTAAATATTTTCCTTACCCTGGTATTGTTCTTCTACCGAAAGAGTTCCAATGCTGTATTAGATTAAGATAATTATGTACTCTATCCTCGAGCATGCTCGTCTCAGGAGATCAGTTCCGTGTAAAGATGTGCCAATTGAGATCATGGAGGTGCCTTTTTTTTTCTTTTTCTTATCAATAATATAATAAAATAAAAATATTTCCCTTGAATATGAATTTGGCAATTAGACAGAGAGATCTGAATTATGGAACATAGAAATAATTTTGTTAAATTGCTGCTATGATTTCTGAAGAAATATAGAATCAACAGAGTTTGTCTTCAAACTTGAATCCTAAGGTGATGGGAACTCTTTGCTTCTTGGTTCTCATGGCATCAGGTTACTACTCTTCAGATAGAAATGTCTGCTTCACGAAATTTTAATTTGATGGCTTTAATGGCTTATCTAAATCACAACTTGATCAAGTGGTATCATCTTGTGCCCATTTGCTGCACCTAGTGACATACAAAGTATGATTTAATTTTGTTTGATTCTAGGGACTCCCATCTGTATCTTTTTGTAGTATTGGTGGAGACAAGGTTCAAAGAATTGGCTTGGCTATTATGAAAGAATCGACTGTTAATTAGAGACGGACAATATGACTCAAATGTGACATTACTAATAGAACGCAGAGAATAAAATATGAAGAGAGATATCCATTTGTGCCTCGTTAGTCACTGATATATAAATTTTCCGACTATTTAATTATTAATTTTATTGACTTTGGAGAGAAATAAACAATGCAACTATTACTCCTAGTCTTAGTAGTTTAATAATTGCGGTTTTTGTTTTGTTTTGTTTTTTTAAAACTAGTGTAATACTATCTGCGAGGGTACAAACTTTGTTTATTAACAATTGTTTATATTAAAAATAATAATATTTAATTAAAATATTTATGTGGCTAACTAAAATGAATGGCATAGAAATTATTCACATAAAAATATCTTTTATAACAAATAGAAATGATAAGTACATATAGTTTTACTACGTAGCCACCCTTGGAATTGTCGAAATATACATACGTATTGAACAACGGTTTTTCCTTACCATTTTCTCTTTTCTTGTCTAAAGAAAGTTCAGAGAACAACAGTAATTGAAGGATACGGTGGAGAAGAAAGGAGGAAATAGAGGACTATTTATAGAGAGCATAGTAGGCTTTTAGTATTGTTCCTATAATGTATATTTACGTGGTATTTATGTGAACTATTAAAGAGTGGTTATTAATTTTAAGTGAGTAGGTACGTGTATCTATAACCCGTAAAAATATTTTACATGTTGAATACAGAAGGTCTAAAGTCTCAATTCTTATAAATGATTTTTTAAAAAAAAATAAAGTTGACTTAGAGATTATCTGAGTTAATTCATTTTAATTGATGAGTTAATTCAGATGATTAAATTGATTTATTTATTTTTTATTATATATATAAGGTGTTGAAGATATTGATTTTTTTATATTTTTTTTGCTACTTTAAGATGAATATAACATTCTTGCTGTTGGCAAGATTTATATACTTAAATTTTATGAGTAATTATTTTATCATTGAGGGCTTGGTGAGGACATACCTCTTCATTCGCCTATTATATACGGAGACAAGTCTATAAAATATAAGTAAACAAATTAGTGATGTCTAATCCACAGGTTATGCCTATTAGAGTTTTTATTCACGCTGTCTGTCCCTGTGGTTAAGGGTGTGCATCAACTTCGGTATTTTTAGTTTTTCGGATTAGTTCAAATTAGTCGGTTTAGAACAAAAAAATTTGGTTTGATATTAGTATAAAAAAATTTGTATATACCGATTTTTCGGTATTAGTTCAGGTATTGAGTTCTTATAGTTCGGTAATTACTAAACCGTATGTACATGTTATATCAATTTTTTATTTTTTTATAATAATAATAATAACAATAATAAATAAAAATTATTATAAAAATAATAATAATAATAATAATAATTTTTAGTATTTATTCGATTTTTACCGAATCAATTTACCGGTACCAATTTTGATATCAAAATTTACCTAATTTTAATACCGGACCGATAAAAACACCCGGCTGTAGTTCCTCCCCTTAACTTTAATTTTGTGCTTTTTGGGACAAGACGACCAGTATTTAGACTAGCTGGCTAAAAAAGGAGATAAAAACCAAGTTGTTCGAGTATTACATAATCTTTCTATAGTAGCTGTATTAATTTCCATAATATCACCGATTCATAAATGGTAAAATTAATGGTGTCTCATTGGTCGTGGTGTCCTTTATTGATGCCCAAATTTGTATTCTTTCAGCCTCGTAAAAATTGCTACAATAATTTCATCTCAAAATGATTACACAAGGGATTTAACATTACTGTTTTTTTTTTTATAAATAAATACATAATTATTTTGACTCTCTTTAATAATCTTCTCGTGACAGAGAAAAAGCCACACAAAAGCCACAATTTTTGTAAAAAGGAAAAAGCAAACAATTATATAACTTAACCAAATTAATGGCATACACATGTGCATGTAATGATCAAGAAATAGCTAGCTAGACACTTGTAATGAAGGGATTAGGTTTGGGTCCATCATTAGAACTGAACTGGTGGAAAGTGGATCTTAATTGTCAGCCGTTGGTGATTAGAAGAAAGATAAGTAAGAAAACGACAAGGGTTGGTGTGGCGTGGGCACTATATATAATTATAAAGCAAATGAAATTAAACTAACTTGCTTAAGCATATTTAATTTTTGATTATATATTGACACTTGTAGTGGTGCTTTGAATTAAGGCGTTTATCAAGTTTAATGTCACATACTTTTTAGTTATTATATATATTACCATTTAAAGTTTCAAGTTCATAAATCTTTTTCTTTAGAAATTAATTGAGAGTCAAAATGGGTGAAAGAGACTTAATCTAAAAATAACACACTTGTTGTCCAAACTGATACTCCCTAGCTCAATCTCACAAAGAGACTTATATTTGAAAACTTTACAAATATTAAAGATTTATTTTTGTTCCTTCTTTACCGATAAAAAGAATAAATTATCAATTTAATAGCGATAATATGACAATAAAATTATTAAATTGAAGAGTAAATTTAATATCATTAATTATTAATAGATGAAGTATTCCGTATTCGATTTTAAGGTATTTGTAAATAAACGGATACGAATACGGATATAGCAGTATCCATATTCGTTTAATATCCAACCATAAATATATCCAACAAATAGCAGATATCTGTTATTCGATCTTCGGATTTGTATTCGAACTTTGTATATGAATAACTTTAAATATCAAAATTCACATTTTGAAATAATTTATTGAAAATATTAATAAGATAATTTATTGTATATGAATAACTTTAAACATAAAAGTCCTCATGTGCCACAATATTTTTTTTATTTTTTCAAGTACACGTAAAAGATGGCATATTTTAATGATAATATTTATAATAATAATTTGTTTAATTTTAAATGATATCATTATAATATATCATTTTAATTGGAATAAAAATATGAAAAATGGACATCATGCATTTGGTTTACAAATTTGAGAAGTTATTGTAAGTTTATAAATATCCAACATGTGTTATTTAACAAAAAATATACATACTAAAAGAACAAAAGTATAATTATTAGTTTAATACATGTGCTTTATTTTGAAAACTAATGTAAGATAAGTCTTTATGGATTCTTTAACAGTTTAAATTTAAATTTATACATTAACAAAGTATTTATAATTTTCAAATTGAACTTTTTAAAACTAATAACCTTTTGTTTTTCCCCATAATTTTTAACATTTTGGATATTTATGTGTTATATTTCTCTATGTGCGTGTAATATAATTATTATATATTAAGTAAAATAATTTTTTCAAATGATGATAATTATACAATTATACTCCATTTGTTTCAAGATAAAAATTCTCCATGACTTTTAGTCTTTTGCGGTTGTATTGACCATTTTTTAAATCAATAGTAATTTTTATACATTTACAAACTATTCATAATAAATTTATATGACTGAGTTTTAAAAGGTAATCTTTTATTTGTTCACGTTTAAAATGTTGTTAAGTTAATTAAAATTTTCAATATGTGAACTTTTTGCAGAATCATATAATATATTAAAACTCAAACTATGTATAAACGATATCAATCAAAGATAATATTTTGTAGAATAATTAATTATATAAATAAAAAATACTTTTAATTGATTTTTATAATCTATTATGAATGATGATGTATTTGACATTTTTCGCCCATTTATAATATGTATTGTTAAAACTTTAAATTGTTGTAATTATTCAATGTTTTCCTTTATTTTTTTGGTAAATAATTTGAATAATTTTTTCTTCCTAAAAAATAAATTTTTTATTAGGTAACTGAAATCCAAATTCGGATATTCGAATAATTATCGGATACTAATACAGATAGGGTATTAATTTTTTAGATACAAATACAGATATTACTGTATTTGTATTCGACTAAATTCATTTACACCCCTATATATAGGGGACGGATCCATTGACAACGTTGTAAAAATAGAACTATCTTTACAACAGATCTCAGCAATCTAGGCTGAGATCTGACGATTTCAAAGGCCCTCGTCCACAATATAATTTTTGAGTATTCACAATATTATACTGCGGTCGATATTAAATATCAAAAATACTTTCCGCATGTATTTTATACACTCAAGTAACCACAGTGAATACTTGACTTCACTTTAGGAAAGATGACGTTTTGAAATTTCACCATCTGCAATGTAATACTGTGGACAGTGAAATTATCGTCTACAGTTTGATACTGCGAACGCTAGTTTAATTATAAAACTACATTCGTCTTTGTTCATAGCAATCATTTTAGATCTCGTCTCATTTTCACAGTAGCGATCTAGGTAGTTTTAATTATGGCTATTAGATTATCTATTTCTTTTTGCAAATAACATAAATCTGCAACGAGGATACGCAGAAGAAATAGAAAATCATTAGCCTTAATTATTAAATTTCATTCGTTTTTATTCATAGTAATTATTTTGAATCTCATCTCATTTTCACAGTAGTGATCTGGGTATTTATAATTATGGCTATCAAATTTTTTATTTTTCTTGCAGATAATATAAATCTGAAACGAGAATACATAGGAGAAATTAAAATTTTATAACCTTAATTATAAAACTGCATTCATCATTGTTTATAGCAATCGTTTTGGATCTCATCTCATTTTCACAGTAGCGATTTGGGTAATTATAATTAACGCTATTAAAACTTCTATTTCTTCTTGCGTATAACATGAATCTGTAATGTTGTAATGCAGGAGAAATAGAAGATGTATAACATTAATTATAAAACTACGATCGTTATTGTTCACAGCAATCATTTTGAATTTCATCTCATTTTCACAGTAGTGATCTAGGTTGTTCAACTTATAGTTATTAAATTTTCTTTTTTTTATTGTGTATTCTTACTTTTACTGATTCATGTGAGCTGAACAGATAACATGAATTTGCAACAAGAATACTCAAGAGAAAAGGAAAATTTTTAGTATTATAATTATTCGTCTGTAATTTAATACTGTAGACGAGGGAAATAAGCGACAGAGTCCATAACGACATCGTTTAGGGATTGGCCTAAGCCTAGACCTCGTCCGCAGTTTAATAATGCGAACGAAAAAATCAAACGACAATGTCAAAAACGACGTCGTTTAGGGATTGACGAACGTTTCCTCTTCGTCTGCAATTTAATACTGTGGACAGGGAAAATCAAATGATTGCGTCCAAAATGACATATTTTAAGGACTGCGGATCGGATGTTGAGCTTTTAAAATTCCAAAATATGCACAGCATCGTTTTAAGGACTGCCCTATAAATTCCCTCATTTCTTATGTTCACAATTTAATACTGGGAACGCTGGCTTTTAATTTATTTATTTTTGTTACAAGCAATTTTTGGGAATTTCAAGCGATTACGATGGGGTAGCAATCGTTTTCCCATTAATGGCAAGAAAATTATCATGCCTCTTTGAATCTGAGTAATTTAGTCCACTATAAAAACACAATAACATAATTATGAAAATGATCTTGCTTTTTTACAGAGATTTTTCAAAAATTCTTCACCCAAATCTCTTGCACATCCTTGAGTAGACTTTGTTCGCATTATTAAACTGCGGACGGTAAATTTTTTAGTTACCCCGTCCACAGTATTATACTGCGAAACGTAAAATTTCAAAACGGCATTGTTTTCTCAACTAAGGTCTAGTCTTTCACCGTCTGCAGTATCATATTGCGGACGATGAATTTTCAAAACGTCGTCGTTTCCTGAAGTAAGGCCTAGTCTTTATCATCCGCAGTTTAATACTGCGAACGGTGAGTGTATTAAATGCATGTTGTGGATATTTTGAACATTTAATGTTGTTCGCAATATAATATTGCGGATACTTGAAAATTATACTGCGGACGAATGCCATTTAAACTGTAATATCTCAACCTAGACGGTTGAAATTTGTTGTAAGAATAGTTCTATTTTTATAACGTTGTCAATGAATCGCTCCCCATATATATATATATATATATATATATATACACACACACGAATGACCTGACATTTTACAATAATATTTTATTGAATACTGAACATGAAAATTCTTTCAAATAAATTATCAGAAATATTAGTATTCTTAATTTCAGGAAATACCCTCTTATGGATATTTTATAAAGAATATTTGTCTAATTGGGTTCCGGTTAGTAATGAAGTTAATTTTATGGTCTTCATAGTAAGTAGGACAATGAACTAATACAGTGCTGACACGCAGTGAGAGAACACCTCTGGTCTGCGTGTCAACACTATATTAGTTCATTATCCAACTTATTATAAAATTAATTTCATACTAATCAAATTCGTGTAATTATTAGTTATGAAGTTACAATCCAATAATATATTGTACAACGTACTAGGTGCTTTTGGTGAAGATGCGAATTTACTCGGGAAGCTTGGCAATGGCTTTGCTGCTTTTGTTCTGTTAATGCTTAATGCTTACTTGGTATACAAGTGTTGTTAGTGCACATAAAAGTATTCTAATTATTAATACTGCATTTTTTAGCTTTATAATTAAAATAATAGTCAAAGTACAAGGAAAAATGTATGGGATTGATTCCATTCCTTCTCCTCCGCACAAACACCCCAAATGAGTCATGCAAATAGCCCCAAGTAGATACCCTTATTATCTAATATCTATTGACCCTCTAGAACTTTTTAATTTAGCACAAAATTAATGTAAAATATATGAATTCCTATGTATATGCATATATGTAAGTAGGTGATGAGCTAGCGTCCAATTAAGGAATGGGGGGCCGGGGGGGAGGGGGGCGCAAGTGGTGGTTGAATTGATTAGGGTGATGTATACGCTATGCGCATCACATCCCGAGTTTCTAGTCATCCCACTTATCCCTCCAAGGGGACCATTTAATTTGTTTTGCTTTATTCATGTGTCGTCGTAATATTCATACACCTAGATCTGTCGCTCTCATTTTTCTGTTTTTGGACATTTTGCGTGATAGACTTTCTTTTCTTCGTCTTATGGGCATGCATGACTAGATTAGATTAGATTAGACTAGACTTTATTTTGTGGTCGATCAGTGTTATCCAAGTATCTTCTATAGTAATTTTTTGTAATTTAGAGGCTGACATCACTTTAGTAATTTTTTGTCACCTTTGATTTTTTTTCTTCCTTTATAATTTTAGATATATTATTATTTATTTATTTATTATTTAATTCTCTAAATTTAATAAAATTTTAATTTTATCACACATAATTTATATACACAACGTGTGTATCACGCGTGCTAGTACAATGTAAAAGATTAAGTTTAGTCATATTTTCATGTGCACTAATATTTGTATATTAAATACCATGTTAATATGGACATAATATTTGTATATGGGTCAAATTCAAAATACAAAAGTAGTCTTCTTAGTAATTATCCTATTTGTTAATTTTAAAACTTAAATAAATTTAAATTAACTCTAAAACGCAAAATTTTATAAATTGACTTAAAAAATAAAATATATTTATAATTTTAAAAGAAATTGACTTATTATTACACTCTCTTTTCTAACCGAAATTCATGCCGAATAGACACATTAGGAGATTGCCCCTGACCATGCATTTATTTACAAGCTATGCCTCGGCCTGGTCGCCATACTATGTTATCAAAACATCACTTAATCGTAGAAAGAAAAAAAAAGAAATAGTCATATAAAAGCGTAATGATGGAGCAATATAAATATAAATATATATAAGCATGATGTATACTATGTATTTGTTATGAATATTTATAAAATATATATTATTTATATTATTAAAAATAAAAAGATATAGTTAAAATTAAAATTTAAAAATCGACGTCCACTATTATTAATAACAGACGTTTATAAAATTTTAAAACGTCTGTTACTAATAATACTTTTGATTTAATATTTAAGATTTGCTTTTTTGATTGACGTTCACTGCTATTAATAACGGACGTTTTATTTTATTTTTAAATGTCTGTTACAATAGTAGCATACTCGATTTAATCTTAGCCGTTTTTTTTATTATTTTCAATGGTATATATAGTGTTTGTCTATTTTTACTCATTCACCATATATATATTTGTAATTAATGTATTATTATTATTATTAAGAATTAATATTTTTATAAGATTTTATTTATATAAAATAAATTCTATTTATTATTACTATGAAAAGAGTCATATAAAGATATTAATTTTTATGATAAAAATATGAGTTCCCTTATTATTGTGAAATAGATGGAATATACAATTGTCTCTGATTGTAAGAACATTTGTTAGTACTAGTAGTTACGTGTAGTTGGGGAGGAAGGTTAGACGCATAAATAATTTGATCAAGTCATGAGAGAGACACAGACAGAAACGAAAGGATGGATGGATTGATGCCTTTTTTAGAAACAATAAGGTTGACTAAGTTCCGATGTTCCGACGATCTCCACGTGGGTCTGACACCAAAACGTGTACGTTCCGGATCCCTTCTGGAGTAGTATATATTACGTTCGTTACGTATGCATGCTCCTTTGACCGCACGTGACTTCACCCTTCCTCGCTCAACAAAATTAAGCACCGCGCGCTTCACGCCGCCGTATGTGTTAATTTTGTGTTTGTTACTTTGACATAAAGTCATAGCTTAATGCTTTATATGGCATTTGAAACCTAGCTTGGACAATTAATTAATTTTTTGGTACAAATTCAAACCGACATACGACTGACTATATGGGGCTTTGAGATATATAGCTTGGGACAACAAACACGACATGAGAGTGAAAATGACTAGAGGTTACGGTTCCTTGGTCTCTCCATACTCCTGTAATTATACAAGAGTGTCTTAGAGGGGTCAATTTAATTAGAATTTTTAAGAATTTATAAAAAAAATAATTAAAGTTTAGCTGTATTTAATTAAGATATTTAAAGAGTTTATAAAAATTTAGTGATATTCAATTATAACTTTTGTAATGTTTTTAAAAGTTATGTGGTATTGAATTGAGACTTTTATAAAATCTATAAAAATATTTTGATATTCAAAAAATCAAAAAAAAAATCAATTTCTATCAAATAGTAGAGTTTGATAAATTTTTAAAAATACTAACTCATATCTAAAGTCTGGCCTCATGTTCAAAAACTTTCAAAAACTTCTAAATATTTGAAAAATAGAAAAAATGAACAAATGTGATAAGTGAGAAAAAAGAACGCTCTAACCCTTCACATACATAAAAGACTCCACTCTTAATCTACTCTATCATCAGCTTAGTCACAATCTTATATTGAGAATCTCACCTACATACATGTATTATCATTATTATTTTTTTCTTAACCTCACCTACATGCATCTTGAGAATCTCACCTATATACATGCATGTATTATTTGAAAATTTTTTTCTTGGTCATTCATAATTCAAATAATTAGAGTTTAAAAGTATTTTATTTTTTAAATAAAATTAAATAAACAAATAAAAATATAAGAATATATAACATCTAATAGTTGATACCCTTATAATTGAAAATATACTTGGACTTATTTACATATATTTAGATATATAAAAAATTTAAGTATAAGTATAACGTAATATGAATTTTTCTAACAATTTATTTAGAATAATTTAATTTGAATATATATATATATATATATATATATATATATATATATATATATTAATACTCGTTATATTAAAAATGTAATAGTTGCATAATTATAGACTCAATTTCCTATCAAAACTTGTGTTTTTATTTAAAAGCATAAAAATATACATAAAATTTGTAAGAGCATTAAATCAATGTTTAATATATATATATAAAAATTTAATAGTTTACTCTTATATAAATAGTATTATAATAGAATCTTTCCAAGATTTGTATGTTATTTAGTATCAAATTAAAATATATGAATTATACATTTCCTTGAAAAATTATTAATTACTCAATATTAAGATATTACTTAATTACCTTTTTAATTAAATATAGGATTTTCTAAATAATTCTATTTAGAAAATTTTAGTGAGAAATTAAATTATTTAATACTATTTCATTTTAATAGAATTTTTTAAAAAAACTCTGAGTATCCAAATTTATCATAAAATGAGTAGAATATTATAAAGGCTTTTAACATATATAAAATATTGTGCCACAAGAATTCAATGAAATAATGAGATTTTCTCTAGTTCTTGAAAAAAAAGCAAGATGTTGTACACATGGGTTAATTGATATATTCAAAAATCTACCAAAATTTTGACAAAATACCTATAAAAGTCTGTAACTTATTTCATGGAATTTTTAAAAGTCATTAAAAGTTAATTTTATAAAGTCTTTAAAAGTATTTAAAAGTTATTAAAATTTACGAAGTTTATAAAAGTCTGTCACTTAAAAAAAATATTTAAAAGTCTTAATTGAATAAACCCCTTAGTGTCTATCTAGATTACCTCTTTCATATATATATTCATTCGGTTAACTGCATCTGGTTTTATATGACGTAATAGTTTACTTATAATTAGTTTAATCTATTAATATAAAATACATAAATCTTTAAACACAAAGATAATAATAAATTCTTCACAAAAAAAAAACACAAACTTTAATTGCTGACTAAATTGCTTTAAACACTTTTTTCTGACTTAAAACAATGTCATTAAGCATAATCAGGTGCTCAAAAAAATAATACTCATCCAAAACTTCTATTTGAAATATTATAGGCCCTAAGCGTTTTTTTTTAATCAAAACTTACTTCCGAGACATGTATTGCTAAGGGTGAACATAATGCGATTTAAAATTTAAAATACATATAAAATTGTTTAGGTGCAATGGACATATATTAAAATCCCACATGAAAGGTTTGGAAAATCAAAAATCGCACGTCAAAACGCTTGTGATTGATGTAGTACGATTTCGTTTGGTGTAATTTTGGTTTTAAAATTAATTAAGCATATACAAAAAAATTAGAACTGAAAGAATACAAAAATCGAAAGAATCACCTCATTTAATGTGCGGATGAACATTTAATATTTAAGGTTTAACTTTTTGATCAACGTTAATTGCTCTTAGTAATGGACGCTTTAATTTTTTTTTAAATATCCGTTACAATAATAGCAGACTCGATTTAATCATAACCGTTACTTTTTATTTTTAATAGTATATATAGTATTTGTCCATTTTTGATCATTCACCATATATATATTTATAATTAATGTATTATTATTATTATTATTAAAAATTGATATTTTTATAAAATTTTAATCACATAAAATAAAATTTATATGAAAAGAGTTATATAAAAATATCTATTACCATGATAAAAGTATCAATTTCCTTATTATTGTGAAATAGATGGAATATATTATTGTGGAATATACAATTGTGAGAACATTTGTTGGTACTAGTAGTTTCGTGTAGTTGGGGAGGAGGGTTAGACGAATAAATAATTTGATCAAGTCATGAGAGAGACACAGACAGAAACGAAAGGATGGATGGATAGATGCCTTTTTTAGAAACAATAAGGTTGACCAAGTTCCGATGTTCCGACATCTCCACGTGGGTCTGACACCAAAACGTGTACGTTCCGGATCCCTTCTGGAGTAGTATATAATACGTTCGTTACATATGCATGCTCCTTTGACCGCACGTGACTTCACGCTTCCTCCTCACTGCTCTTGTACTGCTCTTCATTTACTTGCAGCAATTAATTCCACTAATAACAATACAGCACTGCTGGTAGCAGCAGTCGTAGTAACTACGTAAAAACTGTTTCTCAACATTTGTCGCAGCTTTGGCTCCTCAATTCTAATTCCCATGTAAAAACTGCTCATACTTATTTTATACATAGTTTCACAAAAATAATCCCATAATTTATAAATTTCACGTATATTTTCTTTATTATATATATTCTAAAACATTATCTCAATTTTATAAAAAGAAAAAAAAATTATTTGAGTTTGATTTTTTAATTAAATTGTGATGCAATTTTTTTTATGCAATACCTTATTTTCAAAACATAAAAAGATATCACGTACAAAATACAACAAACTTACAAAATAATTAAGAGTTTTATTCGAACATTCGCCAAAAAACCTAACACCCCTAACCCTAACCATATTCATTTAAATACCCTAGTTGTGAATATTATATCTGTTTATTAATTTTTCTTTCTTTCTTAATTTATAAGGAATTTGTAGTCACTATCATGCGGATGTGTAAATATTGAACTTCACAAAAATTAACCACCGCATGCTTCACGCCGCCGTATATGTTAATTTTGTGTTTGTTGTTTTGACAGATAGTCATAGGCTCATAGCTTAATGCTTTATATGGCATTTGAAATCGGGTGATTTTATACTTACCTTTAGAATGTATTTATAAATTTTATCCTCGTAAAAGATAAAAAAACGTAACTCTATCTTATTTGTAAAATATAAATAAAATAAAGTCATATTCTTTCGTCTTTTTTACGAATAAAATTAATGAATATTTTTTTTTAAATAAATCTAAAACTTTCCTTTAAAACCTAACTTGGACAATTAATTAATTTTTTGGTGCAAATTCAAACTGACATACGACTATATGAGGCTTTGAGATATATAGCTAGGGACAACAAACACGAAATGAGAGTGAAAATGACCAGAGGTTACGGTTCCTTGGTCTCTCCCTACTCCTATAATTATACAAGAGTGTCCTAGTGTCTATCTAGATTACCTCTTTTATATATATATTCATTCAGTTAACTGCATCTGGTTTTATATGACGTAATAGTTTACTTATAATTAGTTTAATCTATTAATATAAAATACATAAAATCTTTAAACACAAAGATAATAATAAATTCTTCAAAAAACAAAACACAAATTTTAATTGCTGACTAAATTGCTTTAAACACTTTTTCGGACTTAAAAAAACAATGTCATTAAGCATAATCAGGTGCTCAAATAAATAAAACTCCTCCATAACTTTTATTTGAAATATTATAGGCCCATAGCGTTTTTTTTAATCAAAAGTTACTTCCGAGACATGTATTGGTAGGGGTGAATATAGTGCGATTTAAAACTTAAATTGTGCATAAAACTGTTTAGATGCAGTTTAACAAATTTAAAATCGCACATGAAAGGTTTGACAAATCAAAAATCGCACATAAAACCACTTATAATTGGTGTAGTGCGGTTTTGTTTGGTGCGATTTCGGTTTTAAAACCAATTGAGTATATACAAAAAATTAAGACTGAAACAATACAAACATCGAAAGAATCACATAATTTTCAAGTGCAGACAAATATGTGTAAAAAATATTAAATTAGATACTTAAGAAGAAGTAAAGTAATACTATGGTGGATAGTTGTTTATAACTTAAAAATAGATAGTGTAGTGCTTATATAAGAAAATCATCACTATTGAATTTATTCATCTTCATCCACTTTATAATGAAACTCTGTAATTGCAAAAAATATCACTAACAATTAAACAATAAAAAACTTGATTAGTTAGCAAAATTCACAATTAAAAATTTTCAAAGTTACAATTAATAGTCATATGAGAGATAACTATAGAAGTTAATGTTATGCTAACAAAAAACAAAAGAAAAATATAATAAACAACATGTAATTAAAAAACTAAAACAAAAAAAAACAAACTAAAACGACATCGTTTTGGCCATTATTAGTGCGGTGTAATTTTTTACAGTGCGGTGAATCTCAAAGGTGAATCTCAAAAACTGAAAACCAAATCGCAAATGCGATTTTTCAAACTTTCAAAAAATCGTCATATATGCTGAAACTTTTGGTACAATTTAGTACGATTTTAAGTGTAAATTCGGGATCAATTTTGATTTTTTGCTCACTCTTATCTATCGTTTCAACTGTTGAGAAGCAGCAAAGCAGAGGTAGGTTTTTGGTATAGTTAAAAGACCTAACATTGCAAGACGCCCATGCGCTTAAAGAGAAACACAAGTTTTCCTTGATATTACTGTGAAAAATGAAACATTTTAAATGAAAAAACAAAAAAAGAAGAGGAAGAGGAATTTATACCTGTCTGGCTGTCTTGGTGTGTTGGTAATTGTTATTTACGGCACATCGGTGCTTCCTCAAAACTCTCATCTTTCACTCCCAAAGAAGAATAAAAACAGCTTAAATTGGATTGTAGACCAGACCTGATCATTCATTAGGCGCGTGGCTGTGTAGAATTGATAACAGTTCAGGAATTGATATATTCCTTTCTTCTCTCTCCCTTTTCCTTCTATTTTTCTTCTCTTAGCTTGATTTCTTTCTTTCTTTCTCATATCACTACTCTCTAGTGACAAATAGAGAAAATTATTTGTTCTTGTATTATATCCATCGATCGCTTTCATTCTTGACATCTTCATTAGCTAGCTGATCAACGACTTCTTATTTTGCTTCTCAACATCATCTGTACGTACGCTCGCTCGCTCGCTACTTGGATATATATGGTAAGAATAATTATACTGTACTACAAAATTTAAAACTTGTATAGATCTTTAGCTTGGGATTCTGAATTTTTATGCAAATTAATGTTCGTCCTCTTAAAATGAATAGTTCAATCCATGTTGTAGCTTTACTTTATACTAGTTAATAACTACTAAGACTATAAAAGAAAAGAAGCTGCAAGATTTCTCAAGGTTTGACTAGGATGATAGTGTGAAAGTAAAATTATGTAATGCAACGGATCGATCGTAGTCCCATCAAATCCTCTTGGATTCTAGTCATTAATTAATTTAATTTACTCTTCCTTTGGATCTGAAATATTTCTTCACATCTTTTTGCTAAATATTAATTTTGGGTTTGAAGTCGGGGTGTGTGTGGAAGCTGCCCGCAACTTGAGTAGTACAGTGTAGATTGGAAGTTATAATTTGATTCATCCTCACGATGTAACCCGAATTGTTTGTTACATACAGGTGGTTACGAGTTCATCTTTCTTTTAGCTCAAGAGAAAGTAAGCTGCCAAAAAACAAGTGGTGGGAAATAAAGGATAGATGATGTGCAGTGGTTATGGCAGGTTACGGAAGTAGTTCTCGCCACATTCACCAGCTCCTCCCATCTGATCTCCACCGCCCTCCGTCAGATTCCAACGACGACGACCATATAGATGATGATCACAAGGTCCAACTCGATGTTACCACCACCACCAACAGCTCTGGCGGTCCAACCCCCTCAAACCGCCGCCCGCGAGGCCGCCCACCGGGCTCCAAGAACAAGCCCAAGCCCCCAATAATTGTCACACGCAACAGCCCAAACGCGCTCCGATCTCACGTTTTTGAAATATCGGGAGGCGCTGATGTCATGGAAAGCGTCTCCATTTATGCGAGGCGAATGGGGAGGGGAGTTTCTGTGCTGAGCGGTAGCGGCGCGGTTTCTAATGTTAACCTTCGCCAGCCTGCGGCTCCATCCGGGAGCGTTGTCACACTGCACGGCAGGTTCGAGATGCTTTCGCTGTCGGGGACGGTTCTGCCACCACCGGCACCTCCCGGTGCTGGTGGGCTGTCGATATTCTTGTCGGGTGGACAAGGACAGGTGGTTGGAGGGAGTGTGGTGGGACCCTTGATGGCTTCGGGTCCTGTGGTTTTGGTGGCGGCGTCTTTTGCGAATGCGGTGCTTGAGAGGTTACCGTTGGAGGATCAAGCGGAGGAGGGTACTAGTGCTGCAGCTGCTGCTCCTCCCAGTCATGTGCCGCAGGTTCAGTCTGGTGCGTCGCAGTCTTCCAGTGTGACTGGAGGTGGCGGCGGTGGTACTCTCTTTAATGTGGGATCAGCTGGCAATGTGGGTCATCCTAATTATCCATTTTCTGTGGATTTGTTTGGATGGGACGGAAGTAGTACTGCAGCAAGGCCTCCATTTTGAATTATATATACACATATGGTACTTGTGAGCAAAAGAGGGCAAGTTTTTTCAGAATGCTTTTTGTGATTGATATATATATATATATATATATATATATATATATATATATATATATATCAATTAGGGTTTAGCTCATTTGAATTCC
Organism: Hedera helix; assembly: GCA_947179155.2. Taxonomy (NCBI): domain Eukaryota; kingdom Viridiplantae; phylum Streptophyta; class Magnoliopsida; order Apiales; family Araliaceae; genus Hedera; species Hedera helix. The sequence goes on along the minus strand of OX359268.1, from coordinate 53,838,580 downwards.
CTAGGCTTTATTGGTTCACGGAGGAGAATACTAATTTGAGGAGAGATACAAGTAAAATTTATGAAGGAAGGTAGCTAGCTTTTGATCGAGTGACAGAATTGGAAACCTATCAACTGATCATAATTTGGAGGAGGAGAAGGATAAGAAGTATTAGATAAGGACGGATATATATGGCTAGTTAAAGATTGATGAAGTTGTTATGATGATGTGCATGTTTTGAGTTGAAGATCGATGGATGAGGATCAAATACAAACCTAATTTGGCGGAATATATATTACTTAACAAGGTCAGTGATCGGCTTCAACTTTAATTTTGTACATATTACTTTGACGTAGTTCTCCTTAATTTGATTTATATATCCCTTTCTCCTCTTCTCTCCCTTATAATTGGGTAGATCCATGTAATTGATCATATGGGAGTCTACTATTATGCGACGACCGGTGCATCTAATTTTGCATATCTATCTCCTAATTGCAGCAGCTGCTAAGTGTGTTTTTTTCCATCCTATAATGTGTTTTTTTCCCCTTTAATTATTTTCTTTAGTGAATATAGAAGATCATATCGATCACTTTCGAGTTCATGAAGGGTTCTTTTTTAACAATTCCCCAAGTGCTAGATTATCATTAATAATTTATATATTCATATAATTGTTCGTTTGATTGTGTCATGTTCTTTATATAAACCCAAATGTGACTATGTAGCATTAACATTATTATTTATTAATTAAAATTTACACAAGTAAAAATGCTAAATACACAAAATCCTCATCACATGAATAGTAAATGCGATATGCTCTTAGGACTCTAGCTAATTAAGCTATATTACAACAATATATATTAAGTCCCCTATCTAAAGACAATAGACGTTAGCTAAAACTTTTTGTTAAACTAAATGCGTACCCTTTTTTTCAAAAAATAAAATATTTATCTTGTAAATAGAACATGTGATCTTACATTATAAGTATTTTGGAACGAAGTCCTCTTTAACATGGACTGAGAAATTTAGGACATTGATTTGACACTCTCTCAAAGGTCTAAACTATGAAATTCTGAATCTTAATTATAAATTAATGTCTCATGCACATCTTTCTTGTAATTGAAGTGTTTCAGTGGTGTCATGTTGTCAAACACAGATATGTACAAAACACACTCAATTTTATTTTATTATTTGTTGAGACAATACACTCTCAATTAATTAAATAAATATGTGCCTCTTAATATGCATCTATAAAAATAATGCATGTTAATGATATTTTGTAAGTATAATGGTTTTGGGGTCAATAATGATCATCCTGCCCAAACTGCAGCATCAAAGTCAAATATGACATTTTTTTTGTTTTTTGTAGAACGAATGAGTATAAATATAGCTAGCTACTCACACACGGGGTAACTTTTTAACTTGGTCCGAAACATATTATGCTGACGAGAGGGGTAGGTCTTACCAAATTCACAATAGAGTGCAGGGAAACTCAGCTTCGTGGTGGATCAGTGGAACGTACTGAGTTCTCAAAAAGCTAGCAGCATGTATTCCACATGAAGTAATTGCTGTCCTGGACCATTTAAGCCACTTAGCTCTTTGGCAAATGTATTGATGCATCATCCAAGTGTGTGCACGGACTTGCTGCAGCCAAAAAATAACACATGACAAAATATAAACCTCAAGTCAAATTAAAACAATCCCAAGGAGTTTTACAGCTACTACAGTGTCACTAGTTCTACAATGAAGCCATTGGTGGGGCAGCCTAAGCCGAAAAAGCCTCCTTACCATCTGCCTAAAAACTTCCAACTATCTGGATTAGAAGGACCTATATAAACTTTTGATTTAATTATTGGACTGCTCAAAAAGCACACGCACAAAGAGCCATACATGCAGGCTAACAACAGCAGATGTCTAAAGCGAATAAATTCTTGAGGTAAGCTTGACCACCTGAAAACCATAATCAGAGGTTAACTTCGAACATTAATAGAGATGGATCACAACCTAGTGCATGCATCCCCGGTAATACAGGGTATTCAGAGGAGCCAAGTGGATACAAACCAAGCAGTTTGCATGCTTCCAAACTGATGGGATCCGGCAGATATTTTTGGAGACGGCCTCAATGGAGAACAGCATGCTGCTGCTTGCTGATGTTTTTGAACTCGAATTTGCTAGACAACTTAAACTATATTTGTGCCAGAAACTTCCTTACAACCAAAAATAAATATATATAGAGTCAGAAGGATCTTTTTAAAGGCTGTGATACCACATGGATTGTCGAGCTGCTCAGGTTGACCTGTTATGACAAGACGCCCTGCTGGATCTGATTGTACTCGAACCTGAATCCACCAAGAAACAAGACCAAGTATATTTATTAGAGATGTCTTAAATCTAATCGCAATACAAGTACATGAAGTAACACAATGTATTATAACTGTGTAGCAAGTTCATCATCATCATCTACCATAGTGCTTACAGACATAAAACTGGATTTCATTGAAGATTCTTAGTCATTCAAATACTCTTAACAATTTGGATCATGCATATGTGTATTTCTATGTGTGTGCAGATACAACAAAAAACAGGAGGACCCAGATAACCCATGACAAAGTATGAGTATCAACAAGGTTTAGTGCAAAATACAGGAAATGACCGAGGAAATGGCCGAGTGAAGCCTATAATATGTGGAATATATTGTCTTTCTTCAAAGAGAAGCTGAGATAATCACTTCCTCGCGCAAAAGCCCCGGGACTAGAGCATAGACTTCAAAACAATCTTTCTGATTAAAGGCATCTTAGTTTGTCAGAATTTTAATGGAAGAAACTTAACCATGAGATGATTATAATTTATAAGATTCTAACAAACTTACACTTTCTCGTACATTGATCTTCACCCAATCAGCAGGAGGGCCAACATCAACTACTGTAGTGGCCAGTCTAGAAACAAAATGCAATTTAGCAGTTTTCTGCATGCTGGGGGAGAACATAAAGAGGAAGGGAAGAAGAAGGGCTCCTTAATTCATTTCAGTCGGGAAGAAAATAAAAATAAGAACAAGTAGCCTAGTTTTTAGCATTGTTCACCAATACTGGAAGATTGGAACAACAACCATCACAATTGTCAGGCTAATTACGTAATATCTCAGAATATCACATTCTGAAGCAAAGACAATTCGTAGGAGACAAGGTATCCATGTCTAACTAAATGTTAGTTATGGACAAAGATGTCAAGGAAAAAAAAACAGAATTAACATTTAGCACATTGCCGAAAAGCATCAACGTTCACCAGATACAAGAAATCGCAGCTGTGAGAAGGAAAGCCAGCTAGGGATGAAGGATACACATACATGTAAGATGTAGATACACATCACTTATAACAATACAGTTTTAGTATAAAAAAATAATGATAAGCAGAACAGTTGTAGTAGGATACAATAAGGATTAAACTTTTTCTCGGATATAAATAAATTTGAAAAATCAATCAATTTAAAATAGTTTTATAATGCAAAGAACGTAACTACATGTACTACAGGAATAAGTAAAATTTGTTGTATCCTCCCGAGTTTTTTCTGTGTGGTGCCATAACACTTATGTTCAAATCTGTTGTTATGGCCTATACTGTTACCTAAACATATCAAGAAGCCTTCAAAGACTTTAAACAGATGGAAATAGTTGTATAATGGGAAGTACATAACCACAAGAGTTTTAAAAGGTGTCCTTAACTTGACTAAAGTACCTGAATTTTGAAAGTTAATTGTAGTTGACTTGTTCAAAAATACAAAACCAACATTTGCTACAAATTAAGAAATAGTTACTTGGAAAAGAAGAGCAGAGAAGATATCTTGATCTAGGCCAGCAAACAGCTGCAGTAATATCACACATTACACGTAACAAGGAAAATCAAATTTATTAGAGCACTTGTATTACAGGGAATCACCAGATTAAACTTGTGTCTCCAGTTTACATAACCGCCGAAGCCGAAACCTTCCTAAATAAAATTAGTAGTCCAGTGAGCATATGTATGCATTTGGACCTCCAAAGTGGGTAAAGAGGTACGTGTTTAGTTGTAGGTATGCATACAGGGACACCCGTCATATACATAAAAATACAAAATGGTGCTCCCAAGAACAAGCTAAATTAGGAGTTTAGTCCTGTGCTGCTGAGTCAATGGGAGGGAGGAGGAAGGAGGAAGGAGGAATCCAAGTTGATAAACTTTGCACCGCCTCTCAAAGCTGCTGAAAAGCATTTTTCATTCCAGTAGTGATTTATCTAACTTCTAACTTTGAAGAAAAAGGATCTAGATAGTAACAAAGATACACCTGTTATTGGTGAAGCCTGATTCGAACTTTTAATTCAGAGGTTATTGTAAAACTACTCAAAAGGTAACTGAGCCCGTACTTTCAGGTGAATTAGGGTTACTTATATTGTGTTATATAATGAGGGATACTGCAATGTAATATATTATGTACGAATTTTCTAAGAGATAGTGAAATTGTTAACCGTCAACCGAGTACTAGACTAAACATTTTAGGTGAACCAAGTAAATTGTCTTGTTTTCTCGATCTTTCTTTGTTCTTCTCTAACACCGCCTACAAAAATAGTAGTTGGTACTCTCATAGTGTACTAATATCAAAATCCAATTTCTCAAAAAAGAAACTGGCAATAGATCAAGAATTCAAGATATGACTTAGACCTAACTGCTTAGATGTATTAGTTCGTGCAGCTTTCACGGAATGCTAATTCTCCACTTTGCTCGGTCTCTTGTGTTTGAGAGAACCCGAGTCAAAGGCAAACTTTAAGCTCAGAATGAATACACGAAGAATTGTACCAATAGATTAGGAAAGCAATCCTGAATGCACCAAGCAACATAATATAATAATCATAATACTTTTAGGGAAGTGATATTCTACAAGTAAAATTGACTTTTTCACAAATTCCTTTGTCACATGAGTGTGGGACTCACTAATCATGTGAAGACCTTGTGAAAAAATCAATTTTACTAGTGAAAAAATCAATCCCTTATTTTTAACCTTGTTGATAAGATTTTAAAGTTAGAAAGAGAAAAAATGAAACGCTTTCAAATGAGAATACATGTTGATACTGAATTCATGATTGATAATGCTTAGATTTTGAAAGGCATTGATCTAAGAAGCATACTGATGCTTTCGAGATTTTTTTTCACGCTTGTTCAAGTTCTTGTCCTACAAAAACAGTAAAATATGAATATGTATGAATGAAATTAAATCACAGATTTGAGGAAGGTTTTGAATCTCAGCAGACCTTGATGATTGGCTCCCCAACCTCACCGTAGGCATAGTGACACTGGGCATGCCAACCCTGCATAGCACGAGCTGCAGCATCTCTCCTCGCACTACCTGAACCTGGAGTCTGATAACCATTTGCCAGTGAACATGATTCAAAAATTTAATTCGTAGACATAGAAACGAAGATTTCCAGCCGCCAATCAACCTACTTAACAGTAACGTACCTGACTAGGCAGAGCCATTGTCTCATAAATCACAAGTCACACTGAACAATAGATTTCTTTTCAAGCTATTGCAGATCCTTCGATTATGAACACATGATTACATCAAAAAAAGGCTATGTAGGAAAATATGTGAACTCCCCACCCAAGGCACTCAAAAAACTGAAATATAAGCTCACCTCATTTTCAACCGTTACAGGATCAGGTATAACTGCAAGAGCGAGTTCAAGTTCACCATTTTGCAACTTATGTCTTTCATATTCCAAAAGTGCCTTCACAAGTAAAAAAGAATCAAGGACAAGAAATACGAAAACTTTATTGCATATTGATGACGGACGGTAGCCATTGATAGAGATTAAATCTAATACTGTATCACCCTAAAGCAACCACTGGAAGCGAGTGCTACAATGATTGGTAGAGCTACGGAAGGATTAGAATGTAAACACGTGATCTAAGATTACCACCTATTTTTTGGTCATCCAGATACCCACCTCGTGTGGGCATCTTGACACTTTAACGGATATGTGTGATTACCAGGAATGTAAGATTAACGATGTACCAAAAACGACTTGCAAAGATGAACGACGCATATTATTGGAAATCTAAGAAGACCGCTTACGATGACTTGTATCAAACAGCCCCAAGTATAATGCATGTTGATATGGGTGCCTTCTCTTCCTCTATCTACTATTAAATTCAGTATTACACCGATACTGAAACGCAATCCTTCTAAGCCTAGAAATCCCAATTTAAAAAGCCAAGACATTTTCTCCAACAAAGACCGAGTCCTCGTAAACGTAGAAAAGAGAAAACATGTAAAAACCTACCACTGATGATGCCAAAGAGTCTCCTTTAGGCCAATTAATCCCCGATTCCTAGTGAATTTTCACATAATTTACAGAGCTAATTCCCAATATCTAGACAAACTTTGAGGCACAAAACCCTTGCTGCTCATAATGGAACCACAAAATCCTTCAGTTCTGGTTTGTCAAGGATAGCTTCAATGCTTGTTTTTAAATCATTTAACAATTTTTCTACAATAGAAAAGTACAACTCAATTCATATATGAATAAGAAAGATGTTACTTCTTTCTTTCTGTTTTTATAAGTTAAAAATTGTTACTTCAAGGGTTTCATAAGTAGCAGTTGAGAATTTTATTTTTATTTTTTTGATAGAAAATGAAGATTTTACTAGTAAAAAGAGATTACAGAATGATGAGCGGATGATGTGAAATCCTCCTAAACTAGAAAAATGAAAGCAGAAATCCCTTAGAAGAGGACATCCCTCCAGTCCCTATGCAAATCTGAACACAAAATCCCACCAAAAGCACCAATCACAGAAGACCACAAAGTAGCCACAAAGATAACCCTGCAAAGGAGATGAGAAAACATAAATTGGTAGCTTAAAACATGAGAATTCCTGTCTGACCAAATAACAAACAACCACATCACCAGAGGACCTTATCATATCTCTTCTAACCAAATCCCTAAAACCTGGATAATAATGTTGCTTCATTTCAATTTTTAAATCAATTTTTTTGAAATTTTTTTGTGTTTGCTGCAAGAAAACTCTAGATGCCTAGTAAGGGAAAATCATTCTCCAAAGCAAAGTAGCGCAAGACAAAATAATGAGAGCAATAGCACTCATATAGCAAATGAGATGTGAACAATCAGATTAGAGGATAGAGGGTTCACAAATATGTCAGAAAGGTTTCAAATAGTTTTACATGTACCAAGACTTCTCAGCATTAAAGCTTTCATCCAACTGATCAAAGGATTAAAACCAGATGCCCAATAATTAAAATTTCTTATTAGGCTATAGCACACAATGTAGAACATCAAAATTCATACAAGTATAGAAGGGGTGAAATTTTTTTACAGCACTACCTTCTCATAAAAAATGCAGAATGTCCAAGATACACTTGTGCAGGTCCTGAAAGAGAGAGAGAGAGTCACAACTTAATGACATAATTAAGTGAACAGATTAGCCTTCAAATATGATGAACCACAAAACCAATTTAGGCATGGATAGGCTTGCTTAACTAGCAAACTCTAAAACTTAAAATATAATATTACTATGGTACTCTCTGTCTGTCTCTTTGTGTGTATATATATACACACATACATATATAGTACCTCAAAAGGAAAAACAAAAGAGTCAATAGTAGCATCAGAAAAAAGGGAAGTGCTAAAAATCATCTCTCAAAACAGTGGATTGTTTGCATGTTACAAGAAAAGGACAACAAAGTTCCAAAATGTTACTTATCGAAAGAGGGGAAAATGACATAAAAACGAACAACACACTCTTCTTACTGGGGGGGATGGAAAGATTCTCCTACTTGCCGCCATAACTTGGCTCCCATAACCTGTAAAAAAATACATATCCCAGCATTGGTAAAAAGAATTTAACACAGGAAACAGGACTAAAACAGATATGTACAGGGATCCTGGTAAGAATAACATAATGAAAATATATGTATATGTATAAATATATAACATAATAACCTTTTCAGGTTAACACATTCGGTATTACAATCATAATCTTGTTACTTGAGTATATATTGAACTATTTGTCAGAAATCAACCCATATTCAAGGGGAAATGTGAGAATATAGATGTGTAACCATCAATTTGACTGTATGGCCCTGATCAGCTAAATATCTAAGATAATGTAAATTATAACATCACTCTGATCCTCAAATAGAACAGTAAGTATGCTCAAATCCATTAGCGTCATCTCTTGTTTACTAGTGGATTAGTAAGTAACAATATGTTGATGAGGATTGGTAAGTAACAATATGTTGATTAGGGATAGTTCTACTCATGCATCAAAACACAAATCTTACGCATGATCCAAGCATTTGCTATTTAAGGCACACGCCTAGGCGCAAGGCGCCGCCCCTCTAGGACCTTGTCTTGGCCAAGGGGAGGCGCATGCCTTTTGGGCCTAGGCCTGAGGTGCAAGGAACATTCAAAGCGTACTTTATTGAAGTCATCAAAGACAAAGCTCCGTGCAATATTTTGCCACCTAAATTCCTTTTCTTGTTTTTTTTTTTTTTCATTTTCTCCCCCTTTTTACTCACCTTCTTTTCTTCAAATTTTCTTCATCTCTGTTCTTTTCTTACTTTTTTTCTTTATCACTTTTTATTCTTCCCCTATTTTTTCTCACCCTTTTTCTTCTTCCTCTTTTCTCACCCTTTCCTCTTTATCTTCCCCTGTTTGTCTTCTTTCTTCTATCTAGTGTTTATTCATGTCATATACAATTTATATCCTAACATACTTTAATGTTAAATATGAGTCATATGACACTATATATTTTAATTTTACTTTTAGAGGATGTGCAGTTCACTTTGATGAGGCGCGCGCCTCGCCTTGGCTCTTGGGAGACCTTTGTTCCTTGTTGCACTTATTGCTTTTAATAACTATGGATGCAAGAATACAAATGTGAAACCATTAACTTGCCTTTTTAAGGCTTAATTCCATTAAATATCTTTGATAGTCTATTTTATCATAGCAATCTAATCCGGCAGAACAACAAGAAGCATGTCCTATTCATTAGCTTTATTGTTGTGAATATTGAGGAGGATATTCTTGCTCCCTGATTACATGGTTGGGTTAGGTGTCCCTTTATGAGGTAATCCGAGATCTCTGATTTTTTAAAAATTATGTAGTAGAGCGAGTGGGTAAGAGACCTAATTTTTAGAAAAGGCCTTACTTCCCTCTATGTACGGTAACATTTATTTAGGCCTGTCTAGCAAGTATTAAACTTTATTATTTTTCATTGTTTAAAATCTCGATAAGGGTGACTAAGTAGCTTGAGCACATTATGTTAAGTTTTCGCGGGTTGGGGATAGTGAAGGAGTTTAGGACGTGAAAACCTGGTAGCTAAGAAAATGTCTTTGTGGGCAAACGGTCGTATTGCTTTCTTTTGGAACCCGACCCTCTTTGGCATCAAGTGATTAGAAGCAAGTATGATTTTCAAGACAACAGGTTGGATGCGAATTCATATCCTTCTTCTATACTTCACCGGTCCTTGGAAGTTCATCCCCCAACTGAACAATTACTTGTTCAACTTCAAGTTAGTAATGACATGCATATCTAATTTTGCATATGTAATTTGATGGGATTATCTAGGGTCGAGGTTCTCCTTTTTTATAACTTTTCTTCGTAATTATTACCACTTGTCTGAGTACAATTCTCCCTTTTTAAGTTTTATATGTGGAAGAGTGAGGTTCTTGGATTTTCTAATTTTTCTGCGATTTAAATTACAAGCAAACTAAGCAATTTTTTTTATTTCATCTTTTCAATTTAGCTTATATTTCTCAATGCGTGTTTGGTGTTATAATCCCTAGGAAATCTTATCATTTCGATTTTATTCACTTACTATGTTATCGCCCAATGCGAAATTTACCTCTAACTCTCATTAGATTGGCAAACATTCCCTTCAAATTACTACCTTCGTCTTAGGATACATGTCCCAATTTAACATTTATTGTCGAATTAACTATTTTTAAAATCAATGAATTTTATTATTCTACTAAATATAAGCGAAGAGAATATAACCATAATAAATTACAATAAAAATACTACTAACTTCAAGGTTCATGATTTCGAGAATTTAAAGAAACATGCTTAATTATTAATTTAAAAATGGTGAATTTGACAATAAGTCAAATAAGGACATGTATCTATGGGTGGAAAGAGTAATACTTTTGTTTGGTCTTCAACTCTTGGTCCGCTCAATAACAATGACATGTCAGAGACATAGGCATTACAAATCTTTATGCAAAATTGTGTTATATGTATGCAAGAAAAAGAGTCTCATTCTCATATCTTTATTCACTATCTGTCTCTTAGAGGTTGTGGTGTTTTTTATTTGGCGTATTGGGTAAATATTAAATTTGTCCCTCTTCATATATTTTCTCTCATGCGTGATAGTGGGAAGCATAGGATTTGGATCGAGAGGAATATTATGATTATATGTGGTCGGTAATGAATAAGGTTGTAAATGAGTTAAATCGATCCGGGTTCTAAGCTGCTCGGATTCAACTCGTAAGATTAAATTCCTACTCAAATTCGACACAAATTCAAACTATATTTGAAAAACTTTACTCAGATTCGACTCAACTCAAATTTTCATTACTCGAGTTCAATCCGACTTGAATCGAATTATATTCAAACTACTCGCGAATTTCAAATTCAAACTCAAATTCAAGTCTCCACATAGTAATGAGCTTTATAATACATATAACTATTAATTGAACTTATTATTTTACTTAAAAATAAGAAAATATAATTATAATTATACTTTAAAAATACAAAATTATAAATAAAATTATAAATAAAATAAAAAAATAATAACTAATTATTCAAATTTTGTTTAATTGTGTATATATTATAAGAGAATGTATCGAGTATCTATTCGAATATGTATGAATCGAGTATGTATCGAATCATGATTAAAAATTCGAGTAGTTTGAATCCTAAACGAGTCGAACATAACCTTACTCAAATTCTACTCATACTTTTTATTTGAACTATTTTGTGTGTTCAGATTTGGATCATATTATTAATGAATTCGAGTCTCACTCATATTTTTTCAAGTCTGAACCGTTTGGTTCGATTTTTTGCCTTAGCAATGAATATCGATTTACCTCGAATAAAGTCTCTTTTTGTTTCTCTTGGCACATGCATAGTGAGCAGTTAGAGGAACTTCTTTACTAAATCTTCATAGGATAGGCGGTCAGACCTTCAGTAATGCCTAATTTTTTCCACTCATTTGTTCTTTGCTTTCTTTCACGAGGGATTCTTGCTCTCGACATTAAAAATAAATCATTAGCTTCATTGTACTCTTGCCTACAACGTATCTTACATATAAAGTTCCTAATCGAGTTGTGAGGAAACATGCTCGAAATCAAGCTCACTCCAATATCCTTCTGGAAACATTTGACTCGCATAACGGTCTGTATAAACCTCATTTGTACTATAATCGTCACATTTACAATTATGTCGTATAAACTGCAAATTAAGTAACTCATACTAAATCATTCCATCCCACGACACAAATCCTAAAAGGAACATAAAGAAGTGATTATCAATGCATATTTAGAGAGAGAGAGAGACCGAGAGAGAAGTGAAGGAAATAAATACAGAATAAAAGTTGAATATCCTTTTATATCAAGCTCTGCCTTTTAAAAGCTAAGAAGAATTAAAGAAATTACATCAGGAACAAATTAAAGGATATGATTTAAATAAAAATGTGTTTGCAAGTTGCTCAACTATGTTGATTTTTTACTCAATTATATCAAAAATTTGTTAACTAGACCATGTAGTGCAATAATATATATGTTTGACAAATTTTAGCAACTAAATGACAAACATTCTGAATCTGGAACTTTAATACTGTCAATCTAATTCTGTTTAAAAATTAATAATTTAACAAAATTCTAAGTGCACTCCTTTTTACTCTGTACCGAACGACCAATCATTAATAACAAGGGTCAGAACGGAAGTGATGGATAATAAAACCAGAGTTAGAAACCCTAAAAGTAAATAAAAAAAAGGAGAAGACACCTCCATACCCGATCATAGCCACCCAGTCTAGTCACTGATCTGTACAACCTAGCAACCAAGGACCATAAAATTTAGTATTAGCTAACAAAAGGAAGCTACGACACACATTCAAAACGTGAGGATAACTTACTTCTGGCAATTTAATGTCTGGCCATAAAACTTAGGGGGCTTAAAATCCATCGACCGCTCCTTGTAAAAACTCTCTAGTTCCTTCATGAATGTGTCTTGATCCTCTGGTGTCCCAGTTTCCCCCTCCTCAGTCATCTAAAAACCAGAAATACATAAATAAGTATTTATTAGTAATAACACTTAAAACCCTTTTCAGATCGGAAATACCTTCATCCCACTAGTGTCCCCACTGTCATCCTTGGATTTCTCACCAGCATATTTAACAAGAGCATAGGGTGTAACCAGTTCAACTTGACCAACCTCATCATTGTTTTCTGGCATTTCTTTACATCCAGCATCACCATTAGCAGCAACAGTAGTAACGACAATTTTGTCATTGGGCTCATCGACCAATAATCCTCCCTTCTCACTTTGATTAGCTTCAGTCTCATTGCCAGGAGGGGATTCAGTAAATTGTTGTGGATCTTCACTAGATACCTTCCCTCCCTGCATATCATTGTCACCAGAACCCTTATCTCCATCCATGTCATTGGCATTCTTGTTAGGTTTTTGCTCCTCAAAATTTTTACTAGGGACTCCTCAGACCTCCATGCCATTCCCCACACTATCACTTTGATGTTCCGCAACACTTTCTACAATGTTTTGGTCTCTCTTCCCCATTTCTTCACGGGAACTTGGGTCCTCTACATGCAAGTTTTCTTGTTTCTTGTGCTCCCCTTCTTGTTCACCTAGTTTGCTGTTTTCCAGCTCTGGTTTACCTTCTGCCGAATCTACTGAAAATTTCTCAGCATCCTCCATATCTACAAGCATAAGTTATATTGTATATAAACATAATGATGTAACCAACAAAAAACGTATATAAACAAATCATCATTAAAAATCAAAAACAAAACATATAATAAAAAAATATAAATTCATGAAACTGATTATGCCCTTGATCCTCCAAAGTCCAACCCATTAGAAACTAGCTGTATTAAAACGAGGGGAATTAAATCAAATCAAGGCCAAATAATCAGGAAAAAATTCAGGGAGAAGCATGCATTGTCGGAAAATCATGCCTGATTCAGGGTTTCTGAGGGCCCACAACCACCACAGAATCGACCGATAGAAAAGAAAGAAAGAGCTTTTCAAAGGGATGCAATGTCCTTAAACCTAACTAGGGTTTCTTCAGAGTTCAGGAGGTGGTGGATTGGATGGACAGAGAGACAAAGTATGTTATGTACGTGATAACGGCTATAAACATACGGCCATCGAAATTAACGCTAACAAAAAGACGAAGAAGTGAAGGGAGGACATACCGGTAGTACCCGAGGAGAAGTCTCTTTTTCTATGGTGTTTAAAATCGCCGGTTAATCGTCAGTACAGAGGACAGATAAAACACACCACCGCTTGCGTGCTGTGTCTCCGCTTCTGCGTTTTTCAAAAGCACGAACCTTTTTACACCTGGATTGATAAATAAAATGTCTAAAATAACCCTTAAAATTTATATTTACTGATGATACGGAAATAGTGCGGTGCGGAATGCAATCCAGCGTTAATATTTTCGTATAATTTTTTGATATCTTTATATATAAATTATCATTATAAATTTATAACACGATTTTATAAATTCATAACAATATTTTTTATATAAAAATATGATAAAACTCTATAAAAATATCAAATTACTACTTATAATTAAATATTTTTTTATAGATATGACAATAGAAATAAGTATTCAATAGTCATGTGTATCACCATGTGATACTTCAAATTAATCACATTTTTTTATTTTAATAAATTTAAAATTACAAATAATAAGACATCATTAAAATAAATAAATATGATTATCCTAAACACTATGTGACGGTGCGCCAAAATCAGTTCATAATTTTTCTAACAATAGTGAGTATGGCCCTTGATGAAGAAAATCCGGCTCCAATTCATTTATACAACGCATCAAAATTTATTAAAAATAAATTAAAATAAAATAATAATGTCATGCTAAAAATTAAAATATAATAGTATTTTCATATATGATTTCAATTTAAATAACTTATTTATCAACAGGGGTGGACGCAAAAAATTTTGTCAAGGGCGTGCATTTTTATATTTACATTTTAAAAATTAATAATAATATTTATCAAATATAAATTTTAATTTAAAATATATAAAAGTCATTACAAATTCATTATTCAAGATTTTATTTCTTGAAATTATTTTATAATTGTCTTATTTTTAATGATATCAAATACATCTTTTTGTGAATAAATAGTTTTACTAGGTTACCCTTGGAGCGGAATATGACTAATTGATTTTTGAGTAGATATATTAAACAAGAAAAAGATTCGGATCAGATCTTTTAAAAAAATAAATATATTTATTTATCTTAATTCAAAATATCAAATATAAATTTATGAAATAAATTAAAAAAATAATAATAGGAATAAATCGAACATTCTATATTTTTTAATCAAAATTATATATTCACAATGCCTTTATTGATTTATATTCAACTAGTGATACATGCCAAAAACTTCAATATATATTAGAAAGTTAAAGAGTACGTGTGAATGTTAATATTAGCATGAATGCACAAAAATAAATTATAATCAAAACTAAGTAATTAACTATTCATGAATAATTAATAAAAAAAATCAAAAAATAATATTTCATTCATCCCAAGATAAAAGTCATGGTTGACTTTTTGCTCATATTAAGAAATAAGATAAAGTAACAAAATTGTTCATATTTAATTTTTCATTTAATTGCATTGTTTTCTACACATAACTAGTGATACTTTATAAATGTGCATAAAGAATATAAATATGACAATTAATAATAATGATATTATAGACAAATTATAGTAAAAAAAAAATTATTTAAGGTAAGTTGATACTTAACTTGGGACTACTTAAAATAGTAATAAAGATTTTTATCTTGGGACGGATGGAGTAATAATATTTAGCTTTAATTCTAAAATTTGAGAAAAAATCAAATATGTAAGACCTTGACTTTTATGAAATACAAATTTAATTTTTCTTCATGTATTCTTTTTTAATACAGTAAGTGTTTAAAATGACAAAAGTTAAAGTTAAAAATATTTTGTACAAATTTTATCTTGTCGGCGAATATTCGTTTTGTCGAAAAATAGACGTTATATCGAGTAATATTCGATTCGTACGACGTTGTCGAAATAATCAATTATTGATAGACCTCATAACGAATTTTTGTCGGATATAAAAAATGACAATAGTAACTTTTTTAAATAAAAATTGTCAACGGTACTATAACTGTTAGAGTAACTGGTGGTAAAAGAATAGTTGTACACGGTATTGAACAATAGTACACGATATTGAATAGTAACACATAGTATTACACAGTAACACACGATGTTGTACAGTGTTTCGTATTATTAAACTGATAAATATGTTATTGCACACTATTTCATCAATAATTGTCATTACATATTATTTAACTTTATTGAACCAATAATTGTCACAGTAACAAATGTACATTATTTCATATTATTGAATCAATAATCGTTATCATAATTATTGCACATTATTTCATATTATTGAATTAATAATTGTCACAGTAGTGTGTTATTTCATTTACTTTATTTTCTGCATTCACAATAATTTGATATAACAATAATTGATGAATGATATAGATTAAAAATGATTAATCAACAATGGATAAATATGTGTAAATCATTATGAATAATTAATGAATAATTGATGAATATGTGTAAATCATTATGAATAATTGATGAATATGTATGATACATTATGAATAAATAAATAATTAAACAAGTATGAATAATAGATGAATAATATAAATTAGAGATAAAGAAGTAAATAATAGGTAAATAATATATAAAAAATATATGAATAATTTATGAATAATATAAATTAAAGATAAAGATGTAAATAATAGATGAATAATTTATTAAAAAGATGTATATAATAGGTCAATAATATAAATAATTATTAAGTGTGATAATTGATGCATGTTAAATGTTGGTAATGTTTTAGTTATAAATAGAGGCCTAAACATAAAGAATTTTCATAACTTTCTTGCTTATTTTTTCTTTCACTCTCTAAATATTACTTTGTGTAAGTTATCTCTGAGTGTGCTTAAGCTATCGTATGTGTTTGTGAATATTTATAAGAGTACGAGTATTATACAAGTAAGTCTTTTCATAAAAGTTAGTCAAGTAACTGCACACATCACACGGTATTTATAACTATTCCGTTAGAAGATTATTCCTTTGTAAAATTCATTTTGAAAAAATTTCTCTTGAAAATTCCTTTAAAATATTATTTTCAAACACTATTTTTAAGTTTATTCTATTTTATTTAATACACTACATAAATTTATACTACATTGTTACTTTTGATGATTTAATAATATATGAGTTAGTATATACAATTAAATTTATATATGTTAGTTACTAATTAAATTATAAATATATAGGTTGATCAACACCATAGGAAACAATATCTAATCACGTGTTAAGGTAAGGAATATCATTTTCTTTCATACTCTTAAATTTACTATGGTAAGTATTATTCGGTAAAATTTCTGAAATAATTATAATTTTCTTAATAATTCGCGCTTCATTTAATATCATTTAACGTGAACCTTCTTATTTACTTGAACTTTTCTATTGAACCTCAACCTTTGTTTTGAACTATGAATCTTGAATAACATTTTTGAATTTGACTTCACATCATGTTGATAATTTGGATATTATTTGATGCTGGACAAAGTAAAATTATAAACTTTCGATATCTATTGTTTATCCTGTTATTCTATTTATCATGTTCATCATTTATATTTATGTTGTTATTCTAATCCTCAAGAATCAAGTTGTTGTGAATATTTTTGGCCTAGGTGTAAAGATAACATTATTGATGAATATTTATGGCCTAGGGCATATATGATATGATTGGTAAATGTCTTTGGCCTAGGACAAAAATGATATAATTGTTGAGTGTATTTTATGGCACATGGTGAATGTTCTCTTTGGCCTAGAACAAAGAAGAACTGTTGTTTGACATGATCATGACCAGTGGTGTTTCAGATGATAAAAGTTGTTAATGATTTTTCTAAAAGAAAGAAGTTGATGGACATTATAGTTTACATGATTTTTCTAATGGATTACTCATTTCGCTGTTTTTATTAATCTAAAACTTGTTGTCTATTATATTCTATCAAGAATTTAACTGTTGAAGACTAATGATAATTTACTCATCGTTATCATAGTCATTATATTATTTACTAGGTTATTTGAACTCGCCCTTTTTATTCCATTATTCTTCAATAGGAGATGAGAGGGTAGCTGGGACTAGCCGATGAATGGAGTAAAGGTCTAACTGATAGTTGTAATAGTTTTCACATATTGTAAAATAATGTGACAATAATAGTAAAAACTTAGTTGTGTATTATTTGAGTATTGTGTTGTAATAGTTATTATTTGTATTTTTTACGACACAGATTGGGTGGTGTAGACCCGATTTAGGGGCGTCACAAAATAGACTAATGTAATAAAAATTTAAAGTTAAAAGAGAATATTAAAATTTTCTAATTATTTTTTTTAAAGGAAAATTTCTAATTATTAGATTATACCTTGAACCAAGGTTTTTTTTAAGGTCAACACTAATTTATAATATTAACCCTATATTTAAAAATCAAGGATGGACACTTGCCCTGACAATGAGCATACACCCCTGTTTATCAATAAATTAACTTAAGAGAAATTTACATACATTATATTTAAATACAATATTAAACACTACATCTATTTTAACTATTAAAAAGTTGAGCATTGCACGAATTTTAATATCTTATTCTATTTTTTAACAATTAAAATAAATATAATATTTAATATTATGTTTTAATATTGTACAAATATACTTATTCATTAACTTAAATCAAGAAGCTCCTTATTAACTATTTATCCGTAAAGTGTAGGGAAGTTGGACATGACAATGACTAGCTATGGTACCGACAACTCTTTTCACCCTCCACCAAGTCAAGAAAATCTTGCATTTACAACTTATTTGTTTTTAAAAGTCATTCATTTAGAACTCGTCCCACCATAATTATGAAATATTTAAAGGAAAAAACAATATATAGTAAAATTATAGACTTAATTTTTTATAAAAGCAATTTATATAAAATAAAAAAAGATAATAAAATAATATTAAACATTTATACGAGGTTTTTAAGTTAATAAAATGTTTCGCCTCTTTGAATCTTTTTATTAATTACTACTTTTCTTGGCCTACCATCCCTCTTTCTAATGAAAAAAAATTCTATAAAAATTACATATAAATTGGTGATTTTACTTTATTCAGTAAAAAATTGTTAACTTTATAATTTGAGAAAAAATTATGAAGTTGAATTTTACGATGTTAAATAATATTACATAATATGTTAAAAAATAATTAAAATTCATTAATTTTCTTTGCAGATACAACGTTGTTTAATTTTTACTGAATACTAAAAAAAATACTAATTTACAAATAATTCGTATAAAATTAATTCTCCTTTATAACATATAAGACGTTACCCTTATTGGCGCATTTATAGATAGACGTTGATTCTAACTAAACATCTTAATTGATACTCCCTCATTTTTATTATATAAGTCGTTTAAGAAATAATTACACATATTAAGAAATCTCATTAATTATAATATTAGATAATTAATGTTGGTTAAAAATTTCATTGCTACCCATTCACTAATTAATTACTATTTATCATATCTCTCAATTACTCTATTTTTTTAGGGTTAAATTTTTTTATCCTAGATATATATAAAACATTTTATATTAAGGGATTTTCCCTCTCTCTAAAATGACTTATATAATAAAAAAGATTGAGCATATCATTATATTTTTCTTAAGTTGGTACTATTGTAACTTTCTTATAAATATCCTAATCTTCATATTTATTGAGCCTTGTTCGTTTCAATTTTTTCCTGATAATGTTTAACTTCTAACTCGTGAAAACCTAAATAAGTGGTGTTTATTTCAATTTTTAGGTTTAAAAACTAAAAGTCAAGTACCAAATATCTCAATAAAAAGCTAAAGGTTTAAATATAAATTAATATCTTGAATTTTTAATATATATTTTTTATTTTGGGGATTGAACTCTCAATTTTTTCAATTAAATGATTAAACTTTTATTTATTTTTTCACTTTAGAGATTGTCTTATTAGTTTTTTCAATTAGGAGATTAAATTATTATTATCTTTCCACTTTAGGGATCGTCTTTTTATTTTTTTTATTATGTATAATTGATAATTATGTATTTGTTTAATTCTTTTTTTATTGAATGAAATTATGTACGTCCTCCGTCTTTAATTAAAAGAATATTATTGACTTTTGAAAGTTAATTTAAAATATTTTTAATATCAAAATTAATAAAATATATTAAAAATGATAAAATAACAAGATTTTAATTAGTAGTATATTTATACATTTTAAATATTTATCATTATATTAATGATTTTAAATACTTAATATGTTTCATATAAAGAGTATTATTTACAAAATTAGCAAACTTTAATAATGTATTTTTGTTTCATTTTTATCTTTAAATATAATGAGTTTAATTTAGCAGTAATGATATATTAGTGAAATTGTGTTGTTAAACTTGATGACATTAGTTCATTGTATACTATTTATTAATAAGAAAATAAATCTCTTTTGCAGAACAAATTTTATATAAATAGGAATTTGTTTTTTGGAACGAAAAGAATATTAACTAAAAACATCTCATAAAATATTATGCACCATTTATTTTTTAAGCTTCTAATTAGCACCTATATATACAAAAAATAAATAGGGTCCGCTTAATGTGTGTCCTAAGGGCACACACTAAGCGCGAAAAATAAGAGATGAGACCCGTTAAAAATTATTTTTTTATATAGTTGTACTGAATTCAATAAATAGGGTCCACTAGTATATTATTTTTTTATACATTGAATTCAGTACGCCTACATAAACAAATAATATTATACATTATTTTTCGTATTTAGTGTGTGCTCTAAAGACACACATTAAAAAAATCCTTTTATATATATGAAATCATTTTCAAGATTATATAAATTAAAAAGTACACATAACACATCATGAGACGTGACTACTAACAATCCAAACTCTCAATAACACATCATAAGATGTGACTACTAACAATTCAAACTCTCAATTATTGAATATATATATATTTTTTTGATATTGAATTCATAAACAAATGAATAAAATATACACCATGCATGCATGATGCATGTGAATCTTCGGTATGATTAATTAGTGATTATATATATATATGTAGATATGTAGCTGCTATACATGTACGTGTATATATATTGCTGTCAGTTCCGTTGACTAACGAAACGGCCAATTAAGCTTCTTCTTTCAGTAGGACTAGGACGGATCTCCGTTGGAACTTGGAGGTACCGGTAAATTGCTAATGCTACCCGGCGGTGATCTCTGTTTCAGTTACTTCTCGATTTTCTGGTAAGTCGTCCTTTATCAAATTCTCTCTCTAACTGTCAATTGAGTTATGTGCTTTTATTTGTACTTCTTGCTTTTGAACAAATTTTCAACGTGCAAGTCATTCAATTCACAGGAATAATTAAATAAAAATTTCAAGGTGCAGTCTATTTTTATACAGACATTCTTAATTTCCTCCATAATTAGTCTCTTTTTTTTCTTTCTATATATAATCATGTTGATCTATCCCCCATTTTAATAAATTCCTTTCATGTCAACAAGTCAATCTGGGTCTTTGTTTTTAGGGTCCGCTTAATGTGTGTCCTAAGGGCACACACTAAGCGCGGAAAACAAGAGATGAGACCCGCTAAAAATTATTTCTTTATATAGTTGCACTGAATTCAATACATGGGGTCCACTAGTATATTATTTTTTTATACATTGAATTCAGTGCGCCTACATAAACAAATAATATTATACATTGTTTTCCGCGCTTAGTGTGTGCCCTAAGGGCACACATTAAGAAAATCCTTGTTTTTATTACTTTCTTTGTCTCGTAAAAAGAGTGTAATTTATAACTAAAAAAAATATATTTTTTCCAAAAAAAGTCATCTTTCATTAATAATAATATAAAATAACATTATATCATCATTTATACAAAATAAATTTATTATATATGTAATCACTACTAAAACAAACACTCGATTTATTTAAGATTATAAATTGAAGAAAAATATATTATTAAAACTTTTATGAATAAAACCCATCTTTTCGTAAAGAAGTAATAAGAGAATTAAAATTTTTATGTACAAAAATAATAATTTTAAAAAATTTATGTCACATAAATAATAAATAAATTTGATTTTTTTTGTAAAAATATCATATTCTTAAAAATATTAATGATATTTTTTACTTTTAAAACTCTCCTTAAGCATAAAAAGACATTAGATTTTTTTTAAGCCCACTTTTAAGATATTATTACAAGTGCACGTGCATTTTGGATGTAATTATTCTACTACTAGTAGGTGAAGTGTGAACCGTAAGATGAAATCGAGATCAAAATTCAAAATGGAATTAAAAATACACGTTTTGCCAATTAATTCAGTGATAAATTGCCAACTCTAGTGCGCCAGGCTGCTGCCAATCGAGGACTTCATAATGTTTCTTAATAATATAATAACGTACCACGTGAAACAAAAAAGAATATCTGATGGCCCTTAATTTGTCCACTAGAAGTGTATTGTTGCGCGTGCTTTGTCATATCTGCAGCTTTAATGGCTTTGAATTATTGGTGTCCTCATCGTGGAGGGCTCAGGGCTGGGCTGGTGTAATGGGAAAACTCATAGATACCCGTCACTGCCTCACACTGTGCGAGTCATTTTCTTTGTTGACAACAAAAATAGTAATTTTACGCTGACCGGTTTTTAGAACCTGGAGTTGTCATCGATTCTTTTTTTTTTCTTTTAAAATATTTATAATATTTATTTTAATTTAAATATTTATAAAATTCAGTAATTCAAGTATAATTTAGATATATATAAATAGAAAGATTTTATAAACTGTACTATCTTGCTCTTTATATACATTTAAATTATACTTACATTACTGAATTTTATAAATATTTAAATTAAAATAAATATTATAAATATTTTGAAAGTCAAAAAAAGAAAAAAAAAAGAACCGGGCTCAACTCCGGGTTGCCCAAGAGTTTCTGCAACAAAAAATAAATAATGCAGATACCCACATGGGCGGCGGATCTACGTGCCTATAATAGAATTTTATTTTATTTTTCATTTTATATATATATATATATATATATATATATATATATATATTTGTTAATTTAAACTGAAATTAAACTCACTTTCACACTTTTTTTTATCAATGCCAAGGCCGATCCCACATCCTTTACTTTGCAAAAGTGTGGTGCTACCATCCAGCCAAAGGCTCGCTGCTGAGTAAAAAAAACTTTTTTGCCACTGGATACCCAATCCACCAGATTCATTCATGCTTATTAATAACTTATTATCATTTCCTCCTTTCTTGAAGGAGTGGCACAGCTTTACCATTCATAAATATATATATATATATATATATATATATATATCATCGCCCCACTTCTTGATAACTGGTTATCATGTAATGGTGCCCAAGCTGGTGATTCCTCCATTAATTTCTCTCTCTCTAGATTTCTCTCTTGAATTTATTCAACTATTTTATTATATATATTTATTGTTGTTTGATGTATGTCAGTTGGCTGAATATTTTTGCATGCTTTTTAATTCTTGTGATTATACGGTATATATCAACTCTCAAGGAAGCAAGTTTTAATTTGGGTAGGTGTTCATACATTGCTTTTGCCCGCAAGTAATTTTGATTATAAATTCTATCTGATGAATTATGGGCATTGGAACAAAATGATGTTTCACTAAATTCGTGCATGTCTTATATTGGATTGAGCATTAACTGTTTGATATGTGAACAACACAATCACAAGGGACTCACTCAATTTTTGTTGGTTTAGGTGCTGATTTGTTGCTAGAAAGAGTAATATTAGGAAGGCCTTATTGATCGACAATTCAAAACAAAGAGGTTGAAGGTCAAGTTGGTGAAAGGGATTTTCGAAAATGGGACTTCTAAACCTCTTTGTTGCTGCTTCAATGCCGGTCCTGAAGGTTCTAATTGTGACTGCATTTGGCTCATTTCTTGCACTAGACAGTATCAATCTACTGGGGGAGGATGCCCGGATGCATTTAAACAGTGTAAGAGTACTCCACTTCCTGCATGCACACATCCATTTTTTCTTACTTAATACTTTTGTTGCGTGTTATGCTGTTATTTCACCCTAAAGGTGGAAGAAATTTTTGTTCATTACTCAATATGTGCGGGGCCTGAAGCACTCTTTCGGTTCAAGGACAGGCATTTTCAGCCAGAACCTGAATTATGTACTCTTTCCACTTGTTACCTCCGAGAGTGAGAAATTGTTTTAGATGTTATAAATTTGCATTGGACCTGTGAAGTTTTACAAAATTTAAAAGTTGCAAATTATTATTATTATTATTATTATTATTATTATTATTATCAAAAAACCAAGAGCAAGTTGCATGTTGTATAAAATTGCATGTTGTATAAAACAAATACAAAATAGGATCTGCTAATCAAACCCTTAAAAATATGTTGGATATTCAGCAAACCAAGAACTAAAGATAATGAGAGAAAGCTAATTTAGGATTTGCTGAAGATATATTTTTATTGAGCAACAACCATCTATTTATACAGCATAATGAAAACAGAATTGCAGAAAATCTGCAACATGATAAGCATAACAGTTAAGTGCCTAGAAAATAACATAACAACTCAGTACTTAAAAATAGAAATAGATGAAGAAATGGTCATAATCCTAAAGAATAGCAACAAATAAAACTGATTCAGCTTCATGAGTCATTCCATTCAACATTCCTCCTTGACTCTAGAGCTGTATACACCAAGCTTCTGTCTTAAGAATTCATATCTAATCTTTGGAAGTGGCTTTGTTAGGATGTCAGCACTTTGATTTTTTGTTCTGCACTTGATTAGCTGCACTTCTCCTTCCCTTTGTACCTCTCTTAGAAAATAAATCTTTATCTTGAAGTGTTTTGTTTTGTTATGGAACACTGGATTATTAGCAATTGAAATTGCAGCTTGGTTGTCCACAAATATCCGTGTGCCTTCTTGTTGTTCCATATGCAAATCAGTCATGAGTTTCCGGATCCAAAGAGCTTGATTTACAGCAGCAGTAGCAACTACATATTCTGCTTCCGCTGTGGATTGAGCTATGACTTCTTGCTTCTTAGAACACCATGAAAAAATTCCAGAACCAAAGCTAAAACAGTAACCTGAGGTGCTTCTCATATCATCAACACATCCAGCCCAATCACTATCAGAAAAACCATGGAGACTGAAGTCCTTAACTTGACTGAACCTTACTCCATAATCAATTGTGCCCTTAACATATCTAAGAATTCTTTTTGCTGATTGAAAATGGATCTCGCTAGCACAGTGCATATACCTTGATAGCAAACTTATTGCATGCATGATATCTGGCCTGGTTGCAGTTAAATACATTAGGCAGCCTATTAGGCGCCTGTACAGCCTTTCATCTACCTTTTCAGCTCCATCATCCTTGCAAAACTTTTCCTTTTGATTCATTAGAGTTGTAGTTGGCTTACACTCTTCCATGTTTAACTTCTTGAGGACTTCCTTTGCGTATTTATGCTGACATAGAAATATTTCATTTTGTTTTTGATGTACCTACATACCAAGGAAGAATGTTATTCTCCCAAGGTCTGTCATTTCAAAAACATTTTTCATCTCTTCCTCAAACTTGTCAATCTTGCTACTTCCTGTAACGAGTAGATCATCAACATATAATGATACCACAAGTATTTCATCATTAACCTTCTTGATATATAAAGTAGATTCACTTAGACTTTTTTCAAAGCCTAAGTTTACTAAGTGTGCATCAATTCTGCTATACCAAGACCTTAGTGCCTGTTTTAAACCATACAAGGCCTTTTTAAGTCGATAGACCTTCTCCTCTTGTCCTTGAAAAACGAACCCTTCAGGTTGCTCCACAAAAATTTCTTCCTCCAAGTATCCATTCAAAAAAGCTGATTTGACATCCATTTGGTGTATAACCCAGCCCTTTTGTGCAGCAAGAGCCAACAACATCCTTATGGTATCCAACCTGGCAACCGGGGAAAAAGTTTCAGAAAAATCTATCCCAAACGTCTGGGCATAACCCTTGACAACAATTCTTGCTTTGTACTTGTTTATAGAACCGTCAGGATTGAGCTTGGTCCTGTAAACCCACTTGACTCCTATAGCTTTCTTGTGTTTAGGCATGTCCACCAATTCCCATGTATGGTTCTTTTCAATCATCTTTAGCTCTTCCTTCATTGCAATTATCCACTTTTGATCAGTTGCAGCTACTTCATATCCTGCAGGCTCCATTACAGCAATATTACACCTCTTATAAATGTCAAAGAGTGATTTGGTTCCTCTAACAGGTTCGTCATCCTCATTATCATTCTCCTCCTTAACCTCAGGCTTCTCGTCATTCTCCCAACTCCAATTATCCAACTCAAGGAATTGAACATCCGCGTTGACAATTACTTTGTTGTTTTGTGGTAAGTAGATCCTGTAGGCCTTTGAAATTGAGCTATAGCCTACAAAAATTCCAGACTCCGCTTTTTTGTCCAATTTGTCTCTTTTAATTTGAGGGATGTAAGAGAAACACAGACAACCAAATGTCTTCAGGTTAAGTAACTTTGGTTTATAGCCATGGCATGCTTCAAATGGAGTCATTTTCTGCAAAGCTTTTGTTGGCAATCTGTTTAGCAGAAAAACTGCTGTGTTAACCGCCTCGGCCCAAAAAATCTTTGGCAACCCTTTGTCATGAAGCAAACACCTTGTCATCTCCATAATTGTTCGGTTTTTCCTCTCCACAACTCCATTTTATTGAGGAGTGTAAGGTGCTGTCAACTGATGTTCAATGCCTGCATCTTCACAAAACTTGTTAAATTTTTCGAAGGTATATTCAGTTCCATTATCAGACCTGATCACCTGCATTTTGCATTCGCTTTGAGTTTTAACCCAAACTTTAAACTTCCCAAAGATGTCAGCAACCTCAGATTTAAATTTCAGAAAATAAATCCAGCACATTCTTGTGTAATCATCAATGAAAGCAATATAATACTTACTACTATTCAATGATGGTGTTTTCATTAGTCCTCCCACATCCGTGTGTATTAATTGCAGCCTTTGTGTAGCTCTCTATGTCTTGTTTAGTTGAAAAGGAAGCCTGATTTGCTTCCCATATTGACAAGCATCACATTTAGGAGGCTCATCCTCTAATTCTGGCAAGCCTTTCACCAGATTATTCTTCTTCATGAAGAGTAGAGCGCCATGATGGAAATGCCCCAATCTCTTGTGCTAAAGCACTGTATTGCTATCTTCTTTATGTACAGCAGCCTGCTCCTCATTAACCAAATCCAAGGCAAAGCTTTTGCCTTTCATTTGAACTTTGAACACTTCTATGCCTTTTGTATCTTTAATCACACAGTTTTTATCTTCAAACAACACCTTATAGCCTTTTTTCAACAACTGAGTAACACTTAAAAGATTTTGATTTATTTCAGGAACATATAAAACGTCATAAATTAATTTCAGACTTGTGTAACCTTCAATTGCTACTGTTCCTTTGCCTTTCAGTGCAATGTGTGCTCCATTTCCAATTCTGACTTTAGAAACAGCGGTCTTGTCAAGCTCTCTAAAGAGCTCTCGATCATAAGTCATGTGGTTTGTACAACCACTATCTATAAGCCAACTTTATGTGGAGCTGTTAGTGGCAAAGCATGATACCACAAACAACTGCTCCTTTTGAGGTTGATCCTCAGCAGCCTTGGCCTCTCCTTGTTGTTGTTGAGTCTTGCATATCCTTTCCATATGCCCTAATTGTCCACACTTGTGACATCTTACATCTGACCTCCACCAACATTTGTTCCGTGGATGATTGATTTTTTTGCAGTGAGGACAAGGTGGAAAGACTTGAGTGTTGCTGCTTGGACTATTTTTGTTGTTGCTTGCAGAACCTCCAGGCTTGTTGCTTTTGTTCTGCCTTTTTTTGTTGTTTTTTCCACCATTGTTGATCTGTGATTTGGCTTGAAAAGCACCCTCCACAGATCCTTCCTTCCTCATAAGTCTCCTTTGTTCTTGTGCCTGCAGCTTGTTCAACAATTCTGACAAGGTAATACTTGACAGATCTTTTGAGTTTTCCAAAGATGAAATTGTAGACTCAAACTTTTCAGGAACTGTGACTAGAACCTTTTGAACAATTCTAGAATCAGAAAAATCAGTACCAAGGAGTCTTACTTTATTGACAATACCAAGAAACCTGTTAGAATATTCCTTGATTGTTTCTAATTCTTTCATCCTTTGCATCTCAAATTCTCGGATCAAATTTAGCACTTGCATCCCTTTGACCCTTTCATTTCCTTCGTATTCTTGCTTCAGAAAATCCCATATTTCTTTGGCTGTTTTCAGTGTTATTATTCTGGTAAAAATGGTGGATGAGACTGTTGCAAACAAGGCTGCTCTTGCTTTTGATTTTCTTTGCTTCATCTCTTTTTGATTTTTGATTTGTGCAAGAGTTGGATTTTCTGGTAGGGGTGGAACTTCATATACTTGTTCAACAACTTCCCACAAATCATTGGCATCAAGATAGGCTTCCATTCTAACTGCCCACACCTGATAATTTGCTCCATCAAACATTGGAGGTGCAATCGCAGTGAATGAATTTCTTGAATTCATGTTTCTGGAAGGATAAGTGATAAGTGTTTAGGAATTGTGTTTGAGGTCACTCAATCTCATAGGTCCCTCAAGATTATGGCTCTGATACCAATATGTTGGATATTCAGCAAACCAAGAACTAAAGATAATGAGAGAAAGCTAATTTAGGAACTGCTGAAGATATATTTTTATTGAGCAACAACCATCTATTTATACAGCATAATGAAAACAGAATTGCAGAAAATCTGCAACATGATAAGCATAACAGTCAAGTGCCTAGAAAATAACATAACAACTCAGTACTTAAAAATAGATGAAGAAATGGCCATAATCCTAAAGAATAGCAACAAATAAAACTGATTCAGCTTCATGAGTCATTCCAGTCAACAAAATAAGAATATTTTCCTTTGGACCTATGATTCTGTACGTGTTCACTTCTTGGAATCTTATAAGCTTGTATTAGTTCTGTTACAAAAGTGAAAAACAAGTTTATGTTCGTGAGATCTGAAAATAGATGCAATGAACAAAGAAAAAAAGCAATAATTCCAAAATATGTGTATAATTTCCTAATTCATTTCTATAAGAGAGCTATCATTCAAGGCTATTCTTATAGAGAATATTCATTTGAATTAGTTTTCAGCTAAACAATATTTCCTTTTTACTTATTAAACTAATTTCTGTTTCTGCAACTTATGTACAAAGTGTGCACCTCCATAATATGTGCCTCATGTTATTTGGATGCTTCCTATCACTAGGGTTGTAAATCGTAACGAGAAGATTCGTATCTGTCCGCATTCGTATTCGGAAAAAAACGGAGTATTTAAAACAAAATGGATACATCCGTATTCGATTTTAAGGTACCTGTAAATAAACGGATATGAATACGGATACATGAACATTCGTAATTGTTACCGTACATATATTAAGTAAACATAATTTTTTTAAGTAACATTCCTTAAATATATAATAATTAATTTTTACTATCATACGAAAATTATTTTTAAAATATGTCATTTCACTTTTAGAAAATAATACTTTTAAATATAATATTAAAAACTGAAATAAACTTATTTAATTTTAATTAATGTATTTTTATTATTGTAAAGCTTGTTACAAATATTTTATTTTCAAAACTTACATGCAAGAACAAGAGTGAATGATAAATTAGTATATTTTTCATTGAAAATGCAGTTAATTTGATACTTTCTCTAAGATATTTAAATTTTGATTGATTTTTATAATCATTGATGGATGATGACATGTTGTACATACTTTAAATGATGATGAGTAATTATTCAATTTTTTCTTTTAATTTTTGTAAATAATTTGAATAAATTGTTTATTAAGTAACTGATAAACGAATTCGGATACCCGAATCTCCGAATAATCTATTCATTCGAATAAAATAAACAAAAACGGATATTATCCGTATTCGGATATTATATCAAACATCGGATACGGATAACATTTTTAAAATTCGTTGAATACCGGATACGAATAAGAATAATGTATTAATTTTCCAGACACAGATATGGATACCACTGTATCCGGATCCGTATATGTCCGTTTACAACCGTACCTATCTCATAAAATCCAATTTCCTTCTCCCAGCATTGCCCTGCTCCACCAGTTAGGCTACTGCTCCAACCACTCTCATCTTACTCGTTGAAAACCTCAAGCAACTTCTGCATAAGATTATTTTGTTCTAATGAATAATTTTTTGCCTGTCAAACACTGACTTGCTTTATATTTGTGAACAGATTGTATTTTATGTGTTCAATCCAGCACTTATTGCTGGAAACTTAGCGAACACAATAACTTATGAAAGCATGGTTAAGTTGTGAGTTCCTTTTTTTGTTATGTCAATTTGAGGAATATATAAATATTTCTACCCAATTTTTATTTGGTTGCTTTCTTTTTTGATTGTAGGTGGTTCATGCCTGTAAATATCCTTATCACATTTATTGTTGGCTCTGTGCTTGGGTGGTTGGTTAACCTATTCACAAGACCTCCACCACATCTCCGTGGCCTTGTTATAGGTTGTTGTGCTGCAGGTAAATGGTAGAAGCTTCATGTGTTTTGATTTTCTTGTATATGTCACTTGGATTTGATGCTTAGAGTAATATAGAATCCAGGAACCCTTAATTACTTTTGGTAAGTATGTTCTTTCCATCTCTCGTCTGGTATTAATAACATTGCTTATAGCCACTTATAAACCATAAATGAACTAAATATTAATACAACTATTGAGAAGCCAAGGAATGAACAATGCTTAAATCTTTGGAATGTGATGGAAAGTTTTCATCTGAGCGTGCAAAGCTCCTTGGAAATTTGAGAATTTGTAAATAGTACTTCCAACATGTAAAGCATATATTCTTATGAAGTTTGGATATAATGCAGTAGCTATGTGATTAATATGACATCTTTGAGGCATGGACGTATGCCTATGTCAATAGACTAGATACAAAAGATAGTAATGTAAAGAAACTATAAAACTATCTTTTGTTTGCTGCAAAAAACACTTTGGTCTTGGGAATTATCCAAAAAAAAAACAATTCCGGGAATGAATGTTCTCCAATTATGGATAAAATAGGTCATCCAGAGCCATCTATTTATTTCTTTGCAGGAACTGTATTGTCCTAGGCATAGATAAAACTAGCTACTACATTCACATGACCAAAAAATTACCATTCAGTATACCGATCATGAAATATTTTTTGTTTCATTTGGTGAATACAGGAAACCTGGGCAACATTCTCATCATTATTGTCCCAGCAGTTTGTAAAGAGAAAGGAACCCCATTTGGAGCTCCTGATGTCTGTAGAACTTATGGACTGGCTTATGCTTCACTTTCATTGGCGGTATGTTTCCCTACATTACTAAGAGTTAAGATGGGGTTGGGGTGGGAGAGGAATTCCAGAACATGAGTCAAAGTGAGAAGCTACGCGTACATCATATGAACTCTTAAGCATCTCTATCACTTTATTAAATAATTAGGTGATGACTTATTTCTATATAATCTGTACACATCTAAGATGAGTTTCAATGTTCCACCGAGAAATTGTAACTACACTCAACAGCGCCTTTTATGCAAAACTAGTTGGGGTAGGCTGCAAATTGAAACCCATATGGACGCGAGAAAGGAATATATTCTAAAACTAGTATTATTGAGATATACCAAAAGGTAGATAAAATTAGCTACAGTAAAAGTAATTTCTTGTAGCTCTAGTGCTGAACAAGCAAATGTGTTATCCCAGGTTCAAAGGCTGGTCATTGTTTAACAACAATTTCTATTAGATTTAGACGCAACTTTAATAACTTTTGTATCACAAGTTACTAATTGCAATTTTTCCATTTTGCTGTTGTTGTATTTCAGATTGGAGCCATTTATTTATGGGTTTATGTGTATAATGTAGTCCGCATATCTGTAGAGGCAAATTTAAAAGAAGTAAAAATAAATGACTCCTCTGTCAGTAAGTCTACAAGTGGATCATCCATAGTACAACCAGGGAGCTTCACCGAACCACTACTTTCTCCAACATACTGTGTAACATCTGATGAGCATGCCACTGCATTACCCTATAGTAGGTTTAATGGTAAAACTCAGGTTGTTTACTTCTTTAGATCTCTTCCTTAGTACCGTTCTCGTAGTTAAAGTTTATGCACAGTTTCTTAGACTTTTTTTGTTCTTGTTGATAATAATACATCGTATTATTAAAATCATTCTTAAATCAGTATTCCATTTCCCTGTTAAATTTGGTTTTGTATGCACTGTCTTTTTTTTCTACTACCTTTATTGAGTTATAGACAGACTTCAAAAGGTCGAATACAATATTCCGGCTCTGCCACTAACGAGGAATGTGTGATTGCCTCATTATTACTAGAAAAAAGCTTTTCTTCTTGTAAAGTAGACTATAAAAGTCGGTGACTTGTATCCTTAAGTCTGATTTGTAGCTTGTAAGATTCTATCTCCTGTTGGAGGAGCTTAGTACAACCTCTTGATACTTTTCTTTTCGAAGGAGTAAGATTTTGAATTTCTTGGAGAAGTTAAGTGTCTTTCTGCTATTCCATTGTGAATATTTGTAGTATATTTAGAAGCCCTTTGCTTATTGTCATTGCTTTATTTATTTATGGTTACTGTTTGTAGTTGTATTTAATTATGATTGATATTCATGTTTAGTAACAAAAAAAAACTTATTTCAGTTTGAGTTTTAATAGTTGGATTTTTTTGACAGTTGGCATTCACAGATAAAATAAAGCAGCATATTGCGGAGCTCTCAGAGAAACTCAATCTGAAGAAGTTATTTGCTCCTTCAACCAATGGAGCCGTAAGATCCAACTGTTTATGATTAATTTTCTATTGTAAACACTTTGTGCCTAGTGTAAGTTGTATGATTATTGTCTACTATAGTTTCTTTAGCTAGGTATGCATGCATTTTGAATCATGTGAAAGGTAAGAAGAACACGGAGCTTTTGAGCATTCAACTAAAACTGTATGTCAAAAGTGGAATTATACCTTAACTAAAATGCTTACTCTTTTCTTGTACTGTTGTACAGATTGTCGGGTTTACAGTTGGACTTATACCTCTGCTCAGAAAGTTGATGATTGGTGATACAGCTCCTCTCCGCGTAATCGAAGACTCTACCATTTTACTGGGGTGAAAGCTCAATCTCTTGTCTTGCTTTAAAACAATTAGCTTCAAATTAGACAAATTTATATTTCAAGGTTTGTATTGGAGCATCAGGGCCTAGGATAAAGATGTGACTAGGCTGATTGCTAATTCTTCCATTTTCCTTACTTATGAATGCATCTGATTATCTTTTTTCAATTAATGGTAAATCTAGTTTATCTTGGATTTGCCCTTTTGTGAAGTATTGCATGCACTTGGCGATTTCCCATAGCACACTTAAAAGTTAGCGGCTGCGAGTTCCTACATCACCAAAATATAATTAAAAAGTCGCCTGATTGTGTAAAGTCATAGAGGGAGAGAGAGTATTTATCGAATTTGATGCATTAATGTGAAACCTTAAAAAATGCAACCTCTTTATGTAGCACTTGCATTCTCCTAGGATAAGAATTCGGGAACTAATTTCTGTCCATGGCAGACTTATAGCTGCATGGTTTTTATGGAGAGTTCGCAAATTCTGACTTCAACCTCTCACTACTCAAAACTGAATGTGGGTTAGGAACCCCAAACTTGACTCTGAACAACTGTACTAAATATGGCACAGACCGAAAGACTTGTAGACATCTTTATGACATGAACATATCTCCAACCTTCTTACAAAAGCTGCGCATTAAGAGGAAACTAATCTTTTTGACGAATAATTTTGTTTTTTCCTTACCTGACTCAAATATTCCGAGTGAACAGATGAGGTACTGATTTATAGCTATTTGTAGAGTAGTATACCTGGCAGTGAGATAGCAAAATTGCAGTTTGACAGTCTGATTAGTCATTGGTTGGCAACTTCAAATGTATGGACAACTTTGGACCTGGTTTAAATTCAACTTTCAACAAGTTCAAGTTTTATGCTCTCTTGTTCTTTTCTTCTTATTGAATCATTTTCTGTACCTAAAGCTCCTTAAACTTCAGGGAAGGAGCCATCCCAGCTCTCACTCTAATAATTGGAGCTAACCTTCTTAAAGGTAACAACTGATCATACCTTTGCCACTTAGTTCAGTCTAGAATTTCTTCTGAACAAATGAAGCCTTTGATGCTTCTGTATATTTTGTTTCAGGTTTACGAGCATCAGGAATTCAGAAATCCATGGTTGTTGGTGTCATAGTTGCTCGTTACATTGCCCTGCCTTTAGTAGGCATTGTCATTGTTAAAGGTGCAATCCGGTTTAATTTGGTGCAGGAAGATCCCTTGTATCAGTTTGTTCTTTTGATTCAGTATGCAGTTCCACCTGCGATGAACATGGGTACAGTCATCTCTTCGATTAATTTGCAAAACATGTTACTCTATACTGTCTGAGTACACATTTTCTGGCTTTCTGTTTAACATTCTTTATTTTTTTATTTTTTTCGTTCTTGTTATGAGTTTTTCTAGTAGAATAAATGCAGCTATTTCCCTTTTTGTTAAAGCTAATGTTACATATGCTACATTAAGCTGATATTTTAGTGAGGCCAGACAGGTGCAGTAGGGCTTACTTCAACCTTTATTTCTTTCCATATCTTTGTACTTAATAGAATTCCTTCATTCTCCACATCTTTTTTAACTCATAACGTTGGCGCTGTGCCTTTTCACTGATTCAAGATATTACTATAATCTGTAGATTGCTTGGTGTTACACTTCCCATAGCATATATGCTAAACTTCATGTTGGATAAGTTGAAATCTCAACCTTACAAACCATATAAATGCTATATTGTTGCCCCTTTCTCTTATAGTATGCGTCTTCCCTTGACTTCTTTGTCAATTTTTTCTGATGAACACTTTGATGCATCATGTAAGGGATAACCTTTTGGAGCAATCTCCAAATTAATTTTGTTTTTTGTGTGGTTCACTAGGGTGATAAAAATGTATTTTGACTTGTCTTTTTCATTTGGCAGGCACCATAACACAGCTGTTTGGAACTGGTGAAACTGAATGTTCTGTTATTATGCTATGGACTTACATGTTAGCTTCGGTTTCACTTACTCTTTGGTGTACTTTCTTCATGTGGCTGGTTGCTTGATTTCATTCCTTCTCAGATTACATTCCATGGTCTGGTATGGTAAAGTTCTCGGATAACATTCCGTGGTCTGGTAAAGGAAGGTAGATACACACGGAATGAAAATGAATGAATGTTACTATAAGGAAAGAATCTGACTAAAGAACCTTATTTTCATGTAACTTTTTTCATTCTTCATGGCTCATCTTCCTCCATTCGTCTTGTGCTTGATTTCATTGATTCTCAAATTGCATTCACTCAATGGCACGATTGTTTTCATTCCTTGAAGGTCATGCAGCAAAAAATAATGATAATCATGACTACTATAACTAAGAATCGTGTTATAAAAGAAGTTTTTTTATTTCCCGTTAAGCATTTTTACATTCTGGTACATAACAGTGCATGCAATTCAGAAAGATTTTGTATGGCATAGGCAAACTAAGTGCGGATGGTTTAAAGTTGTTACGACACACAAATTGAATGCTTATACTTTGGGCTTTGAACAGCATATGCCAATTGAAAAAGATGATGTTTTCAACATCTGGCTTCATACATACCGATTAAAAGACAATACATTTAAAATGTCATTCAATAAGCATATAGAAGGTCAACAGCAAGGCCTGATGACCAAGACATATTGTTCTAGACATGATTGAAGAATGCTTGAGAGAAGCAATAGAATTCACGATTGAGCTGGTTCTAAAATCTTATAAAAACAACATTCCTAAAATCAGCTGCTGGATTGGTCACACGGTCAGTGACATTTAGAGAGGAGCCTTCTCTAAATCATCGAAGTAAGAATGCTCCATTGCTTTTTTTGCTGAGATCCGTTTTGAAGGTTCATACTGCAACATTTTCTGCAAAACCCAAAAAATTAATAAGTTCTAAGACTTGATCAATTATCAATTGATTTTTTAAAAAAAAAAATGTTTAAGATTTTAATTTTGCAAAAAAACCCAGAAGATCAATGGAAAACAAGAATGAAAAGCTTACTGATAACAGATCTAGACCATCCTTAACCAGATTAGGGACAGCTGACGACATTTGCTGAGGTTTCCACTGGGGATACTCATGCCAGTTCATTAGCTTGCTTACTCCAGGCCACATCTCTTCATTTGGAGTCCCCAATAACCTTCAATGAAATTTCCCAAAGACAAGATACAGTTAGGATAATCAATAGCAATATCTCAATAAACCTGAAACTAGATTGTATTTCAATAAACCTGAAAATGTGAAGCAACTGCTGCAGCTCTGAATCTCCAGGAAATAGTGCTTGCTTTGTTACCAGTTCAGCTACAGTTAAAGTCGAGGAGAGGAAATTTGATAAATTTACAACTACAGTCAATATGTCCAATATGTAAATTTTGATACTAAATTGAACAATATTGAAGGGAAACAGTACCAAATATACAGCCAACAGACCACATGTCCACTGCTGTGGAGTAATGGGTAGCGCCCAAAAGGACCTCAGGAGCTCTATACCACAGAGTCAATATCTGCAATAGGTAATAACAAATAAAGCTAAGCGTAAAAAATTCAAATGCATTTGCGGTTTTGTGATAAGGATGGAATAACTAAACAAGCATAATACCTCATGTGTATACTTCTTAATAGGTAAAGTAAATGCTCTGGCCAGTCCAAGATCTGCTATTTTTAGCATTGATGTCTTTCGGTCCATTAAAAGATTATGAGGCTTAAGGTCTCTGAATTAAACCAATGAGAGAAAAGTTATTGACTAAGACTAGAAAGAACTGCCATAATATTGTACAACCGTGGGGAAAAACACGCTGCAGGAATGAAATTAACTAGTTACCTGTGCAATACACCATGACCGTGGCAAAAAGCAACCCCCTTGCAAAGTTGATACATCAAGCTCTGCATTTAAAAAGGAAAACTAATTAGGGAACATTTTTCCCAACCATTTGGTAAGAAACCTCTCACTGATAAACCCTCGTCTCCTCTGTACCTTGATAGTTTTGGATGGAATGTTCTCTCCAGTTTGACGGAAGGATCGGATGAATTTCTTGAGATCAGTGTCCATGTACTCAAATACCAAGTACAAAACTGTTTTCCCTTCTTTATTCTGGCCTTGTTTGACATCCATAAGCCTGTAAATATACACACATACAGTGGTGACTTGAAAATGAGACTAATATTTCTTTTTCTATGAAGGGCACACATCACAGCCAGTCAAATTTAAATGACAGTAAATCTGTAAATACAAACTGTTGATATTAATTAGAATTTTGTAAATACAAACTTCTATAATTGCTTATACTTCTCCCTAATGTTAAACATTAAGGTTTGTACTTAAAGTGAATAAATAGGCTACTTGTCCTCTTGTATTATACACAGTAATATATACAATACAATCAATTCTCACACAAGTTCTTGTTCTTTGTCTCATACAATACTACCTAGCATAAGAATGAATAAATTGACCCAAAAAAACCCAAAGAAAAAGAAACATTTTCTCAATTTGTTACTTCATATAAATGAATCAGTAGAGAACAGGTCAAATGAGAAACACTGTGAATAACTAGAGACCGATTAAAATTCTAAATACAGACGAAGAAAACATATAAAAAGAAAATGAAAACCCTAAATAGAAATAAGAAATTAATAGTAGGGCAGTACCTGACAATATGGGGATCCCGAGAAAGCATACGCAACAAAGAGACCTCACGGAGAGTGGTGGGAGGGACACCTTCATCGTCCTCGTGGAGCCTCGTTTTCTTGAGGGCTACAATTTTGCCGGTAGCCCTTTCTCTCGCTCTGTAAACCTTCCCGTAAGTTCCCTCCCCTACTTTCTCTAGCTTCTCGAACGCATCCATAGCCGATACTGATGATGATTTCTCCATTTTCTCTGTCTGTAATCTCACTTTCTCTCTCTAAAGAACTCAAAAATGAAGACTGGAATATTAGCGCTCGTCGGACCGGCGGATCGTTTCTGTGCCGAATATATAACCGCGTTGCACAACGGCAACCATCTTTTGAAATTCAAATGCTGGTTGAATTTCCGCAAATATCCTTTTAGAATTCTTTACCCTAAGCACGCTGGATGTCGGGCTAGGCTTTGTCTTTTGTTTTTTGCCGAGGGGGCTGGACTTTATTATTATTTTATTTGGTGCAACGACTGGGCTCTGTTTTTTGGTCCTTTCATTCCGAGATTCTTCAGCTAGAGAAATTCAAATGTGTGTATATAAAATGAATGCTAAATATTATTTTTTTATATATTTGTACTGAATTTAATACATAAGGTTTATTAGTATATTATTTTTTTATACATTGAATTTAGTGCAACTACATAAACAAATAATATTATGCATTGAACTCCGTGCTTAGCATGTGCCCTTAAGGGCACATTCTAAATTTTCCCTTGTTGAAAATATCCAAAATTATATTATGAAAAAATACTCCCCTTTCTTTCACAAAGAGAATCGCTTCCAAATTTTATATCCTTGAAGGCAGTATGTCATTTTTATAATATCATTATTAAAGAGAGGACTCTTTTGTGAAACAATTTTTTTTTTTTCTTCTTTCTAATTACAATAGAACTTTTTTGTGGAACGGAGGGCGGGAGAGTATTCAAATATGACTCGACCAATTTCAGCTCCATCCTCCCTGCAGTGCGTGCTGATCTAGTCATGGAAATTTGCAGATAGAGTAATGGTAATAGGGTGTAATACAACAATATGAAAGAACATGCAAAACGGAAAAAATAAAATAAAATGTTAATTTAAAAGCTCGTGCGTACAAACCTGTTCAAATCACATTCTAATCAAAGTTTTAACTTTCTTTTGCCAATATATTTTTGTTTTGTATATAGTAGAATATTTTTCCCATAACGAAAGAATTGCTGAATAGACAATAAGATATTCACACTATTGATATTATCAATGGCGTGAATACAGATGAGCCACAGAAGAAATTCAAAAGATATACTTTCCAAGTCAATTCTCCATCCGTTTTGATCAATTAATCTACTGTTACAATTCTGCATATGGTGCAACTATTCTAGACTTCCATCCTAAACTAGCAACTACAGTAACATATGCAGCACATGATGGCAAAGGGGAAGCCGTTAATGTTGCATAGCCCCTGTATCTTCCATGTAGCTACTGGATATGGCATACTTTCAACTTCTACAATTGAGCCTCACATGCTGAACTTTCACTGATATTTTCAGCTTCTGTTCTTCCATATCTTTTAAAACCGCTAGCAAATTTGCTCGGTATGCTTCACAACGCTGACTTGCATTCTCCAACTCAGCAGTCAATTCCTGTATCTTCTTGTCCTGATTCTACAAATGGGGAAGCAGTGGCAAAGAGTATCAGTAAAGACTTAAACAACAGTCACAAAACTAGATGCACAAACAACCAGAAAGACAGACAGACTTGACATGCTTTCTTGCATATCTCTAATCCGTTTAAAGAAATTAGAAGTAATATTGTAAGCTAAAGTTCAGATTTCGTATTACCACAACTGACGCTAAAATTGGAGCAAAGAGTACCGACTACCAAAAATCTTCAAACAACTGACGCTAAAATTGGAGCAAAGAGTACCGACTACCAAAAATCTTCAAACAACTGACGCTAAAATTGGAGCAAAGAGTACCGACTACCAAAAATCTTCAAATGATAGAGAATTGTAGAGATGATGATTATGGTAGTTGTTGTGTATGTCTAGAAACCCATCTCCAGATGGACCAGATCCAACTTGGAGATTCTTGAGGTCTTTGATGGAATACGCCGAGGCGGTATGGATCTACTCCATTATGTAGATATATATTGATGCATACTTTAGATTAGGGTAAAGAGTTTTTGTGAGACCTTGGGTGTAGTTTTGGAGCTCAGGTTTACAGATACGTTCTCTTAGTTATGAGTGTTCTCCACAGTTTTGTGTAGCACTCAGTTTCAATATAGTGAATTAATTTCTCTCTCGCCCGTCAATGTAGGCCAAAACCCAAACCACTTAATTCTTGTTATTTTCTCTATTTTTTGTTCTTTCTGCTTTTACTGGTTTACCACTAGAGTAATTTTTGTGTCATAATAGTAGTCAAAGTCCTACCAGGACTAAAAGAACTCTATCCTTTACAGCACACAAGCTAAAATGTAGTCAAGTCAAGCTTTTAATTGAACAATGGAAGAGGTGTACGCCCCAGAATAGCTTCATATTTGCTTGTGTAGCCCATAAAGTACAATGCCAGGGACAAACAAAAACCAAGAGATATTTACTTGAAGATGCTCCAGGTCTTCATTAACCAATCATTAGTACTTCAAGTAAACAACAGAAATTTTTGATGTATTCTGCCTACTTTAGTGAAATCCTCTCCAGACTTGGACCCCACAATTAGCAGTTTTATAAGGTGAAGAAGAAACTAGGCACAACACAGCCTAAAGTATGGAAAGCATCTTGCTATAGATCTTCTTAAAGAAACTATACATATATTAAAGCTAAAAGATAACACGCTTGATTTTGTTAAACTTGACCATTGTTATGTATGGCCACATACGGAAAGAGCAAGAAAATCACTGGGGAAGATCACAAATATATCATGTTTTTTAAATAGATTATTTTGGACCCAACTATGAAGATTGAAACTAGCAACCATGAGTTTATTCCTCAAGGCCTCAGTCATTTTCACAATCAACAAACGCCATGTTCTGCCATCACACAATGCCCTAAAGGAAAAGGAAGGAAAAAAAGAAATGGCTGGAAGGGCCTTTAGCATGCACTGGGCCTTGCAACAGTGTAATTTTCCAAGCTATGCAGTACCAGCTGGATGCCTAAGATGCAGGTAGAATTATTGATTGAATGAATCTAGTACTACGGTTGTGTACAGCTAAAAGTGGTGTGTGGTGTAGGGATCCTTCCCACTTCCCACCCCCCCCAAAAAAAAAAAAATACTCGGCCAGCCTAATTTTTAATTTTATTTTTTTTGAGATTCTTAGTTTTGACCTATTTAATGGCAAAATTACCTCCCCAATTTCAGTTCAGTACTAGTGTCACACTCCAAAAAGAACATGTACATAATGAAACACACCTACAGAAACGTAAAGATCCAGATATAAATCACTTAACAGAATGAAAGCATATATCTCATTTCTCGTCTTCCAATTACTTTTATTTTGATAATCTAAATTGTGTATATAACTTATATATCATACTTAAAAAGTTCAACCATCTGACTAAACTGCTTAACTAGTTAGCGGTGCCTTTGCCAAGGTTGATGGTCAATCCAGATCTGGTTATTATGTTACAGGTAGGATTGCTTGGCTTCCAAGAGCAAAGAGAAGGATATCATAAGTTGATTAGCTTATCATGTAAACAGATCTATATAAGGATGGAGCCATATAAAAGTAACTGGTGACAGCTTGTAGAATGCATAATTAATTAGACATAAAAATTGTAAAAGGAATAAATCAAATAGTGATTGACAAAAATACAAAAGAAATAACGAAAAAAATAGTGGGTTGGACCTATGTAAATGAACACCAAAAAATTATTTCAGAACAGTACCTGTAACTTTAGAAATACATAGACCACGCTCATTCTCTCTGATACTCTTAAAGAAGAAAAAGGAATGCATCCGGTGTGAAATCACACTCAAAAAACATAGGAGATTAGAAGTTTTATACTAAATAAAAAAGGTGTAGAAGTTTTATACTTAATAAAAAAGCCTACGTCTTGCACAAATTCATAAAGTGAAAACTCTTTTGAAAATGTAAAACGAAGAAAGAATACAAAAATTGCAGCATGTAC
This sequence comes from Hedera helix, assembly GCA_947179155.2. Classification (NCBI taxonomy): domain Eukaryota; kingdom Viridiplantae; phylum Streptophyta; class Magnoliopsida; order Apiales; family Araliaceae; genus Hedera; species Hedera helix. The sequence goes on along the minus strand of OX359268.1, from coordinate 53,797,183 downwards.
ATAGAACTTAAGAGCAAAAAACTTGTTCGAGCCATGGAAAGCAGAAAAGTGTAATGAGAAATACACTAACCACTGAAGAAGATTGAAGCTGACCAATCTGATCTTCACTTATGTCTATTTCCTGATCACTTTTGTTGACCACAGAGCTGCTTATGGCTCCTGGAAGCTTCTGCTTCGCAGCAATAACCTTCTTCGCAGCCTCGCGCAGAGCACTTATTGCTACATTATAAACCTCTACCGAGTCTGCCCCTTCTTCGACATATTTGATGGCTTCTTGGCTTAGATTGTCATAGTGAGCAGTAGAGGATTCTTGATAATTACTAGGCAGTCCAAGATTCTGCTCATCCAACGAAATCCCACTTTTGGCGTTTCTTGTCCACCGTCTCAAGATATAATGAGATGGAAGTGTAAGAACATTCGACACTCTGAAAACCGCTAAGATGTGCCTACAAAGAACACCTGAAAACTCAAACATTTGGCAGCTACAACTAGCTTTCTTTTCAAAAACATTGAACCTTATAAAGTGTGCCTTGTGGTCTTCCCCAAACTTTGCCACCTGATACATAATTTCCAACCCCGTATCATCAATTACAGTTGCAGGATTAGCAAGAGTCTCAACCAACTCCTCTTGAAATTTCAAGAATATTTTCCTTGTATAAAGGGAAGCGGCTTGTTTCTCCATAGGAGATGGTGTTTTTAAAACTGGTGAATTATTTATTGTATCATAATCTACCTTAACTTCCTTTTCGTATTGACTGGCCATGGCTTTCTCATACTGCTTTATTAGGACATTGATATTAGTTGATGCATTTATGTATCCATTGAAGAATGAGTTCATACTATCACTTGACTGGGTTATAGACATCTCGCCAAAAAATGTATCACAGAGATAAACCGGCACCCATTGTTGTCGTACATTGTACATTGACAGAAGCCATTCATTACATTCAAGATTATATTTCACAAACAGGGTCTCCCAACATGATTCAAACTCCTCAATTGTTTCAGTCAAATTGATGCACTTCTGGAAATCTGCTTCAAAAGTGGGGCATGAGTGATATACATGGGACAGTTTCTCCTGGGCTTCTTTAAATATGTTCCACTTACAGAAACGGTGACGGGTTCCTGGAAAAACCTGCGCAACAGCTGACCTTATGATCCTATCCTGATCTGTTGTTATACTGATGGGATGGTGACCGGACATAGCAGCAAGCCAAGTCAGAAATAGCCAAACAAACGAGGATTCCGACTCGTTGAGGAGTAATGCACAGCCAAACAATACAGGTTGTCCGTGATGGTTCATGCCTGTAAATGGGGCAAAGGGGACCCTATAACGGTTAGTCCTATATGTCGTATCAAACTTAACCGTGTCTCCAAAGTAGTTATAATTCAATCTAGAGTTTGCATCAGCCCAGAAAACATTGCCTGACGTGTTTTCACATTCTCCTTGAACAGCATAAAAGAAACTAGGATCCACAGCTTGCATTTGCTTCAAGTAGTCAAAAACACAGTGACCCCCACTCCCAAGAGTCCTTTGCCTGCTGCTGCTCATATAATTCTGGCAATCAACTTTTGTGAAACCAACATTGTTAATTCCACCACACTCTTTAATTAATACAGACATCACACCACTCGGTCCCATCCCAGCCGCTTGAAGGGTATCAATTAAGCTCCGGGCAGGACCAGATACGTGCCTGTGCGACCTGAGGCAGTGTACCTTATCTGGGGGCACAAGTTCATGATTATGTTCTTTAACAAGTTTGGTGACAGCCCATTTTCCAGAATTCTGTTTCTTGACAGTTAATTGGGCCTTGCAACCCACCCTAGTAACAGTTCGCTGGCGCTTGGACTTGTTTTCACCACCCCCACGGCGAAATCCCTCCCTTGAACACACAACTTGGCGGCATATGATTGAGCCATCACGGCGCGACCTCTGGTAAACACTGGCTCGAGTACTAAACCCAATACGGCGTGCATACGAGTTGTAAAAAATGCGGGCAGCCTGTTCAGAGTCAAATTCCATGCCTTCATAGGGCTCAATATTAGGGTCCCCTTTCGAAGAAGACAATAAATTGTGACCCCCAGTAGAATTATCTACTAAATCATCATCATAATCATCATAGGTATCATCACGAGGATGTTCTAAGTCAAGACCAGTGTCTTCTTCTTCACCAGAATCCATATCAAATTCCATCACCTCCAAATTTCAAAATCCATTCTTACCAGTTAAACTACAGCAGTACAATTCAATTTTCTTTCTTTCTTTTGCTCTTCTTTTGAAGCTTAAGGCGTCTTGTCTGAGGTGCGCGCATATAATAACATTATCGAGGGGGGGGGGGGGGGGGGGGGGGGGGGGGGGGGAAGAATTAAATGGAAGTTAAAGGAACCCAAAAAAATTGGAGAGAAAGAGAAGGGCTAACCGCAGAGCAGATACACCTCCTCCGCCGGAAAAAGAGAGTGGAACTTTCTTGGCTGCACTGAGAGCACTACCGGAATGCAGCGAATAATGAAAGCATTGGGGGTTGTTTATCCAAGTTTTTGGGCTTTCCGTTGCACAAATTTGGGGGTTTGAGAGTTTTCAAAGACTGATTATATTTCTAGAGTATTTGAGTTGGGGAAGAGAGAGGGATGGGCCAAAATTGATCCTTTTTGTTACACATCTGTTCCAGGTTTAGAGGTACCTAAAGATCCGGTGGTGCCTGAAACAGTGTTAAGATTCTTGAAAATCATGACCGAACCGAAAAAGATGTTACATGTTTGAGGATTTCAAGTGGAATGAATAGTCTCCGTGTTCAATGCATAAAAGTTACACTCCACTAGTGCTGCCTCAAAATAATAAGACTCTTTATAAAGGACGGATTTAATTTTTCGAAAAATGAAATCCTCTGCTTTATACCTATTCCTTCAAAAATCTTTTTAATTATTTATTTTCGAACAAAACTGGTTTAAAAATCTTTTTGAATTTACAGTTCCAAACAAATAGAGTAAAATCTATATCCGTATAATATATAAGATAAAACTTGATTTTTTTAGTCTCGATTTAGTACAAGTCTAAAATTTAACTATAATTGAAACACTTTTTTAAAGTCTCCCTAATCTTATCATATCATATTAATTTTAAAGGAATCCAAATAACTATTAATAAAATTCAAACTTAATACTGAATAAAAATTTGTTATAAAAAATATAGTTGAGCATAATTTAGACAATTTATTTTTAAGGTGTCGAGTTATATAAAAATCTAAGATCAAAAGTTTGATAGTATCTCTTTATTTCTTTTGTTTGTTTGTTTGATTTGACTAGTTCTAACATAATGGAAATACTAATGAAACTCTTGTATCTCTCAATCTCCATTCAAGGGTCATCCTTTTGAAAGAGTAGTAGATTGGAAGGCATTCATTGCTCTGCTGTGGAGTTCCTGTTCTCCGTTTGGTCCTCTCCTTAAAGTGCGTGCTATTTCATCTTCATTTACAATCTGTTAAGGGATTCAAACTATAAAAATTGAGCAATGCCTACAATGAATTATGCCAATGAACACAAGTTTATGAACATATTTAAACAACGGTAATACCACATCATCTCGACCCCATACATTTCATGTATTTTGCGGGTGCCTTATAAATGATGGCATGCATCACTGTTATATCGAATAATTTTTCCTAAACTTTTATGGCAGCAGCAAACATAAAAAACCAGTTTAACCTTGAACAATGTCAAGTATCACCACAACTTCAAACTAGGAAAATAATTGTTGCAACCACATAGTTGAACATGATATATAGTCGGTCATTCAGTTTGTGGCTAGCTAGCTTAACAACCAATTCCATAACTAGAGAATAGTACATGTTTCAGAAAAAGCAGGACTTTACTTAAACATTGAAATTAGAGTGCCAAAATCCGAGAAATAATTTCATCAATAGACTTGTCAGAACTTCCATTTTCATCGATTGCCTCCTTAGCCAACTCCTTCCACTGCATTGCTTTCTTTTTAATCTCCTCTCCGCCCATGACTTCATTAATGCATCTCCCAATCTCTTCAGCACTTGTAACATTTTCTTCGTTTTCCTTGGGTTGGATTCCAACTCCCCAAACTTTTTCCACAAAATATGCATTTGTCATTTGGTCTAGAAACTGTGGCATTGCCACTACAGGCACCCCAAAGCCTATAGCCTCTACAGTTGAATTCCAACCGCAGTGCGATATGAAGCAACCCACTGCATGATGAGCTAACACCTCCAGCTGTGGGCACCAAGTCACAACCAGCCCCTTTTCTGATGTCTCCTCGATGAAATTAGTGGGGAGCTTGCTCTCCTCAGTTGGTTTCACCACCCACAAGAAACTGTTTCTGCTTTGTTTTAGGGCCTCGGCCATTTCTGCCATCTGTTCTGCACTCAAACTTGCAGCACTGCCGAACGATACGTACACAACTGACCCAGTCTCCTTAGTGTTGAGCCACTGCATGCAAACCTCGGTGCTTGGCTTAAAAAGATTAAAACCATAATCACTGTCATTTTCAACTCGATTGTCCAGGTACACAGATGGCACAGTCGGTCCAATATTCCTCACAGTCCACAGATTTGACATCCATTTTACCACCTATATATAGGAGAATAACATTATATGATTTTTTTTTAACTTTTTGAAGTATAAATTATGACATTACTCTACCAAAATTAAGCTTTGAAGGGAAGAAAGAGAAAAAGTTAAAATATACATAATAAGATTGGTTACAAAGCAGATCAAGATAGATGAAGCTGGGGCTAAGAAAACCAGCCTCTTTAGAGTTTTGGCAAATTCATACACACACAGAATTGAATGTTATTTGTTTCATCAAGCCAACTGAAATCAATTCAAGATTTCATCCTCCTATTGTCAATTCATCTAGGGACATTAGGTAGAAAAGTAACATCTGCTCAACAATCTTTTGACAGCAAAAGTAGTTTTATCTATACTTAAACTAAAGGAATGAAGTCAAAGGAAAAAGTAAATGAAAAGTGCAACAATATTGGTCCATCATTTTATTCTCCTATTTCATGAAAAGCAAGGAAGTATTCGGCTTACCTCTTCTTCTAATTTATCAAAGGAATTGAAAAGGACCCACTCTGCATTCTCTATATTGTCGAATTGCTTGCATATGTAACGGATTATTGGGGAGTACTGTCCTGTAACAGCACCAAGTGATGGCAGATACAGAAGCTTAGGTGGTGGCAATCCAGGCATGGAAAAAGCAGGGAATGGCAGAGATTTCTCTGATAAATCGCAATGCATTGGGTAGTAGCTAGCAACAGCAGCACATGACTGCGTAAAAAAAGCAGCCCCAGGTATCGCAAACTGCTTGGCTATATTTGAAGCCCATGGTATGTTAGCATCATAAACGAGGCACTTAATAGGGTATCCAGAGTTTTCTTGTTTCTTGATGAGTTCAATTAAGTTTCTTGAGCCACTAGCTTCAAACCTGTCAAGAAAGCCCTTAAATCCTCCAGGTGCTCCCACTCCACCTTCAGTGGCGTCATCGTATATGGATTCCAATATAACTGAGCTAGATGCCGTTTTCACGGCCTTGGTATTGGAGAGTGTAGTGGTTACTGTGATTTTCATTCCTTTAGAAGCAAGACGTTTAGAAAATTGGACCATCGGATTTATGTGACCTTGTCCATGATATGCTAGCACCATGATATGAGCTTTATAAGTTTTCTCATTCTCCATTTCTCCAATGAATATTATCCCTGCGTTAATTCTTACGTATCAACAACTAGTAACACCTAAAGCAAAATAAAATTATCTACAGACCGAATAAGGAACTATGCATATCTCATGAAGTCTAAAATAACTTGTGAAAGCTAGACAGCCAGGGAAAGAAAGAATAGGCAACCGGAGAAATGCCATGGTTTTGGAATTCTAAGGAGTGGATATTATTTTTTTCATCCAGCATTTCCCCTGTATTTCAAATTTTTTGCATCCCCTAGTCCTACATATTGCAGTAGTATTATATTTCCTGGGGAGCCATAAAAATCAGCTATTTAAAATACCTTGTCCTTCAGTAGCCCTAACTATTTAAAGAAAGCCCAAAGAATTTATTAGATAAATCCATGTCAGCACAAGAGTAGAGGTATTGTCATGACATCCAAAGGAAAGGGGAAGAATCAGGGGTGCAAATGGATAACATTTTTTTTTTTTTGTGTGCAGGAAAGAACAATCTTGAATAGGTGTGTTGGACATTGGAGAATCAAACAAGGAACTTATCAAGATTCAAAGGAGTAAAAAATTCGGATATGAGCAATAACAACTCCCAAATACAAAACAATCAAGAGTTCCATAATCCAAATGCATATAAAGGAAGATTGAAGATAGAAAATAGGATAACAGCAACAGTGACCTATATTGTGGAAAGAGAAGTGATGCACTTCTGGTGGTTCTCGCTTTCTTTTACTGTAAAGTGGAAAAATGTTAAACAGAAGGCACAGAATGAGATCTATATGAATTCATATAAGAACTGAAAATGGGAGACGAAACCTACCTGAAAAGGGTACACCGCTTGGTCAGTGATCAGAATATTCTTGAAAAAACGCAGATTGTTGGTCAACCAGAGCACAGCTAACAGTGTAATTTGGAGACCCTGTTAAAAGAAAAGTAAAGAAGCAAAAGCAGACGGTTGCCGATGGATCTTATTGATTATATTACATGAAGTGTTAATCTTTTCTTTTATTCCAATAATTTATTAGTTCATTCGAGACGGCCATAGAGCGAAAGACAAAACTGGCCGGTCAAGTTTGGTTGGCTACTCAGCCACGTCTATTATGTGTGCCCAGTTATTCTTGTTCCTGTCTTAGCCGCTCCCCTCGACTCCAAAATGACTATCCTGAACTCTCTTGTTAGTTAAAGAAGTCCTCTGGCAGCACCAAATCTGTCTCCTCTTTTAAAATAGTACCCTCTCTATTCCACAAAGAGAGTCTCATTTGTCAATTTATGCTAATGGGACTCATTTTATTTAACAGACACAATACCTACTCCAATCCATTGACAGTGTATTGCCAGAACTATATTGTAGGTTTCTTGCTCTTGCATTATTCTTCTGCACTTCGGCAACTAACATATGATTGCAAACTGAATAACGACAACTCTTGTTTATAGAAACAAAGTCATTATCTATCGATTATCATTGTAGCCAAAAGATGTAACCTGGCAACTCCTTAAGCCTGCAATCACTTAAAAACATTGTCATTGATCACACAAAATTTTGTTCTATTGAGCAACGTCTTCTGTGCTGTATCATTATATGTCCTTAAATTTTGACTTACAATATGGTCGTACATTTCACCACTAGAGAGAGCATTCTCAATCTACTAAGAATTCTTGCAAGAATCAAATCAGGCTTTAACATCATCGAAAACTCCATATTGGACATCAAAACCATATCCAACTTGGTAAAAAAATCAACTAGAACTTTAAAAAAACTTCAACTTTCATAAACCGCAGTATAGTCCTCCCGTAATTATTTGACATTAAGAAATTACAACAGTAAAATAAAACAAGGGATGAAGTTTATTGTCAGCTCTAACTGTTCTGCACCTAAAGAAGTTGGGATATAAATAAAGAAAAACCAAAAAAGAAAGAAAAAGAGGAATTTAAATTTCCAGTATTATGAGCAGGCATAACAAAATTTCCAGAGGAATATGACTGATAAATTTCTACTTCTACAGCCCACTGTTCGCAGGGGAGGACATCACAGAGAGAATGTTTGTCACAGCAGCCATGGCACTTAAAGCTGCTCTCAGGACATCCTGTGAGCATCCCGGTTTCACAATAGTTCGCACCTGGAAATTATATAAGAGGAAAAGGGAGGATACATGAGAAAACAATAACTTAGATCTTACTACATCACCCAAATATAAATTAGGATAATACGAGGAAGGAGATAAACCTCTCAAGCAAAACATGGCACTTCCTCAAAACAATTACAACATCAATTGGCTAAAAGCCATCTGCATATGCATAATATAGTTCACCCCGTGCTTGTCTAATTCTTTCTTATTTTTATTCATTGACAAATATGCTAAAACTAGTACACATATACAAAACAAGGCATTACCAAAAAAGAGGGGAACTCACTTTTTTATTCGGTTGGAAAGTTATATAATCAATTTCAATTTTCAATAGTAACTAAAATAATTAAGTGCCTGTTTCCCATAAGAGAGTAGTTGCAATCAAAAAAGATTAAAATGTTAGCAAGCCCATAAAACATAAATAATAATAATAATAAAAAAAAAAATTAAAAAACAAAAACAAATAAACTAATGTGTTTTCCAAAACACTAGTTGCAAACATTATATCCTCGGAACTGGGGCCACAAAAAACCTAATGATAAGAGACCTCAAATTCTCTCTCCTCCAGGCTCCAAGTAATGAAAATATGTTCAATATTCATCATTTTCCTATTGACCCTTGGGATATTTATCTCTGTATTTGAAGAGTAGTTGGTCAATTGCAGCCAAGACCAAAAAACATATAAAAAGACAAAGGTACCAATTTCAGTGAACCAGTGTGAGTGCTCCAATGCTTGCAATGCCGCATTTAAAAGATTCATTGTTAAGATCAAGACACAATAGTGGAGACACACACACACATAGATATAACTTTCAGCACCTTGTCAAGATATTCTTGCAATTCCTTGATGCGACCCATGTAATCCTGGTCTTCAACACACAAAGTCACAGCCTTCGCATCAGCACCAGGACCATCGAACTGAAGGGGTCCTGGGTTTCTGTAAACATCATCAATTAAAATTTTTGTTGCATTTTGACTCAGCAGCCTGCACCAAAACCCGGCATTGGTTAAGCATCAGCAGGGCAGCAGCTACTAATAGTAGTGCTCATCCATTTTAACTACCATGTTATGGTGTAAGAGAAAGGCTCTAAATCATATTTCAAGATTTCATTAAGAAGAGTAACCCTCCCTTGCCCCTGGCGAAAAACAACTTTATGAAGAAGCACAAGAAAACAACCCAAAATTTGCGTTTTCATTAATCGACAAGAAATAACCATTTAAGAAATCATGATAAGATAACGTACTCGTATGCTTTGCCTTTCAAATCCACAGTAGCAGGATGTAAAGCAGGTTTCCCCATGAATGAGGCCCCTGGACCACTGCCATAACGCTTTACAGTCATCATTGCCTGCAGTTATCAATTAACCAAGGAATCAAATTTCATTGTTAGTGCAAGAATTACCAAAATGAAAGGCAAGTGACAAGCACTCGGCAATATTTAAATTCACACATAGGGAAAAAGGATGAGCAACATTCATCCTTCCAAAGTTAAAACATGTGAATTGAGTACCAAGCATGTTTTGTACAGAAGACAAACTCTACCGTTATTGGGGCAGCACCACAGCGCCACTTGTTCAAAGGATTCTTCAGGTTGGTTACAGTTGCCAAATACCCATTAAGACCAGCTGCCAGAATATGGTAAGCTATGTATCCAAGAACCTACATGAACATTGTTTCACAAAATTATTTTTAGATCCAAATGTTATTTTACAAATATACAAGGATTACAATATGGTACTGACTACTGAAAACCAGACAGCAAACGAAGTGAAACAATTCAAAGCAAAACTCACATAACCATAATCACAATCAAATTTTGACGGCAAAGATCCCCGAGCTTGATAGCCAAAGAAGTGACAAATAGCATTAAATTTCTTTCCTTTGTATGTACCTTCTTTCTGTTTATCCAAAGAAACACCAATTTGAATGTTACAACGGTAATAACGCTATAAATAATTTGCGACATCACATGAACAGTAACTGTATACAATCATTTATTTTTGGATTCAAACAAAGCAAATGCAACTAGGGACAATTAACAACCATGCTCTAAAGGCATTTAAAATTTGAAGCACAGATATTGCCTCTATCACAAAAATCAGATTTGATATTAAAATCCAGATAGATTCTGTTATTCATATACTTATTCTTGAAAAAAATAATGCTGCTTGGAAGTTTGCGGCACTTAATAACTGGTTTTTATTAGTAAAATGCAGTCCAATAGTCAGAAAGTCCGGGTAAATTTTGAGCATAAGCAAAGTATGCAAAGGATAGCCGAAAGCACAATCCAACACATATATCCATTGTAACTAATCAGGTAATTTAATAGGACATGTAAATGGAAATAAAGGGTGACTTGAAAAAACTAGTTGAAGCAGAGAATATTTATCATATGCAGACTACACATAGAAACGAGATAAGGGCTATGGTAATGGGTTATAAATTAAAGGAGCAGGATGAGGGGTGGGGGAAGTGGGTTGCTATTTTTTATTAGATTTATCATAAAAGATATGAATGAAAACCAATTTACTTAGCATCACAACGTCACTCGTCAAAAGAAGGGTTTTATCCTACCAATCGCTTGTTCATTTCTTCTTCCACAAGATGAGCAAGAAGCTTCTCTGTCTCAATCTGAAAAGGGCATAGAAAGAAGCAATTAATCATATTTGCAGGTTCCCCCTTATAATAGTACTTCAAGAATGGCAGTTTCAAATACCTGGGATAGTTGTGCAGAGTCATCTGATTCAGGATGGAGGAGCAACTGCAATATACGCACTTCAGATGAGAGTCCTTACATGCAGGTTAAATCAAAATTCATGTACGAATATTAAAATATGAGAAAATAGACCTGTTTCCTAATGAAGAAAGGTAAAAATTCAAACAACGCAGATGTCCAAGGTGACAGTTGAGAGGAAATGTTATCGACTGAGACACCTTTCCGGATTAAACCATGAATTTCCTAGAAGGAGTGAGATGTTAATACAAAACCACCAGCCAAACTAATAATTCTCGCAACATTTTAACTAGAACCACAATGACAAATTACAAGCTTTGACTTTGCAGGAAAAGTAGGGCAGGAATGCAGGATAGGGTAAGAATCAAGCATTAACAAACTAATGCTATAGCAGTGAGGTGATTTTACCTGCAAGAGAGCATACACTTCAGGAATGCTTTCAATAAGCCCCTCTGGTAGTAGGATCACACCATGGTACTTGTCTGTTCACAATAGATTCTGTTAGGTGATAAAAATAGAGTAATAAACACCGCAGCAATAGCAATATAGGAATTTCTCACCTTGTTCTGCCCGGGCTTGCACTGCATCACACAGTTGTTTTGTCAGGTCAAAAAGAGTAAGTTTTGATGCAGCAACCTCCTCACCTAGAATAACCTGCAATGAACGTATCAAAGTTTATTCGCTAAGAAAGTTAAGAGTAGCATCTTCCCAACAGTAATACCGATCAAGATTATAGAAGATAAGGAAGCAAACCATGTTTGGGTGTGACTGTAAAGTGCATTCCAAAGCAACATGTGATGCCTTTCGTCCCATGAGTCGGATAAAATAATAATACTGAGGAGAAAATAGGTCAATCAGATATTGATGAAGACAAGAAGATACCCCCAAAAAAATAAAATACAATAGGCAAGACAGTTAAGGGGTGAAAAGAGCAGATGGGGCACTCAAACTCATTCTAAATTACATATAGTGCGGCTACTGATCAGTCATCAATTGTCCATTGCTACAGCCTACAAGCACTTCAGAATACGTAACATAAGATGTACAAAGAATGGACTGTGTGTTATGTAAGCAAATTACCTTTTCTGCTGAGAGGGCATCAATACAGACGTTGCTAATGAGCTGAGAATTAACCTATATAAGGGGGGGGATTAGGATACTTATATTATTTTTCCAACCCCATTTAGCAATATGTAATCTTAAAAGAATCGCATTGAGAAAAAATTTCATGTAATCAATCAAAACTTCATGACGGCACACCTTGCAGATAGTATCAAAACCAACATTTGCTTCAACAAACTGGTTCTTGAGATCTCCATTCAATGTAACAGGAACACCAACCACCTGCAGATTCCAAACCAATCATTGCCATGGTCTAGTTCAATGAAGAAAGAAATAAGGTGGAGGTTGTAAAGTTTCTTTTCTGTTATATACAAAAGCGTTCTTAATGATCAAAACAAGTACTCATGTAGAAAAACAACAAGTAACATGCAATATAGGATGTCAATTTTATCAAAGTGAACATTCACAAGTTCACAAGCCCAAAATACCTTTGTCGGGCATTTTGCTTCAGCAAAAGTTTCAGCAAGCTGTGCAGCATCTGTGTTTGATGTTACCCCTGTAAAACATACCCAAGTTTCCTGTTAGAGAGGAGGAGAAGGAGGACGATAGAGGAAGAGGATAGAGGAGGATAACAGGAAAGATAGATAGATAGATAGATACCTCCAATAATTACAAGGCTGTTCAACTTCAAAGCTTTGCATGCAGCTAGTGCAGCATTAACCTGCTCTGTCGTTCTTATTTGATCTTTTGTCCTTCCCAACAAATCATAACCACCTTGAAAGGATTAAAGTAATCATAAGTTCATTGCATCTATTTGGAAATAGATATCTTAGTGTAAGATTACTCTTGCTTATAAATACCTTGATTTTTATAGGTTGCGAGAATATCATCCGTAATTTCAAGAGTCTTTTGTGCAAATAATCCTTCAGATCCACCTGGAAACAGACGAGAAAACATCCATTTAGACAACAAACATTCTTCCTCAAGGAAAAGATTCACTCATACACAATCATCCACTTGGAAATAAACCCTCCAAACTTGGAATAATGTGTTTTGAACAGAGAAAGTAGGAAATGTAACCAGAAAGGAAGGATAACAGAAAGGCCTCTCCAACCAGGAGATTCTCATTATAAACCAAAGAATTCATTTATTGCCATATATGCTTGGAAATTTTTTGTGGTCCATGTATAAAGGAAAAAACTGCATTCCGAAAAGGAAAAGTAGAATGTGACTTACCCAGAAATCCAAGCAAAGTACTGTTGGAATTGTGAGTTTGGAGAGCATTGTGAAGACCCCATATAACATTATGTCCTCCAGGTGATTGTCTACCACAGAAGACCACTCCAACCCTGAGATATAATAAAATAAAGTTGATTCCAACCAAAACATAAATTGTAAAACGAACATATAAGAAAATATTAGGAACAAAAGGAACTGCTTTTGTAACGAAAGTAATTTCCTTTTTCCATTTCTCAATTACTGATTTGCAACTTATATATACACATTCTGAATGGAAACTGCATCAGAGTTCATCCTTAGTATAGTTTGAGTCCAATACTTTGACTGCAATGGTTTGTTCAATGTTACCTGGAACATGATTTGTTTTGATACGTGATAGGAATACAGGTACGCTACGTAGCTAAAAGGCGGAACACTAAGATATCTTTATATAAGTTATTATAGCTACAAATTGTCTGAAAATCTAAATGAAATAAAGCTGCGTTTTATAGAATTAGTTGAATCAACAAGTTGGTTGTTTTATAAATAGTTTAGCACAAATATAATGTTCAAGCATCCAATACTAAGTTAAAATATTGATATTTGGGCAATTATAGGTAAAACAACAAAGATATTTTTTGATACGCTAAATTAGAGTATTGTTATGTAAGAGTATCATGTTTGGGTACCAATACGTGGTTCACTAAGTCGATGAGAGTATCTGGTAACTCTGAGTTTGTTTGGCAAGTGAACTAAAAGGGAATGCAATGATTATCATGTATACCTGACTGCTGGATGCTCATTAATTATCTGAGCATCAGGTACCTTGGCTGTTGCTCTAAGAAAATGAGCTAAAGGCTGACCATAAGTGTGTGGAAAGGATCTACTTATGGTATGAGCACCAGAAGGGTCTGCAGATGCAGTTGCATCACCAAATTCTACCTGCACACTTTTTCCCTGTATATGTCATAGTTAGTGAATATAAAGTTTGGAAGAATACAGCATGGGAAGCAAAGATTTGAGAATTCCATTCAAATATAAATCATCAACCAAAAGAAGAAGAAAAAAGAAATGAAACAAAATACTACGTCAAATAAGCAACTTAAGATCAAAATAAAAAGGCAACTGCAGAGGATATTAACGAGAAGTGAAAGAACTACACTGCTTCTGCAGATACAAACAAAAAATAAATGTAAAAATAACAGTAACACTAAAATGTTAGCACGTAGAAATCATTCAGCATGCTGCAAATATCATCACACTGTGAAGGGCATATGAGTGAACCACCAGGTCCACCACACATTTTTGTTCCATAACAAGATTACGATTATCAAAAATGGGATCCCCCTGCCTACATGAATACAGGAAAAAATCAACTTCCGCATCAACACTTGGAATTTTGTCCCCCTTCAAGCATATGCAGAAAATGGTCCATCTATTCAGTTCCAATAAATGGACATAATTTTTTCTCAGTAGTTTTTTTTTCATTATTGAATCTTATGGAGTCTAATACTTTTTACAATCCTTTTCAAATTAGTTATAATCACAGTGAATGCCTGTTCACTTAAAATGTCCTCTTGTCATTAACAGTAATATTAGAAACATTAAACAAAAATCACAGCAGCTATAAAACCCCAGCCTGATTCTACATTTAGACATGTTAATCTTGCCACAATCTTATCCAAATTTTCTTCTGGCATTCTACCAAAGCAAAGACATCCATAAAGTTGTACAAAGCAGTTTACAAGCTAGTATGTAGAATATAAAATATAAAGTAAATCAAAAAAAATCCAACTATAGTAAAGAGCAAAGAACCGGAAAATCCAATGCTTGTTACTACATGGTATCATATAAATCAAACGCAGGCCGATACATATAGTCGTGCAGTTAAACAACAGCATAATATATAAACTTCAGATCTATATTTCTGCCGTATAACATGATGTTATATAAATGCATTAAATAATCAATGAATGAAAAAAATATGTACATCACAAAATATTGGTAGAAAAATGGATCTAAATTTCCAAAGGAAAAAATAAATAAATTTAAATAACATATACGAGGCAAGATTAAGGCCGAAACAACTAATGCAAACAAATTATCAGATAAATGTTAGTAACGGGGCAGTATATACAATATATAAACAGAAGTATAATGATAAATCGTAGCCCTAAGAAAGGAGAGAGAGTGAAAGAGAGACCTGGAGACAAGGAGGAAGGTCTGGCTGGTACTGAGATCGAACCTTTTGAATATCAGAAAGTTCTCTTGGAATTCCGAAATCTGAATCCATTATCAATTCTCTCTCTGCTCTCCTCTCCTCTGCTCAATGTGATTCAGCCAAATACACAGTTTTGTGGTGTTTGGTGTTTTCTGTAAACTATAAAGGACGCCGATACAACCAAACCAAACCCATCATGCATTTCATGCCACCCGTATTACCTTCCTTCCTTCCGCTACTACAATCCTACAAACAAACCCATGATTCTCACCATTATTACAAGGAAGCCATGTCATTGTTCTACTCCCTCGGACCGCACATTTATTAGAGATAAATCTCTAAAAACGATTATTATTATTAGGGATATTTTTTCAAAGATATTCCAAGAAGTATTTATTACTAATATAGTATTGGATACCGTGAACTTGCGCATAGTAATATAAATAATTATAAATTTTATGTTATATTTTAATTTAAAATGTAAATGCATTTATAGTTTTGGAACATAAATTTACATGTAATTCTAAAACAGATCCAAAAAAAAAAAAAAGAGGGGAATATTATTTTTACACGTGTTTTTTTTTATATTTTTACACAGAAATAAGATTCATTTTATGCTCATGTGAGAAAATTATATAAAAATATCAAAAACACGTGTGAAAATATTAGTTCTTAAAAAAATATACAAAATTGCACAGTTAGTATTATGTTTTCCATGATTCTCTTGCTAATCAGTAATCACAATCCATAATTTAGAAACAAAAAAAAAGTTATCACAATCCATGGGCTTCCTCTCAACTTTTCGAGAAGCTATTGGATTTTGGGTAGAAAGTATGTTCCCAAATCATTGTCAAGGAAGGGTCTAATCAAATAGTAGTAGGTTTCATTTTTTGCTTTTGGACACATAATTTAATTATATATGCATACATCATAGTATTTAGATTTGTTTGTTGTGGATTTTAAGGTTTGGATTAAAAATAAATTGTTTTGTAACTTTTCGTTTTGATATATATATATTTTTTGTTTATATGTTATCAATATTATTGTCAGAATTATTATGAGAAAGTAATTGAATCAGTTTTAAGTCGACTTCTCTCTTTTAAGTTGCTTACTTTCGCCACTTGCTAGTAGTATACATGCATAATAGCCTATTATTAAGAAACTTTTGTTAATTTGATATGCTTTTATTATGGGGTGTTCTATCTGCAAACTTTTGAATTTTCTAAACAAACAGAAGCCTGCAAGTCTTAAGTACAGAGCTGCTGCTTCCTTTTGAAATTGGATTCATTATATCGAAAGAAAAAGAGTACTCCTACATATGTCGAGGTGGCAAAGTTATGACTGACTTTGTAATATTTATAATTTAATATGGAATTTATTTTCCCTGCCCGGTAAATTGCAAAGACCACGACGACGACGATAATTTTCCAACAGGCAATGCAACCCTTGACGGAGGAGAGGGTGTATGACATAATAATCGAAACTGCAAAGTTGTCTGAGACTCTGAACTGTAAAATGTTGTTCTAAATCCTACACACCTTTTTATCCTCGCTTACTTTGGGTGGCATATAATAGTTGAATGCTACAACAAAATACTTACATAATTCACCAAAAAGAAATTTTAGAGAGAATCTAATAAATTATTAGGCGTACCAAACAAAAGGCAAAGGAGAAGGTTAAGGGGTGGGTGGGGTTACACACGTCAAGAAATATATTGCATCGGATATGCTGGTAGTCATATCCTGGTTGAATGGATCCCTCCGACTTTAGCATCAATACCGAGGCCTCACCACCCACCCCTCCCTCCACTTTCAACCTACTTGCTTACCTGTCTGCCCCAAAGCGTCGATACTCGGTGTTTGGCATGCTAGCCTGAGCATCACAATTAAGATAATCTTGAGAATCAATATCCCAAACTCTGCCCCAACTTGATACCGTTCCATCAAGGGACTTATAATACCTATACGGCAATATTTCTATATCCCAAATGAAAGGTACTACAGTTTGCACAAGCTAATCGGAAAAGAAAACCAATAATACCATCAGAACTACACAGCCAACTCGGTACAATTTTTTAAATAAAAAAAAAGAAGAGAAAAAACACTCATGTTTTTAGTAAACTAATTCGATTATTTATAGAATAATGCTAGAAAATAATGCAATAAGGATAAAAGATAATAATAATAAATAAAGAAAAAAACAAAGGGCGAAAGAAATTCTCATGTCTAGCATCCTTTGAGTCACCCCAAAACTTCTAGAGTAAGGGAACTTGGTTTCATCCTTGACCTTGACGCTTTGCATCTCTTGCCCATCATGAAGGATTGATATACCTGTAGTTCAAAAATCTTACTTACTGCCTTTTTTGGAGCCAGACTTCTGTCCACGTTTTCTGGTGGAACTTCTACCTGGGCTGACTGGAGCAGGTCTGGCAGAATTAGAAGACACATGGTGCCCAGAAACCAAAGCAGGGAACCCAACAGCAGGGATTCTGCACAAGGATCAAGGCCGATATAAATCAAGAAAAAAAGAAAGAAGTATTGAACTCATATAGAGATAAGGATCATTCACTACATGCTCTCTAACTTGCATGCAATAGCTAATAAAGAAGCCCAAAACCCCATGTACATCAGAAAAATTTTACAAGCTAATGAGCAGGGATCTCCAAATTTTACAAGCTAATGAGCAGGGATCTCCTCTGAATCGTGTACTTGCACCCAATGTGTTTTCTTATAACTTTCAAATTAAGAAGAATTAATAAGTCAACTACTGACACTACATACAAAAGAGTCCTAGTACTGTTTGAAAGTCATGGCATGAAATGCAGAGCTGGGTTTGTTTGGGGATGTCACAGTAAGCTATAACACACATTTTAACACATCATATGATGATGAAATTCCAAATAGGTACGAGGATACACTAAGAAGTATTAAGAAATCATCTCAGGGAAGAATGATTAACCAGGTGACTGAAAAGGTAGTACGTATTCTTTGCCAATCAAAGTTTTAACTTCTAATATATGTTGTAAAAGCACCAAGTGTAATCCATTTCATGCACTTGATGAGAGTTTTCCTGGCCCAACAACAACAATAGTTATAGGTTCATAAAATAGCTTGGGCAAGATCATAACTTGAACCATATCAAACCAACACCAATGACGTTTGATAGCCCATACTACGATAGGATAGGGCTACATCCACCGTACAACAACGTATAAGAATATAATGATAAAAATGAGAGCACATGAAAGGGGTTTTGCAATTTATTACCCAACAAGAGCACAGCAGACTCCTGCTTGGTCGTGGATGCATCAAATGCCTTACTACTTTGCAAGGAAAGGCGTAGAGCTTGGTTCTCAGCTATGACACAGTTGAGCAACATTCCAAGCCTCTTGCATTCCCCCTCAAAGTACCTACTCTTCATCTCCAGGTCCCTAACATACAGCTTCTTTCTCTCTCGAGATCTAACAGCTGCATCCCTGTTCCTCTCTTGCCTGAAAATAATCAAACAACTTCCACTCAACTCAGCAGATTGCAGATAAAGTAATAACAATATTAGCCAGGAACAAAATAATCATTGTATCACTAAAAATACAAATCAACCACATTTCAAGAATAGCTATGACAACCTAGTATTATTATCCACGTCGTCCTTAATTCAATTCCTATTGATTAGATGAATTGCCCTTGGGATAGCCCCCCCTCTTAGGCATATTTAATGAAATTATTTACTTGTCAAAAGAAATGAATTGCCCTTGAAACAACTAATTTTATAAAGGAGAATTAAGAGACCAGTAAATACTTCAAGTTCATCAGATCTCTGTCACTTTAGGTCCCGCCTTACCAGATGTAAATATTTCCGCTTTTAACCAATCCTATCAAGGAATTCTTATACAAATCTTTGCTTACAAAGGTAATTACTTTTCTATATATATTTGCAGTTGAAGCAGTACTAAAGTGATACTCAAGTAATAAACCTAGTTACTTATTCTCTACAATTTTCGCGGGTCAAGTACAGAAATAGAAAAGCAGTGGGCTGTGGTAATGAAATTATTGAAATTAGTGCTCACACTCGAACTTCCAGGAATGAGAGACTTTAAATTAAACTACTAGGATAAACATTTTCTCCTCAAAGTTATGCCCAAATGACTTGGGAATAAGAAAATAAAATTTTATCAGGAAATTATTGTCTAATACAATAAAATATTTCACATTTTAAACAAACAGTCAGCAAATTTAGATTTTAAACACATTCAAAGCTAAGACTTCAAACTGAAACAGAAGATGCTCAATTTTAGGATTTAGCCCCAAAAAAAACCATCATTTTAGCAAAAAACCAGATATAATAAAAAAAGTTATTCCTTAATCAGAAAGGCTATAAAATCATTAACAATAAAAATGTACCTTGTCCGCTTCTTAGAAACCGGATCATCGTCTCCTCCGTTGTTGTTATTGCTTTCGACCTCCGGGGAACACGATTCCCGACAACCGTCGGAAAGATCAACCACCACACCACCCGGCCGATCGGACTCAATGGGTGATTCCAGTAGAATATCCGACAAGAGGGCGATCTCATGATTCGAAACAGCAACGTCATCAGCCCTATCAATGCTGTTATCGTTCATCAGCAACTGCTCGATCTCATCGACTGACAAGGAAATCGGTGGTTCAGGAGAAGGATTCGACAACTCCTCGGCGGAGCCATCGAAGAAATTTATATCATTGAAGAAATTCGAATCATCGAGCTCCAGGGTATCATCATTAAGCAATTGTTCCCAATTGATCAATTCCATTAAATCAACGTCTTCTCCAACTCCCAAATCGCACATGTTTACTCAATTAAAGTATGGAGGAATTAAGAAACAAATAATAAAAATAAAAATTATGTGCACAAAAACCCTAAAACTCTGATGAATTCCAGATTGGATTGTCAGTATAAAAGAAGAAGAAAAGTCGTTTTGCAAAAAAAAAAAAAGAAGAAGAAGAGTCGCGCACTTCGTCTCTTCGAGGCTAAGCTAATATATGAACTCACGTCATCCGACCAATAAAAACCGAGTCATGGGCGAAACTGGTACACCAACGTAAGAAGTAATAGTAACTGGTGAAATTCAAGCGGTTTTTTCTTTAATATTAACTTATTAAGGTTACGTAGACTCGACATAATTTTTATTTGAGTTCTCTCGACATGTGTTCTAAAGACATATATTAAATATACTGTTTAAAAAAATATTTTTTTGAACTGTGTATTTAACATGTACCCTTAAAACACATGTTAAGTTTTCCTTTTTTATTTATACACTTCAAGGCTAGCCTATTAGAAAATTATATACGTACTAGAGAACAATATTTTATTTTATTTTATATATTTAAATGCTATGGTTATACTTATTTATATCATTTTATATATCTTTTCGATTTTATACACGTCATCTTTTCGATTTTGATGCTTTGGGGTAGTTTTGAGATCAGATAAAATAAATAAATTATATCGATAAATTTATGATAAAATTAAATTATGATTAATATAAAATTTTAAGTGATAAAATAAAATAAATTAAAATGGGAGAATAATTCCAAATCTGCGGATGATATGTTGTACTCATTCTTAACCGTGTCCCCAATCTCTCCTGAAGACTTCTCCAAAATTTTAACGTGAAGCGCGGATCTCTGTCTGACACAATCGATACCGGCACCCCATGTCTCGAAACTATCTCCTTGATATACAGTTTGGCCACTTGGTCCAAACTGAACTTAATCTTGATCGGCAAAAAGTGCGCTGATTTTGTTAGTCGATCCACAATCACTCATATTGCGTCAAATCCCTTCTGTGTTGCTGGAAGTCCTACCACAAAATCCATTGTGATATGCTCCCATTTCCATTCAGGAATCTCTAACGGCTGTAGTAATCCACTTGGTCTCTGATGTTCACAATACGCCGCCAAGTTCAATTTATTTCAAGTTAACGGCTTAAGCAGGGGAACTTGTCCGTATCAGAATACGCCGCCAAGTTCAATGAATTGGCAAGATTTGCTTCACACCAGGTGGACACTGAGGCGAGACGCGCCAGAAGATTTGAGCAGGGGCTGAAACCGTGGGTTTACAGTCGAGTAGCTGTTCTCCAGATCTCAAACTTTGCAACATTACTGGAGAAAGCTATCATAGCTGAAGGTGGGAATGAAGCTTTGAATAAGCACAACCAAGAACGGAACAAGAAGAGAAATGATGGGGGAAACCGAAAGGGTAGCAGCGGGGGCAGCAACTCGAACAAACGCAAGTGGAATAACAACAGCAGTTCGGGGACACCCCAAGGAAGTGAATCCAAGAAAGCCAGTAAATGCAGTCAGTGCGGAAAGAACCACACTGGGGAGTGCATGAAAGGAAGGAATGTCTGCTATAACTGTGGGCAAGAGGGGTACGTCGCTCTCAATTGTCCCGCACCGAAGAGGAAGGGTTGTTTTGCCTGTGGAGCCATAGACCATCAGTTTAAGGATTGTCCAAAGAAGAAGAACACCGGAGGGAGTTCGGGCTTTAGGGGAAGCAACAACAACAACAACAAACTGACCATTGGAGGCCCAGTGCCACAGAACAAACCCACGGCACGGACTTTCAACATGACGGTGCAGGATGCCGTTGAATCAAAAGACGTGGTGTCAGGTATTATTCCGATCAATGATATAAATGCTTACGTATTATTTGATTCGGGTGCTACCTGTTCATTTGTGTCTGAGGAATTTGCTAGACGGTTAGAATTGCCTAGAGAAAAACTAGAAAACCCAATGAACATAGAAGTTGCTAATAAAGAAGTGATTCCTGTAGAGTATGTACATAGGAACTGTTGTGCTGAAATCAGGGGTCAGAAGTTGAGTGTAAATTTAATTCCGATACGTTTGGGGGAGTTTGACGTTATACTTGGAATGGATTGGTTGTTTAACCACGGAGCTATAATTGACTGTCAGAATAAGTGTATACACCTTAAGACACCGAACAGGTCTAAGGTCGTATTTTATGACAGCAAGTCGTCTAGACAATCTGCATGTCTGACGATGATGCAGGCCAAGAAACTGTTGAAGAAGGGTTGTGTAGGGTATTTAGCTCACATAGTGGACACACAGATGGTGAATCCCGAGATGGAGCAAATACCAGTAGTGAGGGAATTCATGGACGTGTTTCCAAACGAACTGCCAGGTTTACCGCCAGATAGGGAGATAGAGTTTGTAATTGATTTGGTACCGGGGGCAGCACCAATATCAAAGGCACCATATAGGATGGCTCCGGTAGAAATGAAGGAGTTAATGATCCAACTACAGGAGTTGTTGGATAATAAGTACATTCAACCAAGTGTTTCTCCATGGGGAGCACCTGTGTTGTTTGTAAAGAAGAAGGATGGATCGATGAGACTATGTATGGATTACAGAGAGCTGAATAAGGTGACAATTAAGAACAAGTACCCGTTGCCACAAATTGACGATCTTTTTGATCAATTGAAAGGGGCGAAATACTTTTCAAAGATTGACTTGAGGACTGGTTATCATCAGTTGAAAGTCAGGAAGGAGGATGTACCCAAGACGGCATTCAGAACTCGATATGGGCATTATGAGTTTCTGGTGATGTCGTTTGGACTGACGAATGCGCCAGCCGCATTTATGGACATGATGAACAGAATATTCAAGCAGTACTTGGATAAATTTGTTGTCGTGTTCATCGACGATATTTTGGTTTATTCCAAAACGGAGGAGGAACATGCTGAACACCTAAGATTGGTGTTGGAGATATTACGGAAGGAGCAGTTGTATGCTAAATTTTCGAAGTGTGAATTCTGGTTGGAGAGAGTTCAATTTTTAGGTCATGTTATTGACAAGAAAGGAGTTTCAGTAGATCCAGCGAAGGTTGAAGCGATGATGAATTGGGAACAACCAAGGACGCCGACGGAGGTAAGAAGTTTCTTAGGGTTAGCGGTTACTATCGGAGATTCATTCAAGATTTTTCAAAGATAGCAACACCGCTGACAAATTTAACGAGGAAGACAGTGAAATACGTATGGACGGAGAAGTGTGAGGAGAGTTTTCAGGAACTAAAGAAAAGACTTAGTGAAACACCTGTATTGACTTTACCGGACGATACGGGAGGTTTTACGGTCTACAGTGATGCATCGCACAAGGGACTTGGCTGTGTGCTTATGCAAAACGGCAAGGTCGTTGCATATGCGTCCAGACAGTTGAAGGATTACGAGAAGGAATACCCTACCCACGACTTGGAGCTGACAACAGTAGTGTTTGCCCTTAAGATCTGGAGACATTATTTGTATGGAGAGAAATGTGAGATATTCACAGACCATAAGAGTCTGAAGTATATCTTCACACAGAAGGAGTTAAATATGAGGCAACGGAGATGGTTAGAATTGATCAAAGACTATGATTGTAAAATTTTATATCATCCCGGCAAGGCCAACGTAGTAGCAGATGCTCTAAGTAGAAAGAGTAGGGAGAAATTGTTCATCTTGACGGATCAGGAACAATTGGTTCAAGAAATGGCTCGAATGGAGTTGGAGGTAAGAAATCCAAATGAGTCAATGGAAGTAGAAGCGAGTTCAACCTTACTAGATAGGGTGAAAGAGGCTCAAGACAAAGATGAAGAGTGTGTCAGAATAAGGATGAGAATGACCGAAGGGGAAGAGGTCAAATTCAAGGAGGATAGCATGGGATTGCTAAGGTTTGAAAATCGGGTTTAGGTGCCGCTAGTGCCCGAACTACGAGAAGAAATTTTGCAAGAGGTCCACAATACGAGATACTCGATACATCCGGGGAGTACGAAGATGTATCAAGATCTGCGTCAGCATTTTTGGTGGCCGAATTTCAAAAGGGAGGTCGCTGAATGTGTCAGCCGATACCTAACTTGTCAAAGGGTAAAGGTTGAACATCAGAGACCAAGTGGATTACTACAGTCGTTAGAGATTCCTGAGTGGAAATGGGAGCATATCACAATGGATTTTGTGGTAGGACTTCCAGCAACACAGAAGGGATTTGACGCAATATGGGTGATTGTGGATCGACTAACAAAGTCAGCGCACTTTTTGCTGATCAAGATTAAGTTCAGTTTGGACCAGTTGGTCAAACTGTATATCAAGGAGATAGTTTCGAGAGATGGGGTGCCGGTATCGATTGTGTCAGACAGAGATCCGCGCTTCACGTCAAAATTTTGGAGAAGTCTTCAGGAGAGATTGGGGACACAGTTAAGAATGAGTACAGCATATCATCCGCAGACCGATGGGCAAAGTGAAAGAACAATACAGACATTGGAAGATATGCTCAGGGCCTGTGTGATGGATTTCAAGGGCAGTTGGGAAAACCATCTACCATTAGTTGAGTTTGCATACAACAATAGTTATCATGCAAGTATAGGCATGCCGCCTTACGAAGCATTGTATGGAAGAAAGTGCAAAACACCTCTATGTTGGGATGAGATAGGAGAACACCGACTGTTGGGACCGGAATTGGTTCAACAGACGGTAGAAATTATTAAAGTAATAAGAGCTCGGCTAGTAGCAGCTCAGGATCTTCAGAAGAAGTACGCCGATTTACATCGACAGAAGCGAGACTTCGAAGTTGGGAGTTTTGTGTTCATGAAGGTGTCTCCCTGGAAGGGGAAGATCAGATTTGGAAAGAAAGGGAAGCTGAGTCCCAGGTTCATAGGACCGTTCGAGATATTAAAGAGAGTGGGTGAAGTGGCGTACGAGGTAGCCTTACCTCCTGAACTGGAGCATATTCACAATGTGTTTCACGTATCAGTGTTGCGACCATACAAGCCAGACTACAAACATGTCATATCCTATGAGCCAATACAAGTCGAGAAAGACTTATCATACGAAGAAATTCCTGTCCAAATACTAGATAAGAAAGAGCAAAAATTACGGAATAAGGTTATACATTCTGTCAAAATCCTTTGGAGGAACCACAACGCTGAGGACGCTACGTGGGAGCTTAAAGAAAAGATGATGGCTAACTATCCGCATCTGTTCGAGTAGTTTAAATTTGTAATTCCGGGAACGGAATTCTTATAAGGGGGAGAATGTAATGACCACGAATTTCATTAGTCATTGTAAATATACTTAATAAATATTTAGCAATGAAATTAAACTTTTTGGTATTAATTAATTGTGCATTAGATAATTAAATAAATGTACTTATGTGCTTATATATTTATTTAAAGAATTAAAACAACGTGTATAATTAATTAAAGCAAATCTAATTGGATTATATTTTTTTTTAAATCCAAATGAGTTGATAAACTAGGTTAAAGATATTAACCTAGTAGCCCATGTATGTAATTTAATTACTAGCCCTTGTAATTAATTAAACAAGCCCAATGATTGATTTAATTAAATGTAACCTAGAATAATTAATGTAAGCCCAATGTGTTATTTAAATTGAGCCCAAACAATTTAATTGAATGAGCCCAATGGAAGTTATTCCCAAGCCCAATGTGGAGCCCAATAGGAGGTCAAACTTTGGTCAATATATGTATATATATATATATATATATATATATATAGAGAGAGAGAGAGAGAGATGTATATATGCACATTTTAGCATTAAAAATAAAGGAAAAATGGCTTGAAAAAACCAATTTGCTGCATTTTTGAGGGTCCCACTTGGATAACTTGATTTCCTAGATTGCTTGAAAATCCATCCATGTCATAAGTTGCTCAACCACTCTAGTCAATCATCTAGTCAATCACCTAGTTATTCAATGCAATAGTAATTATAATTAAACACTAATTTCACCAACATGGGTGAATTAGCAAGCTAATGAGGAGTTAGTTGATGGCTATAAATAGAATGCTCCACACTTGGTTCAAGTTTGTTAGTCATTTGCTAGACATTTCCTAGAGAAAAGAGAGAGAGCCTTTGTGAGCTAAAAGAAAGAATACACATAAGTGTTGGGTGAAAAAGCTAGAGGAAACCTTGGTGGATGTCCAATAGCTACACAACATACTTCGGTAGAAGGAGAAGAAGAGCAACCAAAACTCAAAGGTTTAAAAGTGCTCTCAACTTCTTCTTATTTCATTTTTGTAGTCTAGAAAACTTTTGATCGGTTAAAATCTATTTTTAACCGATCAAAACTCGTTTTGATGGTCTAGATGTATTTAACTATGTAATATATGTATATTCATAGCTCTATGTGTTTATAACATGTTTTGGTATGTGAGAAATGCATAAAAGTTGTAGAAATATTCATAACACGTTTTACCGGTAAAACCCTAACCATACATGTTATGTTTGATGTTGTATTTTGAAATGTACAAATCGAAAATTGGATTTTTATGGCTAGAAAGCTAGAGCTATGAGTTTTAAAGATAAAACCTTTTTGAACTTTTCAAAAATAATGAATAACAAAGAAGTTATAGCTTTTACCAAAAAGGACGTCGTTTTTCAACCCTATGTGGTTCGATCCGTAAATTTCGTGTAAAACATTTTCAAAAAGACGATTGAACCATGGAATGTTGTAAAACATTAAGTTAGGAACACATCAACACTGATTTGGTGTGAATTGGATGTGTAGATTTCATTTAATCAAGGTTTGAATCAAAGTATCAAAACTGTCCAGAAAAATCACAAAATTGGCACCTACTGCAATACGGCGCCTGGGCGCCGTCTGCAGTGTTAATCACTGCGCCCCGACGCAGTGTACTGTTACTTGGAAAAAAATAAAAATAAAACCCGAAACGGGTCGGGTCGGGTCGGGTCTGATTCGGGTCAGAAAATGAAAAATGCTCCAAAAATCATTTTAGTATTTTTGGACTTAATAAATATATTTTTAAATATATATATATATAATTGAATTAATGATTTGAAAGTGTATAAATTATATTATTGAAATAATAATATAATAAAGGTAATAAAATATTATTAAATAAATAATAATATTAGAAAATTACTAAAATATTATTAAGTGTATAATAATATTATAAGGTCAATAAAATATTATTAAATGATTAATAATATTAGATAATCAATAAAATATTATTAAATGAATAATAATATTAAGTATATACTAGAATATTATTAAATAAATAATAATATTAGATACTTAATAAAATATTATTAAATGATTAATAATATTAGCTACTTAATAAAATATTATTAAATGATTAATAATATTAGCTACTTAATAAAATATTATTAAATGATTAATAATATTAGATACTTAATAAATTATTATTAAATGATTAATAATATTAGAAACTTAATAAAATATTATTAAATGATTAATAATATTATATACTCAATAAAATATTATTAAATGATTAATAATATTATATATTTATTTTGAACTATATTAAATAATTAATATAAGTTTCTTTGTGTTTGAAATATTACCAAGTAGTGATAATATTTCCTAAGTGTTTAATTACCCATAATTAATCAATTATGTGGTTCGTAAGGTTTATAAAGATCATTATACTTACAAGTATATGATACTAATTTAAGATCAAATTGATTTAATTGTTAGGTCCGTTCAAGGATTGTTAGATTAATTTGGTTAGCAGTAAACGACGCACGAGGCAAGTTTTCTAACTTTAGCTTGTAATTTCTATTGCAAGTTTTCTACCCCTTAACTTGTATTTACTATTGCAGATATTCTTCAACAGTATATACATTTCAATTATTGTTGAGCAAGTATTCTACACTCGTAGTTATTTGATAGACCTTTGAGTGAACTAATTATCAAAAATTACTTCACATCGTTATTGATTATTGTATTCGCACATAGTGCTTTTACAACTGTTTAAAAACGTCTAAGCTAATTATTTCGGCTAGACAAATGCATGTTTAAATTCATTTAATTGAATATTATAAAAGCTTATCCAAACCATTGGCTGGTGCGGATTCTTACAGTAAGACTGAGAAAGAACAACCCTAGTTAAAGGGGGATTTTTATTTGTCGGAAAATCGAAAGCGCGCAAGAAATCTAAATGTGATGCATATACATAGGACATGAGAGGACTGATCCCCTCAAGTGTCCCGTTATTTTTAACAAGGAGTCAGACATTGTATGTCTGTTTTACCTTAGTAGCAGTTCACGGTCATTAAAGACCACTCAGCAGTAAAGAGTCAATCTAATCTTTTATTGAACATTGATTCTTGATATCTTTCGCAATTGTTATTGTTGAAAACCCTGAAGTTATTTCCCTTCATCATGATATATCTTATGACTGTTGTTTATAAACTTGCTGAGCCATTTAGTTTCTCATCCTTGCTATATCATGACTATATTTCAGCCAATCCCGAAAGCTCTAAATCGGACAAAGGCAAGGGGAAAGCAAATGCTTAGTTTTAGTAGATGCATGCTAGTTTAAATTACTGTTATGTAATTACTGTTGTAAATCTTTTGTATTTCCCTTAAGATATGTAATGTTACGATTAAGGTTAATAGACCTTGGGAAGTGTAGCCTTTTGAGAATGAACCTTTTGTATTATTCCGCATAGTTTGAATACAATTTATGTATTTCATTGTTGTTAAGTATTGTACAGTGAGAACCAAACCCGAGGCTAAAGAACCCGGATTTGGGGTCGTCACATATGTTATTAATTAGCATTTTTATTAATTATTTTTCATTAAACATTATTTGGTATAATTTTTTTTTTTGTAAAACATTATACATTATTAAGTTAGTTATTTTTTTAAAATAAGTCAACCGTATTTAAATATGGTCAAATCGTATAAACCTATTAGGGTCCGATCGGATTGTCATTCGGGTCGGGTTTTTCAGTCAATTTTTGCTAAAAAAAATGAATTTAAGGGCTACATTGTATGAAATTAGGTATTTGATGTAACGGATATATAAACTCAATTAATTTGTGGGGCGAATTGTGAAGAGGGTGAAACTTAGTATAAAATGTATTTAACCCCTTATGAAAGCATATACTAGCTTTTGTAGATTATGAAAGTTTGTACTGTACCTAGACCTGGCAAACGAGCCTAGCCAGCCCAAATGGGTTGGGCTAGGGGTGGGCCGGGCCACGACTGAGCCGGGCCAAAAAGGCTCAAAAAGTTTTGGGCTAAAATTCCTTAGCCCGTGGCTCGGTCGGGCCAGCCCGCGGGTCAATTGATTATTTTATTTATTTTATTTATTTTATTTTTACAATTATGATACATAACATGAAGTTTTGATTTTGGGCTATTGAGTATAGCATACAATTTGTTTTATTCAATAAAAATATATTTATTAACAAAAAATATTTAAAAACTTATGTTTAATACTTTAATTAAGAAATAATTTTAACATTATAAACTATTGTGAGTATTATTTATTTGATTAAATATGTGAAACTAATAATTGTAATTAAATATAAAGTGACTAATTTTAAAAAAATGCTAGAATAATATCACAAGCACATTACACATGTATGTATTTATATAATAACAATTATTTGATTATACATGTAACGTATTCTCACTATTCTGTTATGTGTAAGTGCAAGTATATAAAAATATAATTAATTATTATTTTTTATTAACATTTGCTAATCAATTATATTTTAAATTTTGTCTTATTTAAATTCTTTCATATATAATAGTCATATGTTTGGAGATAATAGTATTTTGAACAAATAAATAGAAGTTTTGTTTCATAAATTAATCTAAATGATTAATGAATTAAGTTATTTTTAATTTTTTTATACAGTGATGTATTTATTTTTTTTGAAAAATAAAAAATAAAAAAATTAGGCCACGGGCCTGGCAAAAGGCCCGCTATTTTTTGGGCTGAAGAATGAAAATCCATAGCCTAATTTTTTTTTACGAGCCCGAGCCTTTTTTTCTAAATCTAACTGTACCGAAGACCTTTAGCTCAAGTGATATTATTCAGCTCATGATAATTATAAAATTAGAAGATCAGTTTTAACATATTAAGATAAAGTATGTGCCTGTGTATTTAAATTTCAGTTTAAATTAACGAGAGAAAAAAAAAAGGGAAATCAAGTTTGTACCGTGAACATGCTTTGCTACCACGGGCTTGTTCATGGTGTTATTGTAAGTTTGACTTGACTTTAGCTTTTGAAGGTACACCTGCAAACTCATCGTTCTTGGTTATAAGTTCTTTTCTATTTTTAAACTAAAGAAAAACTTGCAAAAGTTCTTTTCTATTTTTAATAACCAGTAAGAAATTCACTTCATGTGTTTGGGATCATAAAATTTTACGAGAAAAATGAATTTATGTATTGAGAAAGGGAAGACCTGAAGTAATTAATCGTTTATGTAAATCTAAATTCTGCAATGATTATATAGGTAGGTTATTAAATGCTAATCTGTGTGTGAAAAGAAGAAAACAATGCACTTCTAACCATATATATTTTTCGTCATTTTTATGCGTTTACAATAGGCGAATTTTTAAAGAACAGATATTTCTACGTATATTTTTATATAATTCTTTTAGTGAATCTCACAAGAATAAATTATGTAAAAATAATCCTCTCCAATTTTTATACATGAGGACACGCGTGTGAGCTGTTGTACAGTTTTGCAATTGGGAAGCCTGAAGAAAGAGGATTTCCTTGGTCTTCATCCAGAGTCTACTTTGTCTCGTCAGGGTTACTTCATTCTGTAGCCAACTATCTATATATAGTAGCTCTTTAGAAACAGCCAATGCCTTGCAGCTGTTTTCTTTTTCCATCAACCAAAAAGGATCAAGGCTAAAACCTGCGAGATTGAGAAAAATCGAAAATGGTGAACTTGGAATGGTAAAAAAATAGAGAGAACTATGTCAACTACAAAATCCTACATCACCCCCAGCAAATACGTCTTATGCATACACTTCAATCGTAGGGTAATTTTACATAGAACTACTTGAACATTGTTTAAATTAATTTTCAACAGCTTTACTAAATGCATTACAATACCATTCAAGTTTTGAGTTTTCCCCTATTCCAGTAACCCCAGAATCACCCAAGAGACTGTACATGATGACAACCATATGGGAACCTACTAGACAATAGTTAGGTCCTTCAATTCCTATACTAAATGAATAACCTAATGAATGGAGTGCATGCCTACCTACCGCATACAAATACACGCAGACCCAAGATGCTTGAACCATGTAGCAACAATTGAGACCTACAGATTCCGCACACTTCAAGGAGAAGATTGACAGAAAGAACAACCATTCATTCAAAATGACTGATAACCTAAGCCCTTGAAATAATCTAAATGATTTCCAATGAAGCACAAACATCAGACATGTATTGCCTTTTCTTCCAAAAACTCCTGCACAGCACAAGTTCTCAAACTGAAAATTAATTCTCGATTTCAAAGAAGTGGGGCATGAGATATGGTGTGAATCAAGAAAAGGCAACTTCTAGAATGAAGATCTCGTGTCATTGATATACCCTGTAGCCCTACATGGAAAAGTATGAGGATATTGAAATCAAAGCATAATTTAAACCTAGAAGGATATTTTGCACTAATCAATATTTCTGCCCACCTTGTCATACTGCCAAACAGCCAATTTGGGTAAAATCCGTTGTGTTTCTAGCAAAAAATAAAAAACAAACAAAACAGTATTATATTATTCACATTTGGACACTGGCCAAAAAACAGCTTATTAACAGCTTTACACTGAGCTGGCCCAATTCATGATCTGGCCCTGGCACTGGCCCTAAAAGGATAAGTTAAAAAAACATTAATAGGAAAACTATGCGGGAAAAGTAAATAATTACCTTAAGAAAAACAAGCAAAAATAATTTATACTCACTTTACAAATGAACGAATAAACAATTACACAAAAGCACATAATTTTGGTCTTCTAAATTCAGAGAAGGAATGCTTTATTATAGAATGAGTAATATGGAAGTTAATTATACCACTCCCATACTCAACTCAACAAGGCCTTTTATCCTAATCTGTAGGTGAAGATGATTCCAATATGTAAAGAAAGGATAAAAAAAAATTAATTAAGAAATAATAAAATATTTTAAAAACTGAATAGAAAAATAATGAAAATAAATAAAATAAAAAACACACCCACTTACAGAAATATACATACCACTCTCAAAATTACTAATAATTAACAAGGTCAAATAGAGAACTGAGTTACTGTAAAACATTTGACTGATCAATGAACATGTTTTGCTTAATATTAAGAACCTGGTAAAGCAAGAATCTAAATGGTTTCCAAAGAAGCAGGCACATACATATTTTCCTTTTCAATACAACAACTCCTGCAAGGCACAGCAAGTGGCATTGGAGCACAACTTATTCATCATACAAGTTCTCATAACAAAAATTAATTCCTGAGTAAGTGTTGGATACTGTGTGAATCACAGAAAGGCAACCTCTAGAAAGAAGATCCCGTGGCATTGAGATGTAGCCTGTAGGCCTACATGGATAACAAGATAATAATGAAACTAAAGCATAGATTTATCAACGAAGTATATTTTGCACAAATCAGTAGTTTTTGCCACCTTGTATATTGCTGATTTTTTCAAACAGCCGCTTTGTAAATAATGCCTTCCGTGTTTCCAAAAATAAACAAATAAAAAGTATTATAAAAATCCACATTCGGAAACCAACCAAAAACAGCTTGCAACTGGCATCAAGCTCAGATCAAGGTCGTCCAACCTGGCCCTAAAAGAATAGGTTTTAGATATCATTTAAAAAGAAATCAAAGCGGGATAAAAATACTTCCCTAGAGCGAAACAAGCATACATAGAGACATGCAGGCTCTACCCTTGCATGCATAAGCATGGACAAAAATTGGATGCTTTCAGCAATGAACTGGTCAGCAACGTCTGAAGCCTAAATTATAATCACAAACCCTTTTGAAGCTCAAAATCTTAAGTCTAATCCTAATCAATACCCACAAAAAGGATTCGAATTTGTGCAATATAAATTATATTATTTTTCCCAGACATTTGGGAACACCTTTTGCTGATTCAACATTTTTTTGAGGAAAACAAAAATGGAAGAAGAAGAAAGAGCATGACACCGATTCACATTTTGACACTAACCAAACAGCTTTCCCTAGTGTCATGCTCAGCCGGCCTATCTGATGGCCTTCCAACCTGGTCCTATAAGAATATGTTAAAAAATCATTAGAAGAAAACCCCAGGACCACATACACAAAATCAACACTTTGCTTGCAACCTTGAACTAAACAAATGTGCACATAAATACAAGCAAGCCCATGCCTGCCCACACACATATTAGAGCATGAGAATGCTCAAAAAAGTGACCAAATCATAAACCTCTGAGCACTAAATGATTACTAAGAAACAACCTTCTGAAGTTCAAGTTATAAAATATAAACTGATTGGTTACTCACACAAGGATTAGAACTTTTCATCACAAGTTCAATACTATTAATAATTAATGTTATCCAATTCAGAACCATCTAAGGGATACAGACCACATTGATGAAGCCTAAGATACATTAAATCAACAAGGAAGTTAATGGCAGGAAGTAGACACAGTATGAATAGGAATAGCAATCACTTCCAAAATCTTCTACTCGTGTTTGATACAACTATAATATTTGGAGCACGCTTTAGCAGTGGGGCAAAAGTGCACTCTTAAAGATATATTTGACATGTAATAGCTAGTATAAACTCATCTCATCCAAGAAATCCAAAAGGGGTAAGATGAATAAAAGAAAAAAGGTAAGTGGAGGGCACACAACAAATAAAGGCTGTATATCTGATAAAAGGACAAGAAAAGAAGATAAACATTAACAGTAATCCCCATTATTTCCAGCCATACAATTTCACACTCTCATTGTTGATAAAAGGCATACCAGAAATTCCCAATATTTTATACACTTGTTCATAACTAGAAGAACATGCGTAAGTATTCATCACACTACATATGCAATCTAATAGATAGATAAAACAAAGAAGATTGGCAACAACATGGGAGAACTATTCACATAACCGCATAGAGACAAAAACAAAGAACAGGCAATGAAAACATGCACATGGACACACACATACAAATGTAGGATAAAACAGAATAAAACAGAATATGTAAGCACCTTGACCCTTTAATGTCAACTAAGAAACTATCCAACTGCTAAATTTCTATCAATAATCCTTTGGCGACAAAAGATTAGATACAAAAAGAGAATACAAAATGAAGTGAATGGTAGCTATTGGATATAACCATTGGACCTCCACCCACATCATTTTATATCCACTGTTTTGTAACCACTTTTGTTACCGTAGCATTACTCAAAATTTATAGTTTAAAACCACATCAAGAAAGTTAAACATAGTACCAGCAACTTCCATCATCATCAAAACAAAAACTTGAAACTTTAAAATAAGTATAAAATACACCACAATAGCCTAAATCACTACCATTACCAACCAAAATGCAATCATGAATCATGAATCATGAATCATGAATCAATCTATTAATGCCTCTCCTCCCTTTCTCGGTTCCACTGTTCAATCATGGCCCTCCGCTACTCGCTCCCATCCCTTTCAGGACTCCTACGAGTCCTTCTCGGACTCGCATCATCTCTCCTTCTTCCACCATCACTGTCATATCTCCGCCCGCCATCGCTGTCGCACCTTCCATGCCTGTTCCCACTCCTTCTCCCACTGCCTCCTCTGTAATCGCGATCACGAGAATATTCACGCTCTCGTCTATGACGTGGACTCGAGCTCCGGTTCCGGCTCCGGGTACCACCATACCGTCGATACCTCCCATACAATTGCCTCCTCAAATCCCTCCCAATCAGTTTCACATGCATGAAATTGCAATAACCCCCTCGGTTACATTTATCCTCCTCGAACTGCCGGCATAATCGGGCGGCCGGAGTAAACCCGGCCTTGCAAAGCGTGCAAAGAGGCGACGGCCTGGTCTTCCTCCTTGAACTGGACATAGACGTTACCGATCATGTGATCGGCGAGGTTATCGCACACATTTAGAATCTCAATTTCACCGAATATGTTTAGTTCTTCAAAAATGTCATCGCAGAAATCCTCAAAATGTTCCTGAATTTTGCGGGTCTCGATTGGGTTTCCTTGGGCGTCAACGCCGGGCGTGATCATGTCGGGGCGCTGGTACATGTTGGAGAGTCGGAGAGTCGGCGAGATGGTGGGGCTGCTGTGGAGGCGAGAGCAGCGGTCGCCGTAACGGGACGCGCCGATCTTGAAATAGAACGGGCAGTTCACTCGGTCCTTCTCTGTGCCAAAGATCGAAGCTAAGTATTCCGCCGTTGGTAATCAGGCGATAGGACTTGCGGGTTTTACAAGGGAATCGAGAGATTCAATCCACAAACAAACATAAATATATTCTTCTAGTGTCAGAGTGTTAACATGTATTCAACGGAAGGTTCCAATTTCGAATTTCCGACACCAGATGAAGAAAAATGGCAATTATGATTTCATAATGATGGCATAGTTTCAAAGGTTATAAAATGAGAAGAAATTATGCATGGTGAAATGATTATATATTTTAGGCAGAAATTTTATTTTCTAATAATTTTATTTTTTTGGTTAATTGATTTTTATAAGACAAAACTAAACCTAATTTCTGAGACATTTATTTTTTATATTAATATAAACAAATTGTTGAAAGAAAAAAAAATAGAGTTCTTTATTCTAAATTTAGGAAATATATATACATTTTAAAATTTAAAAAGTTATTACCTGATACAACTTTAAAACAGGGAAACATTCCCATATCTTTTTTAAAATAACAGCAAACAAAGTTCAAACGAAATAAGAAACTTTAAATATTTAAAAGACTTACAAAGGCAGCACATCCACAACCACAACATTTCGAGTGTGCTAACGTTAAAGCGTCTTTCGGAGTTTTAAAGTTAAATTGATACTAACGCTTATATTTTTAAAAATTTTTTAGCGAAAATTTAATAATTTTGACTTTGTTAAAGTTAAATTTAAAAATTTTTTGATTCTCCAGAAGTGAATTTAACCACTGCATCAAAGAGATTTGGTCTAATGCTTACATTTGTGTAACCTTGACACATGAAATATAAAAGAATAAGAGTAAGCAATAAATAATTTCAGGTGATTAATAATATTTTCTTATGTCTAAATTCATGAAAAGAATCCACTCATGAAATATAGCAAATTCAACATTATCAGCACCACTTTTGCCACCAAATATCCATCAAGGTTTCATAATAAAATTTAAAACATAAAAATCTCAATTTAAAGATTACAGCTGACCCATGTAGAAATACAACACCACAACAAAGATGGATGAATCTTGTAGTTTGATCATCTAGGTAGACAACTTTGAGGAAAATTGCGCAAGGGGTGTTCCCTCAACAACTCCGTTTCCCTGCAAAAAGCAATGCTTTACAAGGATGTTGATTGTTTTACACTGAAAACACCATTTATATTCCACCAACTCAACTCTTACTTACTTTTTAAGGTCCTTAATGTCCTCATTTCTAAGCCCAAGAGTGGTCGAGTTTTCCTTCTTATTATCCCCTTCGTGTGTCCTGTTAAAGATTTACCAAGTAAGCTGAAAATCTAAAACTTGTACACAAAATATATTGTGATGTAGTATGCATGTTTTGAGACACAATAGAAAATACAATGAATATATATTGACCTGGAATGCAGAGATACAGAATGAAAAGAAAAAGATGAATGCTGCGAAATATCTAGCGTGACAAGAAATGCAGCAAGTATCTTCTTTTCATTAATTTAAAGCACTTGAAATTTTTCAGGAGCATTGAGCTTTACCAAAGACTAGTACTCTCATATGTGATTTTGCACAGGATGTACAATTATTTCAATTCCAATTTTACAGCATATCAATGTTTGCAATGTCTTTTTATAAGATTCACAAAGAAAAAGAAGAGTGCTGCTTGATGGGGCTTCCATATATAAGAGCTATCATAAAAAAATGATATGCAAACGCCATCCAAATTTAATGTCTGGATGCACACAATACATAACAACCCCCCCCCCCCCCCCCCCCACCAACCTCTCTCACACCCACAGAAGAAGAGTCCATTTTGTTATGTGAAATTAACTCCTGCCAAATCGCTGATTCGAGGATTCATGTGAAATTTATGGATATTTTCTTTTGATGCGTTTGAAATGTCTTTTCCTAAGGTTCACAAAGTAAAAGAAGAGGGCCACCTGATGGAACTTCCAAATATAAAAGCTATCCTAAAAATGATTAGAATAAACATGCTTTTAAAATTTTTTGCGTGATATACAGTCCAAATTTGATTTGTGGATGCACGTGCATTAAACAACCCATGTTCTTGGTAGAACTAAAGAAGAATTCTGCATCCAGACTTCCCCTCAAGTGATACCTGGAATGATATGTCAAATATGTAGAGGGACTGAATACTCACTCTTGACATTCCCCATCCACAAAGACCTCAATAATGCAGGCACTAGCAGTTGCTCCTCCAATTCTATTTCCAGATCTTTGGGGAATCTGATAAGGTTTAAGCATTAGATACTGTTAAAGTTATACCATGAGGAAATCACAGGGACAATTGGACATAGCTGCAAGTTAATGTAACCTTATTTGATGTCCACTTGGTTGGGATGCCATTGTTCTCTTTATTTCTCTCTGCTCGAGGTCCAAGAGTGTGCCAGGGTTTCAAGTCTGACTTTGACAATTCTGATTGATGACCCAAGGTGGTGGCAGAGTTGGCATCTTTGTAAATTGATAATGGAGTCCCATGAACCCTAAAAGGAAAAGGAAAGAAAAGAGTAAAGTTGTGTTAGAAGAAAAGTATGCATGATGGCATTGATCATATTTGTTTCTGCACTCTTATCGGTAACATAGTAAGTCAAAAGATTTGGTTGTTCTATATTTATGCTGAATGCACTGGAAAATCTTCGATTTTATATTAAACAAGAACCTCCAATTGACAGGCAACATAAATTCAGTAACCCACCTATCTTGCTTCAATCTTTTCCTGGCAAGATCAGAACTCTCAATAGTTTGGTTACCTGCAGCAACAGAAAAAGTTTTAGCCAGAGGCAATTTCAGATATAAAACCAAAAGACTGAAACGAAACTTACGATTTACCCCCTTTGCCAAGACAGTTCCGAAATTTCGTGCTGGCGGATGATTCTCGGTTAAATCGTCCTGAAACATGGTAAAAATGATATTAATGTTTTTCCTTGATGTAAAAGACGCAAGGAAAAAAAACAGGGGCAAAGGAGTTGAACTTAGTTGAATTGAATTGCACACCTCTGTAGCTTTAGGGCTTCTCATTGAACGTGCAAGAAATTTTTTATAAGCTGCCTTCAACTTTTCAATTGGTTGAGCATTCCTGGTACATAATAAATTAAATTAGAAAGTATGTTTTGTAAGACAAGTGAGAAGAATCAAATTTAGCAATCAACATGGAAATTTACTGCATTTTGGGCAAATGGTCAAAATAAAGGTACTAATTATGAAAATAAAATAAAAAGAACAAAAAACTCAACACAAAGGAAGAGAAAAACATGTGCAAAAGAAATGTGAACAGATTATTACTTATTAATTGTAATACCTTATTCATAAATAATATGTAACCATATAGTTGCCCAAAAATTAATATGTTGAATTCATAAATGCAATCCAGGAACCGATTGAACACATTGTGTACATGTTAATTCTGCCACACAGAGAGAACGAGAAGTCTTGCCTTCAAAAACTACAACCAGGCAGAAACACAAAATGCTGTTTATATGACACATCATCAACTAGCTGTCATTCAGGAAACACACTATCCATTCAAAGGTTTAAAAGGAGAAACAAAAGACTTGGGTAAATGTTTAGGCCATATGAGGACAGACGAAGTTACCCACCCAACCTAAAAATTCAATAAATAAATAAAAGAAGATTAGGGCAATAGTCGGTAACAACAGGGTACATAACTACTCCTCTTACTTTCATCCGGCTCAAGTAAGTACACCAAATAAAGATAAAGAAAAGAGTTGGAGTATTGAATACACCCTTAATTCTGAGCTTCATGTTAATTTGTTGTCTTACCATCTCAGTGTTAATACGATGCTCAGATGCATACCTCGAACAAAAAAGTACAAGATGTCTAACTGAAATAACAATTTGGGCACCTAAAACGACTTATGTGCATGTATAATTAGAAAAAACTTATAACACCAATTTCATATAGTGAAGTAGGCATCGGTAAACACATCAATTAATTCAAATTCAATGAGAAATCATTGTTGACTAAAACGAGTCACTGTTTTCTTCAGAGTTTACTGATGATGGCTCAATCCATTGATGAGTCATACAGAATCATCTAACTAACCAAACATTTTAACCAACTAACATTTGTTATAGAGCCCACTAGAGTGTATTGATTGAGAAATCAGTAAATTAAGTGGTTGAGGGAAACTACAAAACAGAAACAATGGGGGCTTAACTCAAACAATGGGGGCTTACCTAGATATCCCACGATTAAATATGTTGTTTGCAGTTTTAATCTTGTTCTTAGACTCCATGTGCAAAGCATATGATATGAAGAAGATAGAATGTGTCTGCCCAATTTCATTTGAATCCAGAAAACTAAATATTACTTCAGCATCCACACAATTCTCAGCCTGCAATATCATTTCAAAGGCAAGGTACAAAATTTTATATCTGAAGTATACAACAGAAATACAGATGAATATGCAATTTTAAAAGCGCAAAAATAGAACTCATAATGAAAGCATACATATTCCAACCACACTTTAAGGTAACGAAGATCATCCTTGTAGCGGGGTTCATGCCAAAAGGTGCGCACGCATTGTTCGTAGATCACCACCAGTCCCGAGCAATCTCCACCAGCAGGAAATGCCTCCTGAACCCACTTGATGCACCTTTAAAAGAACCGAATAGATGAAATAGAAATCTCATCATTCAAGACCAAACCTTACACTCTAATAGAAAATGTAAAAAAATTACAGTTCTAGTGATCTGAAAGACTGATAGTCCCATCCAAACACTTGAATAATAAAAAATAACTTATAAATTGGTTTAACAAACTTATAAGCTGTGCTTGAACAGACCCCCAAAGTCAAGCCTTTAATGCTCTTCCAGAAATTACATAATAAATCGCCCTTAATTAAAATTTAGAAAAAAAGACTAGAAAAAGAAATGCCCCGCAGTTCTCATACTAAACTATCATGTTGAAATATACTATGTACATTTGTATTCCAAAGATCATTTTGCTGAAAAAAAATCTATTTAAAAATGAGAAACTCACAAGAAAATGTATCAGCATCACGTTAAAAATAAAAATAAAGAATAATATTATTAAAAAAAAATCAAACTCTCCCTAGACCTAATGATACAGTGAATTCAAATGAAAACCCTAAAATCCGAGCAACAAGATGTGAAAAAAAAATAAAAAAATACAGGCAACTCACTCAATCCATGGTTGAAGAGGATCATCCCCTTTATACTCATCAATCGCTTGAATCAACCTCCTAAAAATGAAACTGTTGTTTAGTACAATACAAAGAAAAGAATGAAAACTTTTCTTATTCGGATCAATTTTTGAAGAATCTTAAAAAGGGGTGAATCTAAAAGTGAAAATTGATAGACCTTCGGTATTCAAGGAGAGATTTCTTGAGTTGATTATCGGATTGGGATTTGAGAGCCTGGTTGAGGAGGCGAACATTACGGCCCCTTTTCAAAGGCCTCACATTCTCCTTGTACAGTTCCCATTCATTACCCGTCTCTTCTTTTGAGGCCAAGAACTCCGTCTCCGGATCCATCATTATCTCAAGTTTCTCCATGGCTATGCTGGGGGGGGGGGGGGGGGGGGGAGTTGTGTGTGTGTGTGTGTGTGTGTGTGTGTGAGAGAGAGAGAGAGAGAGAAAGAGAGCTGCGTGAAAAAATTTGAAATCCTTGTTAGGCTCCAAGGAACTTCAGGTTCAGGGCCCTTGTGAGGTAAACTCTGCTCCTATAAAGGGGTGGGGCATGGTTAGATTTTTGAAAAAACTTGGGTCAGTTTGTGTGGATATGTACGTCCATTAACTTTATATGGGCTTTCAATTAAACGAATTAGGAGTATATTTTTGGTTTACTACGGCATGTCTGCTTCATCCCCTTAAACGACTCTTAAATATACTCATTTTCTTCGAAAATTAGAGTTTTATTTTACAAAAACGTATTTAATTTATATTATTTAAATCAATTTTTTGTATAATTTTCTAACTCGATTTAACTAATAATGTTGATTAGGGAATACGGGGTTTAGAAGTTTTTGACAAAAAAAATAAAATCTTCTTGTTATCTTAAAATCAAGGAGTGCAAAACTCGCGATTTTTACCAATTAATTTTTTGAATACACGTTATTTTTAAATATTAATAGATGTAAATGATAAAAAATAAAAAAGTGAGGAAAGAGATATGGCTGTCAAAATTTATATCGCATTTAGGGTTTTCAAATTAATTTTAAGCCAAATTTAAGTTATTTTTCACAACTTCATAAGTTAATTTTCAATGATAAGTAATTTTTCAAAACCACCTTGAGATTATGTAACGTTAAGGATAAATTCAAATCTATAACTTTTTTCGGAAAAAAAATTATCATTAAACTATGATCTTTAGTCTATTTAATCTTATAGACTTGAGTATATATATTAGCATGCAATTAATTTTATCTCTTTTGGTGTATAATCATTATAGGCAAAATAACTCTTTTAGTCCTCGAACTATTCTTTTAGTTTTATTTTAGATTTTATATAATTTTTATATCATAATTGCTCCTGTACAATTTTGTGTGTAAACAAGTTTGTTCTTTGTAAGGGTAAGAGATAATGACACAATATTAATTAGTTTTAGTGTTTTTCATTTTATTCCTTCTTACTAATGGCATAATTTAAAATAAAACTTTCATAATTAATTTCATCTATTCCAATCTCTATGTATAGCATTTTAACAATTAATTTCAAAATAAAAATAAATGAACACATCAAAATCGTTGTTCAAAAATAACAAAAATTTATAAGTAATTTATACATAAACTAAATTCAAATAAAAGAATAAAATTAATTTAA
This sequence comes from Hedera helix, assembly GCA_947179155.2. NCBI lineage: Eukaryota > Viridiplantae > Streptophyta > Magnoliopsida > Apiales > Araliaceae > Hedera > Hedera helix. The sequence continues at coordinate 53,755,127 of OX359268.1, read as the reverse complement.
AATCTCATCTTTAACTATTGACTCGAAATATTGTTCTTTTTTTTTATTGGATTTGTTTGAAATAATTAAATTCATACAAAATTGTTAACATGTGCAAGGCACAAAGTAATTCTAAAAATGTTATGAATTAATCCATGATATGTGATTAACTTATGACATTAATTACAACATATTGTGATTAAAATGATAATAGTATTGAACTCATAAGGGAAATTAATTAAGTTAATTATAAAATTAATAAAACGAGTACCTCTTCATCAAGTTATATATATTGCGCTGCCGTTAATGATGTACTAGACCACTTTCCATTTCTTGTTTTTCTTCTCCATATTAATTTGTTGATTTAAGGACGTGGTTAAAGAATAAACAAAATAGAGCTATTTATATAAGTAGTTAAATTGATGGCATTTTTATTCGACATGTATACGGACATGTCTTGTTAAATCAATCATGTACCTAATATTCAGAAATCAGGTATACATAATCTAAAAAAAAAATTGCATTTATAATTTTGAAATGCCTAAAATCATCAACAAACTCAAATATTAATTACATTATTATATTTTCGGATTAATCCAATTTTTAGTTTTATGTATTATTGACCAATCGAGTCAATTTATTAATTTTTTTAATTAATTATTAATTTATCTTTTATGAACTTTTACGTAGTTCATGTTATCTTCTAAATCAAATTCTATAGTGGTTTATTAATAAAAATGGATCATATTGTTTATTATAGATGGCATGGGAACATGATGTTAAAGATGCCTCTCTCTAATTTTTATTTTTTTTGGCGCCATTAATTCATTATTACATTAATCCCACACCATTTGCTATACAAAGGGATGGTACTACCATCCGGCTTATGACTTCCAATGATAAGATGCCTAGTTGATAGTGAGCGTGAATTTGTCTTTTATTTTAGTAATATTTAACTATATTAATAATATGTTTGAAAAAACAAATAAAAAAAACATTGTTTTAAGAATTTATCACTAATTTTAAAATAGAGAGAGTTATATAATCACAATAAAATAGTAGACTTTAAATACTTTTTAATAATGATAATAAATGTTCAAAATTTAACTATACGAACTGATGCAGATAGACTCTGACATGTTACATATAAATTGATCAAAATTTTTGATCATTTATGATAATTACTTGAAAAATCAATAGTTTTTATGTAAAAAAATATATTTATAATTTTTAAATAACTTAAAAATAAATTTAATAATTTTTTCGATCATTAAATTAAAAATTTTATGGCGTTACCTAGAGTTGGCAAGTATACACTTGCATCCGATTATAAATCACTCCGTATATTATATTCTACTCCAATAAGGTGTAAGCTGTTGAAAAGATTATGGTATTTCGGCATAGTCCGTTAATGATCGTAGCCACGTTACGTAGGAAGAAGCGAGAGGGCCACTAATAATAATAATATGAAATTTGGGTCTTATGTACAACAAAGTTTGACATACATTGTTTTTTTTAAAAATAATATGATATTGTTTTATATAATTAATTTTAAGAGATCAGATACGTAATCTTCTACAATAGAGTAGTAGTATAGTACTCTTTTTGTCGGTATAAAGTGGCAACCCGTGACGCGCATAATAAGTGGAGGGGAACGGGTCCCGTTGATAGCAAGTACTAATTAATTTTTAGTGTTTTTTTTAGAACAATATATATTGTAAGTACTAGACTAATTTTAATTTTTTTTGGAGCAATAGGATATTAAATTATATGGATTTGAGCTCGCATTACACAGTATTATTTCAATTATCAGGTAAGTTAAAATTGAACGTCTTTGAAATACTACGACATCTATCTCATCGTTAACTTTTCAATTGAATTATATTAAAAATGTCTTAAATTAAAATTTAAAAAATTATTATTAATGTAATAATTTGAAACTGATAGAATATTCTTTTGTTTATAATGCTATTATATATCTAACAAAAATATTTATAATAGTAAACATTTAGTAGATATATGGAACATAAATACTTAATTCGACAATGCATGCATTCTCAACGAATATATGTAGCACTTGTCACACACATGGACAGGGGAAGAGCAGGTGCCATTGTCCCTCGTAAATTTTAGAATAATGATTAATGCATGGTGCTTTTGGATTTTATCCGCACTAGTTAATAAAACATGTTTTTCTATTTCTCATTACTTTCTTTTAAATTTTATTACTTAATTAGGAATCCTAACTATTAAACTACATTGCTAGTGATTGGTAACTACTTATAAATATATTCAAATATTTCATGCCAAATCAATGCTCACTTCACAAATTTTTACCCGCATAAATCGTGGGACTTGAGGGGAAAGAAAATTATAGCACACTTCACTCAAAAATCAGTGATTTTTTCTATTTTATTTATTAATTTTTAAATGCATAAGTGCAAGTTCATAACAAATCTATAAATATAATTATTTAGTATAAGTATGTTTGTTCAAATATATTATAACCAAATAAAGAATATATAAGCTTAAAATATTTAGAACAAAAAAATATGTGATATAAATAGTTAACAAGACGTATCAAACAAGATATTAAATTTTGTAAAATAAAAACTGTAACGCAATACATTGGGTAATATAATTTAGGTGAATATTATAATTCACTCTATTTCTTCTTCTATAACGATAACATGATTATTAATGGAAGCACTATATATAAAATTAAAAATAGATATATAGATATAAAGATGTATGTATATATATATGAGAAATAAGAACCATCAGTGGTAGTGTTTACCAACTTAGGTTAAAAATATTGATTGATCGTGAAAGGTGTGTTTGAGTTCAAATAGGAGACCGGATGGAGGATTTTCTATTTCGGAATAAAAGTTTTAATTGGTTTTTTATATATATTAAAAAAGATAATAAAATTATTTATATTTAAATTTTTATTTAATTGTATAATTTTATATCAATGACTAGTGATACTTCATAAATATACATAAAAAATATATTAAAGATATTATAAATAAATTATTATAAAAATAAATTATTTAAAATAAATAAATATTTAACATAAGTATCTAAAATAATAGTAAAGATTTTATGCGAGTAGTATATACAAATACAATACAAAATAAAAAATGGCAAAATTTCCCTCGCCAGCTGTTTTGTTTCCGACTCTGCTGAGAGAGAGAGAGAAAGAAAGAGGAGCTACTCCTCTCTTTCCCCACATCAATTCCTCTTATGCATTATCTTTCCAACCCTAATTCTATTTCAGTTCTAAAAAGATTAGGAATTTTGCTGATCTCGATCTGGAGGGAGATTCTCGCATCTGGATCAAACCAAATCCTGCAAGTGAATCCGATCCTCACTCTTTTAAGAGATATATTATGTATACACACACATTGCACGTGGTTTAATTTTCTTTTTTCCTTTTTTTCTTTTTGAACTCTGTTATGGATCTATTTGTTTATAGAATTTTTATTCTTTTTTTATTTCAGATTCTTTTGGGGTTTAATGACTCAAGTTGTTACTGGGGTCTCAAAGGCTGAAATTGATATGAGTTCGTGCCAGGATCTGCCCAAAGTCGGTGCAGATTGTAATGGGGCAAAGCTTGATGTTGTTAATGTCAACGCGAATGGCAATGTGCGTCATGATCCAGCTGGTTCCTATCTTTTTATCAGTGATACACGTGAGGTAACTACTGAAGATCCAAACTCTGATAAGAATTCTGATACAGAGTTAAAACCCGTGGTAGATTCTGAGGTTAAAAGTGCTTTAGAGGTCCAATTTGAAGAAGTAGTTGTTGAAAATGGGCGGAATATTCAATCGTTGGCAGAGGACGAGAGTCATCGTGTCTTGTCGTCAACAAACAAAGATGTTGCCTTGCATGGTAAACCCAATGGGGAAGTTGTCGACCTCGCAACAACTGGTACAGTAGAGCAACCAAATGGAACTGCTGTTGAGGAACATGAGAACGGGCCCCTTGATTGTGAGGTAGAGGATCAAGTTGACACCGGGTCTAGTCAAAATCAAAATTCGCAGATTGCTGTGGAGGCCAGCACCGATGGAGAGTTGGGAGAGAGTCTTGGATCGGTAAGTTTTTCACCGAAAGCTGGTTATTCCTTTGATGAGAGCTTAAAGTCTGTGGAGATAAATAATCTACAATCAGCACTGGAGTTGGGAGAGATGCAGGACTCAATCATTATGTCAGTGGTGGTTCAAAGTAATCAAGCGTCAAATGCAGAGTTAGGACAAAGCCAGGATTCAGTAATTAAGTCACCAGAGGCCGGCTATTTGTCTGACGGGAGTGTGAAGCTCATGGAGCAGAATAATATAGATTCAAATGCAGAATCAGGAGAGATTAAGATATCCCAAAATGTGGTTTTGGTGGCTGCTGGATGTGAATTGTCAGAGGTGGTTGTTGGGGAGGGGAAGTTGCACGAGCAATCAGAGGTAGAGTCATTTAGAGAAGTGGAAGAAAGCCTAAAATCTCAATTTAGGATTACAAGATCTGTTGATTCTGTGCCCCATCAGTTTGATAAGGAGGAGGATAAAGAGGAGGACAGTGTTGAGAAAATGACGGGTTTGGATGTAAATATATATGTAACAGTCAAATTGGCTAATGACACTGATCCGTTGGTGGAAAAAGCACCAGTGCAAAAAGGACTTGATGAATTCATTAATGTGACTCCCGAAAATGCCGCAACTCTGCCTTCTCCTGTGTGTTTGATATCTCAGCACAAGATAGGGAAGGTGCCAGTTGAATGCGGTGGAAGTCTAGATGATGGTAGAGTAGTAGAACAAGAACTTGCAATTTCTGTTAATTCCCAAACTGTTTTAGTTCAAGAGGATAAAATAGCAAACTTAGTGAAGGAAACCTGTATGCCTTGGGATACAGAGACTGCCTGCAACTCTGACTCAGATATTATTAAGGTTTCACAAACTGAACATAGTGATGAAAGTCAACGGCCTGCAGAAATAACTGGGAATTCCAAAAATGCTGAAAGTTTACATTCTCTTACTATTGCTGATGATGAAAATGAGATTGGGGATGTGCCGGTTAAAAGTTGTAGAAGCTTCCCTGATAGTCCTGACGTACCAGCATCAGATCAAAGACTTGTGGTTGCCGACAATATTGGTAGCAGTCTAGTTGAGGGGCATGAAGCAGAACAATCTGTCCAGAACACTGATGGACCACTGCAGACTGAAACTGCCCCTTGCCCTGTCTCAGATCAAAATAAGATTTCACAGATTGATCACCTTAGTGAATGCATCCGTTTTCCTGAACTGAGTGAGAGTCCTGAAAATGCTGAAAGTTTTTCCAGTGTTCCAGTTGAAAGTGATGGAAGCATAGATGACACCAAGGTAACAAAAGAGAAGACTGGAGAACTGCCAGTTGAAAGTGATGGAAGCATGAAAGACACCAAGGTTGAAATAGAAGTAGAAAGTTGTAATCTTAGAAGCACTGCTTGTGGCACAAAATCAGAAACAAAAGTTGATAATGGCCTTGATGGCATGTCAAGTTGCCCTGCTAATTATGTGAGCTTTGAAACTAAGATTGAATTTGGTTCTTTTGGACCTGCATCAATAGTTTTTACTTCCCGGGGTGATAAAGTGCTTACAAAATCCCAAGTTTCAAAAGGAAAAACTGAATGTTCCCACAACCAGAGCATCTCCAACCATTTGAAACCACAGATTCGAAAGTGTGCTGGTATGAAATCAGATTCTGATGCTCAAAGCTCTTCCGCCATAAGCAGTTCGGATATGTCTTCCAAAGATGCTACCATACCTACTGATGCTGTGGATGAATATGTTTTGGGTGGTGAGGCTGGCACAAAGCCATTTCAATTCCTGATAAGATTTCCTAGGTTTGATGATGAAAACCTTCGAGAAAAATTGAGAGATGCTCAGCAACTACTTGATGAGAAGACTCGCCAAAGAGGTGCTGTAGGAGATGAAATCCATAGGAAAATGGTGAGTACTCTTAAATAATACTTTTATTGTGTATTATACTCTTAGAAATTAGTTTGTGAACATTGGATGCTCCTATGAACAGGCCAATTTAAAGGCCCTTGATAGTAATTGGGAAGCTGCAAAGTCAAAAGTGAGAACTGCATGGTCGTTACTTGAGCTAAAAAGGCAGGAAATAGATTCTTTTCAAGTTGTGATTAATAGAGTGAAGAATGCAATGTCAGTTGAGGATATGGATAATAGAGTAAGCATTCACTCCCCTTTTGTCTACCATATAAAATTTGGTTTATAAAGACACCCAAAGTATATTACTATTCACTGACTTGAATCAAATTTAATATTATCACACAAGTGATTTCATTGGCATGGTAGCAGATATACAATATGGAGCATATGATTGAACATGAAACGTTGCCCTTAAAAGAGGAAAAGCTGCTCATTCGTGAAATTAAGCAACTGAAGAAACTTCGAGATGAACTATCTTTTAATATGGGTACCCAGGATGAAGTTCAACAGGCTTTGGATCAGAGAGATCATATTGAAGGGCGTCTAAAGGTATGCGTTGCTGTGTCGTGCCTTTGTTTTTATATTCACATTTGCCTGGTTCACTAATCCGCAACTAATTTGAGAAAGTTGATGCGCAGGTGGTAATAATATGTCCAACTTCTTTCACAATCAATTCTTTAGCTTTACCTATTCAAAAAATAAAAATAAAATTAATTCTTTATTATGCGCATTATTATCTTGATGGGTTTGAGGTTTCATTCAGAAAGTAAGAAAGTATCTTTTAATGCAGAGGCTGGAACTATCTTCTTTTATTGTTTTACTATATCTGTTCATTTAGTGATTTGATCTTTGACACATGTAGATTTTGAGGAAGGAACGGGATGGTCTCAAAGACGAGGTGTCAAAAGCTAGATCTGCTGCTTCATTATCCGAAAGGAAATATAATGACGAAATTAAAAGGCTAAAGGAATTGCGGGTTCAATACAAAGTGGCCAATGATGTTCGCCAAGAAGCATATGTCCATTTCAAAGAATTGAAGGACAAGGTTTGTTGTCAAATTTTGCATGCTATATTTTACTTTCATAGTATAGAATTATGTATACTCTACTTTTGAGGAGCAGTTCTTGTGGAGCTTCGCTTACAGGTGTCCTCTCTCAATATTTGTTACTGCCTTAAAATTAAAAGGTAAATGGGAATTTGAGAATGGGAATCTAACTGGATGAGGATTGAGGACTAATCTAATTGGAATACCTCATTTTTCATATGACATAATATGATATTTCTATTTTAACTCTTATTTAATGCAACCGTCCTCCGAATGGGAAATAAATTGTCATGACAATAGTGAAATGCATGAAACAAATCATACAGAACTATAGTTGTAATAGGTTGACAAAGAAAATGATTATCATGATAAGTTAGTAGGCTAGTCTCTCTCTCTCTCTCTCTCTCTCTCTCTCTCTCTCTCTCTCACACACACACACACACACACACACACACACACACACACACACACAAACAGAGAGGATGTTACATGCTAGCTCTTTCGTTTTGTTTGATTTATGGATTGTATCCAATGGTGAAATGTTCTTAGGCAACGCCAATTGTTAGTTGATACCTTTTGGAAGTCATTTGAGCTGACAGTACTTTATTATGTTTTACATTTTACCCAGATGATAGAGCAATAAAGGTTGGTATATAGTTTAGATTCGAGTGTTCTCAGTGTGACTTTATTTCTTTTTTATCTCTATTCTCTTGCAACATAATTTTTGTATCGTATTGGTAGGGTTATTCTAGTCATATTAAACTATTGATGATTGGAACTTTAGTGTGACGAGTTTAGGAGAAACATCAGTTTGATTAACCTATGGTGATCCCTACTTTTGCATTTTAGTATTTTATTTATGATTGTTCTATTCTATCCATGACTAAATTTGATGCTCTTTTTGGAGATTTACCTCTACTCGATTTAATCGGTGATTTGAAGACTCTTTCGTTAGTTGCTTGTTGATTATATTCTCAGTGAATAAGGATACCTGTGAATGCATGCATATCAGCAGAATAGAATGGTGAATAGTTCCTTGAAGTTGACCTTAGCATACATTTTACTTTTTGCACATTCTTTATCACACAAGAAGGGGAATCTGATGCACCTGCATTGGAGTTTTCTGTAGAACTGATTGCATCATTTTTTTGGGGTATGGTTTGTTCTGTTTCGGTCGGAATTTGTGCTCCAATATTTTAAACTTGAGCCGACATTGTGATGCACAACTTTTGATGATCAAAACTCCTTTCTGTCTATATTACTTGCTGAGATGCATATTGATTGTCAGGAGTGTAGAAACTTACATAAGGAACAAAGAAAATGTCTAAATCGGAGTAAATTACGTTACTCGAAACTAAGATATTGGAGCTTCTTGTTAAATGTTAATACTTGCATTGCAGAGTAACTACTTCTGGACGTACAAGACGAAGGCAAATGTGGCCAGTGATTATGCATTACGCGGGGATAGAGAGGCACTTCATCGTCTTTGCGTCAATCAGGTTTGTTGTGCTTTCTTTAGTGCCTTTACTTGAAGAGGCTGCTCCAGTTTGTATTTACACTTGAATTATTTAGGTGGAGACTGTGATGGAACTATGGAACAAGAATGATGAGTTCCGGAAAGAATATGTTAGATGCAACATGAGAAGTACGCTGAGGAGATTGAAGACATTGGATGGCCGGTCACTTGGCCCTGATGAGGAGGCACCTGTATTGCCCATTAATGTAGATGAGAGAGTGGATAGGCATCTTTCCGGCCCGTATAAGGCCACCTCCCCAAGGTTGGTTTCAACTCTGGTACAAGAAAGGCCAATGCCACCTGTTAAAGGTGAAGTAGCGGATGGTAAATCCATGGAGGTGGCAGAGCCAAAGAATCAGATGCTGAAAAGCAAAACAAGTGTCAAACCTATCACAGGGAGTGGACCTGAAACTGTTTTTAGCAAGGTTGAAACTGAGGAGACAAAAGCGAAAGAGAATTTGCAAACAAGAGAGCAGCTGGGGTTGGCGAGGAAGGCTGAGACAGCAAGGAAAGAAGAGACTGATGCAAATTTGAAAGAGCAACGTCGATTGTTGGAGAAGGCCAAAGCTCAGGAGGCTCTGGAGAGGAAAAAACGAAATGCAGAGAAGGCCCAAATTAGGGCTGAGCTACGAGCGCAGAAGGAAGCTGAACAAAAAGAAAAGGTAATTTCCATCCCATTCCAATTCGTCTTTTATCACGTCTTTGAGGACTATGATGAAATGGCATGAATCTCTCTTCCAAAACTGTTTTTGGTGTTCTTTGCCTTGCCTGTATTGATAGTTTATTGATTAACCATTGCGTAGGAGAGGGAAAAGAGACTGAGAAAGAAGGAAAAGAAGAAGTCAGCTGTAGCAGCACATGATCACATTGATAACATTGATGGAGAAACCGCTCCAGCTTTACAACTCCAGATTGAGACTACTAAGCAGTCTGGGAGTAAGGAGAGTCTTACAACTGTAAAAAGGCCTCAAAGAACTTCACATTACACAAAGCAAAGCAAGACAAAAGCTATCCCTCCACCTCTTCGCAACAGGGGTAAGAGAAGATTTAAGGAAGTGTTGGGCTGGATTGTTGTAATTGTGATTGTTCTTTTTATAATCTTTTGGGGGGAAGGAGGTGCCTTTGGCTGGCGTAAGTCATGAAAAGGTGACAACATCTTTGGCAACCCCTTGGCTGCAAAAAGGTGATAGGGCATTTGACAGCGGTTAGCCACAAATGATGACTTCTAAATTAATTCCCTATATTCTTGGCAATCATCAGAGGTTTGGTGGATCTTTTCTCATAAATAGGCAATTCTCTTGTTGACTAATTCGGGTTTGTTCTTTGTTTAGTTTGTGATCAGTTACATGGGCGTTTTTAATTCCATATACAGCTGATAGAGTGTTTTTTCATATATGCTATGTGAACAATAGGAACATCACATTTGGAGTATTGGTTTGAACTACAGTAATTTAATAAGCTTGTTGGTTCATGGAATGGAATTCCTCTATCCCTCTCTCCGGTTTTATCATGCTCAGGCACACGCTCGGGTGCACCTAGAAAAAACCTCTTCCAGGACCTGGACTGGGTTGACATACATTTAAATGTAGTTAATGTCATCTTTAATTAACGTTTCTAGTTTTGTTTGTTAAAGTTTTGAATGAATGGAGATTCAGTATAAATGTAGGGGCACTACATTTCCAGGAAGAAGCGTTTATTTGGAAGGTCAACTTATTGAATTTCTAACTACCTTACCTTCCTTCTGCAAACTCCCCCACCCTATCTTTTCCTACTTTCGTATTACCTCCGTGCCAGTTTAAAAAGAGTTTTTTTTTTGTTTGTTTGTATATTTCAGTAGAGATTCTAAGACAATGCCAAATGTATGTGTGTGTGTGTGTGTATATATATATATATATATTAAAAATATGGTACTTGTATGTGTTTTCAACATGTGTTTAAAATCCGTGAAGAAAAAATGGATTCTTCTCTTAACTAAGAAAGAAGCCTACCCTTTCTGACCCCAGGGATGAAGATAAAGGAGATTTACATTTACCGATATATTTTTTTAAAATATTACAATAAAAATACATATATAAAATATTTATAAAATTAGTACATCTTCAATATTTAATTTATAAATTAGTGAATTTTTATTCCTTTAATTTAGGTAAATCATTTAATGGGTAGTTAGTTGGTTTCAAATTTCAAAATCCAAATTAGATGATTTTTATTCATTTCTCTCTCCTTCATTTTATCTCCTCCATCTTCTTTCTTCTCCATAGTTAGTGGCGCCACTCCTCCGCCCAACCCCCACCCCCACACCCACACCCACACCCACCCCATCCCTTCCGCCCACCTCCCCCCGTCCCCACGCCCGCACCTCCTCCTCCCTTCTCCCCCCGCCTTCTCCCTTCTCCCCCGCCTCCTCCCCCCCCCCCACCCCAGCTCCTCCAACACCCCCCCACCCCCGTCCCTGTCCCTCCTCCCCTTCCTCTCCCCACCCCCGCACCTTCTCCCCCCACCCCCGCCCCTCATCCCCCTGTGTATTAAAGATTGGTTACTTATGTACTAATGATTGGTTACCTTGTATTAAAGTTTGGTTACCTTTGTAATAAATGTTTGTTACTTTCTTTATTAAGGTTTGGTTACCTTTGTATTACAGGGTTGGTTACCTTGTATGGACTAGGTGGGGTGAGGCAGGCGGGGAGGGGTGAGGCAGGCGGTGAGGGGGTACGGAGGAGGGAGGAGACGGGGGGAGGGAGGCGGGGACGGAGGAGGGAGGTGGGGAGGGGGGACGGAGGAGGGAAAAGGGAAGAGGTAGGCGGGGAGGGGGGAGGGAGGATGAGGCAGGCGGGACGAAGGAGGGAGGGAGGGAGGTAGGGAGGGGGAGGGAGGAGGTAGGCTGGTGGGGGGACGGAGGCAGGTGACAAGGGGAGGGAGGGAGGGAGGGAGGGAGGGGCAGGTGTCCTCTTTTCCCTCTCCTCAGTTTTTTCTTTCTCTCTCATTTGCATTCTTTTTGTAATTGCATTTTTTTTTAATTATTTTTGTTATTGCACTATTTTTATAATTATTTTTTAAAAATTGTATACTTATGTAAAGGACCCTGAAGATAATTGGTACTTGCTGTGGGGCTTCTCGTATTCTTGGATGCTAGAGTATACATACATTTTGTATGGTTTGGCCGGCGGCCTAGTCTTGACGACAAATTTAAACTCAACGTTCATTCCCCAAGACTCGCAGACATAATATTATCATGTGAAATTTAATTTAATGGATTAAACAATTGTGAGTATAAATTTGTAGCATAATAATAGATGGGCCCAACTGGACTGGCGATAAACTTGATAATATTGGAGTATATTCTTTAACGGATAGTCCACGTGAAAGCGATGGCCGGTCAACCATCTCCGACTTGACCCAACCCCCTAATTATTCACCGTCTTGAATTAAACACTTGTTTAATCATTTAAAAAAAGGCTTAAATATAAATTAACATTCTAAACTTTTAGTTTTTTTCCATTTTAGAGATTATTTTCTCAATTTTTTTAATTAGAAGATTAAATTTTTAATTTTTTTCTACTTTGTAGATTGTCTTCTCATTTTTTTCAATTAGGAGATTAAATGTTTAATTTTTTATTTTTTTTTACTTTCTTCTCAAAAAATTCAATTAGGGGATTAAACTCTTAATTATGTATAATTTATTTAAGTTTTAATAAACAATAAATCTTATAGTTCGAAATAATCTTTAAATAGTTTAAAAAATTATATCATATTGATAAAATTAAATAAATTTATATTTATTTTAAATTAACTTTTAAAAAAATTATATGAATTTTAATACCTATTTTTTTCAAATGTTTGTAATATTAAATAAATTAAATTGGATGTATCTTTTTTTATTGTAATGATGAAATATGAGAAACAAGTGTCAAGTCTTTTTGTTTGTCTGGTTTATTATTATATTTAAGAAAAAACAAGTGTCAAAACTCTTTATATATATATATATATAATAATAATACTACTGAAAAGAATCAAAAACAGCTGCGGTGCCAGCCAAGCCAAACGCATATTTCTCTGGTTGAAAATTGGAGCTACAATCAATTAATTATATTTAACATTAGAATATTTTACACCCATGAACCAAAAACATAAACAGCGCAAAAGAAAACACATGTCGTTTCTTAAAGAAAAGCAGGTCGGCAGTATATTTTTTTTAGGGTCCTCTTAGCGGGCACATGTTAAGCGCGAAAAATAATGATAAATTTTATTTGTTTATATATTTGTACGAAATTTAATACATGGGGTCCACTAATATATTATTTTTTTATGTATTGAATTCAATATAAATACATAAATAAATATTATTATGCATTGTTTTTAGCGCTTAGAATGTGCACATTCTAAGAAAATTCATTTTTTTTAGTCCTTGGAAGAGGAGGGAGAGATGAATGATTAGACAGACAACAACAACCCCCCTAACCTCAAGGCTTTCCTTCCTTAGGTTTGCTTTTGTCTTTTTTGTTTATAAATAACAAGAAAATTAAAAACATATAATTTATTATTTTAAATTACTTTTTATTACAAAATAATAAAAACTTAATCATACCAATTTTTATGATGAAGAGAAGACATAAATTTTCTGTAATTAATTTTTTTTATTAAAATTTATGACACTCTTTTTAAAATAAGATTATGGTCACATAATCATAGAAATCGCGATAAAAAAGTACTATCATTTATAATTTTAGATTAAAAGGAAGGAGCGTGTGCAAATTTAGGTGAAAGGTGCAATAATAATTGACTAATATTTGAAATGCCCACGTACGTTACGTCTAAACCTGACCGACATCTTTGTAGAAGAACAAAATCTGGTTTTGGACTATCCAATTAACTTGTGTTTGTGACCAATCCATGTTTTAATGATAAAATTTGCTAATTGAATGTTGTTAACTTCACAACCTTAAGCATGATGATGGTAATGGTGTCCGTACGTACATGCACGCACATAATTTAATTTCATTTAAATCTAATCAATAAAAAAATAGTCCCTTTCCTTTTGAATTGGTGGTGGCCCCTATCTATTTTGAACGGGGTGTAATTTCTTTCCTACGAACAGGAGTAAAATGGAAAGTGCCGTGGAGTCTTCCAAGTCCGCGGCAGACTCAAACTTTTAACCCCTAAATCTTCATTTAATTTACTGTTTTTGCCAAATTGGTGCGGATGAAGGAGAGGAAAGGAAAGGAAAGGAAAAGTTCATTGCGAGAGAAGGGAAAGGCAGAGGAAAGTAAAAGATAGTAGTTGGCTGACAGAAAGACCTTAACTTTAATCTTCTCTGATCCTATTCTACCCGTTGCTTCTAGATCTGTCGGGGAATTTCTGATTTCCGGGTCAGTTTTGTTTGTGGGTTGATGATCGGTTTAAGGATCGGACTCTGACAGATCCACCACAGTTAAAGAAAAAGTACAAGTAGGGTTGCAGTTTGAAGGATTTCTGGATTGCTACTTGAAGTTGAGAGACATGGAAGTCACTCCTTTGGATGGTTTCTAAGTAAGGTGAGTAATTTATCTAGATGAGTAATTCTATATGTAGGATTTGTTGATATCGGCTGGTTGCTTTAATTTTTATTCTTCAAAATCTTTTCTCGTCAATTTTGTTTATATGCTTTAGTTTCCAGTCTTGTTTAATGGAGTTAACTGTATTCTTTGTTGTTTCTATTTCCCAATTTAGCTGGTAGATTCATTTATTAAAGTTAAGAATTTTAGCAACTTCGAATACAAATGGATTCTGGGTGGTTTTAGTTTCTTATGAAGTCTTGATATTTACTCAAAAACTGTGGCGATAGGTGTGTGCGATTAGATTTTTTAGGGGAAGAAGATGGAAGAGGTGGGTACTCAAGTAGCCCCTTCAATTTATATTCACCAATCACTTTCGGGTCGGTTCCTTGAGTCGCATCCCATGGCTAAGAAGCGCAGTATGCCTTTCGAACCGACCAATTTTCACCTCCAGCAGCTACAGCCGCCGCGGCAGCCTCAGCAGTTCGTCTCGGGGTTTCAGGACTCGAGGGAGCACTGGAACCCTAAGGTATGGGATTGGGACAGCGCGAGGTTTCTGGCGAAGCCATTGGAATCGGATGTACCACGTGCGGGAACGTCGACATCTGTTCAATCTGAGACACAAAGGAGCAGAGATGATGAAACTGGTGCAGAAAATTCGGGGATTTTAAGGAAGAATCCTGTGGGGGAAGACGACGTAAGCCTCCTTCTAAAGCTCGGTGGAGGCCGTCTAAATTCTGTTGAGGAGCCTGTGTCAAGGCCCAACAAGAGGGTCAGATCTGGATCTCCTGGTGGTGACAACTATCCCTTGTGTCAAGTAGATAATTGCAAGGAGGATCTATCAACTGCAAAAGACTATCATAGGCGGCACAAAGTGTGTGAAGTCCATAGTAAAGCCACTAAGGCCTTAGTGGGGAAGCAGATGCAGAGGTTTTGTCAACAGTGCAGCAGGTTTGTGATTTCATTTACCTGATTTAACACCATATTATCGTGTTATGTGTTAAGAATTTGTGTTTATTGATTATTTTCTATTTTCTTTTGAATTGCATTGTTGTCACGATGGAACTTTTTTTAACCATAAGTTGCTTGCAGTTATTATGACCACCTCTGCCTCTGCTATATGTTTCTGAACCCGAGTTATGCACTCCATTTTCCCCAGGTTTCACCCTCTTTCAGAGTTTGACGAGGGAAAGCGAAGCTGTAGGCGTAGGCTTGCTGGGCATAATAGGCGAAGGCGGAAAACTCAGCCAGATGATGTTACCTCCCGGCTATTACCCCCTGGAAACCATCAGAACATTGGCAATGGAGATATGGATATTGTCAATCTTCTAGCAATTTTAGCTCGTGCACAAGGTAAACTATTTAGTTATTTACATTCATGTCTTTTTCTCTCTACTATGCATGCATGCACACACACACTTATACCATACATATACATATCAAAAGCCTATGACAGGATTCAAATTTTAATGTCTGGGATATCAGGGAAAACTGAAGACAGTAGCACTAACTGCTCATCACCTAATAAGGATCAACTCATTCAGATTCTTCAGAAGATTAATTCATTACCTTTGCCGGCGGACCTTGCTGCAAATTTGCCTCTTTCAGGAGTTTCCAATAAAAATGTTCGCAACCAAGGAGAAAATCAAAATAAATTGAATGGAAATAATTCTTCTTCATCAACAATGGATTTGCTTGCTGTTCTTTCGGGGACTCTGGCAGGACCTTCTCCTGATGGCCTTGCAATTCCAGCTCAAAGAAGCTGCCATGGGAGTGACACTGAGAAAACTAGGTCTGCGTGCATTAACCAAGCTACATGTCTCAATTTGCAAAATGGACAACATATTGAGTTTCCTTCGGTTGGAGAGAGAAGTAGTACCAGTTACCAGTCTCCTGTGGAAGATTCAGATGGCCAAGTGCAAGAAACTTATACAAATTTAGCATTACAGCTCTTTAGTTCCTCACCTGAAAATGACAGCCCACCAAAGCTGGCATCTAGTAGGAAATACTTCTCATCTGATAGCAGTAATCCGATGGAAGAGAGGTCACCTTCATCTTCTCCACCTATTGTGCAAAAGCTGTTCCCCACACAGACCTCAAGAGAAGCAGTGAAGCCTGAGAGCATCTCGACTAGCGGAGTGGTTACTGGGAATGTTAAAGCTAGTAGAACTAAAGGTTGCTTTACATCTCTTGATCTTTTTGGAGGGTCAAATAGAGGTGTTGACAATGGATCAGTTCAAAGTTTTCCATACCAGGCAGGATACTCGTCTTCTTCTGGCTCTGATCATTCTCCTTCTAGTTTCAATTCTGATGCTCAGGTAGTTCAGTACTCTAGAGCCTTCTCGTTTTTATGGAATCTGATTATATTTCTGTTTTGCCTTTCAATTTATTTTTTCTCATCTTGTCTGCTGTGGGATTGAATGAAATATATGGTACCTCTCAGGATCGTTCTGGACGGATACTTTTCAAATTGTTTGACAAGGATCCTAGTCAATTGCCGGTAACATTGAGAACACAGGTGAGAAGTCTGCGATTTATTTTGACCTCTTAATGTTATTATACCTAATATATCTGAAGGCTACAATAGTTGATGGCTTCTTTTTTTTCAGATCTCTAATTGGCTTTCTCAAAGTCCATCAGAAATGGAGAGCTACATAAGACCTGGTTGTGTAGTTCTGTCTATCTACATATTGATGTCATCTTCTGCTTGGGAGCAGGTGAATATACATACATAGTAAAAGTTAGCTTTTCTCGTGTAGCTTTTCTGCTGACTACTTGCAGGGTTTGTGTGGTCTTTGCAGCTTGAAGATAATCTGCTTCAAAATGTCACTTCTTTGGTTCAAGATTCTGATAATCAATTCTGGAGGAACGGAAGGTTCTTAATTCATACTGGCAGGCAGTTGGCATCACATGTAGATGGTGAGTGTTCTATAATTATGACTCTTGTGAATCTACCCTTCCAAGGTTTGTTTTTGACAGGTGCTCTGGTAGTTTATGACAAAGTTTCTTGAAATTAAGGGCTTATGACGCAGTATTGGAATGGGAAATTGTTTTGACCAAGTTTACCGTAATTATTAGTTTGGATGGAACACTAATTTGGCCTTGAACTAATCAACTTATGTCATCTATCTTCAGGAAAGGTTCACCTTCACAAAGCCTGGAGAGCATGGAGTTCCCCAGAAGTACTGTCTGTCTCCCCTTTAGCAGTTGTTGGTGGGCAAGAGACCTCTATTTTACTTAAGGGGAGAAATTTGAGTACTCATGGCACCAAGTATGTAATTTATTCTATTATTATTATGATCACTATTACTGCTGTTGTGAAATTTAGCTGTTCCTTACCTTTAGAGTTCCTGCTTTAGAATTTGAATTCGATATTTTGATCATATTTCAGGGTTTACTGCACACACATGGCTGGGTACACAGTAAAGGAAAATAATGGATCATCCTGTCAGGATATCATATATGATGAGATAACTTTAAGCAGCTTTAGGATTAATGGTGCAGCTCCTAGTGTACTTGGGCGCTGTTTCATTGAGGTATTAATTAGAATATAATTTGCTATTTTACATTAGTGTGCAAAATTTTGAAAAATGAATTCGAATTTGGAGAGTGTTGTATCTAAGAGCTATATCAACAGGTTGACAATGGTTTTAGAGGCACCAGCTTTCCTATAATTATAGCCAATGCTACCATCTGTCAAGAACTGAGACTCCTAGAGTCTGAATTTGATGAATATGCAGAACTGCGAGCTGCTATTTCAGAAGACCACGTAATCGATACTGGACGTCCCAGGTCAAGGGAGGAAGTTTTACACTTCTTAAATGAGCTTGGATGGCTACTCCAAAGGAAGAGGATCTCTTCCGTGCTTGAGGCCCCTGAGTATAAGCTTCAACGCTTCAAATTTCTGTTTACTTTCTCAGTTGAAAGGGACTTTTGTGCTTTGGTTAAAACCCTCCTAGACATTCTACTTGAAATATGTTTGGGAAGGGATGAACTATCAAGGGAGTCGCTAGAGATTATTTTGGAGATTCGCCTTTTGAACAGGGCTGTTAAAAGAAGCTCTAGAAAAATGGTTGACTTGCTCATAAATTATTCTGTACCCAGCATCACTGATACTGGTACCACGTACATCTTCCCCCCAAATATTGTTGGTCCTGGTGGTATTACACCTCTACATTTGGCTGCATGCACATCAGATTCAGTTGCTATGGTTGACGCTTTGACAAGTGATCCACAAGAGGTATTTACTTAATTCTTTTGGTTTTGTCTCATCTCTTTTTGAGGATTAGGATGATCCATTAGTAATCCTTGCTTCAGAAGTCACACTTAACCACTCATTCTGCTTCCTTATGTTTGTTTGCTTTACATATGATGAAGAATGATGCTTTTCGCCTCAAAATATCAAAGTTTCCGTGAATGTATTGGTTTCATAATTACATTGAATTTATTACATCTTTTCTTAATCTCCCCATCTTTTTTCCTAATGTAGATTGGGTTGCGCTGCTGGGATTCTCTTCTTGATGCAAATGGCCTTTCTCCATATGCTTATGCTTTGATGAGAAACAATCACTCTTGTAATGATTTAGTAGCTCGGAAGCTTGCTGACAGGAGAAATGGTCGAGTCTCTGTTTCAATCGGAAATGAGATACAGGAACAATCAGTTAATGTGGGTCTGAACCAAAGGACTAGCTTTCAACTTGGACAAGGGCAAAAATCTTGTTCAAAGTGTGCAGTTGTGGGTGGTAGGTACAACAGGAGAACTTCAGCTTCACAAGGGTTGCTTCACCGGCCCTACATCCATTCAATGCTTGCCATTGCTGCCGTCTGTGTTTGTGTCTGCCTGTTCTTGCGAGGAGCTCCTGACATTGGCTTAGTTGCTCCCTTCAAATGGGAAAATTTGGGATATGGCTCAGTGTAGATGGAATGTGAGGAGAATATATACGCACGCACACATCTTTTTCAATGTTGATAGGAGTTGAGGTAATTAACCTGCTGGCTCAGAAGGTAAAGAGATGGTGTTTGTAGCAAAGTGGCAAATGATAAAGATATTCTAATTATATATAAAGAAAAAAGTCGATTAAGATATCCTGAATTGAGAAGGGATTTGCAATGCGTAAGAGTGGCATGTAATTTGGGTTCTGCATATAAAGTTTGGAACGTGTGATTGCAAATATATCCGAGTTTATCCAGCTTTGTTTTAGGGAGTGGGTTGGTTGGTTCTGTTAATTTCAAGAAGTGCTGAGCCCTCAAGTATTGTAAGACATTGGAGAGGGAACTAAACAGCAACAGATGAAAGCGGAGATATGAAGCCGCAAAGCATCAGCAGCTCAAGTAGTAGCGACAGAAATGCAAGAGAGAGATCTTACTGGTTTGTTCTACATAACATTTTTGTTTTCCTCTTAATTTTTGTTGTGGGTGGGGTGGTTATTGTTCTCCTTTGACTTGTTTATGTATAACTGTTGTCTCAAGTCATACTCACTGTTTCTGTAAAGAATCTGTAGGAATATCTGGAATTATTATGATATATTTATGTAGTTGAATAACATAATATATGTTTTTTCTTATCAGTAAAGGACTCTTGTAATCTCTCTTGTTTCTTTTTGTCTGTCCCTTGAAATTTATGATTAAAAATTTAATAAAATGAATTTTTTATTTTATTTATTGTGGAACAAAACGTTTTGCAAATATGTGGAAGGGGATGGAGGAATGTAATGTTACCAAAACAATTACATTTTTTCACTTCCGCAATATCGTCAGTTGGATTTAGTTTTGAGAAAACTGGCTTAAATTTAAAATCACGTTGATTACTTTCAGTTCCAAATTTGACAGATTTCAACAAGGAGCTTTGTCTGGCTGCAAAATTAGGGCTACTTTGAAAGGGGAGGGGAGCTATGCTATAATATTTGATCAGGTGAAACTTGGGATTTGGTGCAAGTTTTACATAATTCGAATAAACTTCAAGTTTAACACCCCCACCCTCACCGGGTTAGGAGAAATATCAGAGGTCGCTGCTTCCTACCCTACCTTATACTTCACAAAAGGGGAAGTTCTTCCACCAAATTTTTTGGTCACTTCCCCTCAAATTAAAACTCACAAACAAACAGGCCATTAGTGTCAAAATTACATATATCAAAAGAAGAATAAAAAATGAGAGAAGATTAATCTTGAACCGTAATTGATAGCAGATACGTAATAATACATGAGAAATACAGAAACCCACATAATACAGCTTCTAGGGTTACATAGTTATATCTAAACATATTCTGTTCTGATTCAAACATTTGAAAGTGGTTAATAATTAACACATACTAACTAGAGCATCATGTTTCTAATAATTATATACAGTAACTATTTAATACTTTAATCATTACTTCTCTTTCCTCTTCTGCTGGTACACCTCCCTCTTGCAATATCTTGAACCAGAACTTGTCCAACAGTTTGTCCAACGCCCTCAATTAGACTCCCAAGGAAGCGAATGGCAATTTGGGAGGCGAAACGTGCAGTTGGTCCAAGTATGCTCTGTTTTCCCGATCTCTTGATGCCATTGGCTTCCAGCCCATTCATCATGTCCTTTGCACAAACTGCATGGAGATGGTAGTCACACGCCGTGCACCGGTACATTCGACCCGATCTCTGCCTCTTGCATTTTCCACATGTGAAACCGGTGTAGTCAGACGGTAGAGGTGGTAGGAGCTTCAACTTGTGTTCGTGACTTGAAAAATTCATTTCATTGGAAAGCATGGCACAACAAGGGTGCATCTGGAAATGGCAGGCGCTGCACCGGAACGCGAACCCTTTGGTTGGCTTCTCACAAATATCACACCTTGGCCATAAAATTCCACCTTCCAATCGGTAGAAAAATATAATTAGTACAGAGGCATCATTTTAAATGCATGCTGCATGCTAATAATAATTAACACAGTGGACATTGAAAGTCTTCTAGTTGATTTTTTCCTCTATTGTTGTGGTATAAATAATTAAACTTCGGAGGAACAGAGTGCGTCTCTATCGGCGGGCGGGAGGGACAAAGGCCGAACTCACCCCATATGTACACCTCCTAATTAAACTTCTACCGGTACACCTCCCTCTTGCAATATGTCAGTTCACTGGGCTAAGGCCGGTCTCACCCCATATTGGCGGGAAGGGCTCAGTCAAATCCAAGCCCTCAATTACTCTACCAAATCCTTCTGCGGCAGCTGATTCTTTTTCTATTGAGAAAACCTTAATTTGTTTGACATTACATAACAATTGAAAAACAATGATACTAATTAAAAGATTTTACCTGATTTAGGTTTAGAATAGAATGCAAGTTGGTGTTGGGCGTGAAGGGGATGGGATCTGAGCACCGGTGGAGAAGAGGCGCAAAAGTCATGCAGCTGAAAATCACATTGGTGGCAAGAGAACCTCCTGCCCGCACCATGCTCTTTGCAGCCATTGCAGGTAAAGAGGTCCTGCAGCGTAACTTCAACTAAAGGGTGTTGGTAGTGACTTGGATGAAGTTTCTCTTCACTAGGAGAATTAGTTGGAGGATTTGTGTATGTGGGAAATTCAACAGAAAGAGACCTTGTTGTAGGGAGGAGTTCCATTGAACAAGGAGATGGAGGTGTATTGTTAGGTGAAATGTTGTTCCCGTCTTTCTTAGAGGAATTCTTCTGTTCATAATCTTTGACGATTTGAGATTGGATATAAAAAATATTCCAAACTGAAGAAATCTAAGCAGGTGTTGCAAATTGCAAGCTAGGAATATTGTTATTTAGGGTACCTTTAAAAGTTATGACTACTGTTTAAGCCCATGCACAGAGAAGAGGATGCCAGTAAGGATCACCTTCTAATATCGGTACCCTATTTTTCGTTTAACAAGAAAATTAAGGACATGAAAAAGTGATGGGCATAGTATACACACACACACACACGTACGTACATACATTTATGTTTTCAAATTTTTATTTCATGCATATGTTCTTCACCAAGCAAACATGCTGAGTAGCTAATATAATTAGGGTCTAAATCAATTAGGACATTTTGATTCTTAACCCAATTTTGGATTAGAAACAAAGTAGGAATTAATATATATTCAATGCGGACAGTAGAAAATCAAACACAATTGCTAGCTAGCTAGCTCCTCCAAAGTCAAGGTATATTCCCCTTTCCAGCTTTTCTACTTTGCTTTAGATGGTTTTTCTTAATATTCGATATATGCGAAGAAATTTTCGTATCCCTTTTTATTATTTAATTTGGTTAGAAAAGATTCATGAGCGATCATTAATCTGTTGGTGGTTAAGCAATTTAGAAGCTAAAATAAATAGATTTTGCTAGCTTTGTCGATTTGAAGCAAGCCTTAAGAAAGAGAGTAATATTCGACCAAACATGTTTAGCCGTATTAGAAGAAATAACTTGTATGCCCGACACAGAGTCAAGCATATAACAAATAAATGAATGTAATAAAAGGCCATAACACATCTGACCTGACTTTTTGCAGAGTCCACATACAAAACACAGACTCTTAAACTAATTTTCAAGCAATATTTAGATTAATGTTGTATTTCTGTTTATTTGCACTCTTTACCTTTAATACTTTCTCTCTATATGATATGATATATTCATACCAAAAAAAAAATATGGGTTTTTATCATATGAACTTGAGACATACTACTCATCTATGTCCAAATATCAATTTTGAAACAAAATTTGTTTAGACATACATTGTAGTTTGGTTAAGAATTTGTCCACTTTTTCATTCATTAGATTTGCTAAACGGGCCGGGTGTCCCCTGCAATTGCAGGAGCTTGCAGTAACTAAGACCCAGCCGTCTCGAGCTACAACCTTGTTACTGGCCAACCAAATGACTTTTCATATGTAGCCAGAAGGCCTAGAATCTTGTTATTTAATTTTTTTTTTTCTTCTCAAAATCGATATTAGGAAGACTTACATTGAATCTCAATGGCCCATCGACGTAGTTGCTTAAATAGTCACCCGTTTTTAAGGTGGTCTACCTGAATTGGAATGTACTCGAAAGTCCTCGACTCCTCGTGAATGATGTCATAAATTTCACTCTCGTATCCTTATATTATTAGTACGGTTGAACTTACTCGAATTTCTGAGCTAAAAGAATAAGTTCAAACATTACGATTTTAATTGGGGTAGACTAACGTTATGTTTGGATTTAAATAATAAAATTGATAAAAAAAATTAAACAAAGAACGGAATGAAATGATAAGTGGAATGAGTCATTTTATATTCCCATTTAAGAAATAAAAGTCATAAATTTAACAGAAATTAGAATGATTTATTTTATTATAATGGAACAATCAAATATATATATTTTTATTCCATAGAAATGAGTCATTTTATTTCCTCCCTAATTCTTGAAATTCAAACATAGCATAAGTTCATCTAAGCCCATGTAGACTTTAAATATATATATATATATATATATATATATATATATATATATATATATGGGGACAATCCATAACAAGTATTTGCTATAAATTAAAAATGAGCAAATATCATTCAATGCGAGATTAAAAAGACAATAATGCCGTCCGCTAATATTACTAAGGAATGGATTAATGACAACATATGGACTGTTTTATCCCTCACGCAAGGATCAAAGCTGGATTGTTTTTCAGTCATAATTAAACATCCGCTAGTATGTCCAGCGGACTGTTATTCAATTAATAAAGGATTAGTTCAATAGTGTTCAACAATTCAATATCATCACGTTCACTTTATAAACATATATGAAACTCATATTTAGCAGGACAAACTAAACCCACTATTAAGTCATGATTAGCTGGGATGAAGGCACTTTTCCACCAGAGATATCAAAGAACATAATAAATAAAAGAATTTTAAAATACACATGTATCACCAACCATATAAACATCCTCAGATCAGATGCTATTGTGATAAAGCTTATAACAAGAACCAGTTGACATAGATACTACGTAGATACAAACTAATTAGTTAAACAAAGCCTAAGCAGCAAAAGTATATGATCCCTCGTACAGACATCAATCACGATTACGCATCTTGAAATTACTTCTATGAGCTCTTTTATACAAAGTACTTGAACAGAGGCGTAAAATGCATGCTGCATGAATGGTCTGTGAATAAAGTGTAGGTTAATCATTTATAACCAACTGTGATGTTTTTACTTCTGCTGGTGATGTGTTAGATTCACAACTTTAAGAAGTCTATTTTCAGCTTTGGTGTTTAATCCGGTCATATACCTTTTTACTTTATCTATATTCACTACTTAGTATTGGAGTTTAGGTGTGATACAATACTTCTATTTGTACATGTCAAAACCAAAGAATACCCTATGTTGCAAATTATAGTTGTTTACCTTCTACAACACTTATGTTTGTTAAACTATAGTAATTATGAAGCTTATATATTTATGTGAAATCCAGATATTTTGATATGATGGAATGCATCCAATATGTTTTGTAGCGAATGTGATAAGTACTTCATCCTAAATCTTGCTCAAAGAGATTCTTGGTGGATATGATGATATTCTTGCATTTGATGCATTCTATATAGGACAAAAAAGGGGCGTAC
Organism: Hedera helix; assembly: GCA_947179155.2. Lineage (NCBI taxonomy): Eukaryota > Viridiplantae > Streptophyta > Magnoliopsida > Apiales > Araliaceae > Hedera > Hedera helix. Next base: position 53,730,508 of record OX359268.1, on the reverse strand, counting down.
TAACTGTCAAATTTAGTTTCTTCCTTCGGAGATATGGCCTACGAAGAGATAAACCTCTGCATGGAATGATTATCCTACACTTTATTCACAGACCATTCATGCAGCATACATTTTAGGCCTTTGTTCAAGTACTTATATAAAAAAGCTCATAGAAGTAATTTCAAGATGCGTAATTGTGATTGATGTATGTATGCGGGATCATATACTTTTGCTGCTTAGGCTTTGTTTAATTAATTGGTATTAACTGTAGTATCTATGTCGACTGGTTCTTGTCATAAGCTTTATCACAATAGCACCACCCGAGGATGTTTATATGATTGGTGATACATGTGTATTTTAAAGTTCTTTTATTTATTATGTTCTTTGATATCTCTGGTGGAAAAGTGCCTTCATCCCAGCTAATCATGACTTCATAGTGGGTTTAGTTTGTTCTGCTAAATATGAGTTTCATATATGTTTATGAAGTGAATGTGATGATATTGAATTGCTAAACACTATTGAACTAATCTTTTATATATTGAATAATAGTTCGCTAGATATACCCGCGGATGTTTAATTATAATTAGGGATAACTTGTGTCTAAAAGTACGATGCAACTAATATAACAGTTAAGTACTGTATTTAATATTTTTAGATTAAAAAATTTAAAACTGTTGTGGACTCTCAGTTCCATAATAGAACTAAGAGTCTAATTATTAATACAAAAAGATTGATACTCAATACAGTCGTAGTTTTTTTTTTAGACAAATATTAGTATGCTACTCATTTTCAACTTAAAATTAGTTTTCGCCAGATTTGAGCAATTAATTGATTGACGATAGCGGGTTCAAATTTATGTAATATAGTGTTTTCGGGTATCCCACACACCTTTCCTTTATTAACAAAACGGAATGAGAAGTTTGGCAGCATTTATTTGCCTCCAGTATTTCTAACTATCGATCAATATGATCCATGAACAGTATTTTCTATGGAAAAAAAGTAGTACTGCAAGTCATTTAATGGGATCCAATGAGGGGGGAAAAATATATAAAAATTTAAAAGAAAAACTTTTGCATATATATCGAAAAATCTAAAATGAGTTCTCTAAGTCCAAACAAAAAAGTATTGTCATAACCCCAACTAAATTGTATCACCATAACATTTTTACCTCTATATTTTTTCTTAAAATTGGACAAAAGATTCTTATACCATGAGTCAGAGCCTACTACAATAGTTACTCTCGATATAGCCTGCAAAAATAACAGAGAGATGACACGTAATTGCACATGCTGAAGGCACGGTGTAGATTAAAATTTTAAAAATACTCTATTACTTAAAGACTCTTTATAACCTAAAATAACTTACAAATCAATTAGAATGAATCTGAACTGTCCCTGTGATTTTCTGTCCAAATCAATTTACATGTGGAAACATAACGACCGCAATACTCGAAAAACAGAAAAATGACGTCAATACTAAAATGGTGACCCATGTTGTTTACGTGCATTTTATTATTATTACTACTACTATTATTATTGTTATTGTTATTGTTATTATTATTATTATTATTATTATATTAATTATTATTATTATTATTATTATTATTATTATTATTATTATAGTGTAGTAATGAATTTGATTTTGACGAAAAATGTGAGTGGATAGATTTTTGAAAAAAAAATGTTGAATTAGAGGGAAAAATGAGAGATAGATTAGTGACTGTTAGATGTTGAAATCTAAATTAATTTAAGATTGTTGAATATTAAAGTTTTGAGATTTGAGTCACTTTGTTTTATTATATAGATTCATCTTGGTCTAACAATTTAGTTAGTTAATTACCGGGTCAATTTATACTAATTGGAGCTAATTGGATTGGTTAATTATTTTTATTTATTAAGTTGAATAAAGTTTGGACCCATATTTCTAAAAAGAAATATTGGCCCAAACAAGGTAAATTATTGTTGAACCAAAATTTTCATTCTAAATCCAAATCAAGAGAAATCACGTTAATTGGAGATTATATAAATTATTTTATCAGTAATCGTATTTCGATAATATCATAATATCTAATAATATCATGAATTTTAGTAAATATTTTAATAATTAATTATCCTAAAAATAAATATCATAATTAGTTACATCAATATTATTTAAATTATTATGATATTAAGATACTTGTAAATTGCATATTAAATATATCGGATTTATCATCACACTTGTGACATTACAGGATAAATATAATCATAATGTGATTATGAAATATAGCCATTAACCAATTTTTTTCTACAACTCATCTATATTAATAAAACTGGGAAAATTGAAAACAACATGCAACTTTCTTTCAAAAAGGCCGTATTGTTCCGGCAAAAAAATTTACTTTTTATGCAAAAAATTTTTGGAGAAGGAGACTACAGGAGAATCTTTTTTAACAAAAGGCAAAGATAATTTTATTTCTAAAAATAAATACCAAAATTCAAAAGATTTGGATTTGGATTTGGGATGTTACAAACCGAGAAATACTGTAACCGTGTAAAAATTAAGATTTATTATTTTATAATTGATAATAAATTATATTAATTTTAAATTTAAAAATATATTAAATTAATTTTCAAAATTTAATAATAATTTTATAATTTAAAAAAAAAGAATTATCATTATTCAAGAACATACATAGTACATCGGTCCATGTTTAGCTTTCTCATCCTTCATATATCTTATTCGTTGATTTAATTTAAAATATGAGTTGACATATATTTAGTTTATAATTATATAGTTATAACTTACATAATTTATATTTAAAATAAATTATGTAATTTTAATTCTTAAACAAAATTATGATCAAATTTTATAAATTAAAATTAATTCGTAATCATATTTTGTCAGGCTTAAATTCATCTAACTTCGGTTATCTATTTTTATTTTTTTGGAAAATTAATTAACCTAAATTTGCTGGCACGAGCTCAACTGTGAATTTCTCGAATTCGGTTAATAAAGATCAAATTTAAGTGAAAGTTCAAACTTTAATAGTTTATTTATTACTGCATCCATTTCAATATTCTAATAAATCCATTTTCTAAAATCAACTTGTAAAATTTAAAATTTTATTTTACATCCTTATCCTATCAATTAATAATACTTTCTACCTCTAAAATCAAAAAAGTTATATTAATATTTTTTAAAAATAAATTTAGATTAAAAAATTATAATCATAACAAATTAGGTATAATTTATTACTAATTTTAATTTTTATAAATATATTTAATTATTAAAATAATTAATTTAATTTAAAAAATTAAAAGAAAACTTTTAATTTAGCAGTATATATCAAAGAGATGGATTATATAGGTATTATAATGTCCACCGCCTTATAAAGTTTATATATTTTCTTTCAATCCTTTTCTTTCCCTCTTCACATCGTCTACACCTCTCCAGTAACACAACCACAGCAAAGATAAGACGGTCTATTTAACACTTTTCGATTCGTTCATATTCTCCAGAAATTTCGAAGGTATATATTATCCCCATCCATTTCAAGAGTTTCTTTTTCTTTTTTTTTTAATATACACTTCCCTTATATAAATTATAGTTGGATTCTTTCCCCATTTTTTATTTATTGTGCTAACCATTAGTAAGTAATTCTAATGCCTCTCGCGGATTAATTATAGCTAGAAACACTGGCTTTCAACATTTAACAACATCAAATCGAGGTTCTGAAGAACAACCACAAGAAAGTCATGGTATTTTCCCCCCGTTTTTCATTCTATCTGAAAAAATTCATACATTTTTATACTTATAACTGTTGTCGAGAACTGATTTTTCTTGTGTTTATCACATTTGGGGTATTTTATTATTGAATTTTGGTTGAATCTGTATGTGGGTTGATTATTTTGATTTTTGATTTGATAAATTTAGGTGAGTCCAATTGTGAGGATGGGAAATGAGGAAATCGGTCCGCCATGGTTGAAACCACTGCTGAAAGCCAATTACTTTGTGCCCTGCCCTTCTCATGGAGATTCTAACAAAAGTGAATGCAATATGTATTGCTTGGACTGTATGGGGAATGCTTTGTGCTCTTACTGTTTAATCCATCACAAAGATCATCATGTTATTCAGGTAATTTTCTGCCCCTTGTTTCTCTTTTTGATTTTTTTTTATATAATTCTTTGAAATTCAATTTTATTCATGTAGATAAGGAGATCTTCGTACCATAATGTGGTGAGAGTGAGTGAGATTCAGAAGTACATAGACATAGCTTGTGTGCAAACATACATTATCAACAGTGCCAAGATTGTCTTCCTCAATGAGCGCCCACAAGCCAGGCCTGGAAAAGGAGTGACCAATACATGTGAAATTTGTGGCAGAAGTCTTCTCGACTCCTTTAGGTTCTGTTCTCTTGGTTGCAAGGTGAATTTTCCTCTTCATTCTGTTCTCCCTTTTATCGTACTAGTTTTGGGGTTGTTGCTTTTGCCAGTTGAGTAGGACTAATTTTTAGTGTGGGGTTTATTTTCCATTAATAAATGTAATCCAATACCAGTAGAACATATTAGCCCCAAGAATGATGGAATTGGTGTCTGAACTTTTCTCCTTTATTCTGTTGGACTTCTTGTACTTCACTTTAACAATTCTTTACATTTTTTTCATTTTAATTTATTGAATGTTATTCCCATATGCCCCGCCCCGCCCCTCAATCCATTGTCGCGCAACTCCTTCCTCATTTCCTTTTGGGTTATTGATTAATTGCAATGTTTTTTAGTATTTCTACCATCATTTTGACTAGTGTTCTTTATTGTTTGTCATGCTCGATACAGCTTGGGGGAATCATGAGGGGTGATCCTGAGGCCACATTCAATTGGGAGGGATTCCGTTACTCTAAATCAGATGAGCCCTCAATCCCAAAGAAGATCCGCAGGACCCGTGTTTTTGATCAATTCCTTAATGCTCCTATGTTTTCATCTGATTTTCGTCGTATTTATGGAGGTGTCTACGATAAGTCCTCTGGTTCTACTTCTGGAGATGAGGAGCAATGTGTAAAGTGCATCGCCCCGGGCACTCCTCCCATATTCAATCGCGGGAACTCCAACGGCATTCGACATAGTTCCAGCCGCAGGAGGAAGGGCATTCCACATCGCGCTCCGTTTTGATAATGTCGTGTCATGCTCAACAATCGACAAATATCTCTACACATCGTAAAAAACTAGTGGATTGAACAAGAAGAAAAAAAAGGTTATAGAAACAAAGACAAAAGTTGGATGCTATATATCAAGTTGTTGGAAATATTAAATGATATAACCGAAGAAAAAAAATCAAGAAACAAAAAATGGAATATATGGGAATGGGTAGCCAACGGAGAAAGGAGAATTATATATACTCACTTGTAGTGTCTTGTGTAAATATAATACAGTAGTTCCAGTTGGCGCCTTTTTCAGGAAGATGGGGGATCTTTCTCTCTGTCTTTTGATCTTAAAGTAGATATGATATGATGATAAGAGTATGTAGTGATGATGGTATATACATACATGTATATAATTGTACCGGTGGTGTTTTATACAAATAATAAAAGTTGTTGAATACATTTATTCTACTTATATGGTTCGATTTATTCAGTTAATTGGCAGCAATATCCAATACCTGCTGATAAGCATAAGCAAATTGAGGCAAATATGTATACTTCTTGAAAGGCTTTGTTGTTTGTGGATCCGTCAAGATAATCGGTTAATTTATAATTTATAATTTATAATCGGTTAATTGATAATTTTAAGTGTCAGGTGTCGACACATTATTGGACAAAAAATTTAAAATTTGATATTAATTTTTGAATTTAGAAAAAAAGAAGAAAATTTAAAAATTAATATTGAATTTTTGAATTTAGGAAAGAAACAGAAAATTTTTTAAATTAATATTGAATTTTAATTATTGATTTGTAATAAATTGTAAATATACATATAATTTATTTATTTATCTATTTTTGGGTAAAAACAGAAGGATAATATCTATAGAATTAGTTTCCTCATCTTATGTTGGTGTTAATTAGAATTCATGAGTCAACTCAGCCGAAGTTGCGTGAAGCTCTTGTGCTGCTTTCCTGGACCCCGAAAGGTTGGAATCAATTCAATGTTATATACTCCCTCCTTTTTATTATATAAGTCGTTTAAGACATGATTACACATATTAAGAAATGTCATTAATACTAATGTTAGGCAATTAATGTTGATTTGAAATTCCATTACTACCCATGCACTCATTAATTACTCTTCCTTCTCTCTCTCTTAATTATTTCATCTTTAAGGATAGAATAAGAAATGATTAAATTTGTTCTCCTAGATATATGTAAAACGACTTATATTTTGGAAAGAAAAAAAACTTCTAAAACGACCTATATAATGGAAAGGAGGGAGTACTCCCTTGCTTTCATTATTTTTTTATTTGATTATCACTGATTTTTTAAAGTTAATTTCAAAAAAATTAAATTTATAATTTTAATTAATACAATATTAAATATTATAAATTATATTAAAAATATTACTTATTATAAATTTTAATATTTTATAAATTTTAATTAATTATCTCAAATTGAATTTTAAAAAATAAATAATAATTATAAAATTTAAAATTGAGAGAATACTTCTTATAAACGCTTCCCCTTCCAAAATGAAAATACTATTTTTATTGTTAGACATTAGAAATGATTTAGTAAGTTAGCGGGTTTTACCAAATTCAGTCCCCTAAGTTTAAACTTTTTAATTTTACCCTTCAAATTTAATACTAAATTTTAATTTCAAAGTGTGCGTACATACACAAGCTGTCGCTGTCAGTTGTCTCTGCCGCATCTGCTTTTCTGTGTCCCTATCATCATCAAATGACTTCTTCCTTCCTCAAACTCTGTGCGTGTCTATCCTCAACCCTTTTTTATTTATTTATTTATTTTAGTCGATCCGTGACCACCTATTACTATATATTTTAGCATCACTAGTACTGGATCTACTGGTATTTCCGCAAGTGGATTGGGAGTGGGAGGCGTGGAAGAGCCGTGAAGCACCAGAATGGCTGCTGAGGTGGGCCGACGTAAACCCCAAATTATTGAGAAATTAAAATGATAAGCTGCGTAACTGTGACGTACGTCCGTTTCAAAGTCTAACACCAATCAACAATATATACATTATATCAAGCTTTAATTTTGTGATACAACCATTGGGCTTAAATTGGGATTTGCACTGAAAAAATTGTCAGGAGTGTTTCACGATTTGGGTTGTTAAAAATATGTTTAGTGTGAAAGTAATTATGTATTTTAAAATGTATTGATAATAAAGATAGAAATATTTAATAAATTAAAATAATTATCATATACTTTTATTCTTTGTCATGTATGTATAATATCCGATTTATTCTTTAAAATTAGGACTTCTATTAAGAATTGTATTTTTAAAATATTGTTATCTTGAATGTTTATAAATTAAAAGGAGTACACAAAATTTTTAAGTTGATTAACTTTATTTTTATCAATATCCAGTCACGTGATAAGATAAAAAATATTATCTTTTATTATTTAAACTTATTACGGTAAAAATACTATCTTTTTCATCTTCCATTATTCCAACTCACTACGGTAAGGAATATCATTTCTTTTATACTCTTAAACTTACTATGATAAGTATTGTTCGGTAAAATTTCTGAAATGATTATATATTCCTTAATAGTTTGTACTTCATCTAATATCATTTTAATTGAACTTTCCTATTTTTCTGAATTTTTCTTTTGAACTGTGAATCTTAAACATCATTTTGAATTTTACTTCAAATCATATTGACAATTTGGACATTATTTGAATATGTACAAAGTAAAATTATAAACTTCCGATATTTATTGTTTATCCTGTTTCTTCTGTTCATCATTTATATCACTGTTGTTATTCTAATAATCATAATCAAGTTGTTGTGAATATCTATGGTTTGTGGCACATATAATAGAATAAATGCGATATAATGGTAGTGTGTCTTTTATGGCATGTGGTAAAAGTTCTCTTTGGCATGGGACAAAGATGAGCTGTTATTTGGTATGATTATGACCAAAGGCTGAAGACGATACAACCATGACTGTTGGTGTTATATTGAATATCTTTGGCCTGTAGTGCAAAGATGAACGGTTGGCTTGCATGATTATGACCAAAAACTGTGACATTGTATTTATTATGGCTAGTGGTGTTTCAGATGATAAAAGTTGATAATATTTTTTTAAAAAGATAAGCGAGTGGACATCATGGTCCATATGATTTTTCTAATAGTTGTTATTCTGCTGTAGTTGTTGAATTAAAACTTGTTGTTTAAATTATTCTATCAAGAACTTAACCGTTGAAGGCTAACGATAATTTATTTGTCATTATTTTAGTTATGATATTTTTTACTGGGCTATTTGAACTCACCCTTTCCTTTTATTCCATTGTTTTTCAACATGAGATGAGAGAGTAGTTGAGTCTAGTCGGGGGATGGAGTGAAGGTTCGAGTTGTAGCTGTATTAGTTTTCATAAGTTATAAAATAGTGTGACAATAATAATTAAGACTTAGTTATGTATTATTTGAATACTGTATTGTGGTACGTTGTATTGTAATAATTATTATTTATTTTGATAACTTAAATTTAAATTATGTAGACCTAAATTTAAGAGTGTCACAAATAACTCGCTTTACTAATAAAAATATATAAATGTTCAACCAATTAAATATGGTTTTCCTCGTAGTAAAAAAAAAAAACTATGGTTTTCCTCCGCCCAAATATGATAATGTTTTTGTTGATATGTTTTTTTATACATTAAATTAAGTCAAAGATTACTACTCTCTTGGTTTCCAAAACGAACGGCGGAAAATTAATTCAGTATGAAAATAATACTGAAAATTTTACATATCGGGCCGGAATGGCCGAAAATAATTCAGTATGAAAATAATACTAAGAGATGCTTGCATGCTTTCGTATATGCTACCACTTCTAGGCTCGTACATTAAACGCTACCCTTTTTATTTCGTCTTACAATCTATCTACTTGTGCCACTTGCCAGTTGCCAGGGACCACGAATTTCCCATCGCTATCATTACAATGGGCACATACTCATGTTATATATACGTTAAAAATCATTGATTTTTTTAATACCTAAACAAAAGATTAAAATTTTATTATTCACTTGCGTAAGAGAGAAAATTACAAATTTCTGTCTTTAATCGGAGACTGCATATATATATATATATATATATAAAAGACGAATTTAAAATATAATTCTTAAATAATATATTTTTCTTAAAAATAATATACTATTATCAAAACAATATCGTTTTGATAATTTTTTCTTATAAAAAATAATATTAAAAGAATATGTGACATGATGCGACATTTCGTGGTCCAACTTATTTTTTCTTTTTATTTACAAAAATGCTATCAAAGAATTTTTAAAACGACGTCGTTTTGATAAAAGTATACTACTTAAGGAAGTATGCCCTCTTAAGTAGCATACATTTCTTAAATAGCATACATCTATTAAAACTACATCATTTTAAGGAAAAAGAATGTAAAAAAAATAATATCATAATCACCCATCTTTTTTAATATTATTTATCTCTCCTCACACTTACTTTCTCTCTCCTCTTTTTACATTCTCTTTTTTCAAAATAACGTATTTTTAATAGATGTATACTATTTAAAAAGGGTATGTTATTTAAGAGTTATGTTTTAAATCCGTCATATCTCTCTCTCTCTCTCTATATATATATATATATATATATATATATGGTGAATGATCCACAACAAATATTTATTATGAATAAAAAATGAACAATCACCATCTATACTATTAGAAACAAAAAATAATAGTCAGAATTAAATCGAGTCCGCTACTATTGTTATTAAGTTTTAGTTTCTAGAGTTTTGTTTTTAGTAATATGTAGGGTCTGATTTTTTAATCGACATCCGCTACTATTAATAATAGATGTTTTAAAAAATTTTAGCGGACGTCATTTTTTAAATTCTATTTTTAATTTTTTTTCTTATTTTTAATAGTATAAATAGTATGTCTTATAAGAATTTTTAACAAATATATGTTATGGATCATATCCATATACATATGTGTGTGTGTGTGTGTGTGTGTGTGAGAGAGAGAGAGAGAGAGAGAGAGGGAGAGAGAGAGAGGTGTGATCCAAAGAAATAAAGAATTAGTACAGAAGTTTGACACTAAGAATACTAAGTTTGTAAGTTAAACTGACCTTTTCAACGTCTAAGTCGATCCTTCAGGGAAAAAAAACTTATGGGTTCTTGTACATTTACTTGGTTCGTTTTTTGGTGATATAGACCTTTTTATCTTATCATAATATTATTATTATGGGTTGGAAAACAAAGCATAGAGATTTTAAATAAAAAAAATTAGGTGGGAATTAATGTTCTCGCGATCGGAATTGTTTTTGGGTCACTTAATTTCTCTAGGAAGTTCAATCATGCTTACCGGCCAGAATCAATGAATGAGTGTTGTAGTCCAGTCCTGAAACTTTTGCAAGACCTTACCAGCCTATCGTATCGTTGGCAAGCCCGTTTGTTGGACATGAGCGTAGTAAGGTTTGATGTGTGGCTTTACTTTATTCATGCATGTGATGGCCTACACTTGTGATCAGCCAATAATAACACGTACATCATCTAATTATTTATTAGCCCATTTATAATAATAACCCAAGTTTTATTTTATTACGTCTTACTATTTTATACGGGAGGAATTAAGGCAGGTCAAGTGGGGAGGAGATTCTAGTTTTTTCTTTTTATTTTTTGGTCATGTGGGTAACTTACTTCTACATACCTATCTTAATGGAATTAATGATTCTCAATGTCATCAGCTACAAAATACAGCAATTCTTCCCTCGTTAATCTTCCCAACTATAAGAGGGAACGTACATGCATGCATACATTTTTCTGAAGATCGATCATAAATAATAAGAAATTGTAACTTTTACGACTATCTTAATAATTTTATATTGAATTCAATCTCAATATTTTGTTATATGAAACCTTTTATGAAGAATTCTTTAGTCATTGAATTTTTTCTTTTTTCTTTTGGTATTTAGAATTCTACGATAAGAACTAACTAGAAGAGTTCATGTATATGTTGTGATCTTTTTTCATATATATAATGAGCTAATTAACATATGCTTTGTAAAAGGACATATGAATTCAAATAACATGTGTTACTCAGATTTTCTATTCGCTTACATTTCTTAAATTGAAGCAAATATTTACAAAATATCTAATTTTATTGAAGAAATCAATTATATTTATAGTAGGTCCTTCAAAAGAAATTCCATAAAATCAGAAATCATTTAAATTTCTACATCTAATTCATTATTAGGCATTAATTTTCAGAAAATCATTTCCAAATAGGTCATATATATTGACATATAAATGCGTATTTCTATTTATGTTTCTTCTCATTTATTTCCCATTGATTTCCCTCAATGCCAAAGTCTTCTAGCTCCTTCCCAAGTTGTATATATATAGCAATACTCATTTGGAAGTAGACGACACAAAAAGAGTTATCTCTTGATCCCATATTCCATATTGTTCTAGCTTGTTGCCCCTTTAGCCATGACTAGGAAGAAGGTGAAGCTCGCGTTCATCACTAATGACGCGTCAAGAAAAGCAACATTCAAGAAAAGAAAGAAGGGTTTTATGAAGAAGGTGAGCGAGCTTAGTACCTTATGTGGTATTGATGCGTGTGCCATCATATATAGCACTTACGAATCTCAACCAGAGGTTTGGCCTAGCACATTGGGAGTCCAACGCGTGTTAGGGCAGTTCAAGAGGATGCCCGAGATGGAACAAAGCAAAAAGATGGTGAATCAAGAAAGTTTCATTAGGCAAAGGATAACCAAGGCTACTGAGCAGCTCAAGAAACAACACAAGGATAATCGCGAGAAGGAATTGACTGAGGTTATGTATCAATGCTTGACTGGGAAAGGTCTGCAGAACTTGGTGATGCCGGATTTGAATGATCTCGGCTGGTTGATTGACCAAAAGTTGAAGGAGATTAATAAGAGGATTGAGTCGATGAAGAAAAAGAGCACTACTAATACAAATGAATTAGTGTCACCTCAGGTTGCACAAACTAGGTCCTTTGTGGCAACAGCTAGTGATGGAATTATGGGTAAAGAAGGGGTAGAAGTGTATGGGGAGGAACAAAAGCCACCGGTGGTTGATTTTGCAGGTTTAGAACGTGGAACGCAAAGGCCACAATGGTTCAATGATCAATGGATGAACAATGTTAACCCTAATGATCATCAGCACCACCAGCAGCAGCATATGGGGATGGGGTTTGGTCGTGGGGAAGACATGATTATGATGATGCCATCTGGAGATGGGCAGAGTGCTATGTGGTCTAGTGCCTTTTTTCCTTGAGTCAAGTATTTTGTGAGTCATTTTATATATAGACCTGTTCGTTTGCATTTTAATATTTTCAAACACCCTAGCTATATGACGAGGGTGAAGCGGTGGTTTGTTTCGCTTCTTAATTAGTTATCTACCTATCAGGTATATATGTACTTTTTTTCGCTTTTTTCCCTAAGAACTCCGTTGTTCATGATGATCGTAATTACCTGAGTTACTTTTATTTTAAATTATTGTTCAAAAATTCGTAGTCAGTTTATTTTCGATTTGACAATTATTAGAATTATGAAATAAAATAATTTTCCACCTTATTTTGAAATGGTTTGTTAAGAATTTTTTTAAAAATAAAATTAGTCGTCTAACTAATTATACAGGAAGAAAATTATCGACACATTTAATGGAGAAAATTAAAAAACATTGATCGTGATGGTTTGCCATTTATTATTAAATTATATATTCCTCTTGATTTCAGTAACACTTGGAACCCCGAATCCACCAAGTAAATGTAGCTCTATCATGAAATTTAAAAAATGTTTGATCTCTGAAGCTCCACATATATATATGATCCTACTATCCTAACGCATCCTCATGTTTCTTCATGCACAGAGAAGCACATTATAAAGGATCGTCCACAAGTAATTAAGAATGTAGGCGCCCGCAGATAATGATCAAACTTATTTTCCGGCGATAGAATCTGACCGTACGTATCCATCAGATATATATATTTGTGCAACGTACAAGGCTCCTAGAACTGAGTTTAATAAAATATAAATGAAAGATATTCTTTTTATACGAGGCCATGGTTCGATAGTTGTAGAAGAAATCCATAATATATATTAATTCCTTTGAAACCAGTATTACGGTGATTATCTACATTCATTGCTAGACGCTAGTGGTTTCTGAATCCAACCTTTTAGCAAGCAATTAAAATAAATAATCCTAATATGTATATATATATATATAAGAAAATGATTTTTTTTATATGAAAATATTATATTTTTACATACATATAAATAATCGACGAGTCTTACAGTCGTGTAAGAGTGGAGCCTACTTTCTTTTTTCTTTTAGCCCAAGACATCAAAAGCTTGATGACCACCGGGTAGATAGTGCGTAACCAGGAAAGAAATTTAATTAGTCGGACTATACTTATACTAGCCATCTAATACTTCATTATCTTTCAATTTATAATTCTGGCCGAATTTGGACGAAACTTATATGTTATTAAAAACATGCATATATTTGGGTCACCTACTAATAAAATGTACACATGCATACACACACACACACACACACACACACACACACACATATATATATATATATATATATATATTGTCGACGTCGGGATTTTCATCGCTTCGTTTTTTATTATTAAAAACTTTTCAATTTTAGCCTTTTGAATTAAATGTGATTTTGAAAAGGGTCGGCTTAATGTCGACGGGTTTTGAAAGATCGATTTCTTTATGAGCCAATTGACCAGAGTCGCCAGTTGGTATATGTGAAATGGATGTACCAACTCATCCGAATTTAGTTTTCGTAATCGCTGGCTCATATGCGACTCCGAGTTAATTGGTCCGCAAACCGAGATTCATAGAGTTTGGGGGCTTGCTTAAGCGAGGGGAAGGTGTTAGGCACCCCCCGACTTCCGTGAAACACGGTTACCGCAATCTCGATGTTTTCCTATCCTTTTAAATCCTAAAACGTGTGAGTTGCGTGTGTGTGCGTGCGTGTCTAGGTGAATGTTTGTGGTGAATTTTGCTTGGATTTCTTATATGGCAAATGTGTTTATCGGGAAAGCGTTTTTAGACGTCCTTCGACCCGATTGACAAGGTTTCGTTTTTTTATAATAAAGATTGATTTTAATTTCGAAAGCGATGGGGGTTTTTATTAGGTGTCGTTTTCAGAAAATAGTTTGTGAACTTTTGTCAAATAGGTATCGAGACTATACATTGCCCTCTAATGACAAATTGAATAAAATGAAGGCAACTTCTAGAACTCTTTCACCCTATGCACAAAGTTCAACGAAAACGTTCATTTATATTTACGAAATCATTTTTTGAACTTTTCAAAATCCATTGGAGCCTTTTCATCAAACCGAAATCAAAGTTCGCCAAAACTCTTAACTTTAAATCTCGTGAATCTAATATCCTAATTTGATCCTTTTTATAAAATCTTCATTATTTGCCTTATTTTGGAAAACCATTTTTGTGTCGTAAATCACAACAAGCACTCAAAATGTGTCGGGGCTATCCATGGGCATGTGAGCCATCTAAATAACCCCAAACACCCACAATCACATACTTTATTATTATTACGAGGCATTAACCCGATCACGGTTTGGTATCGCTTTAAGGCCCGATATTACAAATACACAGCAAGGGACCCTATACAAGGATTACATATACCAAAACGTCCATCATCGGGATTCGATCACGAGGATCTCCTCCCTAGGCTCACAGTCACCCAAATCACTGTCCAGCCAATACTAAACCAAATCTAACAAGATTAAACATTGCTATCACATTACATAACTCAAATATCACAAACTCAACACTACGAACTACTCATTACCATAACGAACGATATATCACCGTACGGATATCATCGAGGCGTTAGGAGGAGTTACGTTCCGATGGAACCCTCGCTAACAACACCTAATCCACGGATCATCATCATCATCATAACAACAACTACATCAAATAACCCAATCACAACATTATGCTAACAATACAAACAATAAAAGGAAAACCCAAGAACACACCCTTTTCACCTTGCGAAATGCTGATTAAAGCCTCTTATTTCACGAATCAGACAACACTACAAGAACAATCAACTAACTAGCAAGAGGAGATGAATTTTTTCACTCAAATCTCACCAAGAACCGACCTCTTCTCTCTCCTCCCGCGCTCTTTCTCTCTCTAAAATCTATTTCTTTCTTCCCTTTTTCTTTCTCTCTCGGGTGGAAATGGCAATGTATAGCCTTCCGCAGGCAGCCGCAGGTGCAACTGCGGCTGGGCTCGCTAGCCGTCCGCGCCGAATCTTCGGCTGTCGTGTGCCGCCCTCGAGCCGCGCATTGTCCCGTTTGTCGGTGGCCGCAGGTGCATCCGCGGCTGTCCGGCTCGCTTTTCTCGATTTTTGTGCCACGCGGTCTTAATTCGCCAATTTCTGCGATATTATTTTGAAAGGCTGTTACCTGATGTATAAATTACTCTTTGTGCTTGGTTTCCAGGGGGCGCTGCCCCTTTCCACCCCCGCCAGCTCACCGGCGAGCTGGGCAGCCGTTCGCCCACCGGGGAGCGAGACCCCCGAACATCGTAAGCGTAGGTGGCATTAGTCGTCTTTTGTGATCAAATCAGGTTCTTCTGGATCAGCTGTTTTGCCTTGGCTTAAGTAACCTGATGCTCGTTGTTTGTTATGACAGCTTTGACCGTAAGTCGTTGGGGTGGCTTCGGGTTGGGGTCCACCTTCCTTTTCGCATGTTGGGTCAAGTGACGACTTTGTCCTCCTGTCAGGGTTAGTACGAAAGTGCAAAATTTGGGTGTCTACATATATATATATATATATATTAATGGTTTAAAAAATAGTAATTTATATATAAACCAAATGAATGTAATTGATACGTATAGCTAGCATGAGAAAATATACCCTCTTAAGTGTTTGGTTGACTTTTTTTGTTGAATATTTCGTGTATTAATTATTTTGTCATGTTGGAACCAGACAAATCAGTGTAGCACTGCAGTTGAAGGAATCCGTCTAATATTAAGATATGATATATATATATATATATATATATATATATAAATTGTTGGTGACATGAAACAGGAATCGCATCAATATCATGCCTTGAGGACTTTACTAGAACAGAAATTTATTTATTAATCAAGTTTTCTAAAATATATGCAACATATTATATTATATTATATTGCAATTTGGCGTGGTGTGGCAGTATTATCCCCAACGTTTGTTTTAGGAACTAGTGGGGATTCATGTGATTTATTTAATAACCTTAGTTAATATTTTAATACATGTTGAATTAAAATTGAGGAGAAAATGGAGGGGGGACAAACCTAGCTAAGAGAACGTGAGCTACGGCTGGAGATTTTGTACAACTAGCTAATTGCTAATTTTAATTGAATAATGCTAATTTTGGCTTTGGTGCGAGTGTTTTATAAAAATAGACAAACGACAAAATAAAATAAGATTGTACTATTGTGTTGCTATAAATTAAATTAAATAAAAGATTTTTGGTAATTGTGTGAGCTAGGGACCGACAAAGTGGATTCATTGAGAGGGGCAGGCAATCCAAACTTTTAATGATTATATATTCCGATGAATTAATTATTTGTCAAACTGGCACACTCGCTCGCTTAATTTGTCATTGCTGCTAATCCATAACTACATCGTTCGTTGTTAATTACCTTTTTTATATCATAATAAATGTTTTAATTTAATTTTTATAATTAAATTAATATTTTTTTAAATTAATAATATTTTTAAATAAATTAATATATACGTTAAGAAATTACAATCATAATAAATTCAAATATTGTATTACTAATATCAAGTTACGTAATTTAAAATTTTTTATATAAATATTTTAATTATTTATATTAAAATTTGTCAATTTAATTATTAAAATTAAAATAAAATATTTATTATGGAAACGTAAAAAATATATTTTTTCAGTAAATAATAAATGAGCAAAATTGTTAAAGATCTTAACATTATGCATGGTTAAGAATGATATGCGGTTTTTAATTTAAGATATTTTTTGTGAAAGCAATATTTGCGAAGAGAATAATTAATAATACAAGTCAATCGGTACTTAAGACGATTGAAACTTATTTGATCGATGAGTAACCAACCACACATCATATTTATCAACTTGTAGGGTCACTGTTGAAGGATAACGCAGACGAGAGTAAAGTCAAGTCGAGGTTTGACATTACCGTACCTGTCAATTTAACCCAAATTAAATAGTAGTAGTACGGCGAGGAAGTGCAAGTAAAGAACTTGAGGCACAAGCAAGCTGCTGCCTCTAATCACGTCACGTGTTTTCAATTTTGACCGCCCGATGCTTTCAGCGCACGCGTCATCGCTTACTGTATGTATGTTATATCCCTCTCTCACATATTATATTATTATAAATTCATAACACGACGGAGTAGGGTGTAGCGAGTAACATACTACATTTCTTTCACAATAAAATCTTTGATAAAATATAAGTAAATTTGGCCATCTTTTTTCTCATATTTATTCTTAAATACTAGTATTTAATTAATGTTGACTTAATAGTATAATAATATTTATTTAATAAATTTTATGTAATTACAAAAAATCATCAATAGAAAAAATAATGTTAGAAATTTTAAATTATTTGCCTTCTCAATATTACAATGGTATGAAATAAATTCGAGACTTTTAAGATTATTATTGTGTGAAATAAATTTTAAAAAAATTATTTTTTACATTTATTTTTTATATTCCCTCATTATGATAAGGTGAGATTTATTTTATCAAGTACTACCTTTGTTTTGTAAAAATTTGACTTATTTTAATTTTTTTAAATTAAATTGATCATTTTTATAATCAAAATTATATTAATTTCTTTTAAATATAGAGAGAAAAATTATAATCATAAAAACTACCACCTTCAATTTTTATAGATTTAAAAGTATAGAAAATATGCTTAATTCTTAATTTTAAAATTAATTAATTTAACCAAAAAATGACAAATTAAACTATTTTTTGAAAAAATAATAAAAAATTATATAAAAATATCAAAACATATACACCAATAAGTTGGGATTTAAAGCTTAGTAGCGAGTCTAGCGACTAAGATAGGGTGTATGTTTAAATTATGTCTCCAAAAAAAAACTCATAAAATATTCGAGAAGCTCAACGGTATCCGTTGGTCGTATGACGGGTTCGCTGGCGTCATCATCATTAAATTAAGCCCCCCTGCACCTTTCCCCCGGTCAGAAATTTCCCTCCGCTTTCTTTAATCATTCCTTCTCCCTCCCCCTCTATAAAAAACGTGAACCGCCTCATTTCCTCCCCAATTACCCCCTCCTCTCCTCTTCATCTCTCTCAACAGAAATCACAGAAATATTTATAATTATCCAGACAAAATGGGTAGTTGTTTTTCTTCATGGATTAGTGGTTCCGATAACGACGACAAGCTCTCTGCATCAGCAGCTAATGTCATTACAATCAACGGCCAACTTCGCCAATTTCCAATCCCTATAACAGTTTCTCAAATTCTACAACAAATTGAATCGGAATCTTCCTTCATCTGCAATTCAGATAGTTTGTACTACGACGAACCCATCCCGGCGTTGGACTCCGAGGACGAATTGCAGTCGGGTCAGATCTATTTTATACTCCCGAATTCTAAGCTTCAGTACCCGCTAAGCGCATCGGACATGGCGGCACTTGCCGTGAAAGCCAGCGTCGCTCTCTCCTCCTACAATAATGGTAGGCGGAGTAAATCTCGGATCTCCCCAGTTTTACCAATGGAATCAGTTAATACAGTGTCAGTTTACTCGTCTTCTGAAGGATACATGAAGATGAAGAAGAACAGTTATTCTTCTGATCATCATAAGCAGGCGGGAGCGGGACTGGGGATATCGAGATCGGGATCAATGAGGAAATTGCAGAGATACTCTTCCCGGCGGGCTAAATTGGCGGTTCGTTCCTTCCGGCTTAGGTTGACCACAATTTACGAATGATCTGATCTCCAATTTTATTTAGTTCTACTCCGTTGTCATTAATTTTGACCAACTCTCATTTTCAGTTTATCATTTGCTGAATGAATAATCTAGCTAGCAAATGATAATACTATTGTTATTATGTATAGAAGGAATTTTATTTTATTTTTGTTTATAATTGGATGTATTTGATCTCTACATGTAAAACAGTTTATTGAGAGCGGGATTGAGTGTCTATTATTCTCCCCTCCTTAATTGAAATTATGGCATCCACCGTTTTTGTTATACTTCCCCGACTCAACTTACTTCTCTTTTTTTTTCTTTTCATTATTAGATATAAGGAATTGATATTTTCGGTCACTTACTGTTTATATAAGTAAAGTCTTTTTGAAAAAAGAATAAATTTACATATATTGTATCTAAATATAAAATCAAACGTTATATGTATCTTAACCATTCATAAAATTCATTGTTATGTCTTAATTTTTAATGATTAAGATGAATATAGTATTTAAATGTTGTGTGTTATTACTTATTCTGTAAAAATATTATTTTTTTTTTATGAAAATATCAATTTTGTATATATATTCCCATAACTATTAAAACTATTTTTTTGTCACTTTCTAACCGAGAAATGAGTTTTTAGAGAAAAAATGTCACTTGATTAAACAACTGCCTAAACAACTGCCTAATGAGTTCATCATCGTGTTTTGCTCAACGAAATATAATGAAAGAAAATGTCTCGCAATAAGCAAAGAATATTAATTTAAACAACGGATAAATAGTTGAATGGTCCAAGAGATTCATCTTAAGCATGATATTAAGATTTTTTTTTAACATCTTATATTATTACATTTCAATCTCAAAGATGTAAGGAAAACATTGGAAGTGGGAACTATTGAAAACTAAGACTTTTTTTTGCACAACTTATATTATTACATTTCAATATATAGAGAGACCTATGAAAAATCTAAGTTGAAAACTATGTGGAGAACTTTAAAGAAACTTGCATTTGTTATGATCTACTTTACTCCTACATTTAGTCTAAAATTTTAGTGGTATGTTTAATCTTACTTTCTGTCACACTTAAAAATCTTTGATTATGATATGTCTGACTTTTAATATATCCCCATGATATTAAAATCATAATTATTTTCTCATTTTATTTTCGCTTTCACATCCTTTCTTTCATTATGAGAAATTATTCTATGTTTTTAAAATATGGTGAATAGTTTGTTTCCCTTCTCACATGCATGTAGGTCTCTTATAGACCCTATCAAAAAGGACTCCACATGCATATGAAAGAGAGAGCAAACTATTCACCATGTTCTAAAAGTATAGAATAATTTTTCCTTCCACTATGCTCCCTTGTATCTCCTTTTCCCACTTTCTCCCTCTCTCCTCCCTCTCTGACTAGTCTCGTACTTTTTTCGTTTTAAGATATAAAATTAATTATAATTTTTAAAAAGATAATGTCAAAAGTCTTAAAATTTTGTATCTTAAATGAAGTGATATTATATAAAATAAAATAATATCACATCATTTGAGAAAATAAAAAAAATTTAAAACCCATAACATTATCTTTAAAAAAAAATTAATTTAAATATTTTTAAATATAAAATTTGTATAAATACACTTACTTTTAATTAATAAATTTATTAATCTTATAAACTATCTTAAATATATTACTCTTGAATTCACAAGGTCTCACATTCTCTCAGAGGCGAGTTGGGTGTCAAAACTCTCAAGTTTTGGTTACGACGTCGAAGTTATTAATCGTTGTTTTTCGTTGGTGACTTGACTGGTTTCATTATCATTCAGCTGTTGGGCCAAGCATGTTGGGTTTCTTCGAAGTCCTAATTCCTGCTAATAACAAGTACGTCAGACCTAGAGCTTCCTCAGTCAAATAATGAGTATTATATTGGGCTAGATCTCCAGACCAAAATGCAAATAGACTTTTCACTTTTTCTCTTCGCCTCTCTCCAATTCCTATTTTCTCTCTCATAATTCATATGTCAAACTTCTTTTCTTTTCTGAGTTATTATTACTACCCCACTCAACTCATCAAGCGTGCTTATAAAATAATCATAATCCTGATTCATTACCCAATTTGTTACCCGTTCGTTCTTCCCACATCTGGTCAAGTGTAGTTTTCATTGATAACAAGAAAAATAAAAAAAATTTGGTGGTTACATATCTTTAATCTTGTCCACATCCTCCTTATTTTAAAAGAACTTATACCTTATTTACTAACTCATTTTAAGGACCTTATTTAATAAGGCAGAGTATCATGTTTGAGCATTTTTTTAAAACAACTTATTTTGACGTACAACGGCATAAGCTGTTGTATTTTGCATATAAGATGAAAGTATTTGGGTTAAATGTCTAATAAGTAATAAGCTGAAAGTTGAACGCCTATATACCAACTTTTTCTTTTCTAAATTGGTTGACACAAGAACTACTTTGTCCAACTTAATTTTTTTAAATAATTTATTTTCTCCGTTCCAAAATATAAGACTAAAAATAACCTTTTGAAGTTAATATTAGATATTTTATAATTTAATATGATTTATTTTATTTTTAAAAAAAATTAGAGGACCGAGGGAGTATTTAAGCAAACACGAAGTACATCTATATGTGTAATATGCACTAAAGTTCAATTGCGATGTAGTGAACTGTATTTATTATATATGATTTTTATCGACTTGTATGATACACGTATTTATTGGCAACTAACAAACTTGATTCTAGGGGTGAAAATGATTCTTACTTGAATTATACTCAAAACTTTTTGAAGATGTTTGAATTCGTACTCGAATTCTAATATAATTTTATAATATTTGTTCAGATTAGAATTCGACTTATCTTCTTATATTCAAGTTTGACTCAACTCGATTCATTTGTTAGTTGAATTACTCGTGAATATTTGAGACATACATGAATTATAACTGAATGATTTATATTATGATAATACAAATAATTATTTTTTACCTCACTTTTTATTTACATAATAATAACACTTTTTAAAAATTAAAAGAATTTATAATAAATTTTAATTTAAAATATTTTATATTAATTTAAAAAAATCAATATTAATTCTATAAGTAATTCTGAATAAGTTACGATAACGGCATATCTACATTGGGATAAGAACAAAGGTTTACTCATGACAGCATAATGATAATTATAATGGACTATATATATATATATACACACATATGTGCATATGCATGCTCGTTGGGTTGAGGCTGATATGATAACGCAGATGGGAGGTCAACCATGTATCCCTTTGCGTTTCTTAATAGATTACGTAAAGGTTGCACATATATATATACACGCAATTATAAATAAAATATTTATATGACTTTTAACTCTTTTCTGTGCATATTAAAGATTTTTAAGACATATTCACACATAATATACTATTTTATAATTTTTAATATTAATATTAAGACTAATTTATTTTATTTTGAAACAAAATTATTAAATAAGACAGGGGACATAGGAAAATTTTAATATCCAAAATGAAAAATCAAAAAGTCTAATAATGGGGTTGTCATCCACAGAGTAGTAATTAAAAGAATAAAATTCAAAACCGCCTATACCAAAAATGTTAGGAAATTTGCTCAACTGTTACTAATACTTATGTAAACTGCTGGTACTAATAAAGATGGTTGACCATGAGGTGCTAATGTTTTTGAATAAATTGTTTTGTAGGGACAAGTTTATATATATAATATTTAAATATAAAATTAAATATTATATTTATTTTAATTATTAAAAAATAAAGAATGATACAGGTTTTAATATCATATTTATTTTTTAATAATTAAAATAAATATAATATTTGAATGTTATATATTTATATTTATTCGTTAATTAATGTTCTAAAAATTAAATGAACTATTTTATTTGTGACAAACAAAGCAATTAACGATAGAAACCAAATTAAATGCTCCTTTCTTTTTTTAATTGAATTTATAGACTGATTTTTTTTTATTATCCTATATTATCTTAATTATTAAATACATATTTTTTCCCACTTTAATGTATGGGTAATATTGACCAATAATATTTATATTAAAGAATTAAAGTATATTAATTATATTTTTTAACCTATACGTTTCATTTTTAAAGAGACAATTAAAAAGAAATAGAGGGAATACTTAATTGACGAGTGCGTTTTTATATCACTCAAATATAATTCGTGATTCAATTAACATAACAAAACAAAACAATAAATTTCAAAAAGCATCTCGCATGATGTGATATGACATCAATACATTAATTAATTAAATAATTAAAAAGTGTCTGATACGATGTGAAAGTCTTAAAGATCTGTAATTATCCATGTAACTTCCATGACAGCCGGCAAATAGTAGTGTTTGTAGAGCAGGCAATTAATATTCTCATTTTCTAAAGGGACCTGGCTTAGTACTTACCCTTCGTAAGGGAAAGGGGAACCGGATGCCGGACAAGTGACGCCATATTTAAGTCCAGAGATATTAATTAGATCATGGGGACCTGGATTATTTATGATTTAATTACTTGATTGTTCCCACTTCTTGGTCGCATGTAGCTGGCAGCTGCCCGGCTGCCCTTCCACTTCTTAAAATGTTGGCAGGCACAAGCCACAAAATAAACATCAAGGTCAACCCAAGTACCCAACTTCCTACGATCTACTAGTGTCAACCATTATTTTCTTACCTTCTATTTTTTATTTATTAAAAAATATCTCATAATACTTGAATCATATAAAATGCTTTTCTTTACCTTTCCTTTCCTTTCCATTCAGTTCCAATCCTAGCTTTTAAGTGTGGCATTAGAAATTCATATGATTAATGTAACTGCATATAATTTATAAATTTTAAAGATAATATATATATATATATATATATATATAAACTTCATAAATAAAATTCTTTTTTATAAAATGAATAAATTATATAAGTATGATTACAGGTTATCTCATGTGCTCAACGAACCATCCTTGTATATAAAAATTCAATTAACGAACTTATCTCATGATCACTGGAGTTAATTCATTCTAATTAACAACTAATAACGAGTTAATTGAGTTCGCTTCAACGGTCATTATTACATCTAGTACGATAGCTAATAATTATAATTATTTTTATTAAATCGTGAAAGACGAATATGAAAAATTTCTTCTTAAAATACTAAAAGATATATGTAATTTCAAAATTCCTTCCTAACAATTAATTTACAATTTTAAATCAATAAGTAATAAAAGTAATTAAATTTCTTTTAAATATTGTGTTAGAATATGAAATGTTCATTCATAACTCTTACTTTTTTTTTTTTAATATATTATATAATTATGAATATGATACTGATCCAATTATTTTCAACATTATATATATATTATTTTAATAAAAAATAATAAATACATATTAATAATAAAATTATCAAATAATTGCAAAATAATAATAATATAAACTAACATATTTTTTACACGGCTATTAAAATTATATATAGCATCGATGTAAGGTATGTAATTTCAAGGGAAAATAAATCGAAACTTCCAGATCTTGATTTGACTTATTTGGTAGAGGTAGTTGTTGTCGTGGATATTATTACAGGGTTATCAAGTTTTTGATCATAGATTTCGATAGTTTATTACGTTGCGCATGCATGGTACGTGTAAAATTAAGGTTTTAAAAAAATGGTTATATGAATGCATAAGCCCCACTCATGCGTTGAAGACATTATGAAAGGAAAATAATAATTTGTAGAAATCATTATTCTCTTGTTTGGTTGTAACCTGAGTAGTCAAAAAAAGTGAATCTCATTTTAATAATATTAATATAAAATGAGTTAATATTATTATGTTTATCATTTTAATTTTATTATCACGTATCATTGTTGAATTAATAATTTATTATTTTTACATATAATATAAAATAAAAATACATCCATAATCTTTATAAATTCTTTAAAATCGAAAAGAGATTTTATTTGGGACATATTAAGAGTTCCAAAAAAAATACTCCCTTGTTTTTTTTTATTTATTGTTTGTAGATTTCAATGTAGGATTAAATACTTAATTTTTTATATTATTTTTTATAATTAAATACTAATTTATTTCTCACTCATCTTTTCAATGAATTTTAAAAAATTAATATTAAAATTTTATATTCAATTTAATCAATCAAATATTATATTAATTATATTTCTTAATTTGTGTATATAATATTAAAATGACAAATAAAAAGTAGTTGAGGGAGAATTAAATACTTCATATTTTTCAGTTGGACACTTCTACCAACACAAAAATTAAATATAAAATCAAACATTACATCCATCTCAGTCAATAAAAAATGAAACTCAACACAAATTTTCATATTAAACTCTATTTTTTAATAATTGAGATATATTTTATATTTTATTTTGTCATTAATTTGTATTCAATTATATTTTTCCTTTTCAGTTTCTCCGCGAGCAACTTTTACAATTAATTAGTTTAGCAACTTAAATCAGTTGACCCAATTAAAGAAAGTGGGCAGAACTAAAATATATACCTACTACATCGTCCGGACGATTCACACCTCACAGTCTCATTAATCTAACAATGGAGGTGGGGATAGAGATAGGTGTATTAATTGCATTGCGTCCGCTCTCCCACTAGGGAGGGCCACTACCCACCTAATATTCCATTAACAATAGTTTAGACTCGGCTATTATTTTTTTAAAATAAAATTATAAAATGATTTGAATTTTATAACATGTAATTATATATATATATATATATATATATATATATATATATATATATTGAGTATTTATATTGTTAGTTAATAGTTTCTTTCTTTTTTCAGTCTTCTCCTGCTGAATTGCAGTAGTTATTACTCGGCACATTTTTTAAGTTTTCTAGACAGAAACACCACTCCTCCACGGCTCCACAACAAGGCTCATAATTAATCATTACTATTATTTTTAGAATTTTCTTAGAATGTATTTTTAGGGTACTTATTAAATGTAAAATTTAATACATAATATTATTTATTTATGTATTTGTATTGAATTTAATACATAAAAAAATAATATATTAATAAATTCTATATATTGAATTCAGTATTAATATATAAAAAAATAATATTTAATAAAATTTATCTCTTATTCTATGCGTTTAATATCTACCCTTAAAACACACATTACATTAAGCGGACCCTTATTTTTAACCCCTTTTCTTTTCTTAATTTGTTTGTCTTCTTTTTAGTTTCTGTTAGTATTAAATTATTAATGATGTTGTTGTTCTTAATGCTATCAGTCAGCAGTCAGTACCCATAAAAGTTGGTGATTCTTTACATCAAGAGAGATCTTCCCCTGAAATAACAATAGACCGACCTCCACATTTCCATGGTGGTTTGGTTCATCTGCTTCCTTAAATTGATTTCCCCCTTCTAATGGGTTTCTGCTAGTATTTCAGAATTTTAAAAACCCTTTGCTTTATCAAATAAAGGGGTTAGTTAGGCTATCAACTTCTCTTTCCTCTTAACTTAATTTGGCAATGTCATTCTCTGTTTCTAGTTCTTGATATGATATTATATATATATGTATGTATGTATGTATTATTTATATGGAGTTATATATTCCCAGTTGAGTTCAATAGTCAATACAGCTAATTAATATGGAGTGTTTATGTATTAATGTTACAGTAAGGAAGCAGAAGTGTCGGTGAGTGATCTTTCTCAGGGAAGCAAAGCAACGATGCGAGTCAATGGCAGCTCTCGTTCTTCTTCTTCTTGTCATTCTGCTCCATACCCCAATTTGCCGAGGTAATGCTTAGTTAATTAACAATGATACTTCATTAAATTTCAATCATTGATTGTCAATAGATCAATGAAGAAGATAAACCCTCACCTCTTGTTTCTACTTGCAGTGTTCCTCAAGATGATCAGTCACCCAGAAATGATCTTCTACTTAATTTATCACCCAGACCCTCATACCAATTTAACCCTGTAAGTATTTACTTTCACTCATATGCAACCACATTAGTTTTCTGCCGTCTCAAGTGAATTTTCTACTGTTTCTTACTTAGAAGGAAGAAAATATGCTGCTTGCTTAAATATGGCTTAAAAAGTAAAAATTAGTTTTGAGTTTTGCTCAATGAGGTGTAGTTGACCTCTACATATTCAACCAGATGTCAATATGTTAGGAATCGGAGAAGTTGGCATATTTTAACTTAGGGTCTGCCCTTGTTTGGTTTTTTTTGTTGCGAATTCTAACTATTTCTGGGGAGATACTAAACTCTAGTTTGTGTCATCTTCTTAAATAGATAAAAGATGTACATTTTGCTTCCCACATCTCTTACATGCTTAGCTTGAATTTCGGTGTCACATACCCTTCGGTGAAGTTTAACCTTATTTTCATCTTGATACATGAAAAACGTTGGATTAGAACTAGACTCACACAGCCAAGCTTCCAACACTTCGATAAGAAATAGGTGCATTCAAGCCACATCATCAAAACGGTTTGCACCACCTATTTTTAATGTCCATGGAGGTTTGCCAGATTCCATTTGATCACTCAGATTCACCATCAGTCGCTCAATCCATCGTAGATAAAGCAAGGTGCATTGTTCCTTGTATTTAGTGTCGCCTGTTATTTTCCTTCTTGGAGCATGGTCTGAAAGGATGCTTTTATCGAGCTTCCAACATCAAGAATGTTCAATGAGTCAGATTGTTAAGCCCTTTGAGGCGGTTATCCTCCAGAATGGGAGAAAAGAATAATAGATGCAAGAAAGAAAGATAATTGGATTAATTGTTCATACTCTCCACATAGGATTACATGAATTATTTATACATCAAGAGACTCAAATAATGTGGAACTACCCCGGTACACTAGGCAAGTCACTAACAAAATAACAATAAATCCTACTCTACTGCTATCACAAGCACATGTTCAATTTATTGGCTCTAATCTACTGCTAAAAATTAGGAATACTCTTGTAGCACGAGCATGTCAAACTCCCACGTCATAGTCCCCTAAATATTGTGGAGCATGTCGTCCAATTTGTTTTGGATAATGCTTCCTCGTACACATGTTGCTGATAGCCTCACCATGCAGTGGGTTGTCGTCGCTAGGCATTGCCGCTGTAACATGGATAGATGTGAAACCACAGTTGGTTTAGATCATAGCATACTAGCATTACTCGAGATCAACGGGTAAAATTAGATTTTTGTGTGCCTAGAGTTTCACTCAGAACTGAAGCTTAAATTTAAAATATGCAAAAGCTCAACTAGTTACTAGCATATTGATTTAACTTGTGAGATGTGACCTTTGTTTAGTAATCCCTTCAAAAGTTCAACTATTTATTGAATTTACTTGAGCTCACTTTCAGGAAAAGGTACTACTAATAGCAAAACAAATACTACTAACAAGCAACTAGCTTTAATTTGTATAATTCATCATAATTTTGGGCTTTACGAAAGCTGATTTGATTTATAGATTATGCAAAGTGCTCCATGTGACTATACACGAGCCGCATTACTCCTAGCAAAAAAATTGATCCCTTAATGTTTTGGATATACTGGCACTATTATGTTTCCTAATGCTTTACTCTTTGGTGTTGGATTCAGTCATCTGCAGATCTGGTGAAGGAGATCACCACTCTTGAGGGTGAAATAATATATTTGGAACGTTATCTTCTTTCACTCTATCGAGCAGCTTTTGAGCAGCATATTCCTTCCTTATCTGAGAACTGTGAAATCCCTTTACAGAAAAATATAGAAACAGAATCACATGCTATTGCTGATCAATCTTGTCTCAGTTGGGAGCCTAACTTGTGTAAAGGTAATCCTGACTATCACAATCGCACTTCCCCTGTGCATGGTTTGGCTGGTTCATATGATCGGAATCATGTTAGTACTCCAAAGTTATCATCAAAAAGGGTTAGTATACCTAATGAGCTCAATATGTTAATTACAGATCAGTTGTTTACATGGTTCGACATTAGTCTGTGTAATTATGTATTTTTTTAAAGATTAATGAGCCTGTCTTATTATGCGTTTCTTGAAGGACTAGTGTAAATAATTAGAAAGTCTATTTGGGAAATTGCAGGACAGGATGGTTGCAGATCATGGCCATCGTAGCCTTGCAGATCACCTTGTTGCTTCTCGCATTGATAATAACCTTAACAGAACTGATCGACTTTCAGAAGACATTGTCAGATGCATGTCTTCTATTTACTGCAAACTTGCGGACCCCACTCTACATCAAACAGGCCTTTCAGCTTCTTCTAATTCATCTTTGTCCTCCTCAAGTACATTTTCTCCCAGGAATCTTTCAGATAACTGGAGCCCTCATTTCAGTGAAGAAGCCGGAGGGGGTCAAATACAAGGGTTGAAAGCGGAGAGTGGACCATATGCTGCAATGATTGAAGTCCGGAAGTTAAGTTTATATGATGATAGTTTCAACTATGCTGCCAGAATGCTACAAAATTTCAGGTAGTCCACATGCTCTGTCATCAATCATCATACCTTGTTTGCTATTGATAACAACGTCAATCTGTAAGATATCTTTTCTTACAAAATAAAAAAATAAATAGCCAAATGAGTTGTAAAGTTTCCAGGGAATATATATATATATATATATATATATATATATATATATATATATATATATATATCCATTATTTTTTTGTATCAGAAAGAGAAAGACAGTTAGGTCAGTTACAGGACGGATCTTATCAAGACCTGAACAACTCCTCAGTCCTCACACTTGTGGGAAAGAGGATCTTAAGTGCAATGCCTTTCAATGTATACTTTTACTGGATTTTTGGGCAACCCTTCTACATATTCTCATTTTGTTTGTGCAGGTTATTGGTTAAAAATCTTGAAAAGGTTGAACCACAGAAGATGACGCGTGAAGAGAAGCTTGTGTTTTGGATAAATATTCACAATGCTTTGGTGATGCATGTATGGCTTTTGTTCCTTCTTTCTAAATTTAGCTAAGCTCTTGAAACCTTATTCTGAATTAGAGCTGGTTACAAACATGAGAGCACATAGTGGGAAACCACATATGGAGGAGAGCTCAGTTTAAGTAACTCTCTGAAAAGATGTGTCTGTGTTATATGACAACTAAGTCATGTTTCTTCCGCTCCCCATTCTTATATCTTTATAAGCCTGGGCCAAATGACATTCAAACCCAACTGCTTGTGACCACTTTACTCCTGATTATATTTACCGAGTCCTATTGTTTATCTAATGAATATAGTCTCAAGGATTGATTGGTGCAATAAACCAACTCTCTCTCAAGTGTGAGACTGCAGGTATTTAATTTGAAGCCATCTGCTTTGTGCTAAATATTTTAAAAGTCTAGTCTGTTTTCAGTCATCCTCCATCACCTCGCCTTGGGAAGCAACATTGCGTGAGAGGGCAATTATATTGAAGAACTCTATGTTTGTTATTTATTAAATTTCTTTTACACGACTTCTGAGGTTTTTGTTGCAGGCACATTTAGCCTATGGAACTTCAAATTATGTCAAAAGTACTTCAATTTTGAAGGTAATAAATTATTCCTAACCTTTTCTTCATTCATTCTTTAACTGAGTACTTGGTTCAGCACATGTTAATGTTAAATTTCACAATTTCTTGTTTCAGGCAGCTTATAACATTGGTGGGCATTGCATAAATGCTGATATCATACAAAGCTCCATCTTAGGGATCAGATCACACCATGCAGCACCGGTAGGTCCTATGATAGTTATTTTCTATTTGAAATATTCAAGAGCTTATGTCAAGTATTCCTGAATGAGTGTGACAATCTCTACCTATGATTACTTTTTATTTTTAGTACTACTCCTTTACATTTCATCTGACTGCTCAGAAGCCAAAAGAACAGAAAAAGAATTGTTTTTTCTTTTTGGGGTTTATGGAGGGGCGCTAATAATTGTTTCCGCTAATAATTGTTTCTTTGTCAATCAAAATATCGAACAACTTTAAGAAGTTTCCAACTTTCAGTTCTTTTTGTTCTTAGTGATTGTAAGGTTCCTTTGCGTTAAAAAGAACATTGGAGTTTGGACATACTGATGGAATGATTACACTTTGGATGGAGGAATGAGTAAGGTAACATGAGAGTGAGATTATAATCCAGGTATTCCAAGAAACACCCCCTTATGGCATATAAAGAAATTGTAAACCAAAGCTGCCAGACCGCCACAATTTGTGGTTTGACTTAATTAAAACCAGCATATTTGTCCACAAACGCCTCTACTATGTTGCTACTCTCAAAAATCTAATGTAAATCGTTGAAATGGACTTTGAATCCAGCTCTTTGAAGTACATATAACATTGTAACGACCCTGGCCTAGTGACTACACATATTCTGTACATCTACATTTTGTACATTGAAACTCCAAAGTGCGATAGATCATGTGTAATTTTGGATAGTCCAATTTGCCCTCTCAGTCCAACTCCCTGCCTTGCTCTAGCTCCTTGTTCTACATAGCTAAAGAAGTTTCCTAGACCAGTGTGGGTGTTTGATAAAGAACGAGAAATGACAATTAAGGGATTATAAGTAATTATTTTTTATTATTATTTAGAGATAAATCTATTGTAATGTGATGTCCTTCGCCAATTCTCTTATTCTTTCTTCCTTTTTATTCCATTCCTTAACCTTCCCTAAAACTTGTCCTACGTCATTGATCCAGCCATCAGCTCAAACAAGTGGGTTCGTGTATGCCTAATACTTGTTAAAGCCCACTACATACAGTTCAAGGCACCCATTTGCTTGCCAGAATCAATTGTTGGGACCAGAGAACTTTGGTAAAGGTTTGCTATCGTGCCTGTAAAGTTAGGTCACTTGGGACTATGCCGTTACATACTGTCAACAAATACAGCGCTTGTGCTGAGCTTCTTGAGTTTATTCTTGATCCAGGTGTATGACATATAGTGGCACTGTGCATTGCCTAGGGATTTGTCCTAAATCGATATTTAAGCCTGATAAGTGTGCTTATAATGGTAAGAAACATGCAATCTGAAGAAATGAGGACCTACATTCAATCATCAATACAGCCTTGACATTTCAACTGAGGACAAGTAGATATACTGCTGATCAATCAATGTCTAATGATTTCTACCATGTCTGTGTAATCATGTTCAGAAACAGATTTGTTAGAAACTATAAATTAAATTGCAAGTTTCTGATGCCTCTTTTGCTCAAAATACACATTCTTTCAAATTAGTTTTGCTTGTTCAGTACCTTGGCTAACAAACATATATATCAAAGCAGTGGCTAGAGACACTTCTGTCTCCAGGAAAGAAGCTTAAAGCGGTGAGCACCAGACATGTATATGCCATTGAGTACCCTGAGCCACTTGTTCATTTTGCACTTTGTTCAGGGGCATCATCCGACCCTGCGGTATGCTGATCTTTTGGGAAACTTATTAATTAATTGCATATTGAAGCTCTTGTTGAGATTCTTTTCTCAAGTAATTTTATCTTTTGGAAATATCATTGCCATTGATTGAAAATGTATTGGACACAGGTTCGAGTCTACACCGCAGATAGCATATTCCAGGACCTTAAACTTGCCAAAGAAGAGTTCATACGGGCTAGTGTGTACATCCACAAGGAAACGAAGATATGTCTGCCAAAAATCCTGGACTACTTTGCCAAGGACACGTCACTAACCATGGCCGGGCTTCTGGAAATAGTTAATGCATGCCTATCAGAAGTTCAACAGAAAGCTATCATAAGATGCATGAAAGGTAGACCGGAGAGGTACGTTAATTGGTTAACGCAGAGTTCAGCATTTAGATATGTGATCAATAGAGAAGTAGCAGAAGGAAGATTGTCTGTTTGATTGGCGAGTTGTCTGTATTTATGAAGCGTGAATAAAGTTGGCTTGAAATTGTAGTTGAGGAAATAAAAAGTGTATAGATTTGTTAGGGAGAGATGTAGATGGAGCAACTGGGTTTTTCTTCTTTCTTTTTGTGGACTCATGTGAATTTTGTACTCTACAAATACTGTGTTATGGATGCATGTACAGACAGACTATTCATTTCTTCAAAGGATTGCTCAACTGGGAGTGATATAAATCCTCTTATTTTAAGTTGTTATGGATTTAAAATTATAAGTATGCACTTTAGGAGTTTAGGATCAGAGCGGCCGCTGTAAAATTTAATTATATTTTGGTAAAATTACTAATAATTTCACCGTATGTCATTATTAACGACGGAGTGACTTTAATTTTTTTTAAAAAGAATTAATATTTTTATAAGATTATTAAATGTGACTCATTTGTAAAAGTATTAAATTATTTTTTTTTAAATTACTTTTGTGCGAAAAAAGACTATCCAATGTTAGTTTATGAATTACTTCTCACATCAGAATTACAACCCAAACAACAGACAAATGAGAGGTTCGAGTGTGTGCACCGTTCGCAATCCTTATTTTGAGTTCATTCATTCATTAAAGGTTAGTATCACAATTTCACCATTTTATAGCCCAAAATCTTTTGATTGCCCTTAATGTAGCAATTGACAACAATATTGTTTTACCTATTTTGTACATCTCACCAATCTGAAAAATTATTTAATGTACCAAGAATAAATGAACAGTTTACTTTTTCCTCTTACATGTTATATGGGTTTATAAGGACCCCGCCACTTATGTATCCCACTGCTATGTGAGAGGGAAAATAAACTGCTCATTTGTTCTCGGGTCATTGAATAATTTATCCACCAATTTGGTGTAAGACACGAGCTACTTTAAATAATAATTTATTATATTAATTATTAAGATAATCAATTAAATGCAAAGTAAATATTTAGTTGTAATTGTTAAATTATTAAATATTTAGTTATATATTAAATTGTTGAATTATACATTATAGATTTATTCGATCAATTATTAAGTTAAATACTAATTAAATGGAATATTTATTTATTTTGTTATGAATACGAGAAAATAATTATTTTACTCTTATTTAAGTTTGTAATGAAATTCTAAATTAGTGATATTGAAAAAAATTGCTTAAAATTTTAATCCAAATAGAACTATGAAACTCAAGCCTTAATAAACTTTAATTTAATTATGACAATTAGTTAATAATGAATTCACTATAATTTTTCAACTAATTTTATAATTATATGTGTCAAAAAAAGTTCACATATGTTATTCATACAGTTATTATAATAAAAATTCAAATGTTAATGAATTTAATTTAGTTATGACATTAATCTAATAACTAAATTTTTGATTAATATTAATATAATTTAATTGTGTTATATGTTGAGAGATATTTTTTATATCTTAATAAAAAAAATTATATAAAATTTATTAAGATATATTATCTTATATAAATTTGTAATAAAAAAGGATAATAAGTATGGTAGAACCAGAAGTAAATTTATTTATGAAGTCCTATTAGATATATAAAAATAAAAACAGCCCTCATTTTCCTAACATGTTAGGTTTTTTTTTTAAATAATTTACAAATTTGGCTAGTATTTAATAGATAACAGGAAAAAAAACCTTTTTTTAATCTATTTTTATTATAGGTTGGAATGTTTTTAAATTTAAATAATATTTAATTGATATAACTTTAAATAATATTTATATTAATATAAATAAAAAAGACAAATTTTTTTTTTTTTTATATTTCAATCACTTGCCCACAAATAATACCATAGTTCTCCTAAATATAATACTATGTAAACAATAACCAATATATGCAGTACGCGTGTCACAGTGTCAAGGGGCAGGACGACCCATCAATCGAATCCCCACGGTTCGGGTTGCCCGTTTATATATTTTATCACACAACCTTTTCGATTGAATTCTCTCCGACCAAGGATTGTTGAGTCTCAACTCTCATCACTAGCACCTCCGATCCAAAATGGTTAGTGCGTGATGTATTTTTGTTAAATTTAATCCCTCATCTGTTCCTGACTAATTAGATATGATTTTGACCGATTATATTTATGTCGAATATGTATATTTTTGAGCGATTAATGATTCTTAGCAATTTTTGATGGAGCTATTTGTTTTTCAGATCTAGTTATTGCAACAACTTTGTAATATGGTGAAACTTCATTTCTATTGTTTTGATGTTTGAAAAATTCGGGATCCTGGGTTTGATTTTCCTTCTGTCAATGTCTTTATATGCTTGGATTTTTTTTTTTGCTATGTATCTATTGCTTGAATTTACGTCTATTTTATTTTCCGTGACATTTTGAATTGTTATCCAATCAGAAGAGAATTCTGGGATCACATTTTGGCATGTGGATTACAATGTGATAGTTATTTGATAAAAGTTTAAATTTGTTTCGTTAATAAAAAGTAAGGTTTTATAGTTAATTTTTCTTCTTTCTCTGTCAAGTGTCAACATCATTGGTGATGGAAACAGTACATGGCCCTATGCTTTGGCAGAAAAGCTTTTGAGTTTTTTAATTCAGGGCAAGCTTTACGGATCTGGAGCTGCAATATTCATTATAACATTATAAAAGCAAGTCTTTTTTAGCCAAAGTTCAAAGGCTGCCTCTTGGAGTTAAGAGTTTTCTGTCTATGGCGGGATGTCCAGAAGATGAAGTATCCATTGAAGATGGTGTGAATGGAAAACAACACATAAGCTCTCATTAGCAGAAGAATGAACCTAATTTACGTTCAGTATTCATTTATACCGTACTTATATGAATCATTACATGGAAATATGTAAGTTTGTAACTTCTAACAAACATTTAACTACTTGCTAAAGCTGTAAAGACCAAACTCCTCCTAATAACGTACTTAATCGCCCTTCTTTACTTCTAAATTTTCCTTGCAAAGCTCTGCCTCATCCATCATTGCTACAATGTTCAAGCATCTTCGAATTTGTGCTTTCACTCGATTCTCCTGATGTTGGCACTGGTTGTCAATTCACTTGTGAAACTATTGACCTTGACTGGTATATCGCCAACATATATCTTCAGTAGAACTATAGAAGCAATCAATTTTTATAAGACAAAACAAAACATGGCAAATAGTCATTAAGGAAATTGAATAGTTCATACAGGCTAGCCATTAGATGGTGTGGGATTCCTTGTCAGTATTGGGAGTTCTCTTGCTACCTGTTTAACTAGATTTGGGCCAGGTAAATTGAAGTGTCTATATTGTGCTCCTCTTAGGTCTGTATACAGCTCCGTGGAGGGGTTGTCCCTTTGAGCTTTCTGTGTAGTTCTGTTGATCATTTATAGACCGACACCCCCACCTCCCCTTGACAAAAAACTGCTCGTCTCAACTAAGTCTTAATCCCAAACTTTTGAGTCAGTTATATGAATCTTTTCCTCCACTCTGATCTATCAAGAGCCATATTCTAAGGAATGCCTCAAAGTAGATTCATTAGGATTCATCTCATAAAATGACTAGTTTTACAACCTGACAAAACCCTCCTTTATTCGAGCTTATGACTGGCAAGTATGCGAACATACAGGCGGGGTTGAAGAAAACTGATGATAATTAAAATTATGGTCAAATGAAAATTTTCGTTTAAGTAATATCTTACTTTATTTATTTATTTGCTTTACTGAGGACTAGAGTGGTAGTGGCTAAGGCTTCTCATTCGTGTTTCAGATTCATTTTGTGCTTCTCATTAGCAGACAGGGGAAAGTGAGGTTGACGAAATGGTATTCACCTTATTCACAGAAGGAAAGAACTAAGGTATTTCCTTTCCAACTGCAATCCAATTGCTGCTTATATTCTGTATTTTTCTGGAAGGGTAATTTAAACAATAGCTTGATTATATGGTGTAATAGTTATGGTAGAGTAAAATTTTAAAAGTTAGGACATGGAACAACTATGTGAGAATGACTATCTATTGTCCCCTAATTCTTTATTCTTTGTACTGCCTTGAGAAATGTAGTTCTAGTGCGTTCATCATTTGTTTTAAGTAAGATAACCATTTACTTTAGTTATATGGGCTCTCATTTTTAAGATACTGAAATGTATATATGACCATTTAGCATCACAATGTGCACCCAAGTCTAAGTGAAATATGCCTTGTGCCAATTTGCAAATAGTAACTTGTACCACATTGATGTTTGAAACTATTTGCAATTATGCATTCCCTTAAAGATTAACACTGCATTGGTGCACACCCTGCAAGGTGGTGCGAGAGCTCAGTGGTCTAATTCTCACTCGAGGCCCCAAGCTGTGCAATTTCGTAGAATGGAGAGGATTTAAAGTGGTTTATAAAAGGTATTGGCATAGTTATACAAACCTTTTTGAAACGTGTTTTCTGAGTATAATAGAATACTTCAGTGCTTCTATTGGAATGACATTTTGTTAACCTCACAAGTAAGCATTACCATATCCTTTCTATGTCTTCTATTTTGCAGATATGCCAGCCTTTATTTCTGCATGTGCATCAATCAGGATGACAATGAATTAGAGATCCTAGAAATTATTCATCATTTTGTGGAGATACTAGATCGCTATTTTGGAAGTGTGAGCATGCTAAACCTCGAAGAAATCAAAATAAGAATCTGTTGAATTTACTATCTCATTTAATTCTAATGAGATTCTCTACTTCATTAGGTGTGTGAGCTGGACTTGATATTTAATTTTCACAAGGTAATTTTTTGTATCCTTCATATTTTGAATACTTATTTTCCCATAATTCGGAAAATTCATTACCGTTGCCCGGGAATTTGAACTAAAAACTTACCCGGGGTAGAACTACATAGCGGAGAAGTTTTATATGTTAGACAATTGGCCCGGTTAAAATAGTTGACTTCAAGACGGCAAAATATTCTTGGACCATCCCTTTAGGTTGGGATCTTTTTGGATTGGTTGCATTTTTACTGTGTTGATTCACATTTTCAGCAGATGTCTAAAACTGTCAGGACCCTGAAGCTAAGGGCAAACCAGTAAAAACAAAAAGTAGTTAGGGTATTCTCGAATCCTATATTAGCAGCATATAGAAAGGGTGTTAGTTAGAGTATTCTATAATCAATCTTATACAACTTCAGTAGCACATGGAGAGATAGTTAGGGTGAAGGGATAAGAGTTGGTGTAGGATAACAGGAGCCTACTTCAGCATTTTATGCTATATATACATGTACTGTGTAGAATGAAAGTATGATATTGAATGAAAAAGCTATTTAGCTTCTCTCTCTATCTTTCTTTCTGTCTCTCTCTCTATCTCTAGCTATCTTTTCTCTCTCTCTCTCTCTTCACGAATTCAGCAAGCTTAACTGGGTTCTGTTGTTCTTCTTCTCTTCTCCTTCTCTCTGCTTCTAATTTTCTGTTTCTGTTACTGAAATTCTGGTTGAGCTTTTTCAGGTTCCTGACGAAAACAATTTGTGCATGGACTTGAAAGATAGTCTTTTTTATATATGTAGTTAGGAAAGATATAATCTTTACTCTTTAGGATGACCTTAGCCCAGGAAATCCAAGAACTTCTTAAGCTAATTACTTCGGTCACTCCTGGTCCTTTTCTTTGTCGACGTTGGGGTAAAAATATTACACACTTGGAAGAAAGGAAAACATGGGTGTTGATGATTTCCTTCCCTTCAAAGTTGGTGTACTTTTGCCCTGTTACAAATTATATGATTCAAACAATATTCAGCAACCATCCAAAGTGCATAAAAATCCCCTCCAATTTATATGATTGGATCTGTAATGGGAACACGAGTATTTCCCATATCTGGAATCAGATGACCTAAATTATTAAAAACAATAATCAAATTTATGTTGATTGACTTTTCAGACAAGCCCTGACACTCAGATTTAGTAACAGAAGGAGATTGTATGCATGTGCTTTTATGGGTGTGTGTGTTTATAGTTATATACTTGGAGGTTGCCTTTGGAATATCACACAAAAGATCTTGTTTGGGCATGTTATTCATTTGGTACGTAGTCTTGAGATGTCTGACCTCACAATATGTTTTGTTGGCATTAATTTCTATTAATATTTGCTTCTACTTTGAAAGTTTCTAACAAAACACTGGGCAGGCTTACTATATATTGGATGAGATTTTGATAGCCGGTGAGCTTCAAGAATCCAGCAAGAAAACAGTTGCACGTTTAATCGCTGCACAGGTATAGGGCTTCTTCTGCGTTATTATGCGAGGCAATATATTTCAAGATCTAAAATTTGGATGTCCTTGTGATTGTTTTGCAGGATTCCTTAGTTGAGGCTGCTAAAGAACAGGCCAATTCTGTAAGCTATATGATTTCGCAGGCGACTAAATAAGCTAGACGGTTACAGTATTTCTCTAATTTGCATACTGGACATGGTCCATGTAATGCAGGCTGTTTGTACTATATATATCTTGGACGAATGGTTGATCCTTACTTTCATTTGAGTACCATTATGTTATCATTTTATTTGCATATATATGATTTCTATGGCAGCGGGCTGCTAATCCTGCAATGTCTTTCAACTGTTGGTTCAGTCTATATTGAATTACTACTGTGGCACAAGACTTGTTTGAATTATTAAATTTACAAGTAAAATTATGTGAAAATATCACATAAGATGCATTCTTTGCCTAATTATATAATTTGAAAATGTGCATGATTAAGAAATTATGTGGACGAAAATTTTTTGGAGGAAAGAGTGACGGGAAGAAACAAGGAATATATAATTAACGTTAGTAAGCAATAGCGATGGGTCTTAAACATAAAAGAATCGCGAATTCTTCAGATGGTGATTGTGAATAATTTTAAAAAGCCTAATCAACTATATAATTAAAAATATAAACTTTGATTTCATAAATTTTTGGTTCAATAGTTATTTTTTATATTTAAATTAGGTAAATAATATCTAAATTTATAATAATTAAATACTATCTAAAATTTTAAAATAAATCCCAACTTGATAGGATAAATGAAGATATTATTTGTTTTTTATATTTTTAATAGAAAAATGAACTTCTAATATGAAAAGGAATTTTAAAAAAAGAATTATTTGTGGTTCTACCAATTTTATTCTAAGCGATTTTATTAAAATTTTAAAAAATCTCTTAACATATCACGCGATTTAACTATATTAATATTAATCGTGAATTCTATTATTAAAATAATATCCTAACCAAACTAAATTCATTAAAACTTAAAATTTTATCAAATCATGTGATTAATTATATTAACAACATATGTGAATCTTTTTGAAACATAATAATTATAAAATTATAATGAATTCTTAACTAACTAATTGTCATAATTATGAGTGATCAAAAGTTTCGGAACAATTGGTTTTTTGGGTGAACCAGAACGGTCCGAATCGGTCGATTCGATATAAAAACGATCGATTTGGTACTGGTTCAGCGTTTTAAAAGTTCGATATATACCAGACCGTATCGGGTTTTTTTTTATAGTTATTATTATTAATAATAATAAATATAAAATATTAATTAAATAATAAAAAAAATAAAAGAATAATAATAATAATATTTTTTTTCCCTTTAAAAACCAATACCAGTTATAGAGTTTTTTATGATTTTGATACTGGTCCGATTCGATCTAATTCGTACCAGTTGAACGACATAAGTAAATTAAAACATGTTAGAACTTGAGTTTCATAATTCTTTTTAAATTAATATTTTTAGCAAAATTTTGTCAATATAAACATTAATAAAGAATTCAATTACAAACAAAAATAAAATTAAAATAACTATTTTTATAATTATAACTAGATAAATTTAGTTTTTATTCAAATGTTTAACGATCAAG
The DNA here is from genome assembly GCA_947179155.2 of Hedera helix. Classification (NCBI taxonomy): domain Eukaryota; kingdom Viridiplantae; phylum Streptophyta; class Magnoliopsida; order Apiales; family Araliaceae; genus Hedera; species Hedera helix. The sequence goes on along the minus strand of OX359268.1, from coordinate 53,689,734 downwards.
TGAACCCGCAATATATATAGATATACACACAATAATTAAATATTATATTTATTTATATTATTAAAAATTAAAAATATGACATAAATTTTAATATCATATCTTACTTTTTAATAATATAAATAAATATTATATTTAATTATTGTGTGTTTATATTTATTTATATATAATTCAACACCTTATTATTTAGATATATATTATTCCGTCTTAGCGCTTTATAATGTAGATAGATAGGTATGTACGTGCTTACATCAAGTTTTTCTTAAATAAATATCTAAACCTTTAAAACTTTATACTTTGAGTGTCGACCGGACAAAAAAATCAAATAAGTTGTGGGGTTTCTGGGTTTCAATCTTGGACGGACACACAGTTTTCCGATCGCCTCCATAGCAAAACAGGGAAGAAGGGGAAATCGGAGAATTAAAAGACAAATTTACCCTCACCCTTCCCCTCTCCTTCCTTATCTGTCTTCCTCAGATGACCGTTGCTAGTTACTACTGCACTCTGCTCAAGTAATCAATTCGCTCCGATTAGGGTTTTAGCACTCCAATTATCCAGAGTCTGAAAATCCATGGTCCTCTCTCTCTGTCTCTACCTATATTAATATAATTGCTTCATATCCCAAATATATACACACACACACATATATATATGTGTGTGTGTGTGTGTGTGCGTGGGAGTGCGCATGCATATATGTTTATCCTAATTGTGTTATATGTAATTGTAGGAAGAAGGGGAAGCCTCAGTTTTAAGAGAGTTGCAAGAATCTGTAGACTCCCATCCCGATGACCCCTCTCTCCATTTTAATCTGGTACTACTTCTGTTATTATGCATTATTTTTTTAATATATATCCTCTGTAAACTTTCAAATTATTGTGAGACCGGAGTGAGTTAGAAATTTGGTGTGCAGGCTGTGTATTTGTGGGAAAATGGTAAAGAACTGGAACAAATAAAGGAGAAAGCCGCGGAGCATTTTGTGATATCGGCCAAGCTCAATCCACAGAATGCCTCTGCATTTAGATATTTGGGGGATTATTACAGCCTAGTTTCACTTGATACCCCGAGAGCTCTCAAGTGTTACCAGAGAGCCCTCTCCCTCTCTCCAGATGATCCCCATTCCGGGGTTAGTTAGCTTTTTTAGTTTTATACAAATTAATTGAACTTTGGATTCTCATTTTTTTTTCATGAAAAGTGATCGTCACTCAGAGACATTCTCTATGATGTGTACTCATTATATGTATTCCTTTGTGTATCTATGTGTAGGAGTCCATATGTGATTTGTTGGACAAACAAGGAAAGGAGAGTTTGGAAATTTCTGTGTGCCGTGATGCTTCAGAGAAGTCACCTAGAGCCTTTTGGGCTTTTCGCAGACTTGGTTATCTTCAGGTGTTTTCTTTTATTCCAATTCTCAGCAATTGAATCTGCTTTGAGTGGGAAGAACCCCTTTCTTTTTGCTATTTTCTTATCGACACTGATAGAAATATTTCTTCAGCTCCATCAAAAGAGGTGGTCTGTAGCTGTACAAAGTCTTCAGCATGCCATTCGTGGCTATCCTACCTCTGCTGATTTGTGGGAAGTCTGTACTCTTCCTAGCAAATGCCTCCATCTCTTGTTATATTTCTTTTTAACAGAATTTATATATTTTTTAATTCTCAATACTTGGTATTATTAACCTGTCCTTACTCTTTAACTTTATCTTGTACAATTGTAGGCCTTGGGGCTAGCCTACCAGCAACTAGGGATGTTAACTGCAGCTATTAAGGTGTTTCTTTTCTCATCCTTATTTAAGAATTGTATTTGCTGTAGGGCCAGGGATTCAAGTTCTGCTTGATATATGGTTTCTGTGGAGAGCAGTGAAAGTAAAACCTCATGCTACTTGTTGATAATAATTATAAAGAAATTAAGAAAGTAAAGCCTCACTCTTGAAAACCAAGAATGTGGATATCCCATTTTCAAATTCTTTTTAACTCATGTTAACATTTGGAAACAATTTTTGTAGATTGCTTATGCTTAACTGAGTTAATTATATGGTTATTGAAAGGGAGATTCTGTTTTTCAAATTTGCATGACTTCAAAACCTACGTTATTTAAATGCATCAATATGGTGTCTTGGGAGTGGAAAGGTGTTTGTTTACTATGCCATATGTTGCAAATATTTTTTTGGTTATTAGTAAATTCCTTTTTACCCACTTCCCACGCGTTAATAGCGTGGGCACACTGTTCTTTAGTTCAATTTAAGTTTATTTTGAATATCTCTAGATTGATCCGCTGTTCATTTCTTAATTCCTATTGTCTCTGTTGTCGTTATTCTTGTTATGGTAGTTGTCATGTTGCTCTTGTTATTGGGTCGTACAGAATTGTTACTCTATAACTAAACATGTGGGATTTTTATGCAAAAGACAAAATTACTATATTAATATAAAAAAAAGAGACGAGATCTTGAAGTATATGAATTACTGAACTCAATCATAGTAACACTCCCTCCGTTCCGAATTATCAGATCAGTCAATATGAGATATTTTTAAACTTAAAATTGGAATGATTCATTAACAATTACGGAACAATAAATTGTACATTTTAAATAGTTTATAATTCTCCGTCCCATAAATATTGCAACACATTCACTTTTATGAAGTCCCAAAAAATTGCAACACTTCTTTCTAAGTAACTTTTGTGAAGTTAAATGACTAATTTAAGGGGTCATATCAACTCTATCATTTTAATATATAGTGGAGGCCCACTAACTAAAGATTTGTGGCTTATATTTTTGAAACCCTGTTAACCACACTTTATAGAGACCTATTAGAAAACTAAATGAAATTTTGTAAGTTTTTTAAAATTTGTGCAAAAAGGGGTGTTTCATTAATTATGGGACGGTGGGAGTAATATTCGTACTAAAATTAAATGAATCTATGTCAAAATGTGTCATTGACTTCAAAATGTCAATAATGGTATTGTATTTTGTAACGGAGGGAGTATTGATGAGATTATCATTAAACCTCAATTGTGTTTGATAACTAAATGACTGATTGTTCTGGCATTCCAACAGTCATATGGGCGAGCAATTGAGTTGGAGGACTCGAGAGTCTTTGCATTAATTGAAAGTGGAAACATCTTCTTGATGCTTGGCTCCTTCAGAAAGGTAAAATTGTTACACGCTACTAGTTTTTGTACTCTGTCGTATTTCATTTCATTATTTAAGTCTTTGAAAACTATTTGTTTGTAAATCAGAAGTCTCTTATCATTTTTTTAATGCAACTGATTCTGTTTCTTGGAGTTTCTATTTTTATGTCCACTGATTCTGTTGTCACGGCTCATTATGTAGTTAAGGTGGTGGAATAAGATAGCTTATCATATTCTTTTAAATTCTCTGCATATATAGAACTAATCTAGATCATCTCTAATTCATGGATTCAACAATTAAGCTAGTTAGTTGATCTTGTCTAAAATTAAGCTATTTAGTATCATTTCATGTAGGATTTTCCCTTTCTCTTCCATTTAGGAGAGAAAATAAAAAGGTTGGGGGAGGGGGAATTGCTGATTTTCATCGAAACCTTCTTCAACTTTTCCATTTATGCTTTTTCTCTGCCTTCATTATGTTTGTATTTTATTTTTAAAGTTTTTTAATATAAAGAGTCAACTCCCATGATCCTGCTGGACTCCATGATGTAATTGTGAAAATGGGCTTTGCATAAGAAAATTTCCTCTGTATCAATGCACATGTAATATGTATGCATTTAAGCACCCGTCTTTAAAATCTCTCTTGATTTGCTAAATGTTAATATGGTTAAGATCTGATGCATTTATTGTAATGAAATATTTCTTTGTTTCAAGGGAGTTGAGCAGTTTCAGGAGGCTTTACGCATCTCACCCAAAAATGTGGCTGCACACTACGGCCTTGCTTCTGGATTGCTTAGTTTGTCTAAGGAATGTATAAATTCCGGCTCATTTAAATGGGGAGCTTCATTATTAGAGGTGATAATTTCTAGTATTTTGCTGCTTCTCAGTTTTTATACTGCCATGGTGTTACATTTTTCTTAAGTAAGTTTATGTACAATTGTAGGAGGCCTCCAAAATTGCAAAGGCAAGTACGTGCTTAGCTAGAAATATTTCTAGTATTTGGAAGTTGCATGGAGATATTCAGGTATAATTGTCTCTAAAACGTCTTTTCTTAGTGTTGTACTTCTCCAACCTTTGTACCATAATCTGGGTCAAAACATATGCTATTATTGATGGTTTTATGTTTTGCCTTCTATATTCAGTGCTGCTTCTGGGAGGCTCCCTTTATATGCTTAAATTCTGATGTTTCCTATATGGTTTAAACTATAGTGTCTTTCCCTCCTTGTTAGCTTACATATGCAAAATGTTTTCCATGGATGGACGAAGACCAAGGATTACAAGCAGATGAGATAGCTTTCAGTACTTCCATCCGTTCATGGAAAAGAACCTGCTATTCGGCTGCAGTATGTGCCAATCGTTCCTATCAGCGGGCTTTGCACTTAGCTCCATGGCAGGCTAACATCTATGCCGACATTGCTATTGCTTTAGATGTCATTTGCTCATTGAAAGAGAGTGAAGATCAGGACCTGAATGCATGGTAAAATTTTGTCCTGCTTTGCCCAAACAAATGACATCTTTATAAGATTCTTCTATCTTGATTTACTATCTTATTCTCCAGGAAGCTACCTGAGAAGATGACCTTGGGGGCTTTATTTCTTGAGGGTTACAATAACGAGTTCTGGGTGGCATTAGGATGTTTATCACTTGATGCAGCCTTGAAACAACATTCTTTCATACGTTCATTACAGTTGGATGTATCTCTTGCTGTTGCGTGGGCATATCTAGGGAAGGTACTGTTTCATATCTGTTTCACCCCCCAAAAAAAAGATATTAGCTTTATATGGTTGAACAATTTGGTTTGATAAGAAAAGGCATATGAACGCAAGAAAGAATAAAAGAATTTGAACTTGTATTATTCCTTAATTAATTCTTCAAATCATGTGAGAGACTAGTAGAAAAGAAAAATTATAATATATGAAATGTTTTCTTAGGATTAGTTGTCTTATGCCATTAAGTTGTTCATATTGGTATCTGCCCGAGAATATTCCCATGGATTATAATCTCAAGACTACTAATCCTTGGATTAATTAATCCTAGTCCCGTGTTTGTTTAAAATGTGATTATTCAAGAGATAATTTAAAATTATCCCATGTTATATTTATTTTTTCCAGGATTATTTAAAGGATTGGATAAAAATTTATTGTTTGGACTATTTTACCCTTGCTATTAATAATAAAGATATTGTATTTTCAGTAATGTGAGTATAAATTGATAGAATATGATACACTAGTCATTTTTTAAAGACTAAAGTTAATTTTGTCTACAAATTTTTAATCGCAAATGGTGGGAATTATAATACTTGGTTGAATGTAGTATTAAATAATCCCCCATTCCAAGTCATTTTGTTATCCCTGAATTAAGTCAGGTCCAAATTTAAAACAAACAAGAGATTTGGGATTAATAATAATCCAATCCCAAGTGTTATTCTTGCAAACAAACATGGCCTAGGAGTGTTCTTGGCGAAAAGATAAACGCCATTGAAATTGAGCTAGGCTGGCCTGAAACTTGGCCTGTGCAGTAGGAAATATGCATGTGCATTTTCATTTGTAGAACAACAGTTCATACTTAAGTGTAAGTCCTTTTAGAATTTGATGGTTAAAAATACATACAACCAAAATCTCAGGGAAGTGCATGCATCTATAGGCAACCCAATTTGATGCATAGCACGGCAAATGGTTTGTATTGTATGTGGATCTATGATATCGTATGAAAGGAACGTCCCATTTTGGCGTGCCTAATATTTTTGACATAGCACTAAAACTAAATTGATACTTGGATTGCTGGGAAAAAATCTGATTGATTTGGATATAAATATGTAACTACTGCAAGGAAATAAAGTAGCTTCTCATAGCTACAAGTAATCTTTAGGTATGCGCCACATGCACATAGCATGTCCTAACCATGGTTACCTGGAACGTGGATCGATTGGGTACACGAAACGATACAGGGTATGAGAAACTTATCTATGGTGGATGTACTAGGCATCTAAGCTCTGGTCCTTGTGATAAAAGAGATAATATCTTGACAGATAGGAATATTTCTCTTAAGAATCTTTAAAGAAATGTCCTAACATTGAACTTTTACAGCTTTATAGTAAAGAGGGTGAAAAACAATTGGCCCAGCAAGCATTTGATCGAGCTAGAAGTATAGATCCTTCGCTAGCATTACCATGGGCAGGCATGTCAGCTGATTCTTATACTAGGTAAGTTTTGATCTTTAGTGGCAAGTACTATAGATGATTCTATTAAGCATTTCAACATGATGCCCATATCTAGATGCTTATTTTCTCAGGGACATCAAACCGGATGAAGCATATGAGTGCTGTTTACGGGCTGTACAGATATTGCCAGTAAATTCTCTCTCTCTCTCTCTCTCTCTCTCTCTCTCTCTCTCTCTCTCTATATATATATATATATATATATATATATATATATATATATATATATATATATATATATATATATATATAATTATATCACATGTAACTAAAAATTACTTAATGGTATTCATTCTTCTGTATTAGGAGTGTGCTGTATTTCATGGCTTTGGACATTATCAAAAAGTATAACCGTATTTTAATAATATCTTCAAAGAATTTTACTTACAGATCCAATATCTGGCAGCTTGCAGATTATCAAATAGGTCTTGCCAATCTTGCTCTGCTGTCTGGTAATCTTTCATCTTCACAGGTATTAAGTCATAGATAAAAAACTGTGTTTTTGGGTAACAATAGATAAAAACTGTTGAATTATCCCACTCTTAATTAATATACTTGCTCCGTCTCATAATTATTGCAAAACATTCCTTTTGAGTAACTTTTGTAAAGTTAAATGAGTATTTTATTCATAGTTATATCAAATTTATCATTTAAATATATAGTGGATCCCTCCTCTAACTAAAAGTTGTGTCCCACATCTTTGGAGTATTCCTAACCACACGCTTTATAGGGACCAATCAGGAAATCAAATGATTTTTTTAAAGTTTCTTAAAATTTGTGCAAAAAGTTGTGTTGCAATAAATATGGGACGGAGGGAGTACTATTTTTCACTTTCTTGCAATAAAGCCCGAGAAGTAAGGCACGATGCAGAATGTATCCGGCTAATTCTGCTGATTGCTATCACAGGTGTTTGGAGCCATCCGCCAGGCCTTGCAACGGGCGCCCCACTATCCTGAATCCCACAATTTGAATGGACTGGTCGCTGAGGCACGACTTGATTATCAAACTGCTTCCGTCTTTTATAGGCTAGCACGCTGTGCAATATGCAGTTTAGGCAAAGGATCAAAATCTAATCTCAGAGATATATCAATCAATTTGGCCAGATCGCTTTGTAAGGTAAACATATTTGACATTGATTTTTCTCCATTTGATGCGTAAGAATAGTTTAGTTTAACTTCTTTCCATACCTAGTGTCCCTCCTCTGAAAAGTTTATGCCTAAATCAAATGCTTTTGTTGGGTGCAGGCAGGGAATGCTGTTGATGCAATGCTAGAATGTGAAGATTTAAAGAAAGAAGGTTGAACTTATTATCAGTCTTGTTAAGCTAATACTAAAACTGATTTGTGGTGTTCCACAACTCCCTTTAAAAGATTTATTAATTTTTCTTTGCAATTGTGAGGAGTTCCGAATGATGGTAATATGGTAGAACATTAGTTCTCATGTACTTCGGTCTTATTAATAGTATGACCCAATCGGTGTGCATGACGGGGGGATGTAGACAACATAATTGACAGACTGAGAGTAGTCTAATAGAAGGCAGAAAGTAACTCTTTACAAGATTTTATTTGGTTATAAGATGGTGAAATATATTACCGTATCATTTTGTTAAATTTTGAGAATAACTTGAAAAACATTTTAAGGTGTTAAGAGACAAGCATACATGTTATCCCTTTACCTACTGCAATAGTTCACTACTTGCACCTTCATTGATTGCCAAGTGAGAAAGCCTGACTCGTATGAAACTGGATTATAATTTTGTACATTAAACATTCTTATCATAATATCAATTCTCCCATCTTAAATATTGTGAAGCAGATTAAAAAAATCAATAAAGAGAATGAAATGGCAAGGAGATGGTGTTCAGTTTTAGAGTCTGGATACTCTTTTGTTGACAAGATATGCTGCAATCGTTAGTTTTCCGGTTAAAAACTTTTCTTGTAACTAATTTTCATAACGATTTAAATTAACAATAAATCCGTTTAGGTTTAACTTGGTGAGGTTTAATAATTTATAAGTTAAAGTTTCCAAATTCTATTTCCTTATGCGCTGTGTCATCTTAATGTTCTAGGTCTACTTGATTCAAAAGGTTTGCAGATATATGCTCTGTCGTTGTGGCAACTTGGAAAGAACGAGTTAGCTCTGTCTGTTGTGAGAACGCTGGCTTCAAGTATTTTATCTCTAGACAAGACATCAGTGGCTGCTTCTATAAGCTTCATCTGTAGATTATTGTACTATGTTTCTGGACAAGATTCAGCTATCATAAGCATTTTAAAAATGCCCAAAGATTTATTTCAGAGTTCAAAAGTTAGCTTTATAGTATCTGCCATCCATGCTCTAGATCAATTTAATCAGCTGGAGCTGGTTGTTTCAAGTAGCCGTTGTTCTCTTGCATCTCCTGAAGAAATCACTGGAATGCATTTCTTAATAGCCCTTGGTAAATTAGTAAGTTTTCTATTCGTTAGAAATCCAAGTATCTTACGCTCAAGCTGCGGTTGTCCCAATTCATGAAATATCAGGTAAGATGTCAGCATCCAATATGCTTTTTGCTTTTTCAGGTTAAAGATGGATCAGAAGATTGTCTTGGGATTCAAAATGGAGTAAATCATCTAAGAAAAACTCTTCATATGTTCCCCAACAGTGGATTGATAAGGTATGTCTATCTTTAATGTGAGTAGATCAATTGACATCACATTGGGATATAATGGACAGTTTTGCATCCACATACCATATATATTCTATAGTGGATTTATATATTTGGTCTCCAACTTTCACCCGTCAGTATCCACATAACTCCTTGTCAAACCTCAAATGCTGAAAACTTGTCAAAAGTGGTCTATATTGCACGAGTGATGGGAAGAGTTAACAATGTTAACCCATGGAAAATTTCAGTCAGAACCTTTTTTCTAGTTTAATAGCCACATCAAGTATAAAACAGTGAAATTGTAATTTAGTTTAAAATAAACATTATATTGTGATAAAAGAACTAGCGAGTCTCAAAAATAAATAATAAGGGGTAGTGGTAGTGGGACATGGCCAAGTATGCTCTCTTGTGTGTAGTGGTTAGTTTCTGTGATCCGAGCTATAGGCCTTGTAAACCTTTCTGTATTTCTGTGGACTCTGGTACTTGTACCCTGCAGGACCTTGGTGCTTTTGTATTGCTGTTACAACAATATTAAAATACAAATGGAAAATTTTCTCTCTACATGATACCTAGTAACATAACTCAATAGACATTAGAATTGAAGGTTTGCAAGCTTCTTAGGAAGTCCAAGGACACTTTCACTTAAATTATATTATATGAAATCTTATGTTAATATGAAATTAAATAAATTTAATAATCACGCTAAGAATTGAAAGGTTGAGTAAGACCTTCATATCTATATCTGTATTGATGTGAATAAGTTATTCTTTGAACCCTTACTAGGAAATACATTGACAGTAGAATCCTAACCATGAATTTTAAGCTAAACTTGTTTAAAACAGAGTCCCTATATTAAGTTTTATTTTTAAAGCATTAGGGATGTGTTTTTGTATTATCAACATAAGGTTGTTTCCTTCTTCTTTCTGGCATGTGTAATTGTCAGCATTAATACTGAAAATTCTCAGCACTTCAATGTAGAATTAAGGTTGAGTTCTCTTTATAGTTTATAACAGATTAGGAATGTGCAGTGATTGATGGAAGAGGAAAAAAATTAGATTTGCTGGGCTTTTAATTGCTTAAAATGTGGAATTTAAAGATGGGAAAGCATACTTTTTATTTTATTTATCTACCCTTGCAAAGAGTACCCTTTGTCTTCTGAATGTAATATCCATCTGTATAATAGAGCAATATAACTTTCTGCACCTTGTGGGGACTTCAACTGAAATATATTGCTTTGTTGCTTTAGTTATTTTCCAAGGTGTGAAGATCATCAAACTAAACTCCATCACCATATTGTTATCTCCTGAATAATATATAGTTAACTGAATCAGGCCTTTCTGGTCCTTTCTATTGGAGCCAGCTTTCCGTGAAACCAGTTGCATGTTATCTTACTTGCCATCTTGATTCATAAATCTTTTACTTGTTGTTCCACCCTTTTACTTGGAACACCATCAATTTAGACTTTAATCTCTCTAATTGAATGCCTTCTAATATCAAAATTCTTTGAGCAACTTAGCTGTATTCTGGGTTTTTTTTATTTTTATTCAGTGATGCATATTTCCTGCAAAGAGTATAAGTGGTGTACTCGATCATTTCTTCCTGTTCCAAGTTTCTGATTACACCTCATATGCATTGTTATAATTGTTACAATTTTTTTTCTTAAAGTCTTTCTGATGTAAATTTTATGTCACAGGAATCTTCTAAGTTATTTATTATTATCCAGTAAAGAGTGGAATGATTCTCATGTTGCAACTAGGTGCGTTGTTATATATCCATCTGACTGTCAAAAGGAAGATGGTTTAAAATCTTCATGTGAGATCCTTGGTGCTGGTGTAGTTGCTTGCTATAGCACTGGGAATTTCTATGAGAAATTTTCGTTCCCATCCTGTAAAGACCAGTGGCTGTGTGGACGGGGAGCAATCCAGCAACTACAAAAGTAACATTTCTTATTCCCCTTTCATTTAATCTTTTAATTTACCCCTGCAAAATATATTCCTAATTCATGACATGAGAACACCTTCTGTTTTCAATATAAAATATGTGGTGGTTACCATTACTATGTGCAGTGTGAATATATGATAATTCATTCAGTTCACATTATATGTAGTAATCTTTCTAATTTTTCAGTAATATATGATATACTGTTTATCTCGATTTTTTAATTTTTTGTTTTGTGATTCGGTTCCTGCAAAATTGTACAGTGTTTCTGACATATGGTTTTGTCTTTTACAGGTGGTTACGTCAAGAGCCATGGAACAGAAATGCAAGGTACTTGTTGGTACTTAACTATCTACAGAAGGCACGTGAGGAGAGATTTCCGCGGAATCTTTGTATTTTGCTTGAGCGGCTCATTAGAGTGGCTCTTTCTGATCAATTGTACTCGAAGAATGATCAGTACCAAAAATTCCTGCTTCTACTCTGTGCTTCTGAGATTTGTTTGCAAGTTGGGGACCACACTGGCTGTATTAGCCATGCTAAAAATGCTTCAGGGATTTTGCTTCCTGATGGCTATCTCTTCTTTTCACATTTGTTATTATGTCGTGCCTATGCTGCAAAAGAAAATTTTGTTAGCCTTCGTGAAGAGTTTAAGAGATGCTTGGAGCTAAAAACAGAGTATCATATCGGTTGGATATGTCTGAAATATATTGAATCTCGATATAAGCTACAGACTGATGCGTCTAACTTAGAGTTGGGCTTCGAGGAGTGTTCGAAAGACATTAAGTATTCGTGGCATATGTGGATGGCAGTATTTAATTTGGTGCGGGGTATAATGGCTATTTGGTCCCAAGATTTTCTACGTGCAGAAGAATTTCTTGCACAGGCTTGTTCATTTGCCACTGCTGAAAGCTGCCTCTTTCTTTGTCACGGTATTTCTTCTGTCAAATGTTTGTGCCAATACTGAGTCTATATATTTGTTTTCTGTGACATCTCTACTTGATTTCATTAATCTTTTTCGTTCTCAAAATAAAAATGTAAAAATGTTTAGAGATAAAAGCTCCTCACCCTGACCCTTTCTAAAGGTGGAAACAGATTTTTGTTTTCATTTGTTAGCAAGTGGGGAAAATAGTCGTGATTTTCTGTTCCAATATAAAAATCATAAGATGGAAAATGAGACGCCTTTTATTTTTCTTTGTAGTTTTTTCCTTTTTTGTGGGGGTGTTAGGTGTGCCTGGGTCTTCTATTTGGATTTTGGTGTTGGACGTTTCTTGCTCTTTGTAAAAGTATTGAAGTCTTGTATAGCCATAATTTTCAATCTATATAACTGTAGATAAAATTTTGATATTATTTCTCTAAGAAGTCTCTATATCTTGAAATACCTGGTGAAGCAAGCCATTTCCATTCCAGAGCTTAAAAGCTGGGATTAGAGCATGGACACCTACATGACATGTTTAAAATAGCAGGTTGTGGACATGCTGGAATATATTGAAATTTTAATATATTAATACAACATATTAACGAATCTAAATTATCAAATTATAACAAAGATCCACTTTACTGACAGTGTCCGAGCTATTTTGTTTAAAGGAAAAGAACAGGACGTGCCTTTTTTGGGTCTCCAACATGTGTCCTCCTAATGTGTGTGTTCTATGTGTTGGACACTCATTTGTTGATCCCTAGAGAGTTTCTTTGCTTCATCTCTTCTGGGATCCAATTGGTGTCCTCCATATATCATAGTTTGTCCAGAATAGAAAGAATAGGTTTTTTGGGAATTGGTCTGTGTCTGTGACTGTTCGTGAGTTTGTCTTCATGCACGCGTGACTGCATGAGTACTTGACTGGCTTTACATCTGGCTGGAGTTGCTACTTAATTTTTTTCTTTTATGGTTTCAGGTGCTATCTGCATGGAGCTTGCCAAACAGCAGTGTGATTCACAGTTCTTATCACTTGCTATTAGAAGTCTCAAAAAAGCTAAAGGGACTTCTTTGATTCCCTTGCCTATTGTCTCACTTTTTCTGGCTCAAGCGGAAGGAAGCTTTGGGTCTCAAGCAAAGTGGGAGAAAAATCTTCAGCTTGAATGGTTTTCTTGGCCACCAGGTTTGTTTCTCATTTGATCAACTTTTGAAGCTATTTTATTACTTTTAGAACTTGCTTATTTACTTGAGGAGCTATGATCGAGGCTCTGCGGATGAAGTCGCAGCATTCCCCCTTGGTGGAAATATCTGCTAGAGAGTAGGAAAGGATCATGACCTAGCTGCCTTGCATGTTTTGAGCCCAATGGTTGTTGGAAGTGGTACCTTTTCTGCATAGTTTGATTGCCAGCATTTGTAACATCTTTATTCATACATGTTTCGATCAATAATTGCTGGGCTTAAGTCTGTTTGTGAAGTAGTATTCCACCTTTTGTGTTAAAACAGTATTCAACTTTCTGCCTCGAAAACATTTCATGCCCTGCTAGAATCAATGCCTCGTATGTAGAAGTATAAAATTTTAGAACCATATCTACCGGATATTACTTTTGACATGCAGGTATGTTTTTTGCTTGCAGAGATGAGGCCTGCAGAACTCTTTCTTCAAATGCATTTGCTTTCCAGGCAGTTGAAGGAGGTTTCTGACTCTTCATCTGGTGTGGAGTCGAGACAGAGTTCGCTGAGATGGATTCTTCGGGCAATACACTTGAATCCCTCTTGTTTGAGATATTGGAAAACCTTGCAGAGGTTTATGGAGTGAAATGAACTAAGAGATTATCTTCAGTTTGTCTGATCAGCTGTTGGACAGGGATCTCCAACTACAGTTTTCCCAAACTATATCAAAATGTAGTAACAATATCTACATTTTGAATTCTGTGGGTGCAGATCTGTTAAGAGGCTGCTGCTCTTAGGATTCGGTTCACCACGTGTTGTCTGTAGATTACATCATTACTTGTGTAGCATATGGTCAATGTCGTGTTGGTTTTTGGCATAGAATTTTTTTGTTAATCTTGATGCTTTCTAATTTCAATGTCAGAAATTTTCTTGTAATTTTTTTTTTTTCTAATTCAGAATCTCCGACATGTTCAGTTTTAGTGGTTTTCCAAATGGTGGAGTAGATTTGTGTAATCGTGATATGGCTTAGCTCATGTTAAACCGATCGGTTAGTTTGGTGTGTTGTGATGATATCCTCATTTAACTTTATTAGTTATTTAATTAGACCTAATTTTTAGGACTATACTAGCCAAATCCAGAGAATTATAATAATTTGTAAAACCTGGAATGTAATTTTAGGTCAATTCAAGATTTTTAAGCTTTATTTGGTCTTTACCATCTCTCTTGTAAGTTACTAGCACAACATTACGTTACAAGTGGAGCACCCAGTGGAAATAGAGGATGATACAAATTTAATAATAAAAGTAAAATTTGAAAATCTCTCTCTCTCTATATATATATATATAGGGAAATGAATTATAGCAAGTGTTTGTTGTAGTAATTTTTTTTTCCATCTGCTACCTATATGAAATGATTTTTTTTTTATAACCATTCCATTACTTAAGGTAACGGAGTGTTAAGATTTTTTATTTTTATTTTTTTTAATATCATTCTGCTACCTTGCTACCTTAAGGTAGCGGTGTGTTAAGATTTTTTTTTTTTTTTTTTTTATGTCATTCCGTTATCTAAGATAGTGGAGTGTTATTTTTTTTTATCATTCCGGCTCTTTAGTTAACGGATGGAAGAGAGAGAGAAAAAAAAAAAAAAAAACAATTCGTTACCTTAAATAACGGATGGGATAAAAAAAACTCAATTTGGTCCTACTTTTAGTATCACCTATATTTTACTAGTCTTATTTAATTAATTTATTTATTTGTTAATTACACACACATAATGTATTTTATAAATATTAAATTTATGGTATTAATTCTCAATTTGGTCCTACTTTTAGTTTAATTTATTATTAAAAATGTGCGCATCAGCCTTCTTAATATTTTAAAATAAACTTAGATAGGAAAAGTTGAAATATTTGTGTTTGATTTAAGCAGTTTAATCGGTTATAAAATTTAATCTAAATTTTTATAAAGAAATACATTCCTAATTTTGCAAGGACCGATATATTAATTTTTTCAAAAAGATTTGGACCAAATTGCTTTAAACAGTAAAGAAACAGACCAAAATAGTTGAGGATGGGATCTACCACTGTATTGGCGGATAATCTTTTGCCGTCACTAGTAACCCTCTTTAAGTAGAAAATTGTCTTGAATTAAGTCAGAGGCCTCCCTTACGCATCTGTCAATATATAAAATGCAGTTTTTTTTCTTATTCCATTTGCTATCTAAGGTAGCTATTTGCTTCTTTTTTTTTCCTCTTTCATTCGCTAACTAAAGAGTCAAAATAATAAAAAAATAAGATAAAATAAAATAGTATTCCGTTATTTTAGATAGTGAAATTGTATTAAAAAAAAAACATTCTTAGCACTCCGCTATCTTAGATAGCGGAATGGTTATAAAATAATTATTTCATACACTTCATTACATTACCTAAGATAAGAGATGAATTTTTTTTTTTACTACAACAAACACTTGTTATGAATTATTTTTCA
Source organism: Hedera helix (assembly GCA_947179155.2). Lineage (NCBI taxonomy): Eukaryota > Viridiplantae > Streptophyta > Magnoliopsida > Apiales > Araliaceae > Hedera > Hedera helix. The sequence goes on along the minus strand of OX359268.1, from coordinate 53,674,254 downwards.
TATATATATATATATATATATATATATATATATATATATATATATGCACACACACAAATTGTGGAAATGACGAACAGTCAGTTATGCAGTGCTTCGTCATGTTGTTGAACTCCTCAAAGTTGAGGACGCCATCTCTAATATGGTCAAACTTTGATTATCAAAAAAAAAAAATATGGTCGAACTTTGGAATCATGGCCTCACAGTTGTTGATGGAGGGGGACTCGCCGAGTCGACTCACCACTGTCTTCAAACTCTTAGCGGCGATGCATCCCGTACCCTTCGCCGCGTATATCACAAACGCTTCCCTCACCTCCTCTGATAATCCACTCCCTTTTATGAGCTTATTGAAGTCCTTTAAATCCAACAGCCCATCTTCATCGGAATCCGTCGACTGCACCGCCATCTCCACCTCCTCCCGTGACAGCTCTCCACCGCTCGCTGACCTCGTACACTCTGCCGCCGATATCTTACCGTCACCATTCTAGTCAAAGTAATTAAACACCCGCTCCATAACCTTATCATCGCCGGAAGCGTCTACATCAAGTTCACCCGAACCAGAATTTGAACATCTGTCCGGCGACCGTTTGGGCGATAACTTTCGAAATAGTCTTTGAAAGGCTAAGTTGGGAGATGAATTAGGCGTCTTTATACCCTTGTTTTTTGAAGTCGAAGAAACTATTGGCCGACTAGATTTCATTTCAAGGAATGAAAATTGATGAATACTGTATTCGGAATGATTTGTCGCTTTGTCGGAAAACAAGTGTAATATCTGTTTGTTAGTGTTTGATTAGTTTTTGTGTATGTGGTAGTGCCCTAAAGTGCATAGATTATAATCGAATTAGATTTTATCTACACAAGTTATTAATTAACATTTAACACACATTGACTGAGATATACCATCCTCCAAAAAATGCACTTAGAATATGGATACTATTACATATATAAAAATTAAATATTATATTTATCTTAATTATTAAAAAGTGAGGTATAATATGAATTTTTGTGTCAGACTCTATTTTTAATAGTTGAAATGCATTTTAAGCTCTATTTTGTCATTTTCCTGCAATTTATTCAAACCCGTTGGGATTGGATCGATGTATAACCTCTTTTTTTTTTATTAAAACAATTCAGTCGACTGTAATATATTAAAACAATTAATTATTACTCCTTAATTTTTATTATAATAAGTCGTTTAAGACATAATCACACGTATTAAGAAATCTCATTAATATTAATGTTAGTTTGAAATTTCATTACTACTTCTACACTAATTAATTACTCAGCTTTTTTTTTTCTCTCTCTCTCTCAATTACTACATCTTTAAGGGTAAAGTAGAAAATGATTAATTTTTTTCTCCTAGATATATGTAAAACGTTTTATATTTTGGAAAGAAAAAAATTTCTAAAACGATCTATATAATGAAAATGAGGGAGTATAAATGATAAAAAAAATTACAATACAAAGAATTAAAATAGTAATAATTTCAAACATAATAACAGATAATAAAAAAAATGGTCAAGCATAACAACAGTTAGTGGATACCATATATATTCCTGAAAAAACAGTTATAATCTCAAAGTAATAACAGAATAAGTAAATCTGAACAGTTTTTTGATTCGAACAAAGGAAGGACTGATTGTCCCAAATTTAAACAATTTATTTTCAGTTATCCACGCATTAGAAAAATTCTTACCAACAAAAAAAAATCTCCTAAACTAGAGAAGCAAACTCCCAAAAGATGGTAATAAAATTCTCTTACAAAGAGAAAGAAATTAGTTATATCTTGGAGAAACCAAGTCCCACAAAAAGAAAAATAAACTTTCCAAAAAATAAAAAATTATTAAAAAATAAGAAGAGAGATCTAGGGGAGAGTCTCTCCAAAATAAAAAGAGCTCTCCCCGTATCTAAGATGGATGGTTAGAACTTTTATCTAGAAATAATAGAGTGAAAAAAGAAGAAGGAGTTTTCGATATAAATAAATAAAAAATCTCTTAAAATATAACTTAAAAATAGGAAAAGATATAAATAAATAAACAAATAAGAAGAAAAATCTCTTACCAAACATTTTTTCACTATATAGTAAATCTTTTAGAAAAAGAAAGAAAATAAAACCTAATCTAAGTGTTATATTTTACTCATATTCTCTCATCTTATATTTCTCATGTTCCCTGGCAATCTTAGTCCTTCTAATATTTTAATGGGGTAATGATAAAATCATTTTCTTAAATTGACAAGTTTTTATTTTTAACTAATAAGTTTGAAAATAAACGACTAACACCTCAAACAATTTTTAAAAGACAATAATATTCTCTTTGATTGAATTCGACATATAAATATATAATTTGACTATTTTTTTTTATACAACTTTATTTTTGACGTGCGCGCGCACACGCGCGCACACACACATATATATATATAACTTTGAAATATAATAATGACATAAATTAAAATTAAAACACTCAAAATTATGCACCATCTTCACTCACCATCTTCTCTCTCAACCCATTCAATTATATTGATTTTTAATTTTATCTTTGTTCTTAATTTATATTTTGATTATGTTGGAAAAAAAAAAAGAACAACTATAAATATTTAAGTGATGAATACACATATAATATATGTATTTGAAGAGTCAAGTGAGATGAAGGGTATTCAAAGTATAATTATACACATGTGACATATGATAAATTTTGGTGAAAAATTGACCTGATCGAATCAAAGGAAATAACGTTGTCTTTTAAAAAATTACCAACTTAAAGGGGCACTTTGCCGTTACTGTTATTTCTTATTATTTATGTAAGAGTATTATTTTTTTATTTTCTTAATTTATTCAATTGACCCGTTTGAACTTACAACGTCATGCCCAGCCCCTTTATTCGCTTGGTCCCCAGATCTGGTTTGGGCCAGAGGTAACATGATTGTAACGCTATCTTAATTTAAGTATCAAACTTGTCTCAAATACAGGTTAGCGTATTAATAATTATTATATTTATTAGCTAATTTGTTAAAAGAGAGAAAGAAAAATAATTGTTCCGTTGAAGTTGTGTCACAATTTTATTTTTTTTATCTCTACAAATTTAGTTTAATTATAATTTCATTTTTCATAGTTTTTTATTCTTTTCCAAAAAATTGATAATTTTTTTATTATATTCTCATAATAATTATACACACATCGGGTGTGCAATTGAGATGATGTTTAGGATTGTTTATAACCAGATAAACTTGTTTATAATCAAATTTCAAAAATAAATAGTGTTTGAAATTTTAATTTTAAAATTATTTATAATCACTTTTTCTATTAATAGTTATAAGTTTTAATTCGGACTTTACGATTATTTGTCAAATTTAATAATTAAAATTTTTCAAATATATTAATAATTTATCCTTATTTTAATAATTCCATCCACCATCTAACTTCTCAAAACATTTACTTTTAGTAATTTATATTTGAAAAAAGTGATTAATAAATTTTTTATACCAAATATTTTTAAATTTTTATTAGTTTAAATATTGTTTATTTATTAAACACAAATTATTTTATCAAAAATAACTATAAATAAAAATAATAATTAAAATTATTAATCATATTTTTTAAGCTATCCGAGACGTACAAGAGTAATATAATGAGTAATACAATGATGAGAAGCACGCATGAAACACACAAAATTGTACAAAATTTCTAACATTACCATAATTTTTATGAGACTGGAGGAAAAATTTACCTCTCTCCTTGCCGATCCACAAATGGGAAGTGAAAGGAAAGCACAACCCAGAAGGCCCTCCTCCGGTCCCTCGTCTTTTAACTACTACTACGACTACTAAGCTTTTAACTTTTTCTTGTTCCCTCAAAAAACAAATAACTGAAGTAATTCAGTCCCTAGTTCTGTTTCACGTCACACCAGCTTTAGAAGAATAAAATTAGATTGCGGCTGGACAGTCTTCTGATCTGAAAACGCAATCTGTGAGTTAATCATCCTCTCATCTTGTTTCTACTTATTATTATTTTTCCCAATTAATCCACCACTATTTAACCAATATAAATCTTTGCCTTAATTATTTTTTAGTTCAAACCAAAATTTTAATGTTATAGTATCACCATTAACAGTTTATGCATACAAATGCAATGCAAGGTTGGAATCTTAAACAATAAAAGAATCCATAGCATTGGCGAATTTGTAAACTGAGTCTACAAATTTTTTAATTCCGAGTCTGCGGATCGGAACAGATTCTGCTCGAAGCTGGAGGCTGCCGTATGTGTCGGGCTGTGTGAATTAGTTCATTTAACAAATCGAAAATTGACCATTAAGAAGCCCCAAGTAGCTATCAAAAGAAATTCCTGTTGTAACTATTTTTTTTATTGCTGTCTTGATTGTAGTATGTAAAGTTGTTGTATTTAGCAGGTCAGTCAATTGTGTTTAAAGTTAATTTGTTAATTTTCCCCTGACCGAGCAAACCTAACTTGTAATTTTAATCAGAGGTGTCAAAAAATTGTTCTTTAGCTCGTTTTAATTTTCTTAGTGATGTAAGCGAATATATCAGCTGGCAAGGCTGGATCGATTCGTTTAATGCAACTCTATTCGTCTCGAATTCGCTTAACAAACCTCTCACCTGTCTAAATAAATGAGCTTGTGTCCCATTTGAGCTGGCCTCGTTTAAGCCGGACTTGGGCATAATTTGCTTAAGCCCGTTTGTTTAATATTTAAATTCATTAAATAGTTAATTATACATATATGTAAGTTACTATTAGTTATAACATTATTAATTTGCTTGTTACCCATGCCCTTTATTAAACCAGCCAAGTTTGTAACTAAGGTCCAGACTTGTTTAAAGTTCAGCTTTGCTTACCCTGTATATATTTACTTGAGCTCTATACTACAAATAATGCTTTATTTCTTATACCTGTATTTTTTACTTTGTAAACTACTTAGGTTGGGTGATGGAAACTGGATGCAATTCTCTACCATCTGGCCCTGATGGAGTGAAGAGAAAAGTGTTTTATTTCTATGACCCAGAGGTTGGCAATTATTATTATGGGCAAGGTCACCCAATGAAACCACACAGAATTCGTATGACACATGCTCTTTTGGCACACTATGGTTTGCTGCAAAATATGCATGTTCTCAAGCCCATTCCGGCTAGAGAGAAGGATCTTTGCAGGTTTCATGCTGATGATTATGTTTCTTTCTTGAGGGGCATTACCCCTGAAACACAGCAAGATCAGCTGAGGCAGCTGAAGAGGTTTAATGTTGGTGAAGATTGCCCTGTGTTTGATGGTCTCTATTCTTTCTGTCAGACTTATGCTGGGGGCTCAGTTGGCGGCGCAGTGAAACTAAACCATGAATCTTGTGATATTGCTATAAACTGGGCTGGTGGACTTCATCATGCAAAGAAATGTGAGGCTTCTGGTTTCTGCTACGTGAATGACATAGTGCTGGCGATTCTGGAACTCCTTAAAGTACATGAGGTTGGTCAAATTTATTTATCTTCTTTTAGCTAATAATCATGTGCTCTAGCTATGGAAACATCTGCATCAGTATCTAGGCAGTGGGCTTTCTATATTGTGTTGCTCAATATTTGGAATCAATTTTTTTATTTTTTTAATCAAAATTTAGTAGGATGGTATCTGAAATTGATTTTTTGGCTATAAACAAGATTAAATTCCATTATTATAATATCATTTTTACACCCATAAGCACCTTTCCATAGTCTGTTTCATAAGCATGTGTTCTGTAATTGATGATACAAGGATTGACCCACTATGATGCCATGTTAATAAATGCGGAGTCTTTGTTTAAGAAGCTCCAGGTTATTTATTTATTTTTTACTCTTTATACACTTTAGTCCAATATCAGTCCTAGGGTTACCAGAATTCGCTTATTTGTGCTCAAGATCACACAATCCTAATGGTGGATTGTCTTTGATCTTGATCGTAGAATGCTACATTCCAAATTCAAGAGTAACAGTTGGAATTAGAGTGAAGAGAAAGAGAGAAGGGAATGAAACTGCATGATGTGTACGTACAATTTAGGTTTTAACACAAAAACCCCAGTTGCTCTTGATTGGAGTTTAAGTCAGTCTCTCAACTGATAGTCCTGATTCACGCAACAGCTGATTTCTGCGTATATATTATTTGGCCTTCAACTAAGTGTATCGAATGTTGTGCATATATATATATAAATGGAGAGAGAGAGAGAGAGAGAGAGAGAGAGAGAGAGAGAGAGAGAGAGAACTGCAGTCTTGGGAGCAATGTTATTTTAACTAGTGATAAAGAGGGCCAATTAAATGAAAATCATCAAATATAGTAATACCATTATTATCTTGAACACTAACCCTGTCTTGGAGTTTTAAATTGGAGAGAGAAGAAAAGAAAATTAGAGGAAAAAAAGAGAGAGGGTGTCTTGGAGTTTTTTAATTGAAGAGAAAACAAAATGGAAGTGTGTCTTGGAGTTTAAGTTGCTAGAGAAAAGAAAAGAAGAGGAGAAAATAAGGGTTATTTGGGCCCAAAAGTTTTCTTCTCACTTTTGTAAAGAGAGTGAAAGAAAAGAAAATGAATTCTTCCCTTCTCTTCTCTTCTGTTCTTTTCATTTCTTTTCTCCCTAAAAAACTCCCAAAGACTATTTGAAAAAAAAAAAAAAAAAAAAAAATCTACACAAAATTTTGATTTTGATCAAGAATCATTGAAAATAGAAATAAATAATCACAATTTCACCTACTTGGTGATTTTATTTTAGATGATATAAGAATTGGTATGTTAAAAATATTTTTAAAAGCCTACCCCTGTTGTTACAGCTTTCCATGGTAGATGGAGTTAATTGTTCTTGTTCCCATTCATGATTTTGATCAAGAATCATTGAAAATAGAAATAAATACTCGCAATTTCACCTGCTTGGTGATTTTATTTTAGATGATATAAGAACTGTTATGTTAAAAATATTTTTAAAAACCTACCCCCATTGCTACCGCTTTCCATGGTAGGTGGAGTTAATTGTTCCTGTTCCCATTCATGAACTGAAATGATCCATGTTCTAGGTAACCTAGATCAATCCATGGGAAAAACACTGAATATAGTGAGTTTTTTGTTATGGTAAATCGGCGTCAATTATCTTTTTAACTATATCATCATTTTTCATTAGCAGACAGTTTTTAGCTGTCTATTTAAATGTTCACTCTGCCAATTTATATTTAAACCTCTACACCATTATTGTTTATCTTTCAAGTTTATACATTGACTCTTTGTTTACACTTTTATTGCAGCGTGTTTTATATGTTGATGTTGATATTCATCATGGTGATGGTGTCGAGGAGGCCTTTTATACTACTGACAGGGTCATGACTGTTTCATTTCATAAATTTGGAGATTATTTCCCTGGTACAGGGGACGTACGAGATATTGGATATGGTACTGGAAAATATTACTCTCTTAATGTTCCATTAGATGATGGAATTGATGATGAAAGCTACCAGTCCTTATTTAAACCAGTTATGGGCAAAGTGATGGAAGTCTTCCGGCCTGGTGCTGTGATCTTACAGTGTGGTGCGGACTCTTTATCTGGGGACAGGTTAGGCTGTTTTAATTTATCAATTAAAGGTCATGCAGAGTGTGTGAGGTATATGAGATCTTTTAATGTGCCGCTACTTTTGCTGGGTGGAGGTGGCTACACAATACGAAATGTTGCTCGCTGTTGGTGCTATGAGGTAGTTTTATATTCTTCATAATTATCAGGTCTTATTTATTTATGCTCTGAGATAGCATCGTGGTTCTTAGTATTTTACTTTGAGGGTGTATTTGGTTAAAACCCCAATGCATGTTTAATGTGCATTTGGTTAACTATTGGAAAATGCTAAAATTCTCAAAATATATTGCGTTTTAAATATATATTTCCTGCTTTCTTTCTGATTCATTTTTTAAAAAAAATCCAAATTGAGGTGTAATAGTTTTTTATCTTGTTTTAGGTGAGAGATATGATGGGAGAGATATTATTGAAATTGTCATTGACCTTGTCCAAAAAAAAAAAAAAGAATGTTGAAATTGTCGTTTCTATGGGTAGTACCTCATTCTGGAATATCCACTGTTGGTTTAGCATTACTCATGATTTTCAGAAGAAAATTGTTCCAAATATAATGCTTATTATTACAAAGTTATGGATGTCATCTTGTTATGCTTTTCTTTTATATGAACAGCTTATTTAATTTAAAGTTTTCTTTAGCTTGATTGTTGTAATTATTAACAAATGACAATAATAAGATTTTTTTGATATCCTTGAATGTAAGAGGAGAGCCTTCTTTGTGACATTCTTTTCAGGAGGGAGGGAGTACTAATTTTAGTTGATTGGAGGTTTTCTAAAACAAAATTCAAATATTCACCTTCATGCTCAAGCATTTTTATTTAGTTTTTTTTATTCTCTTTTCCATGTAGTTGTTTTTATAAAGAGGAAATGATGAAATAATGTTGGGTGCATTATAGACTTTCTGCATATTCATTTAACCCCGTGTAACAAGTAGCACTTTTAACACATAAAGGTGGTTATTACTTATTTGAATTTTGTACAGCAAGTATTATTTGCATCCGTGCTCAACTCCCAGGGAGGCAAATTGCAATTTCCCGGTTACCTTGAGGCTGATTGAAGTTTGCCTTATATTAATTATATACATTTATCTTTTGAGCAGACTGGAGTAGCACTTGGGACAGAACTTGAGGATAAGATGCCACAACACGAGTATTATGAGTACTTTGGTCCAGACTATACTCTTCATGTAGCTCCAAGCAACATGGAAAATAAGAACTCTCGTCAGATATTGGATGAAATAAGAGCAAAGCTTCTTGATAACCTCTCAAAACTTCAGCATGCTCCAAGTGTGCAGTTCCAGGAGCGACCACCTGATACCGAGCTTCCAGAGGTTTATTTCAGAATCTTGTTTAGTTCTTGCCGTTGTTTCCTCTTCTCATCTTGATGGATATCTACATGTTAACAGATTCTGTGTATCAGATTATAGTATGTCTAACTAGACAAGTGACTTTCCCTTAAAAATATTTTGACTTTTAGGCAGATGAAGATGAAGATAATGAAGATGAAAGGCGGGAACGAGAGTCTGACATGGATGTCGATGATCAGTGGTAAATCTCTTCTATTTATATTTAAACTTCTTATAGCAATGCTAAGCTTACCTTATTTTTCTTCTACAGTAAGCCATTGTCCGGGAGAGTGAAGAGAGAATTCCTTGAACCTGAGCGTGAAGATGTGGTATGTTTTATTCAACTTTCCTATAAAAGAATGTTTCTATTAATTTGGGTCGCTTAGCATCTATGAAATTAGTCCTAAATTTCAAGTGAAACAAGACATCTCATTATTATATTATATCCTAGGTTAGGAGATAGGAGGTCTTTGGATGGTGCTCTCACCCCTCACACACAATAAAAAATGATATCTATTGAACTTGTCTGCCAAATTTTGTGTAAGATACTAGGTTTTGGACCAAAGTTTAATGAAGTGTGTTTCATCCTCATTATGTATTTGCTGCTTTTGTGCATGGGTAAATGGTTGGGGGGAAGGCCTGGTGTCCATTTGGTTATATGGGTGGTGGACCTATGGACATTGGAGAGTTGGAGTTTACCCCGAGTAGAATCAGTTTTATCACCAACCTATTAGGATTTCTTGGTGACTTGTCAATAATTCATCAGACTCAGCAAGTGTAGAACTGGACTTTAGAGACAATTTTTTTTAGATCATCTATTGTCACCCATTCATTGCAGATGTCAGACAAAGTTTGGTCTACACTATTTACTTCAAAATTTGGGTGGTTCATAACTGTTGGGATGTTAGGTTACTGTGTAATAAGCCCACTTCTAAAATGAGTAGAGTATGAAGAAAAGGGAATTTCCAGGAATTTAAAATCGTTGCAGGTTCGTGGGATTCTCCAGCTCCAGAGACTTGGTTGCTTATGGAGCAGTTTACAGGTAGAAAAGTGTTCATGAATTTGCCTCATTTATTGTATCACAAAAGAAAGTAGTGAACAACTCTTCAGGCTCTAGTTTTTCTTTGGACTGGTTTGTTATTCTGGAGGGGATGGAGGAGGGCAGAGGTATCTATCACTCTTTTGTCAGAGGTTGAATACATTGACTTTAGATTACTTTGATCAGAACTTGAAGTTGCTTGATTCATCAATTTAATTTCAGATTTTACAATGCTAATTTTGACAAGTTACAAGATGATGCCTAGGTTAATGATCATACACGTGGATTTTTGGATCAATGTGTTCTATCTATCACACAATTTTTTTGGCTGCAGTAGTGACGTGTCTTTCTGTTTCGTTTTCAGGTTGATGTTAGAGTAGGGGAGCATGCAAGGGAAATGGATGCAACATTCACAGAGACTGCATCACAAAAGGTCAAGCTCTGACAACAATTCTGCTTAGCAAATATTATGTTGTCCCTAACAGGTTTCAGTTTTTGAAATCTTTTATCAGGTCTCAAATCCAAATTCGGCATCTATGGATGAACCACATATTAAACCGGAAGGAGGAAACTCGAACAAACCATCTGATGAGCATGCAGATATGAATTCATAGGGTGGATTGGGTCCACTAAACTAAAACAAAATGTCATGTAAGGTGTAGTGGGCTCATTATTGCTACAATCATATTTTCTTTGCTGTGTTAACTATTCCGGAATTGTGACTAGAATGATTAAGGCCATGAAAAAACAATTTTTGGCGCTAATTTCCTCTCCAAGAGAAATGCAACTTTCCAACAATGCTTATGGTGCCCTACTGCACAACATTTGAATACCATGAAATCATAATCCGTGTTTTCTCTTCGATAGACCCATGTTGGGTATTGGGAAAGAAAACAATTGCACATATCCTCAGTCCAACCACTTTCTGGAACTACACATCTTTGGCTTCATTATAGACCTTCGTCATTTCATTTCTAATACACCAGGTAATAGCCACAGGCATTATCCACGCATCCATTCACCATTCACCATTCACCATTCACATACAAAAGATTTCCATACTCCACTTCTCTTGACTAGTCACACTAGGCAAATATATCAAGACTCGATCACAAATTTATCTTGGAGAGCCAGGAGTAAATACATATGGTAAATACATCCACCAATCAGATAAAGCCAAAAGACGGACACACCAGAGAGAAGGTCGTTAGTTCACCTATCAAATAAACCCCCAAAAGATACATATGAACTTGCAAATTAATACATACGGAAACTGTTCAGTTTTCTTCCATGGCTAGTCATGCCAAGCAAAGTCCTCCTTTGTCTCCTCTCAAACTTCTCCCTCTCCTATAATCAACTTCTGCATCAGAGCTTGACAAGCCCAAGTGATACTTTCTGCTGGTTCTGGATGTCCCCATCTTAGAAAAAATGTTTTCACAGTCACTCAAGATATGGTCACCCTGTTTAGTTTTCACAGAAACATCCCCAAGTTGATTCGGTGATCCATGATCTGAATCATACAAGAAAAAGAACATTAGTGCATACAGAAAAATGACGCTAGTATAGAAGATGGGAAGGAAAAGTCTGAGAGTCGGGAAAAAGGGACTCTCATGCCAGCATAAAATAAGAAATGTCAAGACTTATAACCATAAGAAAAAGACAAACATTGGAAGTCTTGTGATAGTTCCAAGTCTTTCCTACGCTTTATTTAACAGGGCAGATAGACAGTGCATAAATACTAGTATTGAAAATTCACCTTCAAAATCATTGCATAAATGCAAGTTTGTATGTGTTTTCACTGCCTTTGGCCTGTTATCTGTTGATAAAGTTACTGTAGTTTCCTCCGCATGTGGCTTATTGGAGGTGAGAGGAGTGATGGTAAAGGAGTCCTCCATAACATCAGAGATCTCAACATACTGAGCTGTAGTGACAATTTCATCAGCACTGAACCCAAAGGATGCTCGATAAGCTTCTATTTCCTCGACATCTTGTTTGCTAGCTTTGTTCTGTCTGCTTTGATGCCCATTTCCACTATTAGAGTAAACATCAGATTCCCTGGAAACACTTAGTCTCCCACCAGACTGAGACAATGAAGATTGGTCCAGATAAAATTGTGCAAATGTAGCAGGGCAGAAAAAATTTGAATCTTGAGACAACTTGGAGGCACGGGCGGTATCAAGCCCATATAACCTGCCCGATTCAGACCTTGGGTGTTTTAGTTCTTGAGGAACTGAAGGGTCCCATTGAGGAGCAAACTGCCGATCAGGAAAAGACGATAGACAGTCACCAGAGGTCATTGAAACAGGTGATCTGAGGTTACTGGCTGGACTTCCAGGATAAAGAGAATACGTTGCCTGAAGATCATTTGCAGCAATGTAATTCGCCTTGACCTTGACCTTGTCACGGCTCTTAAGATCCATGGAAGATGAAAGGAACTGCGCAAAAGGCACATCTGGGGAAGAGGGAGTAGTTAAATGAGCCAACTCTGGAGGGGGTGTGAAAGGAGCAGTTGATGGCTCAGTTGTGAAGGTCGAGAAAAAAGGAGGAGATACAAGTTGCGTCTCGTGCGCATATGGCCCTGTGGCAAACATGGCGGATGAAGGACCTCCAGGTGAGTTGGCAGACAATGACAGGAAACAGTTGGGTGACTGAGCTGTTGACTGAAGAGCAGAATTTGAAAAGGATGCAGGGGAAGATGGCGGAGCTAAAAGAGATGGATGTAGTGCTGTAGTCTGATTATTTAATCCAACAGCTTGAGGTCCATTTAGCTGATTTCCCAATGCATTGGCCTCTGGAATACGCGATGAAGGTACAACACGTTTCCCACCCTTTTGTGTGCGAAAACAAGACAATCCACCCCAACATCCTCCCCATCTCTTACGCTGTCAAAGTATTCGACCACTAAAATTTAATTTTCAGGTTGCCACTCAAAATTAAATGGAAAAATGTAATAAATTAGTGATGGGTTGAAGGCTGACAATTTAGTTAAATAAATGCACACCTTTATAGGCACTCCTTCATACAACAAACAGTATTATTTTAAGAGGCCAGAGTTCATTCAAAGTTAACCGTTTCTAATACAATTCTAACTTAATGCCTATAAAGTTCAAAAGTCGGGATGACTTTACGTTGCAATTTTCAGCTCAAAAAATAACAGTTAAAAGCAAGTGTTACGCGTATACACAAACAAATGCTAAATGGGGCTTTCCAGTCTCCTATTCAATCAACTCCCTCCCACTATATCTTAGACAAGGTCACCACCCCTATGCTATATTTTAACCACCTTAGATTTCGCCATTAAGGAGCTTGCCTCAGGCCCTCAACCTCCCTATCCAGTCCTGATTGAGTTACTCATGGCCTACCTATCAACCTAATTTGAAAGAAATTATTGAACAGTAGTGGTTCTAATGGAAAACATAAGAGTTCTAATATGGCTACAAAATGGTCAGATGTTGACATCACATTATATAAATACTTTGATTTAGATTCTAAAATCCCTACACTTCCAAGTTTTGCTAAATTGAATGGAATACGAAAAGTGAGGCCAATCGCTTTTCAATAATTTGCATCCGGTTAAGATTTCGGAATTTTGATAAGACCATGCATGCAGAGCAATAACAATTGGGACCAATTCCAATTATACGCTATAGTTAAATGACAGTACCATTAGAACTTTAGAGTAAGAATAAGGCTAACCAATCATGTCCTAATTCTTACTCATGGCTAAGCGTAAAAGAAGAGAATAATGTATATAAACAGATGAAAAAGCAACAATAAATGAGAAATCAGTTATATACACTTCATAGCAAGCAAAGTACAGAGTAATTAATCGCAGGCTGAGGAATAAAAATCATATTAGTTGACCTAAAGCATATTAGTTGTGTAGTTTGAAGACACCTACTAGAATTTGGCTACTTATTGGGAGAAAACCAGTAATTCAACGAACTGCAGTGGTATATTAAGGACAGCAATGTAGCCTATCTGATATAGTGCAGGACCATAACATACAAGTAAGGATATTCTTTATTAAAATAAGATATTTAAATATTTCGCACAGTACAAAATAACTTGAGGCAGAGTCAAATTTAGTGAAGATAGTAGTCAAAATTGTGCCACAACATTTTCCTAATATTTTTATCTTGAAATTTATTTTCCTAAAATCAAAACGTACAGAATTGAAGAACTAGAAAATGTCTCAAGAAATACTTTGCAGTTTGATATATATAATGTTTTCTCTATTTAATTGGAAATTAAGGATGTGACACTGAAATGGAAAGGGAGGGGTTAAATCATTTTACCAGTCGCATTCAGTTTTATATGTAGTAGTATGGATATTGACAATTAAACAGTTCAATAGACAGATATATGCATTTAATAAAAAAGCAATCTAGGGGAAAACAATAAACGACAAGGACAAGTCACTAAAAATTAAGGCATTTAATAGAGAAATTTTTTTAAAGATAGAAATGAGATTCAAAAAGCGGTTTTGATGCAAGGTCTTTAGGTTGCCATCGCAGGTTCAAGTTTGGGTAACAGATCGGACTTCTAGTTATCTTAACAACGCAGGTGATAAGCAGGTCAAGCAGATCTGAGCTGCTCAACATGCAAGCAAGCAAACAAATATTAAATACTATAAGGCAAACTGAAGCGAATTATAAGCAATCTCAGAATGCCACGGAACCGGCCAACTAAATTCAGATCTAGCTAAGAAAATAACCTGGTTGTACCCAAAAGTGCACTCAAACCAGAGCTTTAAAGGATAAAACGCGATTCCGGTCAGGAAGGAATGCTCTCTCTCTCTCAAAGACGCACTTTTTATCTATCCCTTTTTCAACTTCAACTTCCCTACAACAGATCTGACCCAAAAAAATAATAAATACATAAATCGTTAAACTCCAGTAACAGAGGCCATCGGACAGAAGGAAACCATAGGACACCAAAGTACACCAATTACTAAGCGGTGGTCTACGTGTGAGTGATTATTGCGATAAAAAGAAGAAAATCAGAACTATTTAGCAATGGTGCAGCAGCTTTTGGGCGTGACAAGGAAAAGAGAATAAGATAACAGAAGAATGCAACAGAATGTAGTGGGTAGCAGAAGATCTGAAGATAATACAATACCCGTGGAGCTGGAGGTGGTTGCTGCGGAAATCTAATCTGCTCCGACCCCATTGTTATCAAGAAGCTTTTTTATTTTGTGTTTGTTCTTGTACTTTATAATTTCAGTGCCTGTGTTTGCATTTCCTTTCCCAAATATATATCCCCCCCCTCGGAATTTATATTCTAAGCATATATGTATAAATATTTAAATATCAGAAGGCCTTCAGTAGAAGGGTAGAAGCTGACAGTGTGTAGATTTAGTAGAGAGAGAGATCTGAATAGAAAAGGATCCTAATCAAAGACAAAAGTATTAAAAATAAAAAATGGGATTATACAGAGAGACGGAAAAAGAAGCAGAAAGAGAGGATCTTTTCTTTTTTTTTTTTTTTTTGGTTGTTGTCGTAATTTTCTAGTAATTTCTTATGGTTTGAGTAAAAGTGGTGAAATGGCAGAGGAGGATATGTATGATTTGGAGGAAGAAGATGACGAGGAGAGCTCTTCTCCTTTACAAGTTAGCAAGTACTACTACTCATCAGTGATGGCGCTGCGAGTGTCTCTGTGAATTTGCTACGTACGGAGCTGCAAATAACATCTAAGAAATATACATGCGAGCGTGAGCGCGTCTCACTGTTTCCTCTCTCCTTTCTACTTTTTTTCCAATTCTTTCTTTCTTTCCTTCCTTTTATTTTTATTTTTATTTTTTTTCTTCTTTTCCCCTTTTGTGTAAAAAAGCACTTTAATCTGTGAGGTGTAGTGAAATATAAAATGTTGTTACATTTTTTAAAATAAAAGTCTAAAGTATTTTTTATATAATAGAAAGTATTTTAAATTAATGAAGATAAAATTATATAAAAGTGTAACATATAAATTTTAAATTTTTCTTTAATAATTTGAGGACAGATTTGTACATTGCATTTTGGTCAAAAGTTTCACTAAGATCTTTACTCCCTAAAAGCAATTTTAGATAAATTCCGAACAATAAAATATTTTTATTTTTAATTTAACTCTTTTTTCAAAGGACTCTTGTACTTTGGCTTCCCTTTGTTTCACATTTCCTCCGATTTCATCCGGTGCACCGTATATTTATTACACCAATCTTTGTTAGTAATGAACCAAATATATGAATACATAATTCATAATATTGAGATTAATTTTTATTTTTTTTATAAAACAGAATGTTTATAAGAATTTTACCTTCAAAAATTATTAAAAACTTTTGACCGTTAAAATTTTAATAAAATAAGGGCACCCTCATCAAATGATGAATAACAACGGTAATCAATCTTACTCAGTGACATAGACGACAACAGATAAATCTCATGACCGACAAAGTTCATAACGTTCTTTAAATGCACATATGCCAACTTGCCTGTGAATGAATATAAATTAGCAAAGCTTGTAGGTTTGTGTGTTTTAAATCCACGTGATTTGCTGGTCTCGGTTCTTCTGGATCAAGATGCAAAATGGTAAGGGGGCCTAGTGAAACAGCAAATTCCTAGAGAAGTACATCAAGTTTAGCAGTGCAATATACTTGAAATAATGTCACTTGTACAACTATGTGCAACGTAGTAAGCAACAAGCAATGAAATTTCACTCCCTGATTTTTTTTCTTCTTTATCATCCACGAACTCCATAAAACAGATATAAATCCAAAATGCTGAATTGATGTGACCAGGTACCATGGATGAACAATGTAACGAGGCACAACTTAGAGTGATGCGGAAATGGAGAAAGAAAACATCTCTAATGAAGCTCATGCCAACTACATAGGACTCCCAACTACTAGTAAACTACACATACTGGACAATTGCAATTATATAGGGCAATTGCAACTACATTCAGTTAGTTAGGGAACGACCCATAAAATTTATTGTTCTTGGTGCCTTAAAGATAGATCAAAGGCTACCTAGATGTTTTGGAGAGAAAATTCTTACAAATTTCAAGTCACACGATGCATATCCAATGAGTTGTTATAGAATTGAGTCAATCGACCATTTACACTTGATATCATAAATTAAAAGATCACTAAAAACATCACTTCTCTCCGGCCTGCCGGATTTGAACCGACAACCAAAGGATCAAGCAATTTCAGGATAAGAAACCCCATGAAATTGTCTAATCCTTCTGCTCTTCCATTTGAGCTAAGGCCAGTTCTAAAGGTAAGTATATAACACTTGGGGGTCTGAGTCAGTTCAGGCCCATGGAAAATTCAAGATTCTAGTATGCCACCCTCAGATGACTTCAACTAATTCGCGTGCAGTATATCAACTGTTATTTTCCCATCAAATGGGTCTCCAAACAGCACAAACAATTGAAGCTTCATATAGAACCAAGGAGTTTTTCCTATTAATTCTGTGACAGGAGGATATAAATTGTTATTTTGCATCAAATGGGTCGGCTCACACAGCACAAACAATTGAAGCTCCGTACAGAAAAGCAAAGATTTTTCCTATTACTCACTCAGTCCTGATACAGAGAGTCCTACCATTTTTCTTTTTTGTTGACTTGAACATGATTTCTTCCTATTATTTTTTCAATATTGTATTAAACTTATTATTGAGAATAAAAATTGTCTACGCGTGGAATGTGCAAACTTAAATACTCCTTATGTTCCAAAATTTAATATACATTTCTAAAATGATGCTTTAATAGAAGAATTTATTTTTCCAATATCTCCATCAATTGTAGAAATATAAAAGTAGTGACATGATAATATTAAATTTATGGCAAGTTAGGAATTCCTATCATTTATACTTTAAACCAAAAATTTCTCTCTACTTTGGGAATAGACTAATAAAGAGCATCTTTAATTTTGGAAGGGAGGGAGTAATCTCGTAAAAATATACAAAAAATAAACTTCTCAAGCGAAGCCTTGAGTAGCGTATCAATAACTTTTGCCTGCAGCTTCTTGTTATCAGAATAAATTTTTGTTACTTTTGCTCTTTTTTGACTGAAAAATACATCTAATGGAATAAAACAAAGTTGAATTTGCATCTATCAAAAGTTCATTTAAAAGATTGAATTGAATTGCACTTCTAAGTTCAATTGGCCACTGCAGATTTAGCCTGAGAGGGTTATCCATAAAATGCTTTGTTTCACAATGCTGCTGCAAACACTGGAAGGCTCCGATGCTGCTTTTTGCCCATATGCCAATTTCCACATTATGAAAATATTTTGCAATTGTTATCCTCTGATATGTAAAGTATGAGCCATTAGTTCATGGTTAGTATTTTAGTGGGTTTTGGCTCTTTGTGATTGGTTTTAGGTGTTATCTGTTGAATGTTGCCACCTTTCATCTCATAACACAAATTTCCTGACGAGTTGGGCACTTCAAACCATAAAAATAGGCCCGAGATAAAGTAAATAGTAATGGATAGGTAAGGAAACACATACCAGAGGTCCCCAACCAACCTCCACAACGTCAGTCAGAATAGAGGTATTACTTGGCTTACTCCTGCGCCAAAAAGAGTGGAAAAAGAAAAGGACAAGGAAAGAGTGTAATTAAGAAAAAAAATTAAAATTTGTATCATCTGAATCTAACTAATGTATAATTAAAAAATTTTAATTAGCATTTGGCAAAAAAAAATGTCATAATATGTCCTCATAAATCTGATGGGTTAGCAATCTAAACTCCTGAAATAAACTATAAACATGGTATTCTTTGATGAAATTCTTGAACATAATTCACAAGCGTTCATAATTATAGTATTTACAAGTACAGATTATTATCATATATATAAGTAATAATACGCAGAATACTCGTGTAAAAATATCATTTCCATGATACTTTCCGACATCAGCCATCAGCTAATCTAACGTAGTCAGGACAGACATAAAACAGGTCATTTGAAGGATTTGCATGATCTCAGTCACGAGCAATCCTTGAGAAGCATCATAGAGCACTTTGAATAGATAAAGCTCCATAGTTTGTTAAGCTACATAGACCAAAATTTTAATAAAAATCGCGGCTCACACAACTTGCACTTAATATCAACCATCATATTTCTTGTAGTCCAGTTACGTATTTCAGTAATTTGAAGCGGAGGCCAAGCCTGGCACAGACAACTATGGTCAACTAGAAGATGTGGAAGTACATGCAAACATTCCCATCCATATCTGATGAAGAAAGCATGTTGATTGAGGGAATATTAAATTGTAGTTAGCTTGGTTGTCATGGTAACGATTTTTATATTTTGATCATATTAAACAGGTCAAGGTTTTACACAATCTCGTATTTTAATGGGCAAGTTAGTAATCGACCTCTATAAGCATTTAGTAGTCCCAGGGTACAAATAGTTTTTAATTAATGAATGGACAAAAATAACAAAGAGAAGTATTAGCGGTACAATATATTTATTTCATATTTGGTATTAAAGAATGAAAGCTATAAAGGCACGTCTGTACATAAGAGTAATATCAAAAATGCTACAAGCATAAATAAAAGAACGACCGATTTACAGTTTTCAAGAGAGGAGAAACTATAATCCATTAATTACCTATAATTAATCACTGAAAATAGTCATTGTAGACGAACATAATAGTTCTTATGGGCTTCTGACAATACTCCTATCGAATACATATTTTTTTATATATATGTAATTTTAGTTATCAAGTGTTTATTAGAAAGAAATTTAAGTAAACATAGACACATAAATAAAAATCTCACTTTTTTGTATTCTTTAGTTTAATGAAGCATTTTAATAAGTACTATTCAAATAATAATAATAATACATTTTGAAGTCTAAGGAATGGTGAGGTTAAAATTATAACCACATGTTTCTTGAGTAATGCTCCCTCTATTTTTATTTAATTGACGTTTTAAGATAAAATACAAAAATTAAAAAGTACGATTAATATTTTGTTTGATTAATTAAAATAGTTATAAAATTTTAGTATTATTTTTTTAAAATTTATTGATAAAGAAAAAAGAGAAATAAATTAGTACTTATTGTAGAAATAATATTAGAATTATTAAGTTATTAATACTTTCTTCAAATCTACAACTAATAAAAAGAAAGAATGAAATTTTACTATATGAAGTAAAAATTAAGATAAATAAAAAGAAAAGGAAGGAGTATTTCTTCACATATTCGATATTCAAGAATTAAACTCAAAACGTACATAATAAATTCCATTCGTGATGGGCCTCATTCCTTTAAATTTCTCCGTGACTCGTAAATGGAGTTGCCTGGACCCAAAATAATTAAAGAAAATCTGTCTCCATTTCTATGATTATATATCTGACATTGATTAATAAACTACAAATGGTAAAGTAAAAAGAATTGTTGGTTCCCCAGACAATATATATATATATATATATATACACGCGTTGAAGGCACGACTTTACAAGTATGAAAGTGCATATTTTGTCAAGTGTTTAATTGGCCAATAGGAAATCATAGAACATCTTGTTTTCTTTTTTTGGAAACTTAAGTGCACTTATTTGATGGAATTAACTCATTAAAAGACGTACCAAATACTATATCAAAAGATGTATAACCACATAATTATATACTCTTGTGAGTTCAAATATAAAACTGAAACTATATTCCGCATGAAAGTTGAAATATATAATTTATTATGTTTTACTTACTACAAATAGAAATTATTTCAGTGTATAGGTGACATTTATATCTCTGTCACATCATACATTTTAGAAGTTCTAAACACTTAAAATACAGATAAAGTAACGATTAAAAACTCCTTTCAGAAATTGATTAAAAATAAGGATAAATTTACACACATAATAATTAAATATTATATTTATTTATATTATTAAAAAATAGAACATGACACAAATTTTAATATTATATCTCACTTTTTAATAGTATAAATAAATATAGTGTTTAATTATTATGTATTTATACTTATTTTGAAAAGAAATTACCACTCCCCCCCTGTCTACTGCATATATGAAAAGATACCCAGATTTTCCAAACTAAGGTTTAATAGTACAATAATTTTATATTTAGGTTATTTAAAAAGTCTATTTATTTTTTTAACAAAAGGAAAAATATTTTATTAACTGATGGATATATGAAACTATAAAATCCAAAAGACTTGGAACTGTTGAAATTTTTGCAACTAATTATGACTTCATCGATAATGCAATCAGTAAAATTTGTAACCACATATTAATTGGTCGACAAGTTTGTTTGTGGCTTACTAACTTTCTTTTATAGATTTATTTTGTGAATCTTATAATAAATTGTAATTATCAAGCAACACTCGTATCAGGTTAAAAAAAGTGAAACAAATGTTACCATGTGTAACAGATATGCTCAACTCTTTTAATTATAAATTAATTTTAGATTAAGTAGGTTGATGTCTTCCTGTGATAAATTTGAATCCATTTATCAGAACTGAATGAGTAACTAAATTGTGTTATTAGCCCAGCTTCCTAACCTCGATTCTTTATTTTTCCATCAAAACTCTTTTGTCAAAGTGCATCATCATCTTCAACCAATCACTCCACAATTTGAAAATTTAGAATAATAATGGATGAAGAGAGAGAGAGACGTTGGTGGGTAGGTCAATTCATAACCCACGCCACGTTTATGATTTTTAATATTTAAACAATTGTTTATATATGAGTTGTAAGATTTCTGATGAGCTCTCGTTCTCCTTAAATAAAAATTACAAATAGAAGAATTCCTCTTCATAAACTTAATTATTAAAGTCCATTAACATTACATTTTGCTTCTTTATATATATATATATATATATATATATATATATATATATATATATATATATATATAAAATTAAAAGATAATCAAGATAATAACATTTACCTGTTTGTAAATTTTATTTTTGGGAGGAAAACCTTTTTCTTTCAATCCCTTCTTAAACAAAACTCACAAACACACACAAAATGTAATAATACAATACGAATACGAGTATATAAAAAAACAGGTGAGAATAATTTAACAAGTCTTTTTTTGTTTTATTTATTTTTCATTTTCTATTCATTTTTCAAGTTTAAAGTAAAGTCGTCTTAATATAATCTCAACACAAACCCAATCATAATTTATCTATCGGATCTTCTTGGAAGATCAAGACATAAAGAGAGAAAGAAAGAAAAGAAAAGAAAGTCAGGCATATTTAAATAATAATTTATTCGTATATAAAGATAAATGATGAATAAAAAAGTGGATTAAAGCAAAAGAACAAGTACGATAGCTTCGCAAGAGACATTACACCAATCGCTTCTTTTGTTTCACTCCTATCGTCAAGGTTACTACCAAAGACCTACCTAATGCTGGGCTTGGGGCTGGCTCGCAGCAATGTCACCGACACCTATTCTCTTTTTGTCTAATGCATTTTATTATTAAAGTCTCTATGTAATTTTTGGATTTTGCAATCACACATATTTGATATTATCAATATATTCATTCATATATGTATATGGGAAGCACGGAACATGCATAATGCACGTGCTCTACGTTCTTTTGTAATTCATATTTTCAAGCTATTTATTACTATTAAATATATCGAATATTTTTTAAAATCTGTTCCGTTTTATTTTCATAACAGATCAGGGGTGAGAAGAAAAATTAGTGAATACGACAAATAAAAAAGTTAAATAGGTTATATATATATATATATTCTTTTGCTCATAAAATCACCAAGAGTTAGTTCCTCAAGGAAAGTGTTGAACTATACTAGCTAGCATCAAAGAATTGCAAACCAACACTAAATTATGGTTTATCATTCATTATAAAATAATATAATATAATCTTCAATTAAACTGCAATAAGTTTTCAGGAAATCTTGGGTGATCGGTTCTAACGATCTGTGCTAACGACCGATCGCTAGCACCGATCCTTAGAAAAGTTCATAGGTTTTTGTCGGCTACAATTTGGCTTAATTAAATATGATCTAGGTAGGACCCATACAATTTAATTAGTACGCCGGCTCCAAGTACTTATTATTTATTTTAAGCGTGGAAAATGATTAATTGATATAGTCTACGCCTCCCGCCAGAATGTAAGTTAATGAAATGGAAAAGACAACAGTGCCCTTACTTAACATAACTAATAACTAACTGCTAATTGTAGTACTAGTATTTAACTAACTCAAGTCCTTACCCTTATCTTACCAATTGAATCATAGTTAACAATATGGGACACTAAATTAGATACTAGACCACAATGCTAGCCGAAACAAATAATATCTTCTTTTGGAAACGGAAGTTTTACCATCATTCTTTTTCTAAAATATATTTAAATTTGTATTTATCACAATTACATATAATTAATTACTCAGTGAAAATATTAATTAAGTAGATTTTACTCTTTGAACTTTAATATTGAGAAAAAAAAGCATCCAAAAAGAAAAATAATAATAATTACCCTTATAGGTGTCCAATCACCTTAATTTAAGAAAGAAACAAAAAAAAACCCTCTTGTTTTAGAAGGATTATTCAGAATAAATTGTAAAAACTTCTAAAACTAAATAAAAAGTGTACTAAATGTAGTTTTATAGTCATAGTTATAGGTTATTAGGCTTATGAGCTTTTCTATTGACCCAACCAACAAAGATTACCCTGTTCTTGTGTTTTACAAGCAAAAAAATATTTTGAATTTTTTTCTAAATTTACTTGTTGATATCTCACAAACGTGAAAATTTATTTAATAGTCCTGAAACATCTTCACGTGATATTATAAGACAATTACATAAGCCATAGATTGTGAGTTTTACTGTATTTTACAAAGACTAGGATCTTTTTAAGATAATTGGCCAACATGATGTTAATTACGGCTATAAAAAAAATACAATTTTGAAAAATTAAAAGATTAATTAATATTTTATCTCTCTCTGTCTTAGCTTTAACTACTTTTAGATTGGTGAAAACAGTGAAACTGCAAACACAAATTCAATTCAATATCACTGTTGCAGCCTGCAGTGTAGTCAATGCGAGGAGTGTTTGATTGCATCTTAATAGCTCATCTCTTAATGCATGTTAATGAGTTTGGATTTTTGAACATATTTAAAATTTTTGTATGTTTATAAGAAAGTTATTTTAAATATTTAAGTATAACAATTTTATTCTCTCTATTATTTTTTAATTGATATTTTAAAAAAGCATAAAATTTAAAAAATATAATTAATATACTGTCTAATTGACTCAAATAGGTATAAGATCTCAATTCCTTCTAAATTTATTGAAAAAGATGAAAGAGAAATAAATTTGTATTTAATGTAGAAAACTAAGTTATTAATGTTTTTTTAAAATTTATAAACGATAAATAAAAAAATAATAATTTTACTCTAAAAAAGACAAATAAAAAATAATAGAGGGAGTAACTCACAAACATATCGCAATATTTTTATGCGGTCACCAAATACATTCTGTAAACACTATAAAAATTAATTAGCGAATATACCCTAATTAAAAAAGGATTATATATTAATACTTTGAAACTGCTTAATTGATGGCCAAACAATCTAAATATTAGCTTTTATTTTTATTTTTTTCTTAGTTAATGAGCTGACTTACACCTTTTCTACGGTAGTGAATATAGTAATAATTATTATATATTATATATTCTCTCCATTTAAAGGTATAAGATCAATAAAATTAATTATCTATAAATTATTAAATTTTATAAAGGAGAATTATATATTTCAAAGCGGAAGGAAGGAGTACATGACCTTCATTCCATCAATGTCGAAGACTTTTTTATTTATATATTTCTGTCCATATGTCGATTCTTAAGTAATTTTTTTCAGAAATATAAATTTATTTAATTTTTGATTAATACAATCAGAAAATATTAGTAAATACAAGATTTTATTATTTTAAAAATCAAATTATTTTTTTGTTACAATTTAAATTTCAAAAATATTATAAATAAAACTATAATTACTAGACTTTTAGAGCAGTTATTTTGAACGGAATACACAGAATTATCCCATGGGTGAAGTCAAAGAATATATATATATATATATATATATATATATATATATATATATATCCCCCTTACCAAGGTTTATGGCTGCATTAGCTGTGTGTCGGCAAGCATCGTCAGCTGTGTCGGCGGAGATGTTGATAACGATATTAATGGGGAACCGGTAAATTTATTACAAAAAATAATAATTTTATAATAATTTTTTTATATAAACAGTAAATAAAAATTACATTCATATGAAAAAAATTATTGTAAAAAAATTATTTTTAATATGAATTTAACTATTTTCTATTAATAATATGGTTGAGGAGAGAGGAGAGAAAAAATGAGCGGAGGGTATAGAAAAGAATACTGCTGTCTATGAGAAACAATTAGAGAATTGATAATTCCGAAAATTAATTTGACATTTTTATAAAATTAAATGTGATTTATTTATAAAATTATTAAATTAATTTATAAAAATATTATTTTTTATATAAAATTAATATTTTCATAATTTAATATGACATAAAATTAAATAAAATTTATTTATAAAAAAATCAAATTAACTCATCCAATAATTAAAAGGCATAAAACTACCGCAAAAATAATAGCAGTACTAAATAAATAATGATGATTTTACAATTGAGTTGACATCCCTTCTCCTCAAAAAATACTCCACAAAACAACAAAAGCAAAACAATACTCTCGAGTAGTATGTTTGTTAGGTGTTCTGTTCTCTTCTGTTTCTGTTCAATGTTCATCTCCAATTATTTATTTATTAATGAGAGGACTTGTTACTTTATTGAAAGTGAAAGAGGAAGACAGATATGGATATGGGGTAGAGTAGTTACCCCATTTCTCTTCTATATATATATTTACTGGAAAAGGGTCTCTGTTGATGTTCTTTCAAACTACTGCGGACTGCATGATAGGAGAGAGAAAGCAACAGTGCTTTTTGCTGACGACCATACAAAAAAACTCACCAACAGAGGTATTTATATCGAGTGAAAGAAACTCTCACAGCTGTGTCGGTCCGCCCAGCAGCTGGAGCCTGGAAGGGATTGCCTTGCCAAATGCCAATTCAATTTCATTCAATTCATCAACTTTCCTCTATTTCAATTTCTGAATATCAAACTCATAGGAGACCGATCGGTATCTATTTTTGATTTTCTGAGTGTAAGTTTATTGCGTAGGCGGATCTGGACCATAATTCCGGGACTTGTCGGTTTATCTTCTTCTGCTCACCCCCAGCCTTACGGATTTACTTTAGATTTTGTAATTTCAGTGCGTGTATTTGTATGTGTGAGATATAGCCTAAGAGAGAGATTACAAACAGAAGAAATGGAGGCGAGTGCCGGTTTAGTCGCCGGCTCTCACAATCGGAACGAGCTTGTCGTCATCCGCCGCGACGGTGAAAATGCTGTAAGTTTTTCATATTTACAAATTTTATTCTGCTGATTATGTACTTTAGTTACCGGAATCTAATGAATACATATTTAGTTAGTTGTTTATATATATACTCGTATAATTGCTAAATTTATATACTCTGCAGCGAAAGGCCTTGCAACAGGGCAGTGGGCAGATGATCTGCCAGATTTGCGGTGATGATGTTGGGCTGACTGCCGACGGAGAGTTATTTGTGGCCTGCAATGAATGTGCCTTCCCCGTTTGCCGGACTTGCTATGAGTACGAGCGCCGCGAAGGCAATCAAGTCTGTCCCCAGTGCAAAACTCGCTTCAAACGTCTCAAGGGTAAAAAAATACAAAATACTAGTACTAATCACTTTTATGCTGTAATACAATTGGAGATCTCATGTGGAAATGTGAATTTGTGCAGGATGCGCCAGAGTGAATGGGGATGAAGAAGAAGATGATATCGATGATGTGGACAATGAGTTCAATTTTTATGAAGGTGGGAGGGGTTCTGGAGACAACAGCCGTCAAGCTCTTTCCGAGGCTGGATTTCTTCAGAGTCATGGCCGCCACATGAGCTATGGCAGCTCCTATGAACCCAATATGTCTCCTAATGGTTTTCATACTCCTCTGCCTCAAGTTCCTCTTCTCACCGATGGTCAAATGGTAACTTGAATATGCACATCTCTATCTATTTATTTTGATTTTGTTTACATGTATTCTTTACCTAAATTTTTCTGATGTTGATTCATATATGGACTTGGTTATTGATTCAATTTGTCAATTAATGTCATCATTCAGTTTATATTGAATTATTCATTGCAACACATGATCACCAAAATGAGTGGCTGATCTGTCTTGTTTATTAATTATTAAGGTTGATGATATTCCTCCTGAACAACATGCATTGGTACCATCATACATGGGCAATGGTGGTGGAGGCAAAAGGATTCATCCCCTTCCTTTCTCAGATCATAGCACTACAGGTAAATGATTTGTTTTGCACCTCTTCCCCACTCGTAGAAAATCAGCTACGTTTGCATGAAACTCCATCTCGTCATATTTGCAGTGCAACCTAGATCCATGGATCCTTCCAAGGACTTGGCTGCTTATGGCTACGGAAGTGTAGCTTGGAAGGAGAGGATGGAGAGTTGGAAACATAAGCAGGAGAAGTTACAAATGATGAAGAGTGAAAATGGTGGCAAAGATTGGGACTACGATGGAGACGGACATGATCTACAATTGTAAGCTTTCCCATAATGATGTTCCCCCCCTGATCCCTATGAAGTAGGAATTGTTGAGCAAAATCATCAAATAGTATTGGTGTAAAGTGTTTTCTGCATTTTCTGATTATTGGTTGCACATAAAATGTTTTTCACTTCAAATTTATCCAAACAAAGCTTGCAACTCTGTAAATTGTTTACCACTTTTCTTACGGTGTAAACCATTTTCATGATAGAGTAAGACTTTTCATACTTACGGCACATACCATAATACTTTGTTCGTCAACTATATGGTAATGACTCTATATGACTGAATGTGGTTTTTTAGATTACTTATGTGGTTCGCACAATATTTTTCCTTTTCCTTTTATATAATCTTGTGTTTTTGAGTTATTGAAACTCGTAAAATTTACTAATGGTGAATTACATTGATGTTGTTTGATCAGGATGGATGAGGCAAGACAACCTTTATCAAGAAAGTTGCCTATTTCATCAAGCCAGCTAAACCCTTACAGAATGATTATCATAGTTCGTCTTGTTGTTGTTGGATTTTTCTTTCACTACCGTGTAATGCATCCTGTAAATGATGCTTATGCATTATGGCTCATATCTGTAATCTGTGAAATTTGGTTCGCTGTTTCATGGATTCTTGATCAATTTCCAAAGTGGCTCCCTATTGACAGGGAAACTTATCTAGACAGATTATCCTTGAGGTTAGTAATCACGCAGCTTAATCTCTGAATGCTACAATGCTTTCATTCCAACTGTTGAAGCAATATATATACTAGCCTTACCTCTGCATGTGTTTGTTAGGTATGAGAAAGAAGGCCAGCCCTCTCAACTATCTCCAGTTGACTTATTTGTGAGTACAGTTGATCCACTAAAAGAACCTCCTCTGGTTACTGCAAACACAGTTCTTTCCATTCTTGCGGTGGATTACCCTATTGACAAGGTCTCATGTTATGTATCGGATGATGGTGCTGCCATGTTAACATTTGAAGCCTTGTCAGAAACATCAGAATTTGCTAAGAAATGGGTGCCTTTTTGCAAAAAGTTTAACATTGAGCCACGGGCACCTGAGTTTTATTTTGCTCAAAAGATTGATTATCTGAAAGATAAGGTGTTGGCTTCATTTGTGAGGGAGCGAAGAGCAATGAAGGTAGTGAGATCATTCATTGAATTGTTCCTTTTCTCTTTTTGTTCCTCTTACTTTTTGTTTTTATTTTTTTAAATAGGAATCTCCATATATTTCTCAAGTGGTTCTTACAAATGATACTAAATATCTGTTTATTGCAGAGAGAATATGAGGAGTTCAAAGTGCGAATTAATGCTCTGGTTGCAAAGGCACAAAAGGTCCCAGAGGAAGGGTGGACAATGCAGGATGGAACTCCATGGCCGGGGAATAATGTCCGGGATCATCCTGGGATGATTCAAGTAAACTGATTGGAATTTCTTCATTTACCATTCTTTACTGCTAATTCTAGTTCAAAGTCTCTAACATTTGTTCTATTAACTTCCAATAGGTCTTTCTTGGCCAAAGTGGGGGACTTGACACAGATGGAAATGAATTACCTCGCTTAGTATATGTCTCCAGAGAAAAGAGACCTGGATTCAATCACCACAAGAAAGCTGGTGCAATGAATGCTTTGGTAAGTGAAAAACCAAATTTTTTTTTGAAGTTTTTTAATTGCAGGAGTTGACATAATTAAATCTTTTTCCTTATTCATGTCTCTTCACCCTTCTATTTGTCAGGTCCGAGTCTCTGCTGTTCTCACGAATGCACCTTATCTATTGAACTTGGATTGTGATCACTACATCAATAACAGCAAGGCTATCAGAGAGTCGATGTGTTTTATGATGGATCCCTTTGTTGGAAAGAACGTGTGCTATGTTCAATTCCCACAGAGGTTTGATGGAATTGACAAGAATGACAGATATGCCAACAGAAACACTGTATTCTTTGATGTAAGCACCCATAGCTTTAGACATTCAAGTGGCTTATTGTGTCTTTTGTTCATGTATTGATTGCCTAAAATTGATAATTTCTTCTACTCCAGATTAATATGAAGGGTTTGGATGGTATTCAAGGACCAATATATGTTGGGACTGGATGTGTGTTCAGGCGGCAGGCACTTTATGGTTTTGATGCTCCCAAGACAAAGAAAAAACCAACAAGGACATGCAACTGCTTGCCAAAGTGGACCTACTGCGGGTGCTGTTGTTCTGAAAGGAAGAAGAAGAAGACTAACAAGCCAAAATCTGAGAAAAAGCAGAACCTTTCCGGGAGGGATGATGTAGTACAGGTGTATGCGTTGGAGGGTGTAGAAGAGGGAACTGCAGGTAAAACAAGTATTTTGACATGGATCGTAAATAGTTACTTTGTTACCTAACCTTGTTGACTTGATACAAATTTCCCCTTAATCATAGGTGTAACATATGCGTAAATTTTTTTGCCTATTAATCTCACTCGAGTTCAGCTTCACTAAATTCAATCTGAAGTGGGACACTGCCTAGGCCAAAAGTTCTTGTAAAGTTGATCTTGTTTTTCACGAAGCTGTATCTAGTATGCAGATTGTAGTATATAATTTGTTTACCACGCCCAGTTCTTGTTAATTGGCACAAGATTCGGTTATTTTGAGTATTAGATATTAGAGAAAAATATTGTTGAGAAATTAGTTACGTGCTTCGATGTAATTCACTGTCATCAGTTGGTGAACTCTGTAGCTTGACCCACATTTCTTCCATTGTCGTAATTGTTAATGACAAGTTGCTAATGTTTAGAATCGTGTGTGTGTGTGTATATATATATTGTAACCTGACTTGGCAAGAGCTTTAAATGTAGGTGCTAAAGAGGAAAATTTAGCTTTGAATCCTGAGCATAAGTGGGAAAAGAAGTTTGGGCAGTCTCCTGTATTTGTTGCATCTACATTGATAGAGAATGGAGGTACTCTAAAGAGTGCTAGCCCAGCCTCTCTACTTAAAGAAGCCATCCATGTAATTAGTTGTGGTTATGAAGATAAAACAGAATGGGGAAAAGAGGTAGAAAGATGTTTTTAACACTGTTAAATCCTATGAGAGAGTTATCTTCTACATTTCGTTTACCACTTCTTTGTATTTTCTTCCAGGTTGGCTGGATTTATGGTTCAGTTACAGAGGATATTTTGACTGGTTTTAAAATGCATTGTCATGGATGGCGTTCCATATATTGTATACCAGCAAGGCCTGCATTTAAGGGATCAGCACCCATTAATCTCTCTGATCGTCTCCACCAGGTCCTTCGATGGGCCCTTGGTTCGATTGAAATCTTTTTGAGTAGGCATTGCCCTATCTGGTATGGTTATGGTGGTGGTCTGAAATGGTTGGAGCGTCTGTCATACATTAATGCTACAGTATATCCATGGACGTCTATTCCACTTCTAGCCTATTGTACTTTACCTGCGGTGTGCTTGCTTACAGGGAAATTTATCACCCCAGAGGTATGTGATCCACAACGACTCTATCCATGCCAGGCATGAAGGCATCAATTTAATTTTTTTATACTTGTGCTGATCGTTCTCAAGTTTAATTTTCTTGTTCTCTGATCATGTAGCATTTTCTCGAGTTAAGTTTGATGGCTATTTTTTTTTTCTTCCTTCATTGTCCAACTGCAGCTAAGTAATTCCGCAAGCTTGTGGTTTTTGTCACTTTTCATATGTATTTTTGCAACAAGTATCCTGGAAATGAGATGGAGTGGAGTTGGTGTTGATGAGTGGTGGAGAAATGAGCAGTTTTGGGTGATTGGAGGTGTTTCGGCACATCTATTTGCTGTGTTCCAAGGACTGCTGAAGGTGTTAGCTGGAGTTGATACCAACTTCACTGTGACATCAAAAGGTGGGGATGATGAGGAGTTTTCAGAACTGTATGCATTCAAGTGGACTACGTTGCTCATTCCACCAACCACACTCTTGATAATAAATCTCATAGGAGTTGTTGCCGGTGTTTCCAATGCAATCAATAATGGGTACGAGTCATGGGGCCCTCTGTTTGGTAAGCTTTTCTTTGCATTCTGGGTGATAGTCCACCTCTATCCCTTCTTAAAGGGTCTACTGGGTAGGCAAAACAGAACTCCAACAATCATTATCGTGTGGTCAATTCTGCTTGCTTCCATATTTTCCCTTCTGTGGGTTCGGATTGATCCATTTTTGGCCAAGTCAGATGGTCCTCTCCTAGAGGAATGTGGGTTGGACTGTAACTAGCTTGTGAATCAGTTTCTTGGGACAAACAGTTTGTAAATTGTTTTTGTGATGCAAAGAAATGTTTGGTTTGATGGGGCCGCAATGTATAGATTAATGTGTATCGAAAGGAGAGTATGGCTCCAGGCTTGCTGTGGTTAGAAGAATTTGGCAAAGTTTATATAGCCTGCAGTTGCTGCTGTTACACCCGTACACGATTGATGAGGGGAATTTTCAGCAGATCCCAAAACAAGACTCTTCAGTTATTTAATTGATTCGATATGTATGAATGAAGTAGGTTGAGTTGAATCAATGCCCCATCATATGTAATTGTTACTTTTTTTTTTTGGTAATCTCTCTCAGCGGCCTATTCTTTCTTCACGTACAATAAAAGTGGGGCTTTAACTAATCCTGTCCTGCTATTTGTAAGTAGAAAGCCATTATAGAAGAAGCGTTACTTTTAAGTTGAAGTTGATCAGCTGTTTGGTGTATATTATTATAATCAGTTTCTTTTTTATTTTCTTATATACACGCACTTAAATTTTGTTTTTAAATGCAATTTTACATTTTCAATTCTTATTGTGACTGCAATTTATATTACAACCCCAATAACACAAGTCATCGCATACACACACACACCATCTCCTGAACACTATAGTAACATAGAGTGATTACTATGGACGAATTTAAGAATTAAATTGTATTGTGTATGTGTGTTCAATTGACGTAATTATGACAAAAATTCATTACATTACGTTTAATTGATTACGTAGTTGATAATTTTTTCTTTTTCTAACATTGCATATGTTAGTTCTAAATATATTGAGTAATGAATTTTATGGTTAAAATTATCTAATTCACAATCAAATATAACATTTATTTATTATTATAGTTTTTTGGAATTCCTATTTTAAGGAGTACAATATATTAATCTCATAATTAAATAAATAATCGCATTATAATGTTAATAATCAAATCAAGTTTTGCATAAAAAAAAAAAGGATGTACATTTCACATAAAGGAATGATCAAACTCACACACGCTAGAATCGAAATTAAGATCTTAAATATCACAGCATCTCAATTTTAGTCACTACTCCAGACTAAGATCTCATCGACAAATTTAATTTGCTAGTTACTTCGCAGTTGACTTTATTTTATTAAACCAATAATAATAGTTAATTAGATTGGTTGGAAGCTATAGTTTTGTATATCTACAAATACATAAAGTAGAAATATATAATCTACAATTTATTAAGGTCACATTTTTTTTTAAATTCAAATAAATATATTAATAATTAGATATCTTAAGGAAAATACTTTAATTCCTTTATGATTAATGTAACTTATAATATATTTTTAAGGATTCAAACAAATTATTGTGATAGTTTAAATTTCATAAGTAATTCTTGATTATATTAATAAATAAGTTTAAATATACATAATTAATAATATTGTTATAATTTTTTTTCATAATTATCTTTGCCAATAAGTTTTTAAGACGAAAAATACAGTACTGAACTAGTTATAGTTAAGAATTGAGGCAGTTGAGAATGATATTTGACTTAGATAATGGCTTCATCGATTTTAATGTATAAACTAGCTAGTATGTATTAATATGATTCCCGCCACCTATACGTACTAGGGATCATCAATCGATCTCTTCCTCCACCGTATATATTATACCAACCAACTGTCATGCTAGCTATTTACTACTAATATGTAATTAATTGCATATATGGAGTTCACACAATATTTATATATTCAATTTCAATATTACTTAAATTACTTTTTTATTAATTTTTGGTAGTGCTATATTTTAATTTGTGTCATGAATTAACTAAAAATCTCCTCCATGCATTATTATAAGTAAGAAATAATAAAATTAGCGGATAAATGCTCGCTCGCTCGCTCAATTTTTCACAGTTCTCCTACTCCTACTCATTCTCCTACTCCGAGGTTACGTTTGTTTGCGAGTTATAATCACAAGGTATAAATTATAATCTCAAGGTTATATTTATTTGTAAGAATTACATTTAAAAAAATTATTAATCTAAAAAGTATCAACATAAAAATTATAAAATAACTTAATAGCTCAGCTAGCTAGCTAAGCTTCTTTTCCCATTTTCTAATCACTGGCTGTAAAAAGCGGATAATAGGAAGGTCAGTGCTTTTATTAACTATGATTCATAACTCACCAATGGACAGTTCGTGCAAGAACTTCAACTTGTTCTTCCCACATATTTAGTTAATAAAGTCCTGTCTATTCCTCTAAATAATGAGCTGTTGGATGATGATAAACCATGCTGGCCTTCTAAAAGTGGCAAGTGTTCGGCAAAATCAGCTTATTCTACTTAGGTGGGCAAGAAGCCTTGGTCCAATTCGTGGTCTTGGATCTGGAAACTCAAAGTTCCCCCAAAACTTCATATATTTTTTCTGGAAAATAGTCCTGTTTCATCAGTACCACCACCTCATCACAAAACAATTTCGCTAGTGGCTAGCTTGGGTCCCATATATATTCAAGTGCT
This sequence comes from Hedera helix, assembly GCA_947179155.2. Taxonomy (NCBI): domain Eukaryota; kingdom Viridiplantae; phylum Streptophyta; class Magnoliopsida; order Apiales; family Araliaceae; genus Hedera; species Hedera helix. Next base: position 53,639,933 of record OX359268.1, on the reverse strand, counting down.
AGATTTTTTAATTCAGTGCAATTACAGCAACACATAATTGTACATTAATAACTAGTGTACATTTGCACCTGAAAATATCATCTCTTGTATGTCTTTTCTATGTACATTTGTACTACGTTATATCCAGTACTGCTCAATATCCATCCTACTCTGTTATTTATTTCTGTTGCTAATTATGATGTTCGGTTAGTTATTGTTTATACAGGGTTAGGAATATATATATATATATATATATATATATCTTAATTGTTGAAGATTTGGGGTTAAGAAGTCTCTTCAGAGGAGAACGATAAATACATTCACCTCTTAAATTCAACAGGAATTACAAAAGATAAACTTGAACCACATTCACTTCATGCAGATTTTGCATCAACACCTCACCACAACCTAGCTCATTACACACAAACAGCACGTCTTCACTCACTGCTAATAGAGATGTCAACTTACACCTTGGACTCCTCGAGTACAATATCCGTTAGAGGAGTGTGTTCCACTCCCTCTTTCAGTAGTCTAATTTCCTCTTCAGTCAAGCTGTTTTTTACGTGGTGGGATGCTATCTTGGCGTTGCTCTGCTTCTGAAGCTCGATTGCCCAACTATATATTACCATGCCAACAATTGCAATTATCATTCCCGTGATGTTCTTGAAAGTCAGCTCCGAATCAAATGGTAGACACCCTAAAGTGAGGACGCATACTGTTTTCATGTGACCTAAAACCTCGAAGGAAACTGCCGAGAATGCAGAGGTATTGGCTTATGTTGCAGAACACTGCTAGCGAGAATGAAAGGAGTAAAAATAACTGCACAAATTGTTCACAAATATCATTACACCACATAAAGGTAAATAACTAGAAGTAGTAAATGTATGTCAACGGGAGCAAGAATAGTTAAGAAAAGAGGCTTACAAGAACACCAGAAGAGAAGGTGTAGTTCATTATAAAATTTCCACTAAGAAAGTAGTCAACAAAGACAGATTGAATTGGAGCTGTCTTGCTCAACAGTTCGGAAGATCCAATCGAGTACTTCTTCTGCAAGGAGCCTATAGACTGCATTCACAAAAAAAATATCGTCCATTCAGAAATATGGTCCAAGATACTAAAATTATTCTAATGCAACATAACATAATACAATTATTATAAGGTGATGTAAACACTTGTTGCCAAGTATATATGACTGTTGAGCATTTCTTTTTGTTGCGTCTCGCCCGGTATCATCAAGAATTGACTGTTGAGACGTCTTCCAATAATGTGACTTTGAACCCTTAATCAACTATGTATCTCATACGTGCTCATATCTTAAAATGAGCAAGTCTGCGCAACAAAAACTCGACCATTGAGGGAAATCATCTCGAGAAATCAACCCCTTAAACTTGGAACTGAACTCCATACAGGAATTCTAACGAAGCATCCAAAGACTTTCTTATTCCACTCTTGAAAGCCCTAAATAGCTAAGGACCCCTCACTACACTACAAAGCATCATCAGCCAAAAGTATATTAATACTCAATTAAATACTCAAAATACCAGTATAAGGACCCCTCACTACACTCCATTTTGATGATGTTAGCTTTCATTATTTATCTCTGCTTCAAGGAATATCACTTTTCCATCTAATGTACCTCAACAATTCCAGCTTTGTGAATACAATGTTACTCTTAGCATATCACGTTCTGGACCATTTGTCCATGCCATTTCTGTACTCTTACCAAAAATATTACAAGTTCCAAAAACATTAACCTTTAGAATATGTTCACACCTCAACCGTAACAGAAGCTTAGTAACTTCATTGATTCTGGAAGGGGCATTACATTTTTTAATCTGCATATTACTTTTGAGGGGTAAGAAACAAGCTCAAACACAATTTAGCAACAAAAAAAAGGTTCAAACTCTTTCAGCATAGAACAAGTGAATAAATGTGAATTGGGATTGGGACCTTAGTTATAAAAGTTGATCAATTTTAAAACAGTAACCAATCAATATCTGCTGGATAGGACTAAATGATGATAAGATGGAAGAATCTAATATTATCATAAATCATGTAGCTTATGTTCTAAATTGCAACTTTCAAGACAGACACAAAAACCTCGCTTCTGTTTTCCAGTATAGCATGCATGTATTGTATAAATCAATTTCTCATTTAAGTAAATTTAGGGTTAGCTAGTGAGATGTGCAGAAAAGAGCCAGATCCTGGTAACCAATTAAGATAAACAGAATGATAACCAATTTCTCCATTTCTTTATTTTTTTTGGGAGAGTTAAATGGAATGATTAATTCCAACTGAAATAAAATAAATCATTTTACCCTTTATTTTATTTCCTCCTTTATTCCATCTGTTCGTCCATTTCATTTTTTCAATTCAAACGTAACATTAAACTTATCCTTCATTCTTCAAGAAAAAGAATACCAACAAGACTTACAGATGACCATTACTAATTTTTTTAATAGGCATTTTCTTATTTAGAAGTCGCTTTATGTAATTACTATAATAGCTTCCTTCTTGATTTTTCTTTTTTTAGCATAAGATATAGTCTTGCATATGATTTCAGACGCAACTCAAGACCAAGGAACAACACTCATTTTCTCATCTTTTTAACCACCTTAAAAACTGTTTTTTCCATCATTTTTGAAATTCAACCACGAGATAAAAAAAATACTTTACTTAAATAGCTAAAAAGTTCATCAACTAGTAAAGAGTATAAAATGGCACTCCAATTTTGATCAAGGATAAATAAAAATATTCCAGTAAATGAAAGATGTAGGATACTAACATATGATTGCTTAAGAAGTACCCAATCCAATTGTTTGTATGAAACTTTCACAACAAGAAGTTTCTCAATCTTGAGATTTGAACATAAGTGCATTAAAAACCCTTTGACCTCGTACTGGGAGCATTCCAAATCCACAAATGACCAAATTATTTTATTATTTAAAATACGATCGACTGGACAGAGCCAAATATGAGGACTACAAATATGTACAACTGCAAAGGAAATCATGTAAAAAACACTCGCAAAAGAATGGAACATTAAAATATTACAAGGCAGTCAACCGCAGCCAATTAGGGATGGCCAACCCTACTACCTTCAATAATCCTCTCTTCTGACTGTATAAATTATCTTCTTCTACCATAAATATATAATACACTATCGCTGCCCAACTGGGGGCAGTATATGAGCTTTCCACACATGAGCCACACCCTCGATGCAAACGCATCCAACAAAAATAAACTCCTCCCCCCTACGCCCATAACAATGATGCATACAACAACCAAATAAGTTAAAATCTTCAAAGTTGTCCCCACTGCTCCATGTTCATGAATGTCTGAGTGCACCAGGTGGTGCTATTGGCATTGGGAACTTATAGTTAAGTTGTGCACCTGCAAATTGGGGAGCCTCCACATAGGGGCTCTATATTCCAATGGTATAAAAATTAATCAACAACAAGAAGAAGACGACCAAGAAGAAAACAGATAAAAATTGTTATAACGAAGGATGTGAAAACAAAACATTTTTTCCAACTAACATGCAGAATACTTGTCAAGCACGTAGACAATCGGGACAAAAATATCCACCAGTAATCCATAGAACACGATACACTTATTTGGTTTAACTAATTTGTTGCGACTTATCGCAAGCCGATGGGTTCTTGATTGAGAATTTCAAGAAGCCACAATTTCTTGTTGCCTGCTAGCCTCCATAATAATCACAAAACTCAAACAAGCCCACATTCATCATTTTACTCTCTTGCTTGCTATCTTATTTACAATTCCCTGAACACTTGCTCTTTGAGAATGTGTACATATTGCATGTATGCTCCCTTTCATCAAAGGCCTCCTTTGCCTTTTATGACATGTCAATTGTATAAAAAACAATGGAACAAGGCCTTGTATGTATCCCAAACTAGTTGGGGTAGGCTCTAAACGAATCTCATATTCTTATTTATATTATTTCCCTTTCTTTCGTAACTCACTAACACAAATTTCAAAAAAAGAAATCCTAAAATTCTGTTTATATTGTTTAATTGTAACTTGTAAGTAATTAACAATGGCCAGTTCTCCTATAATTACAAATTTTCAATTCACATGAAAGAGTATTTGTGTTGACCATGAATGGAAGCACTTCAAAAAATTCTTCACAAAGCAACAAAAAATAAAAAATAAAAGAAACTCACTATACATCGTGTTGGGTTGAAATGTCTCCGGATGGAGTTCTTTCAAAGCAAATACCTATCATATTCTTGAAACCAAAAGTAAAGAAAAAAATCAAAAAATGATTTCCCTCTATTCGTTCTCTAGTATAATTAGTATTTAGTACCTTATTCATACAGGACGAGCTAAATATAATATCTCTTCCAGAACCCACAAAAAACACATTTTCAGAGCTAGCTTGTCGTAGGTCTAGCACAGTAACATGTCTGTGAAGTTTTTCCTTCACCTATCTATATTACTAATCCAGAACAGGGGGATTGGTCTTTCCTTTTTTTTTCTTTCTGAAGCTCTATCACAATTTGTGAGGACAAAATTACTCTTTAATTCAAAAATCACAACTTACCTATCCCGCTTTCACATTTTTTTTGACCACTCCAAAAATAGTATACGGAAACAAAAACATGTGTGCCACTAAACTAATATTGTCAGTGCTCCACTGCATGACAAAATGTTCTTTATTAGGTTCCAGGGTTTTAGAAGGAGTAAGGCCACGCAATCCTAAGACTGGTTGCTATGCAATTCTTCGGGGAGTATGGACAAAAGAATGATCTATGCAATCGGATGATCTTTTGTGTCTTCTTCATGGGCTTCTGGGATCGGTGCCTTTTGAGGGATGGATATCTCAAACATCCACAGGGTTCGAAGGGCTGTCCTTCATTTATGACATTGTATTTTCACTTTTAGTTGTATTTCCACTTTTAGTATTTAGGTCTTGATACTTTACTTGTGATTGGAAGTTTCCTTCAGACATATAAATAACCAGTCATTCTAACACTTCATGGTAATATTTTTCCTACTCAATGTCTAAAATGCAGATGCGAAAAGAATTTTAATTTAATTAAAAAAAACTTTAGCAAGAAACATATTATTTGAGCAGTTGCAACAATACCGTCCACAATGTTCAGAAATATAAACAAAGAACAGAACGAAAGAGTGATATGATATACCAGAATACATTTGGATAGAGATAAAAAAAAAAAGACAGGTGCAATAACTTGTTCTTTAACGGGATATATGACCTGATAAAGAGTTGCATAATTAAAGAAGCTTCATATTCCCAAGCCTAAATAAGTTGGGACTTGAGAGTCACAGAATCAGTTCAATGAAATGACCAGAACCATTCATTGCCCTTTAACAATTACTACTTCTTAATTGGTTATTTGCCACAGATCATATCTGTATGTACCTCAAAATAATAACAAGTTTGAAACTCTTGAGTCCTAATGCGATACACGCACTCTTTTTAAACAAGATGAGCTTTTGGGAAGAAGCAAAAGCAACAAGAATATAAGTCTCTTAAGAAGAAAGAAAATATGGGTACCTGTGAAGCGAATACAGAATTAGATGTCTCCTTGGTACTTGAAGATTTTGGTGATTGACTTGGAGAACCAGCATCATAACTTGATTCATTTCCATTCAGTTTCTGGTTGCTACTATTTGGTGCACTTTCACTTTCATTGCCATTGGCTGACTTAACCCTCTACTCCATGTCATTGTTTCAAAGGTATCAGGTACTCTTAATTGAATAGGCTACCAAATAACCAGAAGATATTAAGAATATCGAACTAGAAAGAGTACCTGAAAGATTTTACCAAGAGTTTTTAATCCCTTTGCTCGTGCACGGAGCTCCTCCTTTTTCACATTGTTGTCTTGAAGAACCTGAAAAAGACCATGAGTACAGAACCATACGAACACACAGTGTTGGCCCATTACAACCCAAAAATACAAGGAGTTGAAAAACAACCATCTGACAAACACGAGAAAGAGTGGCTTCAATATCAGCTACATTAAGCTTCCAAAGGGAATCAATCATCAACTTCTTGTGAGACTGCATGTATTCTTCAAGTTCTTCCTCAGTGTAGTTTCCTTCTTGGCTGAGCTGCCGTTTCATGTCCTCTTGAAGCTGTATCAATGCAATTGCACCTATGAAGAAAAGGAAGGGGAAAAGATGTTAAAAATACATAACTGTTCGCAGAACCCCAAAGCTTACGTAAGCAACAAATTGTTGCAAAACAATTTGTTTAACATAAACATCAAAGACCAAATATCACTCCCATGTATTGTTCAGTTCAGAATGGGAAACAGACATGTTTCAAAAGTTCCAGTCATTTCTGCTTCAGATGGTTTCAGGATTTTTTTCGTCACTTCAGTTGGAATAGAAAGATTATTAAATATAATTTAGTTCATTCAAGTATGCATATTACTAGAGCTCATGATTAAGGGCCCACTGCTTACAATCGGACACACCACCAACATGTTATGATATGATTGATGTTAAAACAGCTGGTGACAGGGTTGATGGTCTTGTTAACCCAAATGCATATGGTGAAAAAATGAAAAAGAACATTCAAGGAATTGCTTATAAAGAGTAGCTTACCATATAGAAGAAAATGAGAAAGGAGTAGGGACTAATAATCAAATCAGTTCAAAACTAATATCATCAGTACTCTCAAAGAAACAAAAAGTTCGTAGAGCGTAGTTCAATATAAACCATGTACCAAAGCAGAATGATTATAAATATTTTAGATGACTAGTGAAATTTAACTGTGGCAGGTGCATAAATTTTAATCTGACTAAAGAAAAAAATGCAACCAAAAAGTGAGCTACATGAATTCTGATTGAAGCCAGACACAGAGTACATAATAACCTGTTGCTGCTGTTACTTGGGATTTAATGAAGTGTCCTTTGTTTCTAAACCACTCGGCAACAAATGGCACACCCAAATATATTGCCTTCTTACCAAGCTCTTTAGCTGACTGTCTTGCATATATATAGCCAATCGTATTCAACATATCAACACCATAAGCTGTGGAAATAGAGTAGGATGTTAATTAGAATAGAACGTTCACGGCTTTGTTGCAACATAGATAACAAAGTACAACACAATGAACAAGGGTGCAAAATCAGTTCTGGAAGTTCCTAGCATAGAATTCACCTAGATATTCCTGTACCATTATCAATGTCAGCCTCAAGATTTGCTCGATGAAAAAAACCTAAAAACCTTTCCTCTCAGAAAACAATCTAAATTAATATGCTAAAGCTAATGCTGTGGCATATTTAGCAGGAAATCAATTATTGCTGGGTTGTACATTCTCACAGTTGTTACATAGAATCAGATTCTACAACCAGCAGCAAGATTGGTAAACACATGATCCAGGAGCAACATATGAAAGATAACTTTGTTAAACTATTATGTAGTGGCACTGAAGCAGATATATCATCCATGGACAAAATTATTTTGAGGATTCTACTTTTTCTATGTCTTTTCTCATCATATATTTTTACTTTAAAATATCATGCCATCTCCATAATCTTGCCTATGGCTTTCAAATTGTTCTAAACACTATAGTGGTTTGCTCTGTTATCAACCTTTTTGATGTTTTTCAATTTGTTTCCCTCCAAGAAACTTTGGGCTTTGATATGGACTGAGGCTGCATCACTCTAGGTTTCCAGAAAATTCCAACACATCATAACGCCATAAACTTGAAAATAACACAATCAAACTCCATCACCAAAAAGTACGCACAGACAGCTTAATCCAATTTTCCAAATCTACCCCACATCAATTTATAAACTCAACCCTAGTAGGCTCCACTAGAACTGTAAACTAAACTACATAAGAGAAAGGATTATGAATGCAGAGGATCTACATAAAATCTCACCAGCATTGGAGAGCCTTGATACTTCCGCTTTAGCATCTCTAACAAAATCTACTTTATTTCCTTGCACATAAAGGTTGAGTCGATCCTTAAGTATCTCAGCAAGCTTCTCCTCTCTTTCCTTTTGGACAACCTATAATTAGAAAGAACTTGCAAAAACAAATTATAAAAATTTGCAGGAAACAACTGCTCACAAGCATATTTATCCATTAATAACTATGGGAATACAGAAAAATGTCATGTCTACATTTAAGCAAATATAATTAAAAACATACATGTCAATCTTTTACTTGAACGCTCAACATATCATACAGTGACATTACTTTTATGGCTCTCTCTCTCGCGCACATATACATATCTGTTCTGCCTGATTTATAAGAAACTTATGAGTAGCAAGTAGCAACATGCTTAAAGTATACTAAGATTCATGAATATCAAGTGTGTGTGTGTGTGTGTAATAGTGCATATAGTTGGTGTGTTCAAAATAAGAAATGCATGCCAGTAAAGAACAACAGGAAAAGAAGAGATGGGAGAATATAACTAGTCATGACACTAAATTTATTCAGGCTTCCATGATAGGAACTACAGGATCAAGATGAGAATACGCATAAAAAAGTAGTGTTTCAAGAAATTGGAAGATTTTATATAGTGAAGAGTATACATAATCATGATACTGTTACAAATTCACAACCTCAAACCTACAATAAGAGCAGAAAAACAAACAGTCACTTAAAAAGGAGTTGTATATATTATTTAGTAGAAGAAAAGAAATCATATAGACTAACATACTCAATAGGGTTTGCCAAAACTTATACCCTCATTTTCTCTTGCAATTTTTTAGCATCCAACTGTTCGCCTTCTGTGAAGATATCCAACGAAGCCATTGATGCCATAGCTAGTTGTCCAATGTAATCCTCGAAAAGCTCACTCCCAAAAAGCATTGCAAAGATAGCAGCAGGATCAATGATCGCATCTCTGAAATAAAGAGAAATCACATATATCCATATAAGATTAAAATTTCAATGAATAAGAATTTTGCATGTCCTAAAACTCAAAACTTAAATTTTATTTTATATTTAAACTAAACGTGAACAGACGTTGAAATTCCTGATTTCCCATATGCATCATATGCCTGTCGTTGTGCAGGATCACTCAGCACTTGATAAGCCTCTCCCAAAACCTGAAGTCAAAAGAATTGAACCTTTTATATATGTACAACAAAAGGATATTTTAAAAAAGAAGAGAATCTCAAACAACCTGTCAAAAAAAGGAAAAAAAGAGAAGGGAATCTTAAGACAACCTATCAAAAAACTGAAGAGAATCTCAAAACAATATTGACAAATATGTATGCCACCAGTTTCAGGCATTGCAAAGACAATTGACTGGTCCATTGCTCTGGTTTCGCCGGCGCGGCCACGGGTGGGGGGGGGGGGGGGGGGGTGAGTAAGTACAGCATAACCAATGAATGAATGAAAAGTAAAGACTAATACTTATTCAAGCTTTGTTCTACTTTCTTTTTGCTTATTCTGCATCATTTCCTTGTGCAAGTATGATTCTGGCTTTTTCAGTTATAAACCATGAAAAAAGGAAAAGGAAATGGAGGGTAAGGGGATATTATTTTTACAAGGTCTAATATCACATAGTGGAGTGTGTCCCAACTTTATGTGAGAGAGGGAATTGAAGAACTAACTAAATTACTTGTAGAACGCTTCCCCTGCCCGTGTGTGCCACACACACACACCACCCCCATGGGAAAAAAAGGAGAAGGAATAACTTTCAAAAATGACTTCCATAATAATCCCTCCGTTCCATAAAATGTCTCATTTGCAAAATTTAAAAAGTTTAAGGGCACATTGTTGTTCCATCTTTACCCCTAAATTTGTAGAGTGATTAGTTTAGTAGCGATAACATGATAATGAAATTGTGACAATAGCTTATGGACATTATGTCATTTATATTACATCAAAACAAATGAGACTTTTTTGTTTTTGGAACACTTATTTTTGGCAAATGGATTCTATGAAGACCAGATGGAGTATTTCCATAAATTAAATGGTAACCTTGCCTGGAAATTTTGTGCTGCACGAGGATCATTTGGGTTTTTATCTGGATGGACCTGTCGTGCCTGCAACCCTCAGAAATAGTGTCAAAAAAAAAAATTAAGATATCCGCCTGCCTTAATATTTATGGAGATGGTAAGCAAGGAAACAACAATTACATGTGAACACAAAGAAGAATGACATGATAAATAAAACACAAATTGTCAAGCACAACAAATTTAGAAAAAGACTAAGTACAAAAGGGGAAAGATTCGTTAGTTGGTAATTTCTAGAATAAGTATTATGCATGTGAAGTTGTTAGAAGGGTAGTAGAGTCTTTTAATATTTTTCTTGTTACAGAGAATCTATGTGAATTCTCTCCAATAAAAGCCAAACCTTGTATCAAAATATGGTTAAATCATTTTTTCATCACTATACTCGACCCCAACTTACAAATGCATCATTGCACTGAATTTTTTTACAATTGCATCACTGTACTGTACTGAATTTTTTTAAAAAAATTGAAATTTATGTTAAAATACGGTTAACATTTAACAGAAAAATGACGTGGCAGTATTAATTTACAAATACATCATTGAACTAGAGGTCGATTTACAGTTGCATCATTGAAAAAAAAATAAAAATAATAATAATAATAATATTATTATTATAATACCCTCTTCGTTACACACAAAAAAAAAGATTAGTTTTGAATTTTAAAAATTAATTTGAGTTATTTTAAAAATAATTTTTGATTTAATAATAATAATAATAACAACAACAACAATAATAATAATAATACTCTCTTCGTTACCGAAAAAAGGAAGAAAAATATTAGCTTTGATTTTTAAAAATTAATTTGAGTTATTTTAAAAATAAATTTTGATTTAATAATAAAAATTAACAACAACAACCAAAACAACAACAACAACAACAGCAACAACAATAATAATAATACCCTCCCCATTACATAATATAAAAAAAAGATTAGTTTTGCTTTTTAAAAATTAATTTGAGGTATTTTAAAAATAAATGTTGATTTAATAATAATAATACCCTCTCCGTTACACAAAAAATAAAAAAATAAAGTTCTTTATTATTATTATTATTATTATTTTCTCTTTCAGTGATATAACTGTAAATTGATCTTCAGTTCAATGATGCTTTCGTAAATTAATACTGTCACGTCATTTTTCTGTTAAATGGTTAACATTGTTTGACGGAAACTTCAAGTTTTGTAAAAAAAAATCAACACAGTGATATGATTGTTAAAAAAAATCAGTACAATGATGCATTTGTAAATTAGAGTCGAGTACAGTGATGAAAAAATGATTTAACCCTATCAAAATATATTATGATTATGAATGAAAATGTGTGAGCTCACACTTGTGACTCATCCCTATCTTTCTCTCTCTCTCTTTCTCCATTCATCTAATTATCATCTCCTTCCTATGGTTTCTCATCCCTTTTTTACTGAAATCTTCTACTCCTCATCCTTAATTCATCTTATCTCTCATCTCCTTCTTTTGTTTTCTCATCCCCTCCATTCTACTTCTAATCTTAGTTTTCTAAAACTCATTTGACACTATCAAGAATCCATAGGAGGCCTGACAACTTGGTATCAGAGCATTAGATCCTTTGTTTTTCTCAGTAAATTTGCTTTATCAAATTCTTCATTTCTCATCTGAATTTTGTTTGTTTTAGCTAATACACACCACCTACAGTCCATACAACACCAAACACAACTCTTAGAAGCATCAAAAGCCATTCAACAACAATCTACTATCATAAGTTGTAACTGTGATGCTCGTCTACTCTGGGTATAGTTTACCCAGTACTTATTTTTCATTAATCAACTCATTTACATAGTTTTCATATCCAAAAATCCAAAAATATGCATTGTAGGAAAATTTTCTTCAATTCTCTACAAATTTTCCTTTAGATCTGTTTGTTTGGTGTTTACTTAGCCATAATGTTATTAAAATCATCATTCAAACATCAAACTCCTTATAAAATTTTCAGTTTTCATTATAAACAGTTTTTCTGTCTAAAATCAGTATTATAATTAGTTTAAAACCTTGTTAGACTAAATATAAAACTGAAGTTGATCCTCGTTTAGCCCTAGCTTCATTGTGTGCTCAGTTACTCATATAAATCTCTTTAAGCTCTTGCTAGAACTAGATTGATTTAATTTTAGCATAGAAGGTTGCACGGGCGGAAGGAGTCAACAAACTACTTCAAGATTACCAAGGCATATTCAAAGAGCCAAAAACATCGCGACATGCTAGAGCTATTGAACACAGAATTGATCTTAAACCTGATTCCCAACCTTTGAACACAAAATTGATCTTAAACCTGATTCCCATCCTTTTTCCATAAGGCCTTATAGGTATTCCTATGATCAGAAAAATGAGATAGAAAAGTTTATAGCAAAAATGTTGGAGGTTGGAATTATCCAACCGAGTAGTTCTTCCTTTGCTTCACCCATCTTGTTGGTCAAGAAGAAGGATGGCTCTTAGAGGTATGTAAACTTTAAGAAAGGAAAAAATGGAAAAAATAAAATAAGTTGATAAGAATTCTTTATTCATCCAAGTATGCATAGAGCTACCAAATACTCTCATTAATCTAGTGAACCGCATATTGATACTAACGTACCCAAACACGATACTCTTACATGCCAATATTCTAAATTTAGCGTACCGAAAGATTTCTTTGTTATTTTATCTATAATTGCACAAATATCAATATTTTAACTTATTATAAGATGCTCAAATATTATATTCGTTTTAAACTATTAATAAAACAACTAACTTGTTAATTCAACTAAAAAAATTCTATAAAACTTAAGTTTATTTCAATTAGATTATAAGAGAATTCATAACTATAAGAATTTATATAAAGATACCCTAGCATATTGCGTTTTAACTATGTAGCATATTGCACACCCGTATTCGTACTGCGTAGCGAAACGAACAACGTTTCAAGCAACACTGTATGCACCATGAGAAATTTTATGGACGACATAATACATGGGCCTAACTAAAGAACAATTGAGATGGGATCTTATAAGCATTACCCCCACCCAGGGTTTCATTTAAATTGGGGACCTACTTATGCAAAAAGTCAAGAACGGTGAGTTAATGGGGCATATTTGGTCCAAGTTTTCTTTCACGATATTTTGGTTTCAAAGAACTATGTGTCTGCCAAGTTCAGTTGCCTTCAAAGTTATTAATTCATCAACTGAATTACGGATCGCTTATTTTGGAACATGAGATGAAAAATGTATTTTTCCCAGCTTTTTCGTGAAGTTCTATACTATTGTATACTACTATCAAATTAGCTACAGGTATCTGCCGAGGGCTTAGGTTCCATTCAAATTCAATACCCTAAAAACGGCTGTGCAATTTAAGCATTCTCTACACTCAAAATTGAGCCCTTAACCTAACAAAGAAAAACACCCTCAATGATGATGATAATAATAGTAGCAGTAGATTTTAATGAGTAGAGGAAAAAGGGAAATACCTTGATGTAATAAGCTTTTTTAATCTCGGCTTCAGTGGCGGCGGGGCTAACACCGAGGACATCGTAGTATTCCGTCTCCTTCACCATGGATCTCAGAGCTTGTTAGCTTTCTTTCTCTCGCGCTTTCCGAAGTACTGGGCGGAGATCGATACGGAGAAATTACCGAAAAAATCGAAAGGAGAAATACTGTATACTCTAAGTCTAATGGGAGAAGAATGGCTGACACGTTGATAGTAATAAAATTCAAACAACACCTGGTCCCAAATCGCGTCGGATTGATAGAGATGTTAATCGAACGATACAGGCAAATAAATATACAACCGTTTTAATTTTTTTTTAAGGTATTTGGAATATTCCTTTCCGTTACTCACAAGTCACGACCGACTGAACCACGCGGGGGAAATTAATTAAAGCGTCTGCTGGAACTCGAAGAGTTGAGGTGTTTGTTCTTTTTATTTTGAATAATTTTAGACTTACTCACAAAAAAATATCCATTACACTTATTCGTAAAAAAGACGAAAGAGTATGATTTCACTTTATTTGTATTTTACAAATAAAATAGGACTATATTTCTTTATCTTATTCATGAGTAAAACTTGTAGATCAAAAATGGAGGTAAATGTAGAACCACTCTTTTATTTTAGATGTCGTCTCCACTCATTCTCTTTCTTTTCTTACATTTTCTTACTTTTTAACAAATGTTTCATTTCATTTATGGATATAAATTATTTTGATATTAAAAAAATCATATGAATATTAAGTGTATTATACATTCATGCTAGAGAAAATTGAATATATTTAAAACTTAAAGAGGCTTAGGAAAAAGAAATCAAAGTTGAATTTTATTATAACAAATTTAACCATTTATTAGTATATCTAAATGTTTTTCTTCATATTAATTTTGAAAGATATAAATAATTAAATTCATTATCATTAAAATAATTACTTTAAAAATATTTTTTTCCCTCCAACTTTTGACATTATGAACTTGCAAACAAATTGACAAACATAACGCAATTACAGTTTTTGGCTACTTTAACTTTTTGGGTTGTGACTTCTGAGCAATAGGATTGAGTAAAGAACCAATTTACTTCTGAAATCGCACCAAAAATAGCACGAACTGCACCAATAATTTCGGTATATGTGATGATTTTAGGTAGGTTGAAAAACTAAGATTTGCGGTTTGGGTTTAGTTTCTTGGCAAAATCGCATTTAAAAAATCACACTGCACCATGAGTTTTTCTGAACGCAAAGGGATGTCTTCAAATTAAATTTTACTTTACTTTTGGATCATCAGTTATTGAAATGTTCACTATAATATATGATATTGAGTACTGTTAAAAGTATAACAATCTTTCTTATAGTTTTAAATTATTTGGGATTCCTTGAATGATTTTAATTGATTAATATGTTTGATGTTTCTTAAATTATCTCATAATAACTTGCTCCGCAAAATAGAAATACATTTATAAAATGACAAGATTTAAGGAAAATAAGATTAACCAATGGTGACAATGATAGTACTTAATAGTAATGGCATATTAGAAATTTTGTTGCACTTTTTAAAATTAGATATGTATATTTAATTTTAGAACGAGTAAAAAAAGAAAAAGGTATTGCAAATTTTGAAATGGATGGAGTTTAAATTTACCTTTATCTTCAATTAACATGCAATTGATAATGCATGTGTGAATTGTTTGATATGAGAGATAAGGTAGATGTTTAGTCAGTTATAGAAAAATCACTTAGACATAATTTTGAATATTTGAATTATTGACTTTCAATTTCATATCATTAGAGAATCTTTCAATCCCATGATTTGGAGAAATCAATTTGCTTTATTACAATAATTAAGGGATACTTAAAAATGAAAATGTAAGTGATCACATTTATATTTTTACGTCTCTCTTATCCTTCAGCAATGATCAATATGCGAAAATGTTCAATTGATTTTGAAACCGAAACCGCACCCAAATAAAACCGTACCACACGTTTCAAAATCTCATCTTACAATTTCATGTGCGGTTTTGAATTTGTCAAACCACACTTAAGTTGTTTCGGGTGTGATTTGAATTTCAAACCACACCAAACCGCACCATGCTCACCCCTAGTAAGCAAGACATATAAACATGATTTAGAAGTTTCAAATATATTGATTTGTAATGGGATGCTCGAGCTGTGCTATTGTCTATAAGGTTGAAAACGGACCGTACAGTTCGGAATCAAATCGAAATTGACTCGTTTTTTTTAACTGTACTTGTATTCATATAAATATGAGTACAATTTAGGCCTCGAGAAGTTTACCGAGTTGAATATGAGAGCTTTGATACTTGCTCATTTTTTCGTCTGAATTGCTCAATTTTACATGCATGATTACTCGAACAATTGTTCAATCAAACACGTTCGATTAAGGTTTGCAAAACTTGATGTGCAAAATTCATCTGATTTTTGTGTTGTACAATTGTATTTTATGAATCAAAATTGCATGGAGAAGTGTAAAGATCATGTGTTCATTTTATTTAGTTTTAGGCATATCCTCTTCTCTCTCAACTTTTCTCTATAATCAAAATTTGATTTGTATTTCACCATCAATATTCATGAGTTATGTACTTTACATTATCATTTTTTCTCTGATTGTGGTGACATGCTAGTAGCATCCGAAGAGATTTTTGAAGCATAATGTAATGATTCTTCAATAATCTGAATAATTGATTTGGGTCTCTAAATTCTTAAATTTCAAACCCAAATGATCGTGTAAGTGCTATATAATCTCTCTCTTCTCTGTCTGTACAATATCACATACCTAATTCTCAATTTTTTGTGATGGTAAATTTTAGTTCTACTGTTAATATAAACTAAGATTTAATTTTTTTTTTATCATCTAGGTCTGATACAATATATTTTGTAATTTATTATGGATATTCAAATTGTTGTTGTGAGTATGATGAAGATGATGAAGATTATTGATTGATTTACAAAAAATTGAAGGAATGAGTGGTATTTATTAATGTTGGGATTTTAATAGTAAATATATTTCTCCCAACTCATTTAACTCTTCTACTAATTTTGGGTCGAATGTTAAATGTTTGTTCAAATTCAAAAATCGAATTGTAAGCACATGAGTAGTTTGTCTTAAATTCGATCAAACGAATCCAAGACGAATTTGAGCAATAAAAATATTTTGAACTACGAATTCGAATCGAATACGAACCATGAGAAAAAATAACGAGTAGAATATAAGCAGACTAGTGTTCGCTCATATTGGACTTATTTTCACCCTTATTTGTATACACTTCAAACATTTTCTGCCGTGAGTGAATACTTTTATATGTAATTTTTTTGTCAAAAGTGTTTTTATAATAAATTAAAATAGTATTTGATTACATAATTATAAAATGTTTTAAATACTATTAATGATGAATATAACATAATAGTGTGTTATGAGATTATATATTTTTTATTCTCCAAAAAAAAGGATTATATATTTTTTTAACAATTTAAAAATGATTTTGTACATTTTGTTTTTGCCAAAAAGTACTTCACCATCCTTCCAATGCGACTAATATAGTATTCATAATGTCCTCGATCTCCTGTATTGCATATCTTCGCTAGCTGAACAATTTTAATTTGCCCAAGAAATTTTTATTTACATTTTAACACTTAAAAAACTAAACATTTTTCCGATTGATATTCAAACTGAATGCTGCAATATGCCTATTTAAGGTTGGGAAGCAGATGGACTGAAAGTGCACCTAAAGTGTTTTATTACAACACTTTCTACTGAAATATGGTGATTCAGAAATAATTAATATGCACCATGATTTCTATTACCGATACCATAAAAAATTAAAACAAAAGAATAATATGAATTGCAGGCCCTGGAAACCACTGGCCTCTGATAAAAGTTTAGATTCTATTGTGTACAGGTCCCCTTTGAATTAGACAATTGAGTAAAACTATCTAATTTATAAAATTAAGCAGATGTTCTGATGACCTTATGAAAAATCAAACTACAAAGAGACAAAAATCTTCCTTTCCCGGGATAGTAGTCTTATTTAGGTCTTTTAAAGTCAATTTGTAAAATTATAAAATATAAAATTAATATATATAAATTCACTTGATTTTAGTTAATACAGTCATAATCACTGTAGAATTTTAGAAAAATTACTACTAATTATAAAATTTGTTATTTTAAAACTTATATTAATCGCAACAATTTTAAAATTTAAAATCTTGCAATTGAAATAGTCAAAGTGAGACCACCCAATCGCGCATAATAATTAAAGTAAAAAATCATGCTCCTTCTATTTTGATGGTACACAAAAATGATAGTGGATTAGTAGGTTTACATGCACATGCATGCGCATTGCGCAGGCAGACAAAACTCCACAAAGTGCTCGCGTTGTCGCATACATGAATCAACTATACTTGATCAGATTCTTAAAAACTAGCACAAGGACTGTTATATTTGTCCGAAAAGATCAGACTTTGTTCGGGAAAGTACTAATTTGAACGCTGTAAAGAACGATATTTACTAGTGGCAAGACTAAACAGAGCTGGATATTTAATCTTGATGCACGTCTGTAAGTCTCCAAATTCTAAATACTTGATCTCTAAGATCCATCAAGCTTTCCTGTTCAGCATTGCTCATTACAGATGGCCCAGCTACATTGTTATTCAAAATCAAGTTCTTCGAAGGACCAGACCAGGAATAGAGTTGTATGTATCAATCATTGATCCCAATATAACAGCTTCAGTGACACGGACAGACTCTTCAATAACTAAAGCCCTGAGCTCTTCACCATCTGTCCATTTTCCCCTGGACAAGCAAAACTTCAAGCCTAATATTCCACCTGGGGAAAAGCAATAGTAGTATGAATTTAGATACAGACGCTATCACAGAACAAGTAAATTCATCCAATTCAGATCCAAGAAAAATAATATCAAGACAGCAGTTGAAATACATGCCTGAACCTCCCATCCTTAAAAATCAATTCAATAAGAGCATCTCTGAAATATGGATTAGGAACTGTTAGAAGCCTTTTGGCAAAGTATGGATATGAAGCGGCGAGCACTTTAAAATTAGGATCAGCATACAGGGTTAAACCATCCAGAGTAGTCAGCGATCTCAATATCGTCCGTTCGATCCCTTGAAGAAGAGGGAATCGAGGAAGAATCCATAACTGGGACGATGGCACCATTGTTACTACTTGAAGTAATGGGTGTCGCTTCCACTAGCGACGCCTGTGGTAGTGGCGCTGCTCTTCTTCTTTTGTTATTGTTATCAGTTTTTGACGCTTGGGCCTAAAAAAGGTAAATGAAGAGAGGGAGGAGGTTGAAAGAGCTAAGGGATGACCGGCGCCGGAGATAGAAGGGAGTGAGATCGTAGCCATGGCTTACACGGCGGCGGAGGAGGGTGGTTAAATTGAACAGAAAATCCTGGGAAATACGAAAGGAGCAGTCGTAGTCGTATAGTTTTTGGTAATTTTGTATTTCTGGTTCGTAATATTAATAAAACTACCTTTTTTTAGAGCATCTTTAACACTAATAGCAAAAAAACCTCTTCAAATTAAAGTTTGTTGAACTATATAGCAATTTGAAAATTATTATTTGTTACTTTAATATTTTGTGTTTCATCAGTCTTTTTAATTTAATTAAGACAAAATAAATAAAAATGAATGATTTTAAATTTTAAAATGAGTTATACATCAAACTCATCAAGCAAAATAAATGTTTTTAGCTTTTTTTCATATGATTTTGATTATCCCAAAACAAAATAAATATTTTGAAAGACAAAGTTAACTTACCAGTTCTAAAGAGAGATAATGAAGTTGCAGATTTGACGATTAAGGTTGGAGAGGTTAAACTCCCCTTAATAAATTCTCTGCTTTGATTATTTTGTAGTCGTTTAAGGCAAAATCATATATATTAAAAAAAATCATTAATATATATTAATATTATGCAATTAATGTTAATTTAAAATTTCATTACTACTTATGCACTAATTAATTACTCATCATCCGTCTTTTTCTCACACTTACTTCCCTCTCTCACAATTACTTCATTTTTAAGGGTAAGATAAGAAATGATTAAAAAAATTCTCCTAAATATATGTAAAGCGTCTTATATTTTGGAAAGAATTTTTTTTTCTAAAACGACCTATATGATAGAAAGAAGGGAGTAACATTTATTTTTTAAATTTAATATTAAAAATTATATGTAAATTGTTTTATATTTGAATGATGCGTTAACAAAAATATTTCGTTAGACAGAAGGAACACATACATATGTTATTCAATACTACAAGTTTTTAGAGCATCAGACGTTGAAAATCAGTTGTCATTCGTTTCGCTACCTTTTTAAAGTATCCAATTTTGGACGAATTATATTTCTCAACTATTAATTTTGAACGTGCAGAATTATCCGATTTAAAAACAATTTTTATATCATTGTAAGACAAAGATAGGACTGACTGAATAATTTATTTATTTTTTGGATGTTTGTAAAGGATACTGGTGGAGGAGTTTCTCTAGCACGAGTAGAAAACAATCTCAAAATATATACTATCAGTATTAACTTTTAAAATTAACTTATGATATATTCAAACTCAAAATAAATATTTATTTTATTTTAATTAATATAATGATAACAACAAATATTTTAAATTATATATTATAAATTTTAATGTTTCATAATTTTTTTAATAAATCAATACTTGTTAACGCTAATTTTAAGATCAAAAGACAATAATAATCCATTAATATGCAAACATTTTGATGTGATTACTTGGAGCAAGAGGTGCGTGTATCATAATTAAGCTGAATTGTGAGTTCTAACAAGTTTTGATTTATTTCATTAGTTGTTTAAAACAGCAGCATGCTGGGATACAACTGTATTGTGAGACATAATGAATTTCTTGATTTCGACTTAATGTTACGTTTGGATTGAAATAATAGAATAGGTAAAAAATAGAATAAAAAAAAGAGTTAAAATAAATAGTGAAATAATTCATTCCATTCCAGCTGGAATGAATCATTTCATACCCTTCCTCAACGAATAAAATTCATAAATTTAAGAGAGATAAAAATGAGTCATTTCATTCTAATGGAGTAACTAAATGCAATTTTATTTTTTTTCATTTTACAGGAATAAATCATTTTATTCCTATCTTTATTCTTTCCATTCAAACGTATAGCATAAATTTGGTAAACCTTAAATAACCACATACTATAATGATACAACCACCTTTACGACTAACAACCATCTTTTGTCTGCACTCTAAACCAGTTCTAAGAATCTAATCTAAATAAATACCAAATAAAGGATGATGATAGAACCGGCGACTGGACCTTTCGATATTTTACAGACACCAAACATGGCCTTCTCTCTGATGCATATTCCGTCCAGAATGGAATCAGAATGCAAGGCTTCTTTCTATCCACATGAACATAATTTTCCAACTCATCTTCTGCCATAAAAGGAAATGTCATACAATAACACTTATATTTGATAGCTATTCACATCTTCATTGCAATGCCAGAATACTACCTTGATTGTGTGGATAAGTGCTCATGCATGCCTTGATGTGTCATCATGCGCTGATCGCATATTGGGTTCCTCCTGCCATAATGTAGAACAACCATCTTATAGAAAATAAACACGTCATTATTTCTAGTTCAGTAGGCTAAAGTTTGGAAAACTAACCCGAATACCATAAGTGAAACCTGGTGGTCGGAAAAAATCCATTTGCCCCTGCAAGGAGAAATCCCAAACTGTTAATATATCAGTAGTTGGAAACAAGAAGAAATAGTTGGTGCAAAGCACATTGTACCAGCCCAAGCATGTTCGTTTGGGTGCCATAATAGCCATCATGGTTTGGTGCTATGGTATTCAATTGCCCCTACACAAGAGAACCGTATTTAAGAATCATTTGTTAATTTGGTATTCACTGTAAAAGCATAAACAGCCTTCTTATTTATTATAATCATAATATGGATGTAATGTACCAGCCCCTGAATAGTCTGTTGATGCCCATAGTAGCTGTCACGTGGCGGACCCATTAAGTTCAATTGCACCTGCAAAATTAAGAACACCCATAGTTAAAAGATAATTCTAGACAGGCATGAGAAGCATGACGTGATCATAGCGTTCATACCATTCCTTGTTGAGGGCCAAAATAGCCGTCAAGGGGGACAGATCTTGTGTTCATTTTTTCCTAAAAAATAAATTTAAAACCATAGTAAATGAAATGATTCAAACTAGTGATTGACAAAAACACATTTATCGAAGTTCAGTTTGACAGAATTGTCACAAGTGTACTATATATCATAGCATCTCCGTTCATGTGCAATCAAGTAAAGCAGATACAGTAAGATAGATGTGGTAGATATAGAGCCAGCAACGACAAACCATTTGTTGCAAGCTGTCTTGTGCTCCTACAGTGATAACATCTGGCTCCAAGTTTACCTGCAAAATGTATACATTTAAAACTAGCATACTAAAAAGATTGTGTATAGGCTTATGTCAATCACCACTTATAATTGACCTTCCTTTTCTTGGTTGGATTCTTCTTTTTGTTTGTTTTTCCCATGCTTCTACTTTGATTATCTTCTTCAATACAAAGAAGACCAGCAGCTGCTGATGTGCCAGCTTCTAAAAGATTCTTATTGGAGTTATTAACACTCATACAAGTCCCAAAAGTATCTTCAAGTGCACGAACTGCAAAATTGTAACTCTCCTGAGATAATGATCCTTCTTCACCCAATTTCAATGCTCGTTGACATAAATCATTGTACCGTTGAACCCTAGATTGCACTTGTTCAGATCCTTCTCCCATTAAGTACCTGCTCTTGGCATCTTTTGTCCACCGTTTCAGAATGTATTGTGATGGAATGGTGGAAAGGCCACAAATTTGGAGAACAATCATTGCATGTCTACAGAGAAAACCTTTAAATTCAAACAAATGGCATATACAGGATACTTCCGATTTCAATTCACTCCAAATAACAGTGAACTCTTGATTCTTCTCAAAATCTTGAACTCTAAAAGTTGTGGTTGTTTCATCCTGTCTCTCTCTTCTAGGTATACAAGCAACTGCACCCAAAACCTCGATTTGGAATTTTTTGAATACTGCATGCGTGTACATACCAGATACATGCTTCTCAAAAGGTGATGGAGACTTCAATGCAGGTTGCTTGTTCCATGTATCAGAATCTGCCTTGGCTTCCTCTTCATACCTATCCTGTAAAATGGGTTCATACTGCTCCAAAAACTCTGGCACGGTGGTCTTCTTATGGACATATTTGTCAAAGAAAGAGTTTACACACTCAGAACGCTGAGCCGCAGACATTCCAGCCAAAAAAGCATCCCTCATGTAGGTTGGGACCCATTGCCTACGGTCTTCATAAAGTGAATGAATCCAATCATTTTCTTTGAGATCAAACCTATCAATAAATTTCTGCCACCTCTTGTCAAAGTCCTCATCTGTCCATGACCTGTAAATGCACTTTGAAAACTTTGCCATGAAATTATCATTCTGTTTAATTACATGACTAAGAGTTTCAGAAACCTTCCCCAATATATGCCACAAACAAAAGCAATGACGAACGGATGGAAAGACCTCTGAAATAACCGATTTCATAACTCTGTCCTGGTCAGTAATTATTAGTTTTGGAGCAAGTCCACCCATTGCTTTCAACCATGTTCGCATTACCCATGATAACGTGGTCACACTTTCATCAGAGAGTAGAGCGCATCCAAGCAGCATGAACTGATAGTGCTGATTGACCCCAATAAAAAGAGCAAGAGGCATTTTATACTTGTTTCTAATGTAATTCGTATCAAAAGACACAACATCGCTGTAATTGATGTAATCATGCCTACTTTTGGCATCAACCCATAACAAATTTTTAAGACGTTGATCTTCACTCACTTCTATTGCATAAAAGAAATTGGAATTCATACTCTGCATCTGCACAAAAAACTCTAGCAAAATGCTTGCCTCTCCTTCTTCGAGAGCCAAATTCCGGCCTTTATCAAATGGACTTTTGGAGTCATTCTTGAGACCAACCACATTTTTATACTCAGCAAACTGTCTTGCCATTGCAGCATACATCTTTCTTGTTTGTTCACTGACAGCTTGGGCAGGTAAAAGTTCGTGATTGTGCTCTTTCTCAAATCTGTGTATAATCCATTTTCCGTCTGGTCTTCTCTTCACATGCATGCTTGCTTTGCAATCTGTCTTTGTACACGATCGTCTACCAGATGCATTCTCAGGATCTTGTTTGCTTCCTTGTCTACTACGTGGTTTATTATAGGATTTGTCATACTCACGCTTGGTGCCATATCTAGAACATGCAAATTTTGCATCAATAAATTCACGTGATGTCTTTGACCGACGGCTATTTTGTATTGCAGTATTAAAACCCATAGACCTAGCATATTCTTGATAAAAAGAATATGCTTCGCCATGCGACTCAAATTCCATACCAGCAAGTGGCTCCAAATTTGAATCCTCTTTAAACTCTACCATCTCCGTGACAGGAGAATTCATGTCCTCATCATCTTCAACATGCAACTTCTCTTTGATATCCACCATAGTTCCACTCACCCCATCTAGATTATGCAGTTTCTCTTCCCCATCCAACATGTTAATTATTCCGTTTGATTCCTCTTCTTCCTTTTCATGTTCATCAGAAGGTAACCTAAGATCTATATCCATGGAAAAAATCTTTTTACTTTCAGCTAATTCTTTTTCGGTGGATACCTG
Source organism: Hedera helix (assembly GCA_947179155.2). NCBI lineage: Eukaryota > Viridiplantae > Streptophyta > Magnoliopsida > Apiales > Araliaceae > Hedera > Hedera helix. The sequence goes on along the minus strand of OX359268.1, from coordinate 53,615,742 downwards.
AAATGTAGAGAAAAGATATCAGCAATTATAAGCCACTCCATATATATAAAGCCTACTAATTAGGTTAGAACTTGTAACAACCAAAAAACTGACATACCTAAAAAGTAAGTTTTAGGTTATTCTGACAATCAAGTATTGAAAATTTATGTAGGTTTTTAGGATGGAAGATCACAATACTTGGACAAGTGCAGGTCTTGGGCAGCTAGTTATATAACACTAAGTTTAAAGCTGAATATTAGAAAAAGAGATGGTCATTTCTAGGTACTTGGTCCAAATTTATTGAACTAGTCATAACTAGTTTTAAAAAACAGCCTCCAAAGCTCCTGGGCCACCTCAGAATGCAAAAGTAAATGATTGTGAGTTATCAATACTCAAAATGGAATTCAACTTAACTGCCCAAAAAAGACGCTACCTTCAAGGGAGCTTTCAAAACCCAAATGACTGTCCCAGGAAACAACAAGGGATCTCCCCTCAGAGGTTAGAACAGTAAGACCAAACAAGCCATAAACAAACCATGTTCTAAGAAACTCTAAATTGTTGTGTAGTATCGTATGTAACGTAATTTGAAGCCCATAAAGCTCGGTTCATAAACGTCAATAATTCAAACTATTACGAACTTCATTGAAATCAATGTTCCAAAAACATCATCTACTTCTCTGGTGGAGTTAAAAACTATTACGAACTTTATAGGTTCTCAATTCTTGATGCTTGATTATGACCAATACTGATTCACATTGTTTTATTTATTTATTTTTATTTTTCGGACATGAGAAAAAATACACTGTTAATAAGCCCCATCAAGACCCACCTACTCTACCACTTGAACCATTTAGTAGTAGCAGCTGTGCCAAGTCTTACAAGTAAGTCTCTCCAATACACAATCAATGCTTGATGCCAAATTGCCAACCAAGGCTAAGATCGGATGAGCAGCTGAACATAGGTTGTGTTTGATAAAATTGAATGTTAAGATTTGAAGAGTTTAGATATCTGAATAATGTAAAGCATCTGTATAGAATTGTATCAAAATGAAAAAAATGTTGTTGGATAATTAATTTTTTCAAAATGTCTGAATAACACTATTTTACCATTTTAATCCTCTGTGTTGTCTAAAAATTTTATTTGATAATTTTAAATATTCAGTTTAATAAAAATGAGTGAATAATATTGCTGAAAATATTTATATACAAAAATTTATGTACTTTAGTAAATAAATATTAAACAAATTACCTAAAAAAATTAGCAATAATGTATAATATGATGACTAGTACATTAGAGTTTAATAGAACAACAACATAATGTAATAGTTCTAGAGAAGAATTATATTTTCTCCGTTTCAAAATATAAAATCATTATTGACTTCATAAAGTTAATTTAAAATATTTTTAAACTCATAACTGACATAAATTTCTTTAATTTTAGTTTATACAATGATAAATATTGAAAAATATCAAAAACTAATACTCATTGTAAAATTTATTGTTTCATAATTTTTAATCATCTCAATTTTAAATTTGAAAATATCTCAAATTGACTTTTCAAAAATCAATAATAATCTTAAAATTTAGAATGGAGGGAGTATAATTTTTATTGAGTTTATTTTTGTCCATAAATTTAAAATTTTCATTAAGAGACGCCTCATTAATGATTTTGATTTCATTTTACAGCTTACCGATTTAGAGGCATTAAGAGGGATATTTTTTACCAAACAACTTCAAGCCTCTTAGCGAATGAGATAGTGGGCTATTAAGACGCAATCAAACACCACCTTACTCGGAAGAAAAATGTTACAAGTAAGCTCCACTGAGGCTGCATGCAACCAAATCTTTAATTTCCAGAAGCAACTCAGTGTTGCTCAAAATTGTGATCAACCCAAATATAAAAAGGAAACTTAATTGTCCCAGTTGTTAAGTAATATTTCAAAATTTTAGTGATTCAAAGCATTTCTAATACTTCCTGTTCAAACTCAATTTTATTCTCTTAAATTATTTACTCAATAAGATGATAAATTTCTAGCAATCAACCACTTACTGATCAAAATTAAAGTTGATTTGATTCAGCAGTAACTGTTAAATACAACACTTAGAAACATTTTTAAGTTCGCCCTTTCTCTCTCAGTTTGTAGTCGAAATTGAAGGTATAAAGATGAACACTATCAGAAAGAAAGAAACTTTATCAACCCAAATCACACAAAAATCCCAGACAAAGACGTATAAATAAATTTGGAAGAAATTTTCAGTAAAACTACAAACAAGCAGAGGAAGATATATTATCTCTCGATATTGTTTGTAAGGAAATAGAGGTGACATAGAAGACTGATTTAGATTCCTGAGAATTCGACAGATTATTAAAAATCGGGAGAGATCGTATTAAGAGGAAATAAAAGGAGAGAGAGAGAAATAAGAGGGAGAGCAGTTTTACCTTTCTTCTCGTAGTAGTAGTAATTGATGAAGACCTAGCTATCGATCTGCTGCTGCAAATCCACGCGAGGGGGTCCGGCGAGTGGACGGCTTTTCCCCAATTTTGCTGATTAGGGTTTGAAGGCCGAAGCTTCTCTTCTACCCTTCACTCGCCTCCTCTCTCCCTTATCTCTCACTCGCTCCCTACCAGTTACTCGCGCGTGGCAATCAAACGTCATTTTATTAGTTTATTATTGTCCACGTGGGCTCCAATGTTGATATGGACTGTGTGATAGCGCGTGCAACATGTGGCACTTGTTTAGCTGTCCTGTTGTTTGGTTTGATAACTAATCCAACTGTATTTCATTCCCCACGCAAACTTACGCAGTCAGCAGGTGTTTACTATTCACGCTGATTGAATTGCGTATCGGACTCTGAAGGTGCGGTGCTGTTAATTGTTACGGATCATACACGAAAAATTATTCGCTACTCGTGATATTTCAGTATGTAAAGTAAGTTTAAATATAAAAAGTTTATTATATATATTAAAATAATTAATTTAAAATATCACATAATAATATTTTTAAAATATTAAATAATTTTTTATTGCACACACTCTTTAGAAAACAACTTTGGTTTATAATAAGGAAATTTATATTTTTATTAATAAAAGTGATAATTGCATTTTTTTCTTTTACATAAATAGTAAATAAAATTTATATTTATATGAGTAAAAATTTATAAAAATATTAATTCCTTATAATAATTGTTCATTCAGTCGCCTACTGTGTAATGATCTGCAATAATATTTAATTAAGTTATTTTAATTTAGATAAAAAATTATATAAGAGTCCGTTATAAAATTATTCTTTACATTATTTAATAATGATATGTCACATAAAATATGACTAAAGTCTAAAATTTGAACAAAAAAATTAACTGTTGAGTACTCTGCAACCAGAGCAATCTATCTTAGTTTTATGAAGAATATCTAATTTTTTCAATAGGTTTAAGATTACTTGCCAAAATTTTCAAGCCCACAGAATTAGTTAGTTATTTGAAATCAAAGTAGGAACATTGTGATTTAGTCTTTATCTACGTTAGGAGTAGTATTTTCCATTATCTACGTTATCAAAAAGGCCCTCCCCTCCACCATAATTAAGGCTTTTGTACTTGTGTTATGTTAATGCCTACTAGTATTGCTAGAAGCTTTTGTTGTATACTGTTGTGAAATTGGTGTATGGTCAGGAGAGTTTGGCCTGGTGGTGTAAATTGGGAATTTTGGGAGTTGCACAAGATTTGATTGATTGATTGATTGGAGTGTCATATATTATAGATCTTGATCACATATTTAAATTATAGATCTATTGGCGCAGTGGTTTAGACTTAACCCTGAGACGAGTCGTAAATCCGGACGTTCTGGGTTCGAGTCCTCCACTCCCAATTTAGAACGAAATCATGTCTTAGTCAAAGTATGACCCGGAGTGAAAAGATTTAGTCCGACTGCGATTAGGATATTCCACATTATCAAAAAAAAAAGAGTAGTAATAGCACCATAATTTCATTTCAACATTGTTTTAATCAAAAGTTCTTATTTATTTGTTTTAATTCCAAGTTTCTAAAGTAGATCTCTAAATTTTTAAAATTAGATTATTTTACAACTAGTCTGTTCATTGCATTATAATTAATAATCGTTTTCCTTGAGTTAAAAATATTGAACAATAATTTGTTTGATTCTAATAAATAATTTTTTTTTTTTTGAAATTATGTATTTTATAAATATGTATTTAATATTAATATTAAGTTAATAATTATTTTTTTTGCCCACAATAACTAGCAAGAGTATGAACAAGACAACTATTTTATATTAAGTGAATCTAAATTTAATAAGGATTTTCTTAATGTGTGCCCTTAGGGCACACATTAAGCGCGGAAAACGGTGTATAATATTACTTGTTTATGTAGGCGCACTGAATTCAATATATAAAAAAATAATATACTAGTGGACCCCATGTATTGAATTCAGTGCAACTATATAAAGAAATATTTTTTAGCGGGTCTCATCTCTTATTTTCCGCGCTTAGTGTGTGCCCTTAGGGCACACATTAAGCGGACCCATTTAATAATTCATGTTTTGATTTATTACTCTGTCCATATAAAAAGAGCACATTTGTCCAAAATAAAATAAATACCTTCCCCAAATTTTTTTTACCAACTTAATATATATCAGTGGGACTTTTATTATGAAATCAATGATGTATAAATGAGAAATAAACAGAAAATAGAAAATAAATAGGGGCCGTCAACTGAGCTGCCACAAGATTAAAAATAATACTCCTTTTTGACACATGATAAAAGTTATAGTTGACTTTTTATGTATTTTTAAAAAAAGACAAATCTACAAATATAATTTTTTGACACAAATTCTATTTTTACTATTAAAAAGTGATGTTTGATACGAATTTCTGCGCCTAACCCCATTTTTTAATGGTAAAGATAGAGTTTGTGTTTCAAAATTTGTGTACTTACTTATTCTTAAGAAAAATAATAAAATGATAAAATTATCTATATTTAATTTATTATTTAATGACAAAATGCTCTATTTAAGACTATCTACAATAATATTAAAGACTTTTATTTTAAAATAAAAAAAAATATTTCAAAATTTATAGTCATAGTCCTCCTCCTCCATGTAGCAATAGCATTAAGTAATACTTGGTTATGTCAAAAAAATTATAAGATATTTTTGAGATATTTATTATATGATATCTTATATTATTTATATAAAAATATTTATTACATAATATCTTATATTATTTATATAATATTATGTGAATATTTAAAATTAAATTTTAAATATTTATATAATATTAGATGAATAATATGAGACGACATTATTTTATTTTAGAACCATCGAATAATTAGTTGTTGTGCCGTCTATCAAACCTACCACGCACGCTGTAAGCAGTGTCCTCAAACTCTTTTCCGTCCTTTGTCCCTTTGCGCCTGTCCCAATTGGCCAATTCCTCAAACAGTCGCCACTTACTTTTCACTCTCTCTCTTTCTCTCTCCCCCCCTCCTACTTTCCCTCCTTTTCTCAGTAACCTTGTGCTCCACTAATTTTTAATTTTCATGACTAATTTTTTGAAAAAACTATGCATTCTTATTCAGTGACAGCGAAGACTGCGAAAACACTTATCTTTCTTCTCTATTCCCTTTCTTATTTCTAGTCCGGGTTACCGGAGAGAGAATCTTTATCTTTCTCCCTCTCTCTCTCTCTGAGAAAGTTAGGGTTTAAAATTAAACTTCACTTACTGGGCGATTGATTTGTGCTGCTGTTAAGAATTATAGTTAAAGAGTGATGGGGAGGAAGCATGGATGGCAATTACCAGCTCACACATTTCAGGTTTGCATAAAACTCTTATCTATTTTCAACTAATTTATGTTGTTTTACATATTGTTGTTTTTATTTTCTAGTAGGCATTTGCTTAATTTACTAATTTCTGTATGCGGATTATTAGTGAAAATGTAATTAGTCCTTTCTATTTTGCGGGGTTTCTCTTTGGTGGACAGCTAGTTATTACTTCACACAGAAAATTCCGGTTCCCAGCAGTTTGAGAATTCGAGACTATTAGCATATCATTATAACTCAGTTTGCTACATAACCGGAATTTTCTGTAGGAAAACTATGGTTACAGGTGTCATTATTTTGGAACTTTGTCTGCAAATGTTTTAATAAATTTAATTTTCTCAGTACATGTTGTTTACTCATCTTGTTTTTAAAAGTTGACAATTATGCATTCTCTAATGTATGGATTTCACCTTTGATAGGTTGTCGCCTTAATGGTATTCTGCCTGTTGGTTGTTGCATTCTATGCGTTTTTTGCTCCTTTCCTTCGATGCCGCACTTCGGAGTATGCTTTGGTTGCCATGTATTCTCCTGTGGTATGTGGGTTTGCTTGATGAAGATATCTGCCTTGCACAATTTGGTTAAATTAAAAATGAAAAGCCTTAGAATGTCTGATAAATGGAAAAATAATATTCAAACTGTGGTTTTTATAAGGTCTCATACGTGTTCACCACATGAAAATGTAAAAAACCTTTTTTTATAACTGCGCTGAACATAGGTTTTGTAAAAATGACATGCTGATGCGGCTCCATCCATCATACACATATTGGTTTATTAGTCAGATAACTGTAATAATCATGGTTACACGCGCTTTAGTCAATATTGTTTGGTGATGCGGGATGCTATAACAAGAAAGTTAGGATTTTTGAAGGATATTAGTTATTATTACTTCCTCCGTACCAAAATATATAGATCATTATTGACATTTTGAAGTCAAGTCATTTTCAAAATTAAAATTAAGATGGATTCTTTTAACTAGTCAATAAAATGATGAATGTTGTAAACTATTTAAAAAGTATTACTCATTATTTGATTTATTGTTTCATAATTTTTAATGAATCATCTCAATTTTGAGTTTGAGAAACAATCTTGGTGCGCAGGCTAGTAATTCCCTCACTGGGTGCTACAAACTGCATCATCTTCCTTTAACTTTAGTCAACACAATGATGAATGTTGTAAACTATTTAAAAAATATTACTTATTATAAGATTTATTGTTCCATAATTTTTAATGAATCATCTCAAATTTTGAGTTTGAGAAACAGTCTTGGTGCGCAGGCTAGTGATTCCCTCGCCGGGTGTTACAAACTGCATCATCTTCTTCTCCCACCTTTTTTCTTCTTTTTCGGCATTCTTCCTACATCTCTGTTCATAATGTTTGATGCACACAAATTAGCCTATATATTTGATGATATTTCTATTCCCATTTCAAGCACCGTTTGTTTTCATTCTTTATGTTCGGTGTACTGCAATTAATCCTGCAGATCCTGGAATTATGTTTAAATTTGATCCTGAGATACTAAATCGGTGTGATCTAAAGTATGGTTTGTTAGCTAAGGATCTGCCAAGAAAATTTGATGAGCTTAGCATGGGGGCACATTCTTCTTCATTATCAGCTTCAATAAGTTCAATACCAGCACATAACTGCTGTAGAAAAGGTTCGATTGGAGGAAGTGGAGGAACTGGCAATCAGATGAAAGTCTCAAATAGAAAAACATCATGTGGTGTTGGGGGGATCTGCTGTGCACTGTTTGTATATGAAGATTGTCGCAAAGAGGATGGGACAGCTGAACAGGATGGCACCGGTGAAGATTCTTTGTTCTGCACATTATGCAATTCTGAGGTATTACTTTATATCCGCAAGGATTTCTGAGTCAATCATACTACCTCTGCTCCAAAATATAAAATCACTTGCCTTTATATTTTGGAACGGAGGTAGTATTTGTTTATAACAACTTTGTAACTCTCTGTTTGTTGTTTAAAGTTCCTAAAACTCTCATTTCCTGGAAACTACTTTAAAACATCAATGCTGTCTCATCTAACCTAGTTTTGTGCCTTCTGCAATTTCATACACAGAAATATGTGCTGAACAGTCCCCAGCTGCTAATAAATTATTAACTAGTTATTGTATTAGAACAAAAAAATTGATGTCCAGAATAAAAAATGTGTTATATTTGCCAACTGGGTCTGCTACAACTGGTTACAGTGGTTGAAGTTCTCTGGTTCAGCAATACAAGGGGGCATGGTGCACTCCTCCTAGGGTTTTCGTGGATTATCAGGTATAACTTGACTTTATTCTATTTAAATTTTATTACTGAATAATTGAACTAAATCTAAAATATTAAGTTTTAAGTACTACCGTGAGGTCTGTGGCTGATTAATATAGGATAAAAATTTATATTTCATGAAGATAATTTACCCTTCTAGATTGCTCCCACGTTAGTTGCCCATAATGTGTACGCATGGCTGCAAGAGCAGCGCTGAGGGCTCTTGACGAGCCTCTGAAGTCTTTCACTGTTGTACTTTGTTAGTAACTGTTAGGAGGAAGGAACAAAATTGTATCTAAGATATACTGATTATTTTGGTTGAAAACTGGCTATATCTGGAAGAAGTTGCACTCTACTGGAACCTTGAATGTTACCATCAACAGTCGATCCAGATGCAGTTGGATTTGCAGTAAGGGGAAATGGAAATAAGGTGCCTAAAAGGCCTGTTCGAATCAGTGCTTGGAACCTTGCAAAATTGGATGCGAATGAGGCTGTAGGAGTAGCAGCAAAAGCAAGGGCATCCTCATCTGTACCGTGTCCTGTTGATAACTGTCGCGTGCCAGATGCTGAATTGAGCTCCAGCGGAATATCAAGAATGAAATGGGACTGTCATCTTTGAGGAACTTTTTTGCTCCAAGCCAGGGTGGTAGGGATTAATATGAAACACAGGCAGTCAGAGTGTGAGTAGCTTCAGTAGTCGAAGTCATGCCCATGAGTGTCGCCCTAAGCCCTCTCCCACAAGCACACGTGTTGAGCCAGATCAAGGTACTTACTGAATTAATTTTGCAATCAGTTTCTTCATTACAGCTATTAGTTCGCGGAGGTAAGACTCGATTCTTCTTCTGATTAATCTGAATCTGGTGCATAAGATGTCGTTGCCACTAAAAGAATCTGCATCTTTTTTCTCGTATCTATTTTCAGAGCAGTGAGTGGACAAGTGGGCATAAATATGTTGTGCCACTTTGAATGTCCTTATTATGTGATGATCATGTTTTAGAATGTTCAAAAAACGTAGCCAATTTCGAGCATGATGCAATGTCGCCAGATACTGAGATAGGCTTCCAAAAGTAACACCAAATTTTATCTTGGAATTTCATTATGCTACCACTATTTTGCTCCCTCTCCCATAATATAAATATAAATGTGAGAGAAAAATGTTTTCGAGTCGTGTTTTATGATAAATGGATAATATCACTTTTAAAACTATAATAAGGTGCCTAAATGACTCATGTCTCGCAATGGCGAGTGGGACCCACTTCCAGGGTCGCTTGGTTCTCTAACAAAGATTTCTTCCCCCCCCCCCCCCCCCCCCCCCCCAAAAAAAAAAAAAAAAAAACTAAATCCTATTATACATTGATATATATATAACCATTTCTTTGAAAATGTAAGTATGAGAACTAAAGTTTTCATGAGGTCGCAAACATGCCGACTCTGTTTGGACCCCAACAACAAATAACAAAGTGTGTAAGGCCGACAAATTGGTTCAAGGTAGTTGACCTTCGACACTAGTTTTGAATATTCATAGTCAATTCATTTTGGCCGTCCATGATTTAGTTAGATTTAGAATCTTCTCTTGGTGTGTAATCGAAAGAGGAGGATATATCAACTGGGACTAGAATGAATCATCATGTTAACAGTATGTATAACTAACCGAAAAGTTTCGTCCATTAATTACTCCCAAGGTTCTAAAATTACTGCAGTTAGAAATTTAATTAGGAGTAGCAGCATGATGTACTCTATCAATTTAAAATGTGCAAGTAATATTTAATGTCACTATTTTTTTTATTCAGATAAATATTAGAATAATATGTAATTTTAAAACGTTTATGCAAGGAGGGAGTAATTTCACAGCAGTTTTTACTTTTATTGGACAGTTACCAGCGTTTCATTAGCATCTTAATTGTATTGCAAGTTACTAACAAGATTTGGAATAAAAGGGGTAAACAATACTTTTTTTTTGGTGGCTAAATGTAAAAAATACCTTGCCAACAATGCAACCCTATAAGATATAGAATTTATAAAAATTTAAATAAAAAAAATATGTATACGTAGTGACAGAGCCAAAAATTTTAATTGGGGCGAATTAAAAATATTATAATGTCAAAATTTAAAAATATAATTCCTAAAAAGAGTAGATAATTTTTTTTTGATGTCGGACTATAGTCTGAAAAGCCGACCATTGATTCCGTCCCTGTGTAAACGGAACTATTTTTTAGAAAGGACAAAAAAAATATTTCTCTAATCTTTCAACACAGTTGAATTGTTTATAAACAAATATATATTTTTAATATTTATAGATTACGTAAACCAAATTATTTTTATGAAAATTAAAATTTGACAAAGAATATTGGATACGGAGGGGAATGAGCTAATAATACAAAATTGCAACAGGGAACTAGGGATAGAGGAAATAGCCAAATAGGAATAGGAAAAAAGTATTAAATCTTTATCATCCAAGTCGCTAGTCGTCACCTTTTATAAAGCCGGAAGGGCGGTTTGGTCGGTCACAAATCGCCGCCACTATCAGATTCAGACCCTCAAAAAAGAATTTTTCCTACTTGTTCCAAAATTACTAAACAAGCCTTGCCAACTCAACCAATTATCAAAGAAGACCAAAAAACATAAACGGGAAGAATATTATTGAAAAATAATATATACTATAATTTATTTTTTCCTTTTCCCTTTACAGACGAAAACCGTAATAAGTATATTCTTGTACTTGGACGAACGATTTTGTAATGGGAAGTTAAGTCAAAGTAGTAGAAATTTAAAAGACTTATACTTGATATATATTGTTCATCGGTGAAGAACTTTAAAATATTTCTTATGAGCCTTAAATATATAAAATTATTTTATCTGATCATACCACGTAGCATCACTTCACTAAACATACACATAATATATTATTGCTATCTAATAATCAAAGTTAGGTGAATCATAGATAAATTATACGTATTTTGTTAATCGTGCATACTAAATAAATTAATTATTAATTACGCTGAATATATGATTTTTTTGAAACCCTTATTTTGGAGGGAATCAACATCAATATAAATCTTACCCATTATATGATTCTATATAAGAACAAATAAATTTTAAAATCATAAACGGTATCCGTAAAACTTATATTCTAGAGTGCAAAATACAAATCTTCTAGTGATAAGAAAATAAAATCTTAAAATAAAAAAAAATAAAATTTTACTATATAGGTAAAAATTTAAACTCACGCAATTGGTAAGACCAAACAGAAAACTTAATAATTTGAAGTCTTTTTTTTTTTCTTGAACGCCCCCACTTTAGTGGAATGTCAGTACAAGTACTATAAATTACACAATAATTTTAATAATTCTGTGCTCTAATTTTTTATTTATTTATAAAAATGTTACGCTTAACGACTAATAATTGATGCATATGAATAAATGTCTCACATCTTAAAATTTAAAAAAATAATTTAACTCCAACATAATCAAACAACAAGATTTAAATTTACTTATATATGGTAAGATTTAGCGGAGTCATTCTAAAATTAAACTTTAATCTTCATATAGACAAGAAGAAGAACACGGAGGATGAAAAAGAAGACTAACGATCCAAAGAAGAAGAATATAGATGATGAAAAAGAAGACTAAAAGTCCGGGTAATCTGGTAATAGAATGGGCAAATTAGTGGCAAATGTTTAGGGGTTAACAAAAATAGCAGCTCTGGGCATTAGTACTACTACTTAACAAAGAAACAATTGGCTGGCTGTTTAGGGGGCCCTTTCTATGTCCCACAGCACTCCAGTAAGGACTCGGACTACTATTCATACCACCAACCTCATTCTCTCTCTCTCTAAGATTTCCATTCTCCCTCTCACTCTCTCTATAAATTCTGCATCCAAGGTGATCAAACAAAAGAAAGCACTTCCAAAAAGCAAAATACAAGAAGAAAATATAATCGTCTTAAGGCAAGCCTATATCCTCTTTTTCCTTTTTGTTTCTGTATTACTATGATTTACTTGTAATCTTCCTCCTCTGTTTCTGCAACTTAATATTAATCGTCTTTCTTTCTTTATGACTTGAGTATTCGTTAATGAAGATTATTATATATGTCTGTTGGGTTTTCGTGATTACTGATTTCTCTGTTGCGCTTTTGTTTGATTTGTTAGATCTCTTTGATCGAGGAAATGATCAATTATTTTTTTGAAATATATGTATATGTATCAGATCGATATGCTCTGTTTTGGGTAGATCCTTAGTGGGGTTCAGTACACGAACAAATGCGCAGAAAAACACACAGATTGTTTGTCTGTTTATAGATAGATGATCATAATTATTTTGCTATCGGTTTACTTTTATGTGTAATAATCGAGAAGAAGTTCTGATTTGTTGGTTTGATCCGTCTGATTCATGGGTCAACTATCTTCAGTCTTTTATTTATATTTTAAAATTTAAAATTTTCAATTTTCAATATTTTTTTTTTAACAAAAGAGACTGTTACTTTTGAGATTTGAGTGGAAACTATTAGCAGTATAAGGAATGAAAGCTAGAGCTTATGACATATTGATTTATTATTATTTTTAAATAATGCATGACAAATTTTGAATATTGCATGTATAATTAATTAATTACTCCCTATAATTTATGTATTGGTTTTTATAATTTCTAATCCCCATGATAACTAAATAATGGACTAGTAGTAAAAAAAATGTAAAAAACCGGAGGATTGATGATAGTAATAAAGAATCCTACAATCTGTCTATAGAAAGAAATGACATGTACCAGGGAGATAAAGAATAACTCTAAATGTATAAATTTTGTACATAAATTTATATTTAAGTTATTAAAAAATAAAATTTGTCACGAAAATTTATATTAAATTTTATTTTTTAATAATATAAACAAAATTTGTATTTAAATTTGCGTAAAAAAATTTGTATTCAGGGAAATAATGGTGTAGATCGAGCTGTCTGTAACTTTCCAATAGTAAGACAGCGAAGGTGGCAAGTTGCCAACCTTAATGTGGACCCCACTTTTAGCTTTTAGCTTTCCTTTTCTTTAATTTTATTTGACAGTCTTTTTTGCCGATTATCTATTCTTTATTTGACTCGACTGTCTTTTAGAAAATCTATACTGCATTTGATTCACAAATTAATCTTTATCGGATCCATTCCATAGTCGTCATCTTCTTCTTTTCAATAAAAGAGAAATACATGGATAAAACTGCATAAAAAATTGATAACTACATGTATATAATATTGAAAAGTTGATGTGTTGTGGCAAGGTGTTCTTGAACCATTCGAAAAAGAAAATAAGTTTAAGTAATTTAGGACTGATGGCCCCAGTTTAACCTTTAAAAATAGACTTGTCAACAAAATTGGGGCTTAAATATTGGCGACCCCAAGCGGGTGTTTATATTTTTGATTGGTAGGTGGTATGCACCTAATTATATGTTTTGAGGGAGTTCGAAGCTTTTTTAGTAAAATCTAGTCCCACAAGAATTCTAGCACTTGAGTGTATCTTGCCCCATTTAATAATTTATTATTCCATTATTTGGCAATTAATTTAAGAAGTGTCAATTAAACTGGGCCTAACTCCATCCACGCTTGAGGAAGCCCCCCCATCAAATGATGGCTGTTGCATTATTGCACATTTAATCACCTTCTCTTTATTTCATTTGTTGACATGTATTCATCACCTTCTTGACTTTACCATCGTGGTTTTAAGAGGGAATTGATATTTTCATAAGTTAATTTGATATTTTCATAATATCAAATGGGTTATATTTATGAAAATATTAAATTAATTTGTGAAAATATCAATTTTTATTTAAATTTTTTCTCAATAACATTATAATTTATAAAACTTGTGAATTTATTAAATTTCAAGGGTAAACTTTTTGTCATAATTTTATTAAATGAGCTTCTTAGAAACAAAGACACCTAAAATTTGTTACGCCCTTTGTCATGATTTATTTATCCTTATTTTCTGAAAAACATCTCTGCGTTGAGGTCCAATGAAGGTTAATCTTAAAACTCCAGTTATCTGTTCTTTACTTTTTTAATGTCTATAAATTTGCAAAGGGGACATTTAAATGAGATGGACGGGGTAGTATTATGTGGTGATACTGTTTGTTTTCTACTTTTCTTTGTCCTTTAGTTTACATGTTGTGTGTCTTGTTTAGGAGGCAGTGAATTTATGCAATTCGATCCTCGTTAAGGAGCAAATGTTTCCAAGATCTTACAGATCTATGCAGGGACAATGATCAAACTTGAATAAAACTATATTAGAAAATTAATTATACTATAATGATAAGGATATATAAGACAACAAAACTCAGCATCTTGGGCGAGCACTTCTTCTATAGGCATCGTCGTCTATTTTAAAACAAACAAACAACCAACTGCCACCCCACTCTGTTCTCATTTCTCACGTTAGCTTTGTCAGCACATTAAATCACTAGACATGGTTCTCTAATATCGTATGTTATACTCCCTCTGTACAAATGAGAGTCCCTATTTGATTTATTTATTTTTTGGTACCTTTTTCTTTTTATGCATGTTTATGTTTTGTATTTTATTATTATTATTTTTTCTATTTCTAAATTTTAGTCTTTGATTTAATAATGAAAAAAAAGACATGTCTACCCATGTCCTCAGCAAGACTTGTAAAAAAAGTCATGAGCAATTCAATGTTTGATGGAGGGAGTAGGACTTTTCTGTTTATTCTTTTGCTGGGTTATTATGCCCAGAACCCATGGAATTTTATGTCTAAAGTCACTCTTCTAATCCGACAAGGAAATTGAAGAAGAAAAACATAACTTTTAATTGCATATTCCAGTCTTCATCAAAGGATCTTGCAATTAAAATTTGATAAAAGATTCACGACACTAGTAAATGTCGTAGACAATATTTTGTTTGAATTAATACATGTACTGGACCAATTAAGAAGTGTTAAAATGATATAAAATTGGTTTGGACTTCAGAGGAAAAAGTTAATCAATCTCAATTCATTCAGATATGGAAGAAGAAACGCTAGTAAGTTCAGAGGTACCAGTAGTGAAGGCTGTTGAGGAGATAGACGGCAATGTTGATCCCATTAAGGTAAATTTCTTGGTTTAATGTTTTGTTTTTCTGAAAGATAGTTAAATTTGTGAGAGAAAGAATATACTAAAGCGTTTTCTAATGCATGCATCCAAAAACTTCCGAAATATTTTTGTTGAATTACATTTCAGCCTGAGATTTTACTTACTTTTTGAAAAATCTTGTTTTGAGCAAAGAGTAACTTCGAATTAATGAACTGTGAACGTTAAAGTAGCACATTTGCTTGAATATCTTGTAACAGGTTACAACCAAGGACGTGGAGGTTGAAAGAAAGAAAGAAGAGGATGAAACTACCTTTGATGGGGAATTCATAAAAGTAGAGAAGGAAGCTGTAGCAGATCAAAAGCCTTCTGTCATTGAACGAAGCTCAAATAATTCTTCTCTGAGCAGAGACTTGCTAGAAGCTCACGAAAAGGTTAAAGAAGTTGAGCTTGAATTGTCAAGAGTAGCTGAAGCTTTAAAGCATTCTGAATCAGAGAATACTAGGCTGAACGATGAAGTCTCGCTTATAAAGGAGAAGCTGGAAGCAAGTGGAAAAAATTATGATGAGCTTGAGCTCAATCACAAGAAATTGCAACAGCAGATTTCAGAAGCTGAAGAGAGATATAGTTTGCAGCTTAACACATTGCAAGAGGCATTGCAAGCTCAAGAGACGAAGCAAAAGGAGTTGATCAATGTGAAGGAATCCTTTGACAGTCTTCACCTTGAGCTAGAAAGCGCAAAAAAGAAGATGCAGGATTTTGAGCAGGAGCTGCAACTTTCCGCAGGTGAGGCACAAAAGTTTGAGGAGCTACATAAGCAAAGTGGTTCACTTGCTGAGTCGGAGACGAAAAAGGCATTAGAGTTTGAGAGGCTGCTTGAAATGGCAAAAGTGAGTGCCAAAGAAGTGGAAGATCAGATGGCTACCCTACAAGAAGAACTTAAGGGCCTGTACACGAAGATTGCTGAAAATGAAAAGGTCGAAGAAGCACTCAAAGTTACTGCTGCTGAACTCTCCACAGTTCAAGGGGAGTTGGAGCTTTCAAAATTACAAACAGTGGAGATAGAGAAAAGGCTTGCTTCGAAGGAAGATTTAATAAATGAGTTAACCCAAGAATTAGATCTGAGAAAGGCTTCAGAAGCTCAGGTAAAGGAAGACTTCTTAGCAGTAGAAAGTCTTCTTTCATCAACTAAGGAAGACCTTCAAGTTAAAGCGTCTGAATTGGAAGATATCAAGTCAAAGCTGAATGAGGAAGTCGGTGCTAAGGAACTGGTTGAAGTAAATTTTAAGAACCAGGAATCTCAGATTTTACTGATAAAAGAACAAATCACAAAAGTAACCACAGAGAAAGAAGCTCTTGAAGCTGCCGTTACTGATCTAAGCAGTAATGCAGCACACATGAAGGAGTTGTGCAGTGAACTTGAAGCTAAGTTGCAGTTGTCCGATGAGAATTTCTGTAAAGCAGATTCTCTTTTGTCTCAGGCTCTGGCAAACAGCACAGAACTGGAACAGAAGCTGAGATCACTAGAAGAACTCCACCATGAATCTGGTTATGCAGCAACAACCGCTACACAAAAGAATCTCGAGCTTGAGGAGGTTCTACAGGCTTCAAATGCAGCAGCAGCAGAAGCAAAGTCTCAGCTAAGAGAACTTGAGACACGTTTTATTGCAGCAGAACAGAGGAACTTGGAGCTGGAGCAACTGCTAAATCTTCTAGAACTGAAAAACATTGACGCTGAAGGAGAACTGAAAGAGTCTTCTGAGAAGATATCTGAACTCAGATCCACATTGAATAATGTCGAGGAAGAAAAGAAGCGGCTGAGTGAGCAAATACAAGATTATGAAAATAATATAAAACAACTGGAGTCTGAATTTAGCTCCTTATCTGCTAAGAATTCGGAGCTTGTATTAGAGCTGAAGAGTGCAACAGAAAAATGTGCTGAACATGAGGGACAAGCCAGCTTGACTCAGAAACGGAGCCTTGAACTTGAAGATTTAATCCAGATGTCGCATTCTAAAGTAGAAGATGCTGGGAAAAAGGTGAGCCAGTTGGAGCTGCTGCTCGAAACGGAGAAGTACAGAATCCAGGAGCTTGAAGGACAGATAAACACATTACAAAATAAATGTGGGGAGGCAGAAGAAGAATCTAAGAAACATTCTGACAAGGTATCTGAACTTGAAGCAGAATTAGAGGCATTGCTATCAAAAACATCAAGCCTTGAGGTAGCACTGCAATCTGCCATTGAAAAGGAAAAGGAGTTAACTGAAAGCTTGAAAGTAACATCAGAGGAGAAGATAAATCTCGCAGATACATCGAAGAACTCAACTGAGAAGCTTGTTGAAGCAGAAAATCTGGTTAATGTCTTGCAGAATGAATTGAATCTCACTCAACAAAGATTAGAAAGCATCGAAAGTGATCTTAAGGATGCTGGAATGAGAGAAACTGAGGTTATGGAGAAGCTCAAGTTTGCCGAGGAGCAAATTGAGAAACTCGGAGTTGTATCCGAACAAGCTACAGCAAGAAGCTTAGAGCTTGAGGCTTTGCATGCAACTGTAACAAAAGATTCAGAATTCAAACTGCAAGAGGCTATTGCAAGTTTCACCAGTAAAGATTCTGAGGCAAAGTCGTTGTATGAAAAAGTGCAGGCTCTTGATGATCAAGTGATGATGTATAAGGAGCAAGCAGCTGAAGCAGCTGAAAGATCTTCATCTTTGAAGGAAGAATATGATCAGATTGTAGTAAAACTAACTTCCTCAGAGAGCACAAATGAAGAACTCAAGAAAAGGGTATCAGAGGCAGAAGATAAAGCTGCAGAGTCTTTATCAGAGAATGAACTGTTGGTCAAGACAAATACAGAGCTCAAGAACAAGATCTATAATGAGCTTCAAGGCTTACTAGATTCCGCAAATGCTGAAAAAGATGCCACTTCTCAACAACTTTTGTCTCACACAAACACTATCAAAGAATTGAATGAACAGCAGGCAAAGGCTATTGAGATTCAGTTGGCAACTGAAGCCCGCATTTCAGAAGCTGAGACACAGTTGCAGGACGCAGTTCAGAAATTAACCCTTAGAGATTCAGAAGCGAAGGACTTAAATGAGAAGTTCACAATTCTCGATGAACAGCTAAAGTTGCATAAAGAACAAGCTCATGAAGCATCTGTGCTCGCTGAAACTCATAAAGATGAATTAGAACAGACCCTGACAAAACTGAAGGAACTGGAAAGCATCGTTGAAGAACTGCAAAGCAAGTCTGGTCAATTTGAAAAAGAAAGCGAAGGATTAGCTGAGGTGAATTTGAAGCTTACCCAGGAACTGGCCGAATACGAGTCTAAATTGAATGATCTTCAAACAAAATTGTCTACAACATCTTCTGAGAAGGAGGAAGCAGTTGAACAACTTCACTCTTTAAAAACGGCATTAGAAGATTCTAAACAGCTTCATACTTCCGAAGGGCAGAAGTTACAGTCTCAGGTTTATACTTATTAACTATAAATTGCATAGTTTGATAAATGGGTTTCTGATAATAATCTAATTTTTTGTGAGATTCTATTCCCCATGATTCTTCTGATCTGGTTACTTTACGACTACAGATATCTTCAGTAATGGAGGAGAACAACCTTCTCACTGAAACCCATCAAAATGCCAAGAAGGAGCTGCAGACTGTGGTACTCCAACTTGAAAGACAATTAAAAGAGCAAAAATCAAATGAAGATGCTTTGAAAGCTGAGATTGAAATTCTCAAGGCCGAGATTGATGAGAAATCTGTGTTGAAGGATCGTTTGAAGGAGCTAGAGAAACAATTAGCAATTGCCGAGGCCCGAGTAAAAGAAGAGGTAATTCAACTTGTAGTGTATAAATTGAACTAATCAATCCGAAATTACTTTTTTAAATGTTCACATTGGATGCTTATATGATAAGAAGATACGTCAAATTAGAAAGAGAACGTTATGGGCTTTCTTATTCTGCTTTCAATCAGCAAAACATCAATATAGTCTCTTAAGGGCTTGTAAAAAGTTGTGTCAATGATCAATAAGAGAGTACTCTACATAATTTGCCACATAAGAACAAAAGAACGGAATGTCCATTTACAGTAATCAAAGATTTTAACACAGGACTTTGAAATCACTAGAAAATCTGAGATCTCAGTTCTAAGCTGAACAGCTGCTTATGCGATATTTTTGTTGTTGTTGCAGGATATTGGAATCCGTCAAACTGAATTGAAGGAAGGAGTGGCAGTGAAATCTAGGGACATTGGATCCCCTATTTCAACTCCAACAAAACGCAGACACAAGAAAAAGTTAGATGCAACTTCTGGACAAACTTCATCTTCTTCAGATACACAAACTCAAATCACCGAGGCTCCTTCTGGCTTGACCTACAAGTTCATTTTGGGTGTAGCTCTGGTTTCAGTGATCATTGGCGTTGTTCTTGGAAAAAGATACTAGCAATGGATTTGCAGAGTTTTGGTCTTGTTTCTTTGTTTGATTATCTTCTTCTTTTCTTTTTTCTTTGGACGTTCCTTTTCTCCCCCTGCTTGTAATTTATGCACAGCAGATTGGAAGGAAAAGTTTGGTGGTATTCTATTTGTTTAGGGGTTAAAGTTGGTCAGGGACATAGTTTTTATTGATATCCCTAACCGGGGTATGCATGCATAGCAAAGAAAAGCAGTTTTATGTGTTATTTAAGTCTGTATTAAGTTTATTTATGGATCGGAGGGTCTGTTTGAAGCATTTTTGGTAGAATGAATCTCTCTGTTTATTGATGATTCCTTTGTCATAATCATTTCAAAATATTTGAAAAGGTGCGTGTCTACTTTTTGAATAAGAAAGCTCTGCGTCTGCTCTTAAGTCGGCATATGCGATGATTTCTTCTTAAATATTTTCTTGCAAAAAAAGTTTTCTTTTCATTATAATTTATAATAGTGTCATAATGTCTTCAAATTTCATTATCTAAAATTTGGTTTTTCAGCAAAACAATGAGAATTATGAAAAACCCGGTAGGAGGCCTTAAATTAATTATACAAACTTTTTGCCCGCTAAATCCCCCCGATAAAGACGAGCTATTTGATGCAAACGAGAAAATATCACGAGATAAAGAGCATTTCAAGGACGCTAATATCACGAGATTATGATCATTACATGACAGCTATGTTTGCTTCCACAATGTTTTACATGTATTTTTACCTCAAACGTATGAATTCTTAGTCTAGAATATTTAACTGAATCGTTGTTTTTCACATTTTTTTTATATTTCCACGAACTTTCGGGGAACTCATCCCGCAAGTACCTGTGAGAATTTCAAGGAAAATGTTATTTCCACTTGATATTGTGTTACTCACATGTATAGTATAGTAAGTACCTGTGGAAATATCAATTCCCAAATTATAAAATCTTATTCAAAAGCATGTTCATCTCAAGTTCTCAACAGCAAAAAAACAAAAGAGTAGTAACTGCTAACTACAGGACATGGAGCTAGGAGGCAGCTCAGCAGGTTTGGATTCATTCTCCGGACTTCCAGTCCACTGTGTTTTCTTTATGGAACTAGCTAGCCAGAGCACAATCATTATTTCCACATTTGAAATCAAGAAAATAGATCAGCCTACACCCATTAATACTATACTTTATTACAAACAATATGCACAACAACACCACTTGAGCAAGGAAATTTTAATCTTAATTGATGCATAAATTTACGAATAAAGTATAACTACACAATATCCAAACACAACATTCAAAATCATCACGTGAGCTCAAGCCTCCCTGCTGTAACTATCATGAATTACAAGCCTTTACAAATTAGACAATGCAACGGACAAAAGGAAAATGATATATGTTATGAAAATTTAATTTTTTGATTTTTAAATACGTGAATAAATATTAATGATAATATTTTTTTTTAAAATGTATAATAATTGAGACTCTCTTATAATTTTATTCAATTCAATATATTGATATGTTTCATAATAATAATTTGGTACAAATTTATCCCAGTAGTCCAACAAAAATTCATTAGCCACCCAAACTAGATCATTGTTCATTGGTTTGTAGGTAAGAACTCTTAAAAATAGTCGGAAAAGCATTCTCAAAATCTAAAGAAACTTCATTTGTTGATCTAAACTAGCTTATGAAAACTCTATTTTCTAATGAATTTAGGAATTTTTTGACAAACAAAAATTCTAATTCGGTTATCTTATAGATAAGACTAGCTTGTTGTCGTTTTTTTTCTTTTTCTTTTTTCTTTATATATATATACATATATGCATCAAGTAGTACCTGTATATACGGTACATCAATGCTTTCTTTCTCTGTTAACTTTTGTCTAGTTGGAGTATTCTTTGTGCACATGCGAGATGAAAAAACATTCTTTATGACGATGAAGCTTATTGAGCCCAGGAAAAAGAAGTAAAAACTTATTAGAGCAACCAACCATTGAACAAATTGTTCTGGAGACATAAACAAATAGCAATTGTGTTTTCTTAGAAAGAATTACAACAACAAAATGAACAAACCACTTCTGTTAAACAAATGACTTCACTCTATACCCAAAAAAGGAATTGTAGAACAAAATTTTCACCTTCCTCCCCAGTAGTCTCCACCATTTTATTAAAGAAAAACAAGTCTTCTTCTTAATTCCTTTCTTTTTTTCAGCAGAAGAAACAGAAGCCAAAATGTAAACTAATCGGCCGGCTGCCAAGCTGAAGCCGTCAATAATGATAGATCCTTCCAACCCAATTTCAACGACCCGTTTTCCTCCACCAAATTATACCCTTTCCACGGAAACATACCCAGCAACAAGTTAGCCTGGGCCGCTGGGTTACCCGCCAGCGAAACGGTTCCGAACCCGATTCGCCGGAGCTCATCTCCCCATCTCTCTACCTTCACCTCGCCGGTCCTTTTCGGTCCGCCCACCGCCACGATGTTCCGAATCTCACACCCGAATAACTGCTGCTCCACCGTGTGCCGTTCGATGCTGTCCTCCCCTAATCTGTCGCCCAACGCATCAAACAACGCCGAGTAGTAATGCAGAGCCTCCACGAACCGCCCCAAAAAGCTCCCGCCGTGGCTCAAATCCTGTTCCACAATCGTGATTAATTTGGGTCTCAGTAAACTCAGCAACCTCAGTGTCCCTAAATCGCTGCCCGTCACGTCGTACAGACAGTGGTGCATCCAGTGGATGACGATGGCCTCTCCGGCCATTCTCACTCCGAGTAGACTTAGGTCCGTTATGTTTCCGATTTTTCCCTCCAGTGGATGAAACTCGAAGGGGAGACCGAGTGAACTCGCGAAGTCGGCCAGTCGCCGGCCGGTGGCCTCCAATAGTTCCATAGATGATCCTACTCCGGTGACTTTAATGGACCGGATTTTACGAGTTCGGGAGGCGAGGATGTGGAACAATCCTGGCCATTGGAGGCCTTGCATTATGTCGAGGTCGATGACGTGGACGTGATCCTCACCGTCCAAGGCCTGGAAGATGGCTTGGTTGGCGGTAAAATGTGAGAACTTGATTAAGGGACTGATGGAATTGTAAGATTGGAGAGCGTTGCAGATTTTTTTGGATTGTGTTAGAGTTAGGTTTTTGATGTTAAGTGGAGTGTAAGTGCCGAGGCAAGAGCTGATGATCCGAGACTGGAGAGCTTCGGCGAAGTAGGCAGCGACTCTTTCCGGCGAAGATCCGAACGGCGAGGAGAGTTCGGAGATTTCCGGGAGGAGGTCACTGGCGTCCTCCAGGTTGTCGACGGCGACGCACTCGGCGCATTGTAGCAAGAGGCCCAAGAGGCGTAGGCCGGTAGACTCGGCCTCGATGACGAGGGTGCCTTCCTCTATCTCGGGTTCATCGGCGATCTTCTCGCCGGAGATGGAGGCGTCGACGGAGTAGTTGCGGCGCTTGCGAGTGGAATCATCTTCGTGGTCGCCAGAGGATTCGGCAGTGGGGGCATCGATGGAGGGGCGCTTGGTTTTCATGGAGGTGGAGGAATTGGGGATGGAGTTGTTGATTGGAGGTGGATGAACTAGACTTTGAAGCATGATCGGCGATTGAAGAGAATATTGAAAAGGGGAACTTCTTTTGGAAAAGGTTTGGGAAAGAATTGACAAAAAAAACTGGGGGAAGAGACAACAAACAGAGCCCGCACAGAGGGTGTTTACAGGGAAAGAAAGAAAGGAGGATGTCAGAGAAACACACACTATAGATTAGACAGACAGACAGATAGATAGATTGGATCTTTCTCTTAAATGAATGAATTATTATTATCATCAAAGAGGAGAGAGAAAAAGAGAGAGGAGGAATGGAGAAGAAGAAGAAAGGTTGATAGCTTTTTGGTGGTATCTCGGTTATACTACGAGGGAGGAGGAGGGTGGCGGTCACCGTTTTGTCTGTTTGTCTTGTTTCTAGTGTTATTTCTTAACTTGTTTATTACGGATGCTATTTTTTTAACAAGTTATTACTATTTAAATGGGGAAGTATTAATTAATTAATTACTCCTTTCCATGGTTATCCTAATTACATCACCTTTGGATCCTTTGCCAACTGCACACAAGAGGACACATCCGATTTCTCTCTCTTTCTCCTCCAAACCCATTCCTTCACCACTTTCATATGGAGGGAGGTACTACTGGTGTATTAGTTTTAAAAAGGTCAAGTTTATATGCAAAATAATTAAATATTATATTTATTTATATTATTAAAAAATAAAATATGAGACAAATTTTAATATTATATTCTATTTTTAATGATATAAATAGATATAATATTTAATTATTGTGTATTTATGCTTATTTTTTTAAAAATAAATAAAAAATAATATATATATGAAAAATGTTATCTATGCAAAATGTTTAAGCTAAATTTGGCTAAGTTTACTTAATTTTACCTTTTAAGATTAAATTTTTTATTTTTGAATTTTATTTTAACAAAAGCTTTAATTTTAGTAGTCTTAGATTATATCATTAATTTTGATAGCCTTATACGTCATTAAGATTTCATTTTAACATGATAGGATAGGAGGAGATATAATCCCAGTATGCAAAAGTTATTATTATTCCATCGAAGGCTCGATGTTGAGTCTGGCAATGAAACCAAACAGCAATCTGACATACGACTAACAGGGTTTGGTCTAAAAGCCAGCCAGCCAAGTATTGTTATTTCATAATTTAGAACAAAGTGATTATTTATTCGCGGTAGTAGGTCTAAACTTAAGTTACTATAAAAATCAATTTATGGTTTTTACTCCCTTATTTTAATTATCATTCAAATATTATATCTATTTAAATTATTAAAAATTAAAACATGACATTAAATTTGTCATACTTTATTTTTTAATAATTAAAATAAATATACCATTTAAATATTATGTATGTATATAGACTTGTCCGATTAACTATAATTAATAAATTTAAATTAATTATAAATTACTCATATCTAATTTTCATATCAAAATTTTCATTTTTTATTCATCTGACATATCACATTTCCTAGCATTCCTCCAATCCTCTCTCTCTCTCTCTCTCTCTCTCTCTCTCCCACGTTTCAACTCTTTAGTTAACGTCAACTATAATATCATCAATCATTCAACAATTACGACACAATCATTGTTACATTTTATTCACTAAAACAAGTTTTAATTTTACATCTTAAACTTTCATTGGCATAAATGCTCTCTAATTTCGTTAATCGCCTTTTAAAAGGAACAAGGTTGAAAATTGATGGTGTTCGACCGGACAAAATTTCATTCCAATTTTCTAAGTACACGAGAGTATTGAATAATCTTTTTGATGGTTGATTGGATGCTTATAATTTTTATTTGAGATTTATGGAGACGACGAGCAGTAATTTTTTTGTGCAGCTTTGAATGGAGACAGAGGGGTGAGGAGATAAGATAGAAAAATAAGAGAACGCAATTTCTTCTCCTGTCCTAATGGCTTAGAAGAAGAGAGAGAGAAAGTCTTGTGTAAGGTGAGAGGCGGATACAATCTAACAAAATGTTTTAAACAATATTATTATGTGTTGTTTTGTTAACCATTGATTTTATTTACATTCTTTCCGCCAAAATTGATCACCGTACTTCTTCTCTATTATCAAAAATAAATTAATTTAAGAATTTTTAAATATTTATATAATAATAATAATAATACATTATATTCTGAGATATATTACATATATAATAGATCTGATGACCGGTCTTCTTCACACACCACGACTTTGGAGTATTATTACTTTATTATTATTATTATTATTATTATTATAATATAATACATTTTCTCAAGTAAAACGACAGGTTTGCGTTGCAAGAGAAGATAAATCGGAATTGTATGATATTATTTGTCCAGAGGTATATTTTAAGTTTTTATTGTCCCTCAAAAATACTAGTTTAAAGCGTTGTACAACATTACCCAATACAAAACATACGAATTTATTTATCAGCGATAATTATTGTTTTCATCGAACTAGAGTTTGTTTGACGAGCTGGAATCTTTGATCATATTACTCAGCCGTAAGCTTCAATATCATTCCACTGTTTCCTTTCGTTTAACTTTGAGTGCCAATTTTATTTATGTAATAAATGAATGATGCTAGGAGATATTGATGAGGCTGTAAAATACAAGGCTCAGTAACACTTAACACGCCCGAGCTCTCTAGTTTATGCACAAGTCTGAAGTTGCAAAATTCAAATGCAAAATCAAACACTGCATTCTTCTCAATCATTAAAAAGTCAAACATAACACGAATTTTAATATTATGTTTTATTTTTTAATAATTAAAATAAATATAATATTTGAATACTTTAGTTCTTGTGCCAAAAAAACCTACTCTCAGGGCCTTGACCTATACAAATAGGCACTCTTACCACCTTATGATTTGCCTCTTAATGGTTGCACTTGCACCCGTCACGTGTTTAGTTTAATGATTCCGCTTGCGTATTGCACACTTGTCCGTGGTACAAAGGGGACAAGTCACTATTACGGTAGGTCAGCTGGTCCAGGAGGTCTTCTTTAGCACATGATAAGGCATAAACACAAAAGAATAAAGTGCAATTAACCACATAATATTTAAAAAAACCAATTAACAACTTCTCAATTTACCAGACACTATATATATATACACACAACAAAACATGAACCATGATTCCTATACAAAGGCCAACCTTTTATTCTTATTTTATTTACGTCTACAAATGCATCAATATAACCATCTGCCATAAGCATCTGGGGATCAATATAACATCCATAGAAGATTTCAACACAAATGGATCCTATTACTGCTTCAGATGGGAACACGGGACTTGTAGACAACAAATCAAAATGTTAAGCGACCAGAGCAATTAATATGTATAGCTTGCACCCATCTTTCAGTTGCACATATATCCCTGTCCATGTACACAAAGTCAAATAACATTCTACCAGCAATACAACTGAGTTTGTCAAATGCTGCTCAGCTAGAATATACTGGAGTTAAAAAGTTCAGTCCACAAATTCATTTTGGACCACCATGGAGTTGGCAAACTCAAACTTTGAGGAACAAGGCAAATTTCTATATGGAACTAGGGCGAAAATCTTACCCGATCCCAAATATAATAGGGAGTATATACCAATCGAAACCAATAATGTTACAACCAATAGCCCCACTATACAAAACTAGACTAGTTGACCATGGTATTCTGAAGGTTATATGATGCAGAAAATTATTTGAAAGATCACATGAACTAGAGCCTCCTTGCTATAACATTATTCGCTAAAAGTCTACAATGATGCACTTTGCAAGCATCAAGAAAACAAAGCAATGAACAACAAGAATACAACTTAGCCAAGCCATTGCTTGCAGGTAAGAAAAGGAACAATCCTTCAGAAGCATTCTCAAATCTCAAGCAACTTCATTTGTTGATTAAATAAACTTGCTATAACTCTAGTTCTAATCAATCTAGGAGTGTGATAAACAATCTCTAGTTCAGTTGTCTTATAATAAATAAGTAAATACAACTAGCTAGTTTTATATATATTATAAACCATGTGTTATGATGCTTCTGTAGCTCATAATAATGCCCTAGAAAATGCCAAACTAAGTGAATGCCCCATTTTGATAAATAGGCAATAATGTTTCATATCTAAACTTGAGACAATTCCAACAACAAAAAATAGCTCTCCACCTAACAGGCTAGTATTAAGAGCTACAAATATTACTCTCACACAATCCAAATGTTGAAATAATAGAAGATCACATTTCAGGAAAACAAAATCAACTTGTTTAATAATTTTTATGACATAGAATTCATTAAAAGGCATAACCCTGATCAACATCCACGCATACTTGCAAACTAAAATCTAAATTTAAAATTTTCTTCGTAGCTCACATTATATGTTTATTGAAGGGATTACAAATTTATTTCACCATCAAGCTACCTAACCATACCATTATGAACTAAAGATGTTCAACTTTAAAATTCAACATTTCTATCACCAGTCACCAAAGATATCATAATCCATACACATGCATATAGCAAAACACCACAAATATTGCCAAATTGCAAAATTACAAAGCAGATCTTTATGGAAATTATTCATATTATCCATAAAAGAACCAAACATTAGATAAAAATGATACGTATTTGACACAAACTAAGTCAAAACTCAAGGAAATCTTACTTCAAAATAAGTTCACATTGAGGCAAAATTCTTTCAGTTACAACCAACAAACATTTCATATGAAAATGATAACAAAACCAAATTTAAAATCTAAGCTTAGTAAAGAACCAGCGGTTTTTTCCGGTCTTGAAGCGCTCCTCAAAGCGAGCCTTGGTCTCCTTGGCGGCAGTCACCTTCTTGTCACGAGACTGGAGGCAGTCGACCGTGACAACGTCTTTGAGATCCACATCCAGAGTGTAACGAGTCGGCATTATGTGATTGTAATTCACCAGCTTGATGAACGCCTTCACCCTCGACTTCTTTGCCGTCTTCTTCGCCGAGTCTTTCCTTATCACCTTCTTCGGGTACTTCGATATTCCGGCAACCAAACAGTGACCGTACGGGCGATCTCGGGTTCCCTCGTCGAAGGATTTGATAATCACGGCCTTCCGGCCGGCGTATCGGCCGTTTAGGACGATCACCGCCTTGTTTGGCTTCAAGAACTTCACCATTTTCGATCACTGGCTGCGCTCCTCTCTCTCTCTCTATCTCTCTCTCTTCCAAAACCCTAACTTAGATTGCGCTACGGGAGAGTATAAAGTTATAAACACACAGCCTCATTTCTGGAAACCGTAGTCCATGGCCCATGGATTCTTGTGAGGGGCCTTAAATCAAAGTGGGCTAGTCCAAGCTCCAGAGTAAGTGGATAGAAAGAAAAAAAAGTCTTTGGCAGGTGTTTGTTTGTAAGGACCCTTATTTGTCTTTAGATATTAGAATGATACACATGCTTAGTTGAAAATATTTTTTCGATCTTAATTTTTAAATTTAAGTGAAAATTAATGATAAAATAAAATTATATATTAATTAAAAGGTATTAGATAATAGTTTTTTTTTTGTGTGTTTTATGTTATCTAATATTAAAATTTTCAAAATACTCCTATAAATTTGTTTGTAAGCGTAAAATATATTTATTAACCTCTTAGGTTATGTTTGTTTGCAAAAAAATATGTTTGAAATTAGATTATTTGTATTAATTTAATACAATTTTAGACTATTTTATTCTTTGATAAGTGATTATTAGTCCTTTAATATTGAATTATTAGTATCATAAAATTATTTAATAGTTTAAAATGAGGGAGACTATTAATCTCAAATTTATTATGAAATTATATAATCCTTCATAAATAGTTTTAAGAATGATAAAAAAAAATAGTCTATAAGACTATTTAAAGGACTATTAATCCTTCATTATAGAATAAAATAGTCCGAAATAATGTTAAATTGATACAAATAATTTAATCTCAAGCATCTTTTTGACAAACAAACATAACCTTACTGTCTGAAGAGAGTTTCTTAGTAGAGAGATGTTGATGGGGTTTTAATCCCTAAATATTATTTACAATATAGGCTTTTTGCCCTCTTTTGCAATAAAAGAAAAAAGGAAAAAAATAGAGGGTAAAATATGGACGAACGTGAATGACTCTACCTGAGGATGTTTTCATAAAATAAGTCTATTTACACAAACAATTAAATACAAATATTAAACATAAACTTCATTTAACCATTAAAAAATGGGGTTTGAGACAAAAATTCGTGTCAAGCTCCACTTTTTAATGGTAGAGATGAAATTTGTGTAAAGGTGTGTGTTTGATGTTTGTGTGTAGAGTGTCCGTCTTCATAAGGTTCAACTCCCATTTAATATTTCCTGGACAGTGGATCGGAAATCAAGATGACAAATTTTAATTGGTATACACACTAAAAAAAGAGATCAAAATTAATATTTTTATAAATAAAAGTAATAATTCAATAAAATCTGTGACGCCCCCAAATCTGGGCCTACACAGCCCAAACTTGAGTCGTCAAAAGACTACAACAAAATTATTACAACAAAGCACAACGTACAACAATACAGTGTATAATAATACACAACTAAGTCTTCACTATTATTGCCACACTATTTTACAAAACGTGAAGACTATGATAACTATTCCTCGGACCCTCACTCCATTCCCCGGCTAGACCCTGTTATGTTTTCATCTCCTATTGAAAAACAATGGAACAAAAGAAAGGGTGAGCTCAAATAGCCCAGTAAGAAATATCATGACTAAGATAATGACGAATAAATTATCATTAGCCTTCAACAGTTGAGTTCTTGATAGAATACAATAGAATACAAGGTTTATATCAAAAACTGTAGTTAAATTCTTAAACAATGTTCAGATCAATAATAGCAGCGGAATGAGCAATCTATTAGAAGAATAATGCAGACTATAATGTCCACTCGCTTCTCTTTTTCGTAAAAACATCATCAACTTTTATCATCTGAAATACCATTAGTCATGATAATATAAATTCACAGTTCCTGATCATAATCATGCACATCAACAGTTCATCTTTGTACTACGGGCCAAAGATATTCAATATAGCACCAACGGTCATGATTATACCAGATTCAGCCTTTGGTCATAATCATACCAAACAACAGTTCATCTTTGCACTACGGGCCAAAGAGAACATTCACCACGTGCCATAAAAGACACCGAACAGATGTATCGCCTTTAACCTATTATATCGCCTTTAACCTATCATCTGTTCAACAAATATATCACATCTGTGCCCCCGGCCACAGATATTCACAACAGCTTGATTTTTGGATGATTAGAATGATATAAATGATGAACAGAAGAAATAGGATAACAATAAGTATCGGAAGTTTACTTTGTACAGATTCAAATAATGTCCAAATTGTCAACATGATGTGGAGTGAAATTTAAAAATGATATTCAGATCCACAGTTCAGAAT
Source organism: Hedera helix (assembly GCA_947179155.2). Classification (NCBI taxonomy): domain Eukaryota; kingdom Viridiplantae; phylum Streptophyta; class Magnoliopsida; order Apiales; family Araliaceae; genus Hedera; species Hedera helix. The sequence goes on along the minus strand of OX359268.1, from coordinate 53,585,190 downwards.
AACGGTTACAATTCAATAGAAAGGTTCACGTAAATAGGAAGGTTCAGTTGAAATAATGAAGTTCAACTATTATGGAACATATAATATTTTCAGGAATTATAGAAGCAATAGTTCCATAATAAATTTCGATTTAGGAGTATGAAAGAAAATAATATCCCTTACCGTAGCAGGTTTGATTAACAAAAGGTGAAGGAAATTAATACAAAGGGTTATTCACCAACAGGCGGCAATCCGCTCCGTAAGGTTATTCCCACAATTTAATAGAATTTGAGTACAAAGAGTTATTCACCGAACAGGCGGCAATCCGCTCCGTAAGGTTATTCTCAGAGATTAATAATGAATGAATACGAAAGGTTATTCACCAACAGACGGCAATCCGCTCCGTAAGGTTATTCCCACAATTTAATACATGGAAATAAAAGGCACGTCTTATGAGTAAGGAAGAAACAATATTATTATCGAGAATCAAATAATGATAATCCCTTACCATAGTATGTTTGAATAATGGAAGATGAAAAAGATGGTATCCCTTACCTCAACACGTGACTGGATATTGATTTAAATGAGGTTGATTAACTTGAACAGTACACGTATACTTATAGATCTTCACAAATACTCAAGATGACTTAAGCACACTTAGAGAGAACTTTCACAAGAAGTATTTAGAGAGAGAAAGAAAGAACAAGTAAGGAAGTTTATGAAAAATCCTTAAGTTAAGGCTTCTATTTATAGCCAAAAATCTTATCATTCATTTAATCTAAACCATTCATTTAAAGATCATCTTTTAATCTACACCATCCATTTCAAATATTATATTATCTTTAATCTACACCATTCATTTCATATCACCTAATAATCACTTAACTTTATATTATAAACAAATCAATTTAATTATTCAACAATAATTCACACTTTAATCTACACCATTCATTTCATATCACCTAATAATCACCTAACTTTATATTATAAACAAATCAATTCAATTATTCAACAATAATTCATACTTTAATCTACACCATTTATTTCATATCACCTAATAATCACCTAACTTTATATTATAAACAAATAACTTTATCAATTCAATTATTATGACTAATTGTTATAAATACAGTATAGTTAGCTCTTAGATATCAAGTCAATAAATTAATGAAATACAACTGTTTAAATAACATCATAATAGAGATAACAATAATGTAAAATAAAGCATACGTTACTGTGTAATGACAATTATTGATTCAATAATGTGAATTACTGTGCATATGTTACTGTGACAATTATTAGGTTCAATAATTTTAAAAACAGTGCAACAACAATTATTGACTAAATGATATAAAATACAGTGTAATGACAATTATTAAATCAATAATGCAAAATACTGTGTAACAACAATTATTGAATTGATAATATAAAATATTATGCAGTGACAATTATCGATGAAATGATGCGTAACAGTTACGGTGTCAATTATCAGACCAATAATATGAGACACTATGCAATACCGTGTGTTACTGTAGAGTACCGAGTGCTACAGAAAATACCAATAACTACCGTATGCTACTATTCTTTTATCACCGGTATTTTAACAGTTTCGTTGACTATTTTTATTTAAAAAGGTTATTTCTGTCGTTTTCTATATTCGACAAATATTCCGTTGTGGGGTCCACCAATAATTTGTTATTTCGGCGCTGTCGGACCAAACGAATATTCCCCGACCAAACGAATATTCCCCGACAAAGCGAATATTGTCCGACAAAATAAAATTTGCACATAACATCCTTAACTTTTAACTTTATCGATTTAACCACTTACTATTTCAAAAAAATATATATATGAAGAAAAATTAAATTTTGTATTTCATAAAATTCGGGGTCTTACAACCTCCCCTCCTTATGAAATTTCGTCTCCGAAATTGACGTACCTGACATATCGAAGAGGTAAGGATACTTAGATTTCATCTCAGATTCTAGCTCCCAGGTCATTTCCTCAGTATCTTGGTTCCTCCATAAAACCTTAACTTGAGGTATAACCTTTGAGCGTAGGATCTGCTCCTTCTTATCCAGGATCTTAACAGGTACCTCCTCGTATGTTAAATCCTCTGCTATAACGTCTGGTTCTAACTCAATGACGTGGTTTGGGTCCTTCACATATTTACGTAACATAGATATGTGAAAAACGTTATGGATGCGAGACATACTTGGTGGTAGGGCTAGTCTGTAGGCTACGGTTTCTATTCGATCGAGGATTTCAAATGGGCCAATAAATCGAGGGTTGAGCTTTCCTCTCTTTCCGAATCTCGTAACCCCTTTCCATGGAGAAACACGTAAGAATACATGATCTCCGACGTTGAAACTTTCGTCTCTCCGATGAAGATCAGCATAACTCTTTTGTCGTTCTTGTGCGGTCTGTATTCGTTGTCGGATCATTTGGATCTTTTCGGTCGTCAAGCGTACCAACTCGGGTCCCAACAATTTTGCTTCTCCTACCTCATTCCAACATATTGGAGAGCGACACTTCCTTCCATACAATGCCTCGAATGGAGCCATGCCTATGCTTGCTTGGTAACTGTTGTTGTAAGAAAATTCCACCAACGGCAAGTACTTATCCCAACTTCCTTTGAAGTCTAATACACAAAGTCTCAAAAGATCTTCGAGGGTCTGGATCGTCCTTTCCGATTGTCCGTCCGTTTGAGGATGGTATGCAGAACTAAAACGTAGTTCAGTGCCTATAGCTTTTTGTAGACTGATCCAAAAGCGTGAAGTGAATCTAGGATCTCGATCAGAAACTGGCATGCCATGCAATCTCACGATCTCATTTATGTACATACCGGCAAAACGTTCAAGTGAAAAGTTTTCTCGTATATGCAAGAAATGAGCAGATTTGGTCAATCTATCTACGATCACCCAAATTGCATCTAAGCCTTGAGAAACTTTTGGAAGACCCGTCACAAAGTCCATATTGATGTGTTCCCACTTCCATTCGGGAACTTCAAGTGATTGTAATGGACCTTTAGGAACTTGATGTTCTGCCTTGACACGTTGACAAGTTAGGCACCTTGAGATAAACTCCGCAATCTCTCTTTTCATATTGATCCACCAAAATGTATGTCGAATATCTCGATACATCTTGGTACCTCCTGGGTGGATTGCAAACGGCGTGTTGTGTGCCTCCATCATGATTTTATGCTTTAATTCAGGATCGTTAGGAACACAGAGTCGAGAGTTGACTCGAAGTATTCCTTTCTCGTCGATTCTTGCTTCGGGAATGACACCTTTTTGTACTTTCTTTATCATGTTTATCAGTTCCGGATCGGTAGCTTGAACAGCTTTAATTTTATCGATTAAAGTTGGTTCTACTCGCACGTGAGCAATCTTCGAGTGGGTCCCTGGTGTCTTTAGCTCTATCTCCATCTTTTGCAAGTCGTACAAAATACACTTTTGTGTTGTCAGCAGTGCACTTGTACTTGTATAAGATTTTCTGCTCAAAGCGTCAGCTACAACGTTCGCCTTTCCCGGGTAATACTGGATTGTGTGGTCATAATCCTTTAACAGCTCAAGTCAACGTCATTGTCGCATGTTGAGTTCCTTCTAGGTGAAGAAATACTTGAAACTTTTATGATCCGTATAGATATCCACTTTTTCTCCGTACAAATAGTGTCTCCAAATTTTCAACGCGAAAACGACTGCTGCCAACTCTAGATCATGAGTAGGGTAATTTTTCTCATAATTTTTCTCACCTTTCCATGTTGCATAAGGACACAGCCTAGACCTTTGTCTGAAGCATCGCTAAATATGACGAATTCTCCCGATCCCGATGGTATGGTCAGAACAGGAGCTGAAACAAGTCTCCTCTTGAGTTCTTGGAAACTCTTCTCGCATTCCTCGCTCGATATAAGTTTTGTACTAGAACGAATGATACCAATATCTAATAATTAAACTTTTAACTCTTGGCATTCTATGGGAGCCATTCGGTATGGGGCTTTGAAAATGGGCTTGGTACCGAGTTCAAGATCAATACAAAATTCAATTTCACAGTTTTGGGTAAGCTAGGAAGTTCCTCAGGAAAAACATCAGAAAACTCATTAACAATGAGAATATCATTCAAGTTTGACGTATTTTTGTTCAAATCAGTGACATGAGCTAAAAAGGCTTGACATCCGTTTTTCAATAAACGAATGACTTTATGGCTAGAAATAACAGTTATAGATTTCAATGGTTTAGTTGCTTGAATTTGCATGACAGGTTGATTAGGAATATGAAAACTAATAATCTTATGAAAACAATCAATTTTAGCATGATGGGTAGTCAACCAATCAATTCCTAAAATCACATCAAATTCATGCATCTCCAAAGAAATAAGGTCAACAGGTAATGTGAGGTTGTTGATTTGAACTAGGCAAGATTTATAGACAGTAGATGTAATGGTCATTTCTCCTAATGGGGTTTCAACTGATAAGTCAAAGTCCAAATTTTCAGGAGTTAAGTTTAAACGCTGAGCACATGCAGGTGAGATAAAAGAATGGGTAGAGCCAGTATTTAACAAAGCGTATACTTCACGAGAATTTATGAATAGCTTACCGGTTATCACCTCGTTCGAGTTTCGCGCCATTTGGGATGTCACAACAAAAGCTCTCCCTTGAACTACAGATTTTCCTTTATCCGCACTAGCTTTTGGTATCATCATTGCAGCTGGACTTGATTTTGTGGCAGGACAAAACCGCGCAAGATGACCCTCTTTCCCACAACTGTAGCACTTTTTGGACTGCAGTGTACAGTTTGGGCTGATGTGACCTTCTTGACCACACCTATAGCATCTCACTGGTGGTCGATCTTCTCCCCTTGAAACTGGGGTCAGTGCTGGTGTTGGTACTGGTGCTGGTGCCCTTCCATAATTATTATGGAATCTCTTTCTTTTGAAATTATTCCCACTAGATTCTCCTCTTCTGTTATTTGGTGTGGAATTACCACCGAAGTGTTGGTTACTTCCTCGATGGTTCTCGTTCCTGTGGTTGTTGTCACTCCTTTCTCTATGCTGATCATTAACTCTTGGCTGCAATGTTTCATCTGTTTGCTCCACCCTTTGAGCCCTATCTACAACATCTGAATACAAACTGAATTTATGATAACTAAGTTGTTGACGAATTTTGAGTCTCAAACCTCTCAGGAACATTCGACTCATTCGTGCTTCGTCATCTACTAGATGAGTCGCAAAACGAGACAGTTCAGCAAACTTAGCTTCATATTGAGAAACTGTCATGTTTCCCTGCTCCAGCTTAATGAATTCTACTTCCTTCATATGGCGGATGCTTTCTGGGAAGTACTTCTCGTTAAACAGTTCTTCGAATTCTGTCCAAGACATTTCGAGTGCTGAAGGTTGGATACGTTTTACCGCTTCCCACCAATGGTCCGCCTCATCTCGTAACATAAAAGTGGCAAATGGCACCTTCTGATCATCAGCCCATTGTAAGACATCAAGTATTTTAGTCGTCTGCTTCAGTCATGCCTCCGCTTTGAGTGGGTCAGGCTTCCCGTGGAATTCAGGTGGTCCTAATTCTTTAAATTGCTTAACAGTGACCATCCTCAAATTGCCAGCGTTTCTACCGTTATTATTGACTGGATTTCCTCTTCCTTGATTCTGTATGAACTGCATGAAATTCCTAAAGAATCCATCGTTCATCATGTTATCAGGAACATTATTTCCTGAGTTGGCAGGAGGATTGTTTGGGGCCTCTTGATTCTCGGCTACATTTGCTTCGGGTATTCCATAGTTAACCTCTTGATTTTCAGATGTCATACTTAACTGTGGTCACAAAATAAATGTTAGTTCAAATAAACTGACTCATCACTTCATGTTCCTACATTCAAATCGACTCATTAGATAATAAAATCTATTTTAGGTAGGACACACTAGTGACTGATTCTATTCGTCTCTCCCCTCCTAGTTCTACCCCAGATCTCCATTAAAGACCATATCCCTAAGCTGTGATGCCAACTGTGACGCCCCCAAATCTGGGCCCACACAGCCCAAACTTGAGTCGTCAAAAGACTACAACAAAATTATTACAACAAAGCACAACGTACAACAATACAGTGTATAATAATACACAACTAAGTCTTCACTATTATTGCCACACTATTTTACAAAACGTGAAGACTATGATAACTATTCCTCGGACCCTCACTCCATTCCCCGGCTAGACCCTGTTATGTTTTCATCTCCTGTTGAAAAACAATGGAACAAAAGAAAGGGTGAGCTCAAATAGCCCAGTAAGAAATATCATGACTAAGATAATGACGAATAAATTATCATTAGCCTTCAACAGTTGAGTTCTTGATAGAATACAATAGACTACAAGGTTTATATCAAAAACTGTAGTTAAATTCTTAAACAATGTTCAGATCAATAATAGCAGCGGAATGAGCAATCTATTAGAAGAATAATGCAGACTATAATGTCCACTCGCTTCTCTTTTTCGTAAAAACATCATCAACTTTTATCATCTGAAATACCATTAGTCATGATAATATAAATTCACAGTTCCTGATCATAATCATGCACATCAACAGTTCATCTTTGTACTACGGGCCAAAGATATTCAATATAGCACCAACGGTCATGATTATACCAGATTCAGCCTTTGGTCATAATCATACCAAACAACAGTTCATCTTTGCACTACGGGCCAAAGAGAACATTCATCACGTGCCATAAAAGACACCGAACAGATGTATCGCCTTTAACCTATTATATCGCCTTTAACCTATCATCTGTTCAACAAATATATCACATCTGTGCCCCCGGCGACAGATATTCACAACAGCTTGATTTTTGGATGATTAGAATGATATAAATGATGAACAGAAGAAATAGGATAACAATAAGTATCGGAAGTTTACTTTGTACAGATTCAAATAATGTCCAAATTGTCAACATGATGTGGAGTGAAATTTAAAAATGATATTCAGATCCACAGTTCAGAATAACGGTTACAATTCAATAGAAAGGTTCACGTAAATAGGAAGGTTCAGTTGAAATAATGAAGTTCAACTATTATGGAACATATAATATTTTCAGGAATTATAGAAGCAATAGTTCCATAATAAATTTCGATTTAGGAGTATGAAAGAAAATAATATCCCTTACCGTAGCAGGTTTGATTAACAAAAGGTGAAGGAAATTAATACAAAGGGTTATTCACCAACAGGCGGCAATCCGCTCCGTAAGGTTATTCCCACAATTTAATAGAATTTGAGTACAAAGAGTTATTCACCGAACAGGCGGCAATCCGCTCCGTAAGGTTATTCTCAGAGATTAATAATGAATGAATACGAAAGGTTATTCACCAACAGGCGGCAATCCGCTCCGTAAGGTTATTCCCACAATTTAATACATGGAAATAAAAGGCACGTCTTATGAGTAAGGAAGAAACAATATTATTATCGAGAATCAAATAATGATAATCCCTTACCATAGTATGTTTGAATAATGGAAGATGAAAAAGATGGTATCCCTTACCTCAACACGTGACTGGATATTGATTTAAATGAGGTTGATTAACTTGAACAGTACACGTATACTTATAGATCTTCACAAATACTCAAGATGACTTAAGCACACTTAGAGAGAACTTTCACAAGAAGTATTTAGAGAGAGAAAGAAAGAACAAGTAAGGAAGTTTATGAAAAATCCTTAAGTTAAGGCTTCTATTTATAGCCAAAAATCTTATCATTCATTTAATCTAAACCATTCATTTAAAGATCATCTTTTAATCTACACCATCCATTTCAAATATTATATTATCTTTAATCTACACCATTCATTTCATATCACCTAATAATCACCTAACTTTATATTATAAACAAATCAATTTAATTATTCAACAATAATTCACACTTTAATCTACACCATTCATTTCATATCACCTAATAATCACCTAACTTTATATTATAAACAAATCAATTCAATTATTCAACAATAATTCATACTTTAATCTACACCATTCATTTCATATCACCTAATAATCACCTAACTTTATATTATAAACAAATAACTTTATCAATTCAATTATTATGACTAATTGTTATAAATACAATATAGTTAGCTCTTAGATATCAAGTCAATAAATTAATGAACTACAACTGTTTAAATAACATCATAATAGAGATAACAATAATGTAAAATAAAACATATGTTACTGTGTAATGACAATTATTGATTCAATAATGTGAATTACTGTGCATATGTTACTGTGACAATTATTAGGTTCAATAATTTTAAAAACAGTGCAACAACAATTATTGACTCAATGATATAAAATACAGTGTAATGACAATTATTAAATCAATAATGCAAAATACTGTGTAACAACAATTATTGAATTGATAATATAAAATATTATGCAGTGACAATTATCGATGAAATGATGCGTAACAGTTACAGTGTCAATTATCAGACCAATAATATGAGACACTATGCAATACCGTGTGTTACTGTAGAGTACCGAGTGCTACAGAAAATACCAATAACTACCGTATGCTGCTATTCTTTTATCACCGGTATTTTAACAGTTCTGTTGACTATTTTTATTTAAAAAGGTTATTTCTGTCGTTTTCTATATCCGACAAATATTCCGTTGTGGGGTCCACCAATAATTTGTTATTTCGGCGCCGTCGGACCAAACGAATATTCCCCGACCAAACGAATATTCCCCGACAAAGCGAATATTGTCCGACAAAATAAAATTTGCACATAACATCCTTAACTTTTAACTTTATCGATTTAACCACTTACTGTTTCAAAAAAATATATATATGAAGAAAAATTAAATTTTGTATTTCATAAAATTCGGGGTCTTACAAAATCCTTCTCATATAAATAATATATAATTCTATAATGATATTTTTCAATTAACAAGATCAAGAGAAAATAAAATAATAAACGAGCAACAAAGAGAATTACAAGATGCATCGATTGTTCATCTTTGAGTAGTCCACTTAGGACCTGTTCAGGAGTAATATATAAATAATGTTTTTTAATTATTATTTGAGTGTTCAGATGTTATTTATTTTTGAACTTATAAATTGACTTATAAGTAATATTTAAGAAGTAACAATTTCTTACTTTTTCAAAAATTGACTTATAAGTCCTTTTAAAATAAGTAGATTTAACTAAATAAAGACTCGTTTGCCCTTCTTTTACTAATCTTTATAACTTAATTTAACTTATAAATCATTTTAGCTAAATACCTTGAGAGCTTATTTTAACTTAATTTCTAACTTATAAGTCAAAATATACCAAATATTTTTATTTATAAGCCGAATTGAGTTATTCCCTTATGGGCCGAACAAAAGTGGGAGTGGGCTTCGTATGAAATGTTTCTTATTTCACTGACTCGTAATTATGATTTTAATTTCTTGGGCAAGGGTGTGGTCGTTATCCATCTTTATTATTATTATTATTATTATTATTATTATTATTATTATTATTATTATTATTATTATATTGAGTTATTTTAATTTTAATTGTTTAATATCACTTGGTTAGCCGACGACCCTGAAAACTTTCGTCCAATCGCGCCACGGGACTTGATTGATGGAGAACGTTCGTTTAGTTATTTCTAATTATTCATTTAATTGAACATTTTGTTTTATTAGATTATGGTATGTGTACTTAGTTCAGTACTCGTGTTAATATGAGTTATAGAGAATTTTTAAATTATGATATAGTAGTGACTTCTATATAATTTTGGTAGGAGTCAATATTTTGTTATTTTAATTATGTGCATTTATATTTTAATTAGTTACATTTAATTTTTTTTTTTTATTATTTTATCATTTATTTTTTTTGTAATTAAAACATTGTCCTTACATATCCTGTTTCATCTTGCTGCGCACTGGGTTCATATCCACTTTCTATTTATTTGCCTATCCTAACATTATAAGTAAATTTACATGATATTAACCCTGAATATGGTCAATTTGGTTTGTGCCTGCTCAACAAATCTCTAATTAGATCTATTATCCCTTCGCTACATACTCTGATGTTGGACACAGATCTCTTATAATCTCAGATAAACTGCACTTCGTACGTTTGAATGAGGTCTAACAAAATCAACCGAATCTAGTCTTAGGAATTCTTCAAATATTTGAAGAAATCTTGGTCAGCCAATCCGAATATTAAATATTTAGAGTTATAATTTGAAAAAGAATTCTTGTGTTTTATGACATGTGATTAAATAAAATTAAATGAAAAGGGAATGTTTTAACGATTCCCATTTCAATTAATTTTTTTTAGAGATTGACCTGTAGGTGATTTTTTAAGTCCGCCGTGATTAAATAAAATTAAATGAAAAGGGGATGTTTTACAGAACGATTCTCATTTCAGTTAATTTTCTTTAGAAATTGATCTGAAGGTGACTTTTTAAGTCCGCTGTCAAATCTTAAGATTAGTGACGTTTTATAATTAAATGTAAAAGAAATATTCCCCGACTTTAATGCATCGAGTTCAAACGAACAGATTAGTCAATATTGTCTTAGTTCCTATAAAATTTATTCTTTATCAAAAAGATATTGTCTAAACTAGAAAATTTATTCAAACTCATATCCTTCTGCATATATTGTACTAAATGTGTCTGCTATTTTTATATTTTTATCTCCAGTCTCTTTTCCATTCAGGCATTCACATTTGTCCCACATTACTTTGACTCACATCTTCTCCTCCATTTCCTTTTTGTGTAAGGATTTTAGTCTCCTATCTGTCGTTCGACCTCACATAGAAAAAATTGTTGTCAATGGAGTTTATGTAAACCTTGGTGGCTTGATACATAATAAATATTTCAATTGCAAAGCCAATTTTGGCATGCTAATAATACCTTTCATGAATCTAAGCATCCAGGTATTTTCTTTTTAAACAGTTCAACCTAGTCTTAAGCTGGATGGAGGCTTATGTGGTCGCTTAGCTTGTTACCACTGTTATTTTTTGGAATTTGAAGAAGATTATATACTCTATTCCAACACGGTGAGACGACTAATATAGGCAAGTTTTTTAACTACTGGTGCAAATAAAACCCTTGGCACCTTGAAAGTCTAGTACGAGGCTCGTTTCCTTATGTTCTCACCTTCGTTTAAATTTGGGAACTTGAGTTGTAGGCTCCTATAATCCTTAACAAAAATGTTAAAAAAAATTAGTAATAATTTTGTAAAGTGATTATATTTCATGCATATCATTCACTGCCTTTTTCTATAGGGTAGGGTCCCATTGCTTGACATGCTAAATAATGATATGCCATCATTTAAAATCTTGTCCTTGTATATTTTTTTTTGTGTCTGTAGAGATGTGGCTGAGCTTTTGGAGTGAAGTACATTGTAACTCATTGTATGAAAGAGGAGGTGAAGAATCTAACATATACTTTCTATTTTTCTTCTTTTTGTCCAATTTTTATCTTCTATTTTTTTTTTTCTATGTTTGCATATTTTTATTGTATACGCAGAGGTTCCTGCAAGAACACTCAAAAAGAAGCTTGGTACATGTGCAAGTGAGCTCTTCTATACTAATACATGCTAAAATCTGCTAGGTTGCCTCTTTGCTTATCTAGTGTCTGTTTTGATACCGTTGTCGTCTAGTTCTTATGAGTTTTGCCTGAAGACTCGATGCCTCATCAATGATGTAATCTGCGGCAACTCTGGATTGAATAACAGCAAATATTGAGGACTTGTTGTTATGAAAGGGTCTGAAAGGACATATTTGAAGTTCTATTTTTAAAATTTTCAATATCATGCTTCTTTCCCTCCTGAAGGTTGCTTAATTTTTTGCATCCAAAAGCTACTTCCTTTTTTATTTATAAACTGTCGGACTTGGGAAACAGGTCAATATCTAAAACCTAAACATGTAAAATATGAATGGAAACTTGCATCAATTACATTCCAAATTTGAAACACTTGTACACTGTTTAAGATTATGGTGCTATGCATCCACAAGACGTGTACATGAAATACTTGAAACATTCAAAATAACATAAACATTTGGTCTAGTTAGCTAGAGCCGTGAACTAGAAACAGAGAGTTTAAGAGGACTAGGATCTATTGAAGTAAAAGCTAGAAGTTCTGGATGGCTCTCGAATAAGGCCATATCTTGTTCAGGTAAGGTCACGAATGCTTCGATTCCATCCCCTGATCTTGTATCTGCTAACATGACTAGGCTTGCAAAAGTTGGACTGCTATAGAAAAACCATGCAGGCTTTCCCCATCCAAAATCTGCTTCATAAACGCCAGAATTACACATACTGGTAAGGTAAACACAATCACCCTTACCAACTGATTGTAGTAATTCACCACTTTCTTTGAGACTGTCGCTAACTTTCTGATACCCTTCTTGGCCTTTTATTTCTTCAACAAAATCGCTGTTGATTTTAGCAAGTGCTTTCCTAATAGAGGCCACCAAGGTATTCAGCTCCAGCTTGGAATTGCGCAGGCACTGTGGAAAGGCGTACCAGATATAATTTCCGACAGAATATTGTGGTAGGGGTGGTAACTTTTTTCTCCGAAGATTTATTGTAAGTGCCAAAACAGATGGCGTCTTTTTGGAGTGATCATCATTTCTTGCTTTAGAAGCAGCTTCCATGGCACATTTCCACATGAGTGCCGATACAACATCCACACGAGTAGGGTTCTGCACTTGTGATGAGGTTGCAGCAACCTTGGTCTTCAGGGAAGCCAAGGCCGAGGCATCAAATACAAACCTCCTTGTTATGTACTTTCCTTCGTTGTATATCGGGGGCCAATTATACGCGAGTGAAGGGTTTTGAGGGAAGAGAGTTTCCGCGCTAAAGCTAGGATAAATCATTTCAGAAGATCCCCGCGCTGTAGCTGCCCAAGCTTTCATAAACGTCGTGTAGGAGTGAGCATCAATGGTCTTGTGGGAAGTGCACACACTGATGGCAATCCCACCGCAATCAAAGATGTTTACCTGTATCAGCAGGACATAATGTCCTGAACTTGATTCCTTGGGAATGGGATTCTCAGGAATTAATCGATTTAGCATCTGGTCATTAGGCTGCATCAGAAGATCGGAGAGACAATAGTTTATTCTGGCCTCAACGTAGTAGACCCCTTCATCGTTACAATCAATATATAGATCATCCTTGATTCTGCCAGCAAAAGTATAAAAGCGAGTTAGAGTATCTGATAATGACAGTCTTAGATGCTTTAATCTATTGGAAATAACATCCGCAACACCCGAATTCTGGTTGTTTAGATAAAACAGAACCAATGGAACATAAAAAGGAAGAAAAGTTTGGTCCAAAATCGAAAGCTTGTGGATTTTCAAGTGATCAGGGGTTCGAGAAGAAGGCTTGATGTTGCCTATGAAATATTTTTCAACTTCCATCTTCATTTTCCCCAAAGACTTGCTGCTGCATAACAGAAGATTGAAAGACGTACCAGTTAGCCAATTTAAGAAAACATATATAGGCAAGGAAAAGATTTAAATTAGAGATGACCTTTCGTTTAGAGGTACATACATTGCTTGAAATTTAGTATATGATCACATGATGATGAGTAATTTATAATATATATATATATATATATATATATATATATATATATATATATATATATATATATATGAGCCAGTTTTAAAATGTTTCGGATGAGATTTAAAGCTAAATCTCTTAATTAATTTGCAAATTGCAGCGTTACATTTGTTATTTGGAATTGCTTGGAGATGTGAGTTACGCTACTTAGAGAGCGGGTCAACCGCATGCATCACATGATCATCCGTAAACTTGGAGACCATCAGAGGTATATGGTGACTACTGGTAAACACTAAATTTGAATAATGAATATCGTTAAAAATGGTGGGAAAAATATAAGTTGCGTAGAAAAAGAAAAAAAAGTATGAGCTGAGCGTGACTAAGAATTTATTTCATCAGCATATAAATAAAAATAACAATAGCGAGCGCAGATTATAATCCCATTACAACATTTATACCGTAGGCAGAATCTCACTTGGCAAAAGCAAGCACCGGACTTTCATGCAACCCTCCTACCTACCCACTACGAGACAAAGCAAATAGCCAAAATAAAATTCAGCAAACGCAAGCATACACAATAAATAATGAAAACTGATATTTTCATAATAATTTTTTGATATTTTTATACGTAGACTCCACATAAAGACCAATCATATAGCTCCACCATAATTAATATGTGAACTTTACGTATGAAAATATTAAAAATTGTTATGAAAATATCAGTTTCTATAATAAATATTAGACACAAACCCAAAAAACAAAACGCTCTCTATTTTTAACGTTACAACAATAATAAGCCAAAGCAAAGTTCTGACAACAATTTGAAACCCGAAAATGGAAAAAATTTAATTTTGGCATTTCATAAATTGATTTTAAAAGTTTAAAATGAGTCTATTTTGTATAATATGTACTCCCTCTGTTTCATAAATAAAAAAATCTCATTTGATTTTTATCTTTTTTTAATTTGTAAAATTCTAAAATTCAAAATGCAAAATGAATTTATTTTAATTTTTAAAATAATATTTTTGTACTTTGTGATACTATTTTAGGTAATTTACAATATAAACTATTGCCTTAATTAAAATTAAATAAATTTACATCAATTTTCAATAGTTTGATGTGAAATTAAATAATAATTTTGTACTTAATAATACTATTTTATGTAATTTATAATATTAACTATTATATTAATTAAAATTAAATAAATTTACATCAATTTTAAATCTTAAATTTTATAAATTAATTTAAAATAATTAAATAAGACTTTTTATGTAGAACAAATAGAGTAGTACTTTTTAGAAAGCAATTACAGAAAACATATATTTTAAAAGTATTTATAAAAAGAGTACTTTTTTAAAATATATTTATAAAATTAGTGCATTCTTATCCCTTAAATTTAGTTGGATAATTTTAAAATTCAAATTTTAAAAAATTAATTACACAAATCAATGCATTTCATTTCTCCTCCCCCTCTTTTTAGCAGATGATGGTCTTTCTCCCTCCTCCCTCTTCCCTCTTCCCTCTTCCCGCTATCGCTTTCTCTCTCCTCCTTCCCTCTCCGCCTCCTGCCTCCCCCTTCCCCCCTACCCCCGTCTGCTGCCTCCCCCGCCTGCCAGCCTGCCCCCGCCTGCCACCTCCCCCTTCCCCCGCCTGCTTCCTCCTTTCCCCCGCCTGCTTCCTCCTTTCCCCCGCCCGCTGCCTCCCCCTCTAGCTCCAGCTTTCTCTCTCCTCCTCTTTCCTCCCTCCCCCGCCTGCCACCTCTCCCCACCCCCCGCCTCCCTCCCTCCTCTCCCGCCTACCTCCTTCATCCCCCGCCCGCCTCCCTTCCCCTCCTCAAGCTTCCTCCCTCCTCCCTTTCGGTCATAATTTTTTTTTTAATACAGTAACTAATTTTTTTTATATTCCAATTGGTAACCAAACCTTCATACAAAGGTAACCATTTTAGTGTTTGTATGTAACCAAATAGTGATAAAAAAAATACAATATAATAAATATTTTTTTTATATTCCAGTTGGTATCCAAATCTTCATACAAAAGTAATCATTTTAGTTTTTGTGTGTAACCAAATAGTCATAAAAAAAAATTCAATATAGTAACCATTTTTTTTATATTCCAGTTGGTAACTAAACTTTCATACAAAGGTAAATCTAGGTAACCAAATACGGTTATGAAGGTAACCAAACACTAGTATGAAGGTAACCAATTCTTGAATGTGTAGTAACTAGTTTTGGTTACCTTTGTATTAAAGGTTGGTTACCTCTGTATTAAAGTTTGATTATCTTTGTATTAAAGTTTGGTTACCTCTGTATTAAAGTTTGGTTACCTTTTCCTATTTCTATTAGAGATATAAAAATAAAAAATATCTTCTTTTTTTATAATAGTTTGAGATTCGTTTTAAATACTTATAAATTTGGATAATATTTAATTATAATAAATTTATATACTACTTATCCTAATGTGAATAGGAAAGAAAATAGGAACCATTTGTGATTCTAAATTAATAACTGCCGATAGATATATATATCAATATTTTGTTTTGGTAACTGTCGCATTAATTATCCTTGATTTAAGAAATTTCTTATTTATAGGAAACTGAATAATTTAATAAATTTATTTTATTGTAGTCTTTTTATAATTATTTTGTATGTATTTTATTTTTATAATTATTTTTTAATTATTGTATATTAATGTTAAGGTCCCATTATTATACTGTCTATTGTTTGACTGAGTAGGCTCTATTCACTAGTCTGTTCCTACTTACCGTGTATAATGTATTACCGTCTTTTAATGATTGTCATAAAGGATGAACCTGAATAAAAGAGAATGGATAATTCTTTTAGGGATTGTTATTTTATAACAAAAAAATAATATTTTATAAAATTTAATTTATATAAATGTGAGTTTTATTTATTATTCATATGAAAAAAATCTTATATAATTATCAAATTTACTTATGAAAATATATATCAATTCCTTTTTTTTCTTTTTAGAACCAATATTATTATAACTCAATTCTAGAAATATTATTGAGATTTAAAAGAAAGTTTAAATAAGGGGTTAGAAGGGCCAATAAGATGAACCTAAGAAAAATTTACATTTGTTTAATCTATAACGACTACTAATTCTGACCATTGATAGTTCATAACTATCAATTATTCATTTTATTTGGTAAACATAATGTCACTACATACAATCAAATTATGCCACCATTGTTATGCTGGGTAGATATCATGTTTACCAATTAAACCAAAGGTATTATTATTATTATTATTATTATTATTATTATTATTATTATTATTAATTATTTTAAACATGGATGAAATCGAAGTGAAAGGAGTGGAATTGAATTGATATCTTAAACTAATTAAGAATAATTACGCTACTTTATTCCTATACAATTACTTTTGGAATATAAATTTAATGCAGATATTATTACTTTCATTATTAAATGACGGGTCCCATAAAAAACTACATTACACGATTCTTTTCCTTTTTAAATTACTTTCAAATAATTAATGTTTAAATTCATATTAATTACAATTAGATGTATAATATTATCACAGATAGCTCTAGGCTAGATGTGCCACTGTCTGCCAATTATTTGTTATGGTCGTCCTTGAAAATTTTGGAGGGCATGAGAAACGTTGGTCTCGCACACCTAATATATCATAGCACGGTACATGTGTTATTGTGGGCGTAAATTATACAGAGTAAAATAATAATATTATAAAAATTTTAAAATTAAATAGAAAAATATAATAAATTCAAATTAAAACTGTTAACTAACTATAAAAGCAAAAGAGGAAAAAATATAATATGACACGATAATACTAAACGGCTGCCGCTTTATAATATAGATGTATATAGATACTAACAGACGCATATAAGAATGCATGAAGATCGACCTTATCCCCTTTTCACTGTCCCGAATATATTAGGCAAAAACTCTAAACATGATCTGACAGTTCTCGATCCTATTACCTTATAAATTCCTATTTCACCTGCCCAAGATCACATACCATTCACGAAATAAATAAAAATATGAATACAAGTTAGATTGAAAAATCAAAATAAAGCGAAAAAATAGAAACAAGAATGGATTGAATTATTAATTTATTTAATTGAAAATAATCATTTAGGTTTACGGCGAAATCTAAAAATTGATCACTAATTCAATTTGAATACACAGAAATAGGCCACCTAATATTTCATGTTGCGCCCTTATTTTGTCAACCAGGATGACAATTGTGCATCCTCTCTGAGTATCCATTGGAACTCAAGCTTACCTCTAGCTTAAAAAAAATTCTTGCAAGACATGCACCTATTTAATTATAACCTAATGCACCCTCTTCCTTAAAAATTCTTGCAGGACACCTATTCATAACCTTATGCACCTTCCTGAGACTCGAGAGTCAATTATTTCCTAGCTAGTGTTTCTTCTAATTTTTTGATTTTGTACCTGCAAGTTTAATTAACACGTCCATGAATAACTCTAGTTTAATTATTGTATTAACGTTAATTTGTAACATAATACCAAAGATAGCGGAAAATAAAATAGAGAATAATTATAAATAAATAAATTATATAAAAGATATAGAGAATAATAATAATCAGAACTCAAGATATATGCGATTTAGTTTTTGGCATCTGAGATAGAAAGTGATTAATTGTTGACACAGTACAAAAGTACAAAGTATTGTGATCATCAAGAGCGCTTAGGAAAATAGCAAAACCCTAGCCCCATGACTGCATTCAATATATATTTCTCACAAAAAACTCGCTATACTTAATTAAGACTGCACCTATACATACACACATATATGTGTGTGTGTGTGTGTTATATAATCGGGATACGACTACGTACATACATGAAAAAGTTTTAATACAGAATGGAATATAAATCTCAGTGCCCTAAAATTAATTGATATTCATTGTGATATGATCCTCATGCGAGCTACTAGAGCCAAACTACTACCACTGCCCCAAGTGTTGATAAATCACCTAAGATGTCCATTCTTTATTCCCATATATAGCCAACTATAGGAAGAGTTTTTTGTTGTGGTACTATTATTCCGTTGTTGCTTTTGTTTTTGGAATTAGACAATTATAAATTACTTAATTTTTTTGAATTCACCACGATATATAATGTTTTGATTTTAATGAAATATATATATAGATAGATAGATAGATAGAGAGAGAGAGAGAGAGAGAGAGAGAGAGAGAGAGAGAGAGAGAGAGAGAGAGAGGGCATCAGACTTAATCAGAACTTGATAAACTACTAACTCATTCAAATTATATTAAATATAACTCTACAGTTTTTGGTTCTCATTCCTTGGGCTCATTGACGTATCATCCAGAAAGTAATTATATGATTCCTAGCTCATAGATTTCACTGCAGGAACTGAATTTTCTTTTAATGAACTTTACTCGCTTGAAATGGTAAATCATCCACATAATTTAAAACGGAAAATATATATGAGTCACTTGAGGTTTATTACAAGTTTGGATCCTAATAGATCTGGTAAGAATAATACCACCTCTGTTTGTGGGAAAGGATGATAACTAGGAGATCTCCATTAAGAACAATCTATTTGAGGTTATTTATCATGCGTAACTTCATAATATGGAATACAAATTTCCTTTTATGTAATTAGTTAACAATTAAGTAATTTGGTCCTTTACATTTTACATTTATTTTTAAAAAAAATACGAGGATTCAAATGCTCTATTAATTTCCGGTGCCATCTCATTTGAATAAACATCCAGTTTCTTAAAATGGTTTATATATAAACATAATCGCGAATGCATCTAGCTAGCATGTTTATTCTTGATTTTAGATGATCATACATAAATATATAAACGATTTATGTTTCTGGTGATCAGATGAATGAATTGTTCGGGACAGACCACTGTTCTGATCAACCTATATATGATCTCTTGATGTACATTAATTTGTTCTTCGAATTAATTGTTTGGCTTTATTTTCTCGCCTGCCTTTTCGATTACAACACGTGTTATACGAGTTGGGATTAATCTTACAAAATTAAAACAATGGGTTCTAATTAAGCTTCTGGTCAAACTATGCAATAAATCACTCTACTAGAAGTTAATTAATTTTCATTTGGAATTTTAATTATGACAAAGCATGGACAGTATGATGCTCGCAAACAAATTTAAAATATTCAAAATCTGATTTTCAAAATTTGATTTTTTTTTTAAAAAAAAACTGTTTGAAATTTTGATTATTTTTTTTACTCTCTCCAAATTAATTTGTCATCACATTCAAACGGCTCGATTTCTCCATCTGGTTTTCCTATTTAAGCACACAGAATTGCTCTCTATCTATCTATATATCTATATCCCTCTTTGCTAAGGTCACTCGTTCATTCATTCATTTAGCCACCAAAAGAAGAATTAGAACCATGTCTGATCTTCACCCAAGACCTCGTGCCACTGAGATTAAGGTCTATATTTCTTCTAAACTCATAGTTGTTCTTAGCTATTTAATTTCTACATTAATTACTGAATTTGTTTTTTCTTCTTAATACTCCACATAACCAGCATGTTTATGTTCGACGGAGGTCCCGCCCACCAATATCCAATGTTTATGTTCGACGGCGATGGCGCCAACCAAAAGCTAATAGCCTTCCAGTGGCTAATTCTTCATCCCTTAGTCAGGTTAATTAATTAGCACATAAAAAATATATATATAGATCCTTTTAATTAATTTGTCTTTTTAAAAAATAAAAATTAGCCTCTTCACTGCTTTAGAAAACTAATACTAATTCTTATCATTTGCGCTGCAGGAAGTGCTACCCATTGATTCGTCAAACGAAGGTAGCAGCAGCTATGACTCTTCTCAAAATCAAAATCAGGATCTGGAAGAGATAGCTGTGCCGATGATGAGGTCAGCATTAGTGTGACTACTTAATTACTCTTTTCATTTCCCTATAAATTTCTAAGAAAATGATCTATATATTTATTTTAGGGGTGATGAGAGTGATGTATCTGATAGATGAGAACCTAGAATTAATGGGTATGGTGATCAGTTGAATTATGTCGGCATTTTATGAGTTGGATCATATCTAGGCTAGGTTAGGGTTTGTAATTTTGTTCATCATTATTATTGGTATAGTTAAGCTAATTAAAATTAAGCCTAGGAATTAACGTTGGCCAGTAGAACACAAACTTCCTCTACGAATATATCTATATCAAGACAAAATTGAAAAAGGAGGAGACAGAAAGAGAACATTAATTATGTATATTATAATAATTAATTAATAATCTTGAACCGCGTGCTATATATCTCAAGAGGATCGGAGGATTGATCTATCTATGGTGGTTTGAATGGGAGAAGAATTTTTTGAGATTTCTAACAAGAAAACGGAAAGAGAAAGAAAAGAAGGGAAATTTTTGTTCGGTAAGATCAGATGGTTGACGCTAGCTGACATTGATGAGGCAAGAAAATCGAAGGGATAAAAAACTTGTGGAAGCAATTGCAGAAGATCAGGTGTGAAAATTTAACTAGGTTTTGCTGTTGGATAATTCGTTCAATTCCTTTGTGTCTCTATTTTATTTTTCTAATTAATCATGATAAGATTTTAATTCATTACAATTAATTATCTAATTCCCTTGACTGCACAAAATATTAATAAAGTAAAAAAATTAATATTTTCACAAATAAAATTTAATAATATCAATTCTCAAAAATAAAATAAAATAATAGATAGTCTAACCAAATCCTATTTCTATATTAATACTCCCATATTAATATATTATTATAGTTCTATATAAGTTTTGATTAGAATTTTTTTGTGTTATATATCAGTGATCCCCCAGCAATGGAGAATAATCCTTCAGGGGCAGCAGCTGTTCAGGATCATATGCCTACACCCAAAACATTCACACAACTGATCCAATTTTTTGACAATCTTGCTGCACGAATCAAGCAGGCAAAGGAATTGATGAGAACCTAGCTAGCTAGATTCCCTGGAAATGCCTTGAACTATCTTTAGTTTCTATCTTGTAGTTGTTGTTCTTCAATATGAACTTGAATGATTAGGAGTTTTTTATATATGTTTATGCCATTTTGTTTGCTTTTTAAAAGTTGCACATGAAACTTATCAGTATCAGTATGTGTGTATATCTATCTAGAAGTTATATATATATATATATATATATATATATATATATATATATATAGAGAGAGAGAGAGAGAGAGAGAGAGAGAGATAGAGAGAGAGCTTAATTATATGCATATCAGTCCCGGCCTCCTTTCGTCTGTTGATAGTTTGATACTTTACACGTAAAAAAATCATGTTATACTTTCATTTTTTTATAAAAAGAGTTTCATTTTAAAATAAAAAAAAAAAAGCCTCGTTTTATTATTTATAAATATAAAATAATATAATATTTTTAAATTTAACATCTCAATTTTGTTATCTTGACATTACTATTAAACTATATATTCACTTAAGAAATTAGAGATAAGCATTCTTTTTTGTTAACTTCTCCTTTACAATAAATTAAAGTTTAATTGTAGGATGCACTTGTGCGTAAAATTTTTTATTTTAAATATTAAACCTTAAGACACATAAAATTATTATCGCTGTAATTAAAGAAACAACATTGTGTATGAATATTTGTTGTGGGGTTGAAGGGGTTCAACAGAAAATAATAATAAGACACTCTTTAATAGTCGCAAATGGAGGTAGTGTAAGAAATGATCTTGCAAAACTACAAAAGTTGTAAAACGAATTAGTAACAATTTATAACCTGTATGAAGCGTTTGCCAGGCACGATACATGGTAGTCCACGCTAATACATGGTAGTATCAATAGTATGTAGTAAGCATGTCGTGATTTCAGTTTCAAGAAATAGAGAGCTACCTTATCGCTCAAAAGATAATGAAGAAAGTCAAATACGGACTTCCTAACAATTTTGAATTTTTAAAAGTAATTTAAAATTTTATATTCAAAATTAGTTTAATTCATTCAACTCGATCTTAAAAACAGTAAGCATGTATTAGTGTGCTTTTAGATTATTTATAATTTTCATAATTGTATTGTATAAATTTAAACGGATTCATATTAGTTTTGAATTTAAAAATATTTTAAATTAATATTAATTCTATATATTTTGGAATGGATAGTAATGTTTTTTTTTATAAAAGATTTACTTTTATCATCACCTAAAATTTGTTTTTTTTATTCATAAGAATCTAAAAAATGGAACCTTTTTTCTTTTTTTGCATATCACAAAAGAATGCGAGGGCTAAAATTAGGTGAGGTTTTTGAAATATAATGAACCACGAGAAAATTACCAATTTAAAAAGAGCAAAGGTATCTTGACCATACTATGGCTTTAATCACACAAGTAATTAAGTGATAGCTAGCTCGTTTAGTAACCCTGTACATCTTGATCTTCTCTCCACTTAGGTGTTTCAGATCAGAATATTTTTATTAAATTGTGGTTCTAGGAAAAGAAGGAATGCCTGCCCTTAATTACCTATTTGGAAGATGCTTACAAATTAAAGGAGATTAATTAATCACGCAAAGGACGAGCGAAAGGCTTCCTAGTATTCCATATTTCGATATTTAACTACGTTGTTTGGCTTTGCTTTTAATTTTCTCCAGACTATTATATTTATGTCATCTACAACTCCGGTCACCCTTTCTTTTCCCTAAACGTAAGCCTCCATTTAAAAAATTCCTACCACAATATTAATTAAATCACTGAATATCAATAATTAAGAACAATGTTTTAAAGTTAAAATTTATTTTTTGTATATAAAATATATTAACCCTAGGCATTCGCATGTTCTGTGAATATATACTTTGATTAGCGATTGATGAAGCCTGAATTATGGATTGCTAATACAAGGAAAGAGGATAGTTATGTCCTTCCTTAATCTTCGAGAGGCATTAATTGATTATATCTTTATAAAGAAGGCATTTTGGTAAATTATTCAGATGTACGTCTACACGCATTTGGGTAGACAAAAATGCATGGTTGTATTATTGTGATGTTTATGCAAGTAAATGGAGGGAGGGAGTCATCAACTGAAGTTTATTGGTGTTATTTCGATGAATCTGGGCTTGCTTAATTATGCATAAAAGGCTAGCTTAATTCCATATAGTTTTATTGGATCATAAGTTGCGAGAGTACTGTGGATAGTGAATTATATATATATATTTAGGAAAATTTTCAAAAGCGAACTAAATACGAACCGTCGTCTTTGATATCTATGACGACGGTTCGACCCGTCGTCATAGAGTGCATGGCTATGGCGACGGGTCGAACCGTTGTCATAGATATCAAAGACGACGGTTCGTCTTTGGTTCGCTTTTTAAGGTTTGCTGGAGAAGGGGACTATATATATATATATATATATTGCATGCTAATATTTTAAACTAAGGTGGTAGCTAGGAATAGCTCTTTTACACACACAGAGGTCAATTAAAGAAAGTAAATATGCTCATCAATTAAGTTGTATTATGTAGTGGTGGATGGTTGATTATCGATCTGCATGCATAAGAAGAATTGAAAAGTCTATGTTTATTTTATGCATGTAATACTAGTAATATATATTACCAGTGTAACAATGAGTTTCTTATTTTCTTTTAGTTTTTAGGAGTTTGTCTTCTTTTATATTTGCAAAGTGATATACAAATTAATCAATTTGAAC
The DNA here is from genome assembly GCA_947179155.2 of Hedera helix. NCBI lineage: Eukaryota > Viridiplantae > Streptophyta > Magnoliopsida > Apiales > Araliaceae > Hedera > Hedera helix. Next base: position 53,560,978 of record OX359268.1, on the reverse strand, counting down.
AGAATGTAGGTAATTGATTCACTCTCCATATCTTTTGGGTTCGTAACAGTTTTAGTCTGGTGCAAATTAAATATATTATTAATTGGTAATAATTGATGGTTAATTTCAAGATATTGAATAAGTTACTTATCAATTAAATTTCCAATTTTTTTAAAATACTTTTGAACAAAGTCATTAATTAAAACACGTTGTATCACTAATTTGACATAAGTTGATCGTTAAGACATTACTATAATAAATGGGGTTTTTGCAGGATATTCATTAGTGGGTGCACATACTATATATATATATACTCTTCTAATCCTAAAAATTGGACGTTCTACATACTTTTTAAGAAAATTGAAAAAATGTGAAAATGCCATTTTATAACTAATCATGTATAATAATAAATCTACGTTCAACCACTCAAATCCTTTTATTTTTCATCTCTACAAAATAGTAGTTAATAAAACATCGTTGTATTATATAAAATTTTATATAATTTCATGTTTTTGCATATATATTTCTACAATTATATATATTGTTAAAATTTTATAAAGAAGATTATTATTTTTACAGAGTCTGGCCTCTCTTACACAAATAGTATGCGATCGTGTATTCATATAAAAGTAGACCGTGTAAAATAACAAATTTACTTATACAATTAGAAGAATAAAAAAAAATCCTTAATTAACATTCCATATAAATTGTATAGGCCTGACAATTTTATTGGATCCTAACAGGAGTCGCTTGAACCCAACTCTAACCTGATTTTCAAAAAAAATATTTGAGTATAGAATAATGTTGTGTATGGATTGAAAGAATAAAATGAAAGAAGGAATGAAATAATTTTAAGATAATTAAAGTATATATTTGATTGTTGATGGGAGTGAGTGGTGTAATATGATGTTAAAATTATCATACATTTTCATTACATTAGAATGAATTTTATTCCACCACCTCTCTCTCACATGGAATAAAAATCAAAGGGATAGAATGAATTTTCATTCCACTAGAATGGTTTATCTTCTAAAATGATCATCTAATACACTATTTTTTATTACATTCTTTGTTTCATTCTATTCCCTTAATTCAAACATAACATTAGTCTCTCCCACCTACTCCCAACCCGAATTGAAATATACTCTCTATTAGTAAATAATAATACTCCCTCCATTTTAAAATAAAAGTTATGGTTGATTTTTTGTTTAAATTAAAAAAATAATAAAATGACAAAAATTATTTATATTTAAATTCTTATTTAATTGCATAATTTTTTAACTAATAATGTTCTATAAATATTAGTTCCTTGGTTTATCCATACATATATCTATATATATAAATGGCGCGCGCGCGCACACACACACACACATTTTTAAGTATGTATGTATACATATGTAAATTATATGTATGTATACTTGCATTATATTCAATTTTGTTATTTGATTTTTAAAGTGTCATAATTTTTAGTTACTTTCTTTTTTATTAAACTTACTTATATAATATATGTATTTATATAAAATATGATAATTAATATTAAATATATTATAAATAAATTATTTAAAATAAATAAATATTTAACTTAGTACTTAAAATAGTAATAAGAGTATATATTTGGCCCTCAATATAAAACGTAAATTCAGCTTTTCCCTCGCAATTCGAAGAGCTTTTCTTCTCTCTCTCTATATATATATGTATGTATCTCCCTGCCAGAAGACCAGGACTACATCCAATCTCACTCTCTTTCCCTCTCACAAACTCTTTCTCTCTCTCTCTCCAAATAATAATAATTATTATTATGTTAATGGCTTCTCTTTTGTATTATTACCCCCTTATTTCCCGGCATTCATTGTCCTTGATTATACTCCACCACTTTTCTTTCATTATACTGAACAACCCAACATTAATCTATAATTGGCGGGCGGGATACTAATTTCTGGGTACATCTAAGCATTCATTATTGCATTTGGAGAGCATTCTATCTCTCTGTTTTCTATTCAGGTACTCAACATTTATTGAAACCCTTTATTACCTTATTCTCTGTTTGTCATTAATTCATGTTCTTGTTCACGCACGATTTTGGTGTTATTTTGAGGTTTCTGTTTGTGCGCTTGTGTTCATAAATCTTTTATTATATGATATTTTCATTAAATTTTTCTTTATAATCAGGCGAATTTAATTTATTTATTTATTTCAAAAAGTTTTGTGTTTGAAATTGTAATGGGTTGAAAAATTCTGAGTAGTTGTAAGATTGTAAATGATGCTTTGTGAATTCTATTTTAGATGTCATGTATTTGGTTTATGGTTTCCAATAATGGAATATTAATCTTTTTCATTTATTGATCTAGATTGTTTGAATTCCACTTGCAACCAAACTAATGAATAAAAAGGATTTCTTCAAGTTGGAGCTCTCGCTGGATTATTATTTATCATAAATTTTTTTTGTCTTCTTTGTAACAGATTGCTTCTTTTGGACAATAGGGACGTGTGGCAATCTCGCAGTCACCTTTAGATTAATTATTTGAACATAACCTTGTCAAGCGGTCAGGCTTTAATAAATTAATCACATTAAGAGGTGAGTGTTTTCAATTTCGATCTATTTATCTAATGTGTTATATTGGTAGTGTTGTCATCTTTTTGGGGTCATGAAGCTTGAAATAATTCGATGCCTGTAATCTCTGAGATTTCTGCCTATATTTCTCGTATATATTCATTGGAAGAATTGCGATAACATTAACCTTGCAACAGATGCAAAATTAGTGAGGAGATAATGAAATTATGAGTCATTCAAAATAGCATCAACTTGTAAATTTTAAGTTTTTGCATTTAGTAACACACTGAAATGTACATTGTACAATTTTGTTTGCACTTGCAGGCATGGATATTATGGACTCAAAAAGAAGAAGTAAATTCTCGGGAAAAATTATGTTGACTGTAGGTATTACTACTCTTTGTATTATTTATCTCAAGAGCTCATCCAGCTTCAGTAGCTCTACCCAGGTAACTATGGCCGCTGTTCTTCTTCATGGGTTGACGTAAGAGGTCTTTTTTCCCTTAAATGTTTAACTGTCAACTTTGGTGGCAGTATTTGCTAAAAAATTGTCTTCTCACTTGTGCCTGACTTATTCTGCATATCTAATATGCTGATGCACTTTATCTTTTAATTTTATTACATGGGGTCATTTATGAAATTCAGGAACTAACTTGCTTGATTTACTAGATAGTTGGTCGCTACTGGAAAGGAAAACTAAATCATATTAGGCTTCTGTTTATTGTCTTTCAAATATTTCTCAATTAGACATTGTGCAAATACTAGATGATTAATATTTATTAAAAAGATTTATGCAATGATGTCAACCCAGAAAGCTTAAGTTCCAATGACTGATAATTCCTTTAATAGGCTTCAATTTTTTATCTATGACAATTTATTTTATTTTATTTTATTTGCTAAATTATTTTATCTATGACAATTGTCCCTTGGCTGTAAATAAATGTGGTTTTGTTAATACATGCCAAATTGTTTTGTTATCTTTTAAAACATGCGTTGCTTTGGGATGAGAAAGCTTAGAAAGTTGCAGCTTATGGTGAACATTGTTTATTGTATTTCTTAGATTTCCATCTCGACATGTATTTATATGTAATCTAATTTTATCATTTCTAACTTGAGATTGAGGCAGTAGTCTCCTGAATGTAGAGTGAGAACCCAATGCTCGATCAAATATTTGTAAAGACAATGATCCTGTCAAATTCCAAATGACACGATTAATGGAATTTAATTTTGTTGAGTATTAACTACTTTCTTATACTGCTATGTGGTTGTGTTTATATATATGAGAAAGGATCAAGTGCATACCCTTTATTTTATATACTATGCATATCCTCTTTGGCGACGGACCAAATAGCGACGGATCAATATCATATTTATCCAACTTTACTCATTGCTCTCGCCCTTTAACTTAACTTCTGTCCTATATTTCCCCTTTGTTTCCTTCTTTTGCGAGTTAGAATTGTACTTCAACCAATGATTTACATCATAAACATGCTGCACAAGTACAAATGAAGTGGAGTACTTTCAGTTCAAGTACAAATGCATGATAAATAAGAGTGTAATTTATGAAATTATTTTTAGTGCCTGGGGATTTTATGTTTCTTTCTATATGTCATTTTCAGTTTTCTGTTCATGAACCCGGGGTGATACACGTATTGGTAACTGGAGGTGCAGGCTATATTGGTTCTCATGCTTCCCACCGACTTTTGAAAGATTCATATCGTGTAACTATAGTGGTATCTCCCGTTCAGATAGCCTCTTTCTTTCATATGTTTGAAATTTCGATATTAAATCAAGTACTTGATATTATGAGTAAAATTCAAAAAATCTCCTATGTTTATCCAAATTCTTGAGTCGCCACCTATGGTTCGAAAGCTATCGAATCACTACTTGTGATGATGTGATGCTAGAGGGTAAACCACAAGTGGTGAATAAATAATTTTCAAACCATAGATGGTGACTCAAGAATTTAGGTAAACCACAAGTGATTTTTTGAATTTTACTCTAATGTTATTGCTTCTTTTGATAGGACAATCTTTCTCGTGGAAACATGGGTGCTGTTAAAATTCTGCAAGAGCTATTTCCAGAGCCAGGGCGACTTCAGTTCGTTTATGCGGACCTTGGGGATGCAAAGGCTGTATCCTAACTGGATAAATAATTAGATATAGAGTAGTGTATATCTAAACAGCTACATATATATATGTCATCGTTGGAACTTCTTTCCTTAAATCATATTTCAGGTAAACAAAATATTTGCAGAGAATGCGTTTGATGCCGTAATGCATTTTGCAGCAGTTGCTTATGTAGGGGAAAGTACAGCTGAGCCTTTAAGGTACGTATTATTCCATGCTATATTATCTACTATTACGTTTTGTGTTATACATTTAACTTTAAATCTTATTTAAAGAATATATACAATATGTACAATTCTACTAGATAGTATTATAGAATATCTATCTGAAGCTTATTAAGCCTATTCACCAATGATACTATCGATGTAATCAGGGATATTAATTTGGTAAAGTAGCAAGGGTACTCTTAATCAGAGTAAGAATCCCACTCTTATACAAGCATTGCTTCTTCCATCTATCTGGCCAAGCATCCCTTTTCTTGTAATTACAATCATGTTCTCCATCATTCTTCCGCATATTAAAGTCGACCCTTCACTGCATGAACCATACAACCTCGTTTATATATGTTAAATTCATAAACCCTTTTTTTATATAAACCAATACATAATCCTCTGAGCTTTCTACAATTTTTGCCACCATTAATCTAATATTAGATTTTAAAACAAATAATTAAAAAATCTAAGATTGTCCTACATTAATATTAGTGAAGTACAACATTTAGCATTCATGTTAATTTTTTTAGTTGGCCTTTCAGAGTTATCCTCTTCATCTAATTAAAAAAGAATAGTACGTACATGTAGAATGACATAATGCCCAAAAATCATGTTTGTTACTCACATCTTCAATGTGAGCATTTATTGTAAGTACTTTTTTCTTTGAACTCGCTACGCTCTTATTAGGTTAATGTTGATCAGTAGATTATAATCGTATTTTAGACTATAATATTTTATTAAAATGCATGCCCTTATTATATTCAGGAAAGGGGTGTATTATCACTAGTGCTGTAATTCTCTTTTTAATTTCATTTTCTTAATATGACATTCCTTTGTTTCAAAACTCTCTTATTGAGACATTCTGTGAGTTGTACAGGTATTATCATAATATTACGTCCAATACGTTGGTAGTTTTGAAGGCCATGGCATCACATGGTGTGAAGACATTAATCTATTCAAGTACTTGTGCGACATATGGAGAGCCCAAGATAATGCCTATCACAGAAGAAACTCCCCAAGTAAGCTTCTATTTAACAATTTCGTAGTGGTCCTTTTGGTTGGCAAGTTGAGGTAAAGGTAATATTCAGTTTGAGGTACAACATCTGAAAGTCTTTACAGTTATTATATTTTTAAATTAATTATCATATTAAGACAAAACTAAAACTTCATTTTGGATGTTTTAAACTACTAGATTCCCAGACTAAGTCATCTATCGTTAAATCTTGAAATGTATCAATGAGAATTAGATAAATTACACTACCCTAGATAGGAATTGTAGTGTTGCATAGTTTTTAATTTGATAGAGTAATTATTGTCTATTTCCGTCTTGAAGTAAATGACTGTAATGTTGCATAGTTTTTAGTTTGATGAAGTAATAATTGCCGATTTCCGTCCTTAAGTATAAATGTCAGTGTAAGCAGATATGCCTCTCTAATTCGGATAAAGAACAAATGAAAATAATAGAACAAATTATCATCTTAAGAAAGAACGCTTCAATAATGGAAGAAGGATATTGAACTTAAGGTTATTAAAGCCAACAATATGTGCTCTCTCCAATATTAAGAATATGGACGCTAAGAGTTTCACTAATCTAGCACTACTGGTTTCTAACTCATTTCCACTGTTTCATATGCAGGCTCCAATCAATCCTTATGGAAAAGCTAAGAAGATGTCAGAAGATATAATATTAGATTTTTCAAAGACTTCCAACATGGCTGTCATGATCTTAAGGTTTGCAATTAGAATTTTGCGTTGTTTATTGCATTCCAAGCATCACATTTATAATTACGAATTTCTAAACAAATAAAGAAATGATGTTAGACTAGTACCTTTCCTTTTGAAGACACTATTGTATGAATGCATCAGATATTATATTTTGAATGAAATGGTAGATTGTGGAGTATTTCTCATGAAAGGTTTCGATTATTCATTATTGAAAAAACTGCAAAATAGATTATCAGATTATATGTGTGGCAAATAGGTTATCCTTAGCAGATAGAAGTTTGTTTCTCTCAAATCACACTCTGAAGAGTCCCCCTTTAATGTTTAGCTAAGCACAGTAATGTTATGGTGAAATATCAGATACTTTAATGTGATCGGCTCAGACCCAGAGGGAAGACTGGGAGAAGCTCCTCCCCCAGAACTACGTGAGCAGGGCCGCATATCAGGTGCTTGTTTTGATGCAGCTCGGGGTATTATTCCTGGGTTAAAGGTGATTATTTGTTATTTTAACCACAGTAGTATTCTCTCGACGGTTCATGATTCTTGAGACATGTGCAACAGAGTTTAAGAAATACTGGTGCCAAGCATGGACAAAACTTATTGTTTCACGTGATTGTAAATCTTGTCCCGCGTCATTGTAACTTGATTGCTATATATTTTCATGATTTTAGATTAGAGGAACGGACTATAGTACAGCTGATGGCACCTGTGTAAGAGACTATATCGATGTTACTGATCTGGTGGATGCTCATGTTAAAGCTCTTGCCCATGCAAGACCTTCGAAAGTTGGTATTTACAATGTTGGCACGGGAAAAGGTTACTAATACTGTTCCTTTTATTTTCTTCTATATATTTGAAAATGTGAAGAAAGATGGGAATTATCTAAAGGTCTAATGATTCACCGTAATTCTAAATGAATTATATGATAATCATCATCACAGGTAGTTCAGTGAAGCAATTTGTGGAAGCTTGTAAGAAGGCTACAGGGGTGCCCATAAAGATTGAATACCTCAGCCGTAGGCCTGGAGACTACGCTGAAGTTTACAGTGATCCTTCAAAAGTTAGGCGTGAACTGAATTGGATAGCCAGATATACAAATCTCGAAGAGAGCTTAAAAACTGCGTGGAAATGGCAGAGATCGCATAAGAATGGGTACGGCTACCACATGAAAAGTGGTCTTTGATAACTTTTAGCCAAAGTTACTTGTGAATGCAACCTGGATCCATGTTTTCAACCTGAACATTATATTCTGGTCCTTAAGGTGGACTCCTTAAAGTAACTTCTTGTTTGTGTTCGTTGCCAACTTTCTGCAGCTTCTTGTTAGATTTCTTTACTCAGCTGACTGCACCTCGAGGATTTATTCAGTATTATTTTGTATATGAGATGTCAAACCTTTTAACAGCTCTATTATATATAGGAATTATGCCTCTTATACATTAATTCGGAAACACTGTTTTTCTTGAAATTTCGTGTCCATATCTATCATCAAGGCGCTATTATAATGTGTGACCCCTATTGCACATTCAAATATATGTATACCGTGAACAGTGCTGTTACTTTGATTCGTATTATATTAGATATTTTCTAATAAACTTTCATACTATTACTATCTAGATTAAGTAGAAAGGTTTTTTCTTTTTCTGTTTTTTTTTTTTTTTTTTTTTTGTGTGGGTACTGAGTAGATTTTACATCCAAACACGATTTTTTTCTTTTTTCTTTTTCTCAATTAATTCTACACAAGTATATCACTTTTCTTGTAAGTTTTGCTTATTATAAATTTTTTTCATTAAACATTAATTATCAAATGATGTTGTCTAATTAAAATATGTTCGGGGTAAATCTTGATATTTTTTAATAAAATAAAATCTACTAAAAAATTAGAATTATTTTTCTCAGACAGAAATAGTGTCACTTTTATACACGAGTAAATCACGACAAAGTAACAATATACGTTGTAAATATTAAAATTGCATTTTTATTCCATGTATAGTTAAGGTTGTGTGTTGTTGAGAACATTCTGTAGCTTCTTGTTTGATGTTAGTCAGACTCATTTTCCATATTTTGAATGTATGTGACAACTTCAAACTTTTAGGAGGAAATAAACACGTCTGGTTATGGAATTTATTGCGTTGCGTTGAGGAAGAAAAATAAAAATTTCTTCTCGTCTTTTGGTACATGAAACACAAATGATATAAAAATTTTGATATCTTATAATTAGCTAAATTTGCCAGGACTGAAAAAGGAGACAATATCATAACCAGGAGAAAATTTTCATAACCAGTAGACACAAAGGATGTAGTTGGAAGAATGAAAACCTATAAACAACGATTCTGTATCTGTAATCTGAAATATATAATTCACCTGTTCAGTACATTATCGTTCACCGAAATAACTTCCCTACAAGGTGGTCCAAAAAAAATTAACTAAACTCATCCATCGGGAAACTTTGGTATTAATATGCATAAATAATTATTAATACAAGGCTTTAAGCACTCTTTCAACCAACAAAAAGCAAGATTCCCGATAATGGCAACACAACATACCACCTGAAAATTTGGGCCAACTCTACCATTTATCTACTGTGTGTGAATAAGACCGCTACCTCCCACTACCCTAATCCCCTGCCTATCCATATAATTCTATTCTGCAAGGCAAGTTGATTCCGTATGTCATACAAGTAATGATCATAACTCATCATGGGCCTTGGAATCAGTATCTGCCCTTTCATTGGCTGTTCTCTCCAATTCTGCTTCTGTTTGGTCTTTTTGGGAGGTATTGTCCTTGGAGGATGAGTTACTGGTAGCCTTACCAGATTCATCACCATTACCCTCGGTTTCATTCTTGACAGACTTCTCAATTTTTGGTTTTGGCTTGGGAATCCGATTAATGCTTGCGACCTAGATGAATGATCCCTCGTCAGCAAAACAGGTATCATATTTCTAGAGAAACTAAAAAATAATCAGTTTTTCTTGTTAAGGGAAAGGAGTGCGCAATAATACCTCGTCTTGAAGATCAAATACCTTTCCAAATACTTCTTCAGATGTAAACGCCGGTTTGCTAAAAGCAGAAGTCCTGTTACAAAAAATTTGTTGACAAGATCAGGCACTAGAAAGCCTAGAGCAATCAAGGACAGATGAAAGAAAAGAACTAGGACAAGTTCTCAGGAGATAACAAAGAACTTCAAATAGTTAATGTAATTTTGCAACGCACTTCAAATGATTTGCATGTGCTGATGTGGATTACAGTAGTTGTTAAACAGATTACTAGAATAATCAAACCCACTTCCAAGGTAATCGAGTAGCAATTCCTCCTCTCAACCAATTCCTCCTCACATTTTCAAATTCCTCATCTCAACAAAGCCAAGAAGATAACATCAAGGAATTTTTCTTGGAACATAAACAACACATACGACGAGCATGCTCAGAGGAGATCAAAATGTATTTTCTTAATCAGAGATACGATATACTTCACTCTAATGGAAAAACTAGATCTACCACTAAGATAAATAAATGAACCAAGACACGCCATCTCATCAACTCCATGCCAAAAGGGTTAAAAAACATAACAGAACAGAATACACCGAAACACAGCAGAAAAAACCAAAGACACAAAGTTTTATTGTTTGGGTAAAGGAAAAGAAATAAACTTTACTTCTTCTGCTCAGCCTCCTTCTCATCCAACCAATTCTTGACGTTTTCAGCATCACTCAATACCTGAAAGCAACATTTATGCTCAGAAAATGAGTTTTATAGTTATCGACATTACTAACTAATCAAATTTCCAATAATGCCATACAGAGAAGCTGAATCAGATGAAAGGTAAATAAAGAACCTCATCTATTCTGTGTCTTGGAAGCCAAGATTTCTTCGTCTCCCATTCTTGAACAATCTGCAGATGTTTAGAAAGAAAAAAGGTAAGATATCATAAAAGGATAATGGATTGGCAGCTGTCTCAAACATACCACTTAAATTTATTTTGTTGTCATTATTAATTGTTATATGGTGCCCATGATAACCCCACTAGTTATAATGTTTAGAAAGAAAAAAGGTAGGATATCATAAAAGGATAATGGATTGGCAGCTGTCTCAAACATACCTCTTAAATTTATTTTGTTGTCATTATTAATTGTTATATGGTGCCCATGATAACCCCACTAGTTATAATAAGAAAGCAACTAGGTTGGTTGGATCTAAAATTTGAGGATCTTGATCGCATTTAAACAGATTTGAGATGAAGAGAGAGCCTTGTGATGTAAACAGATTTGGATTTTAAACGTTGAATAGAGAGCCTTGTAGAGATACTGACCTTGGTAACAGCCTACCAATTGTTACATGGTTGAAACCAAAACTAATGCCTTATATAAAGTCAGGCTTAGAATCTTATTTACCTCTTGTAGCTCACCAAAGTATCTTCTAGCTTGTTCTGATGCTGCTGGTCGTGCAGTATATTCATTATATCTACATCATGTAATTGTGTATAAGAGCTGCTTTGTAACATGACAATCTTATACAATTTTGAGTTGATGAATGGTAATTGAATACCTGAAAAATATAGGGTCACCTATAGCTTTCAACGAATCTAGACGCTGTTGAAATTCATCAGCGGAAGCATCTTCGCCATCTGTATACAACCATTCCTGCACCTGAAATGGAATGTTCCATTTGATTTAAAAATCCAGACCAGGAAATGACTACACTGAAAATCTAACAAACCCCCTTCACCACCCTCAGCAATTTAAAAAAAAAAAAAAAATTTTAAAAAAAGGAAATGGAAAAGGCGAAACCACACACAATGGGTGAGCAACAGAGACAGGTGGTCAGAGATAGAGAGCATACCTCTTCAAGCTTTTCAAAGAAAGACTGGCGTTCCTGGCTGGAGGAAATTTTTTCAAATTCATCTGAATCCAGCTGGCACCAAAGTGTCATCAACATGAGAGAGGAAAGGGAAGTCAGCAATCCACTTCAGAGCACGAATTCAGAAGACATAGGCTATCAGCAATTACAGAAGCAGCAAAAGAAAATACCAAATTTAAGGTCATGCATATGCGGAGCAACTGCAAATGCAGAGCGTAAACTTAAAAGAGACACCTAGGTTTAGTTAAAGCAGCAGACCTTGTGAAGGTATAATTATGCAACACAACAAAATAAAAAAGTTAAAGAGGACACAATAGCAAACAACGATAACCATCAATGGATTTCCCTTGGAGCATGAAAATTTTGATGGAGTTGGTAAAGCACATAAAAGCTCGTAATGAAGTCATATAAAATGCTAAAAGAGAAAATGAAATGAGAAACTTGTTAAGATTACAAGACTAATTCTAAATAACATTCACTGAACATTCTAAATCATGAGCTAGAGCTTATGGTGTCAAAACAATTCAAGAGATTAAGACATCTCTATTATAAAGTGGGAGGAAGATGTTGACGGAAAGTTTGTGTAAACACCAAAGTGAAGCCTTTTTTGTTTCCCTTCTTAAGTTTAGTTATCTATTAGGGAGACAGGAGAGGTGAATCTTGGATTCCTGAGGATAAACCGCAAGTGTTGTGAATTGAAGGTAGAGGAAAACTAATGAGAGAAAATTGAGGAGAGAAAATAGGATGGTGGGATAAGTGGAATTGTCGTGATAACTTTTTCAGCAAAATTTTATAACCACTCATTTTTTGTGTTTTATATATTTTTTTCACAGGCAACGCATGTGTCTGCCGGAAACTAGTTTTTATGATGCCCAACAATAGTAGCTTAAAATTACTTGATCACTACAAACCTTTTCTCTAGTAGCATATATGTATCCTTCCAAGTTATTTTTCAACTCTTCGGTTCTTCTCCTTTCTGCGTCCTTCTTGTCTAATGCTTCCAATTTGCGTTTAGCTTCAGCAAGAGATTCTCTTGAAATAGGCATTCCAGGGCCCGTCGTCTTTTCTGTAATCTACACAAGCCAAATCAGATCTTGAAAAAGAGTGGACATTGAAATGACCAGAAATTAAAATGCTTTGTAGTTCACTTCAAGACAATGAGAGGAGAAATTTGAGGTATTTGATTCTCACCTTGAGTGGAACTCTGAATGTCCGCTTCTTCAGCTTCTTTTCTGTATCAAGATCTGTGTTAATTTGATTATCTACTCTGGAGTCTGATGTGTTACCCAACCCACTGTCAGCATGCAAGTTGTCATTGTTTTCTTCCGACTCATTCTTGGGATTAGCTTCAACAGATATGTTAGGGGATTCAGAAGTCAATTTATCTACTGTCAGATTCTTTCTGGGAACTTCTACCCATTCAGATATTTCTATGACAGCATCTGCTCGGTCCAATGAAAATATACCACTTCTACTAAGAGAGAAATGCAGGCCAGCCTTGACTGGGGAAGATAGATTCCGTGATGAATACCTATAAAACAGAGGTGTAAAAACAGAGCTCAAATATAACAGTAGAAACGCTTGTACCCTTTAAAAAGCACCCAAAAAATTGCTAGCTCATACTTCTCACTAGCATCAGTCAGACCAGACAAATCATAATGGGCAAATGTTGGTGAAAGAACACCAGGTGGTAATAGGTCTTCACTCTCATAGGCAAGTGAAACTTCAAAATCTTTGTTATGAACAATGGATCTGAACATCTGTGGTTGAAAGTAGAAAAATCAGTACAAATAAAAATACATAATGCCAAGTTTTAATTTATGTTTTGTCATCTTTACTAGCATAAACACCAAGCAATTCACCTTGATTGGTAGTTTTTTCAGCCGTGGTACTAGCAACTGCTTTGTGGTTTCATCTTTCAAAAGACCAGGACCATCTAACTCAAACACAAACCCGTACATAGAACCATCAATCATCCCAAGTTTACGATTTAATTTTATCCCATCACTCAAATTGGCAGCATGCAATGAGGCGCCAAGAACTATAGCTTCATCAGCATCCAAATGTTTGTCCAGATCTTTTCTCCCAAGAAACTCCTGGAGCTTAGCCTGTAAGATGGGAAAGTAAGAAATTTTTTTAGAACTATATATAAATCAGTATGAAAGCATGGACTTATGAAGATAATGCGAGTGAATCAACATCACAAGGAAAACTGGTTGTGTTTTGTTTATTTCCTAAACTCAAATTAGTGAATTCTTCCAGTTCAGCCCAATAGAATTAGGACATCAACAAATAAAATTATTAATATTAACAAATTAGCTATTGAACTATATAAAATACACTATCTATTTGGGTCCATGTTTAAAATCACCACAAAGGCATAATAATATTAAAGTCAAGTACCAAAGAAAGTGAAAGGATATAACTGAAAAACGAAGGGAAACTAGTCTTTACCTGCAACTTCGGTACTCGAGTTGCACCTCCAATCAATTCCACTGCATGTAAATCATCAACCTTCAAACCAGAATGCTTGAGCACTTCCTTAAGAGGGATAAGAGATCTCTCCCATAGATCTTCACAGAGTTCTTCAAACTTCTCACGAGTTATGGTGCTCCTGCACACCCAGGGGAAAAATAAAGGTGAGCAAAATGTCCAATCACCAGGTTTATCATATTCCTTTAGTTTACCTAGCCAGATATGGTATGATGCTTAACTGAAGAGAAACTTGCAAACATAAATAAAATATTTGTTAAACCAAAAAGTCCATTTGACAAACACTCAGACATTATAACTAAGTAGACACTCTCGCTCTCTCAACCTCTTCTTTTTTTTCCTTCTACTATGATTTTATTATTCTTTTAAAACAATGTTTTACGCTGATTAAGAGAGGCTCGGTGCAAACTAAACCCCAAATCCACCCGAATACACATGTAAACTGTCTTTCAATTTATTTGGAGATTCAATTTCAATCCGCGGATCATTGTATGCTTGATACATACAGTAGAGAAACCCTTTACTTAATCAATACACACGCGACAAATATAGTAGAGAACCTTTTTTCTACCACAACAGCAGCATGCAGTAACTGTAGGTTTTCCATGAGTTCCTTGTGGAGATTCCTCTAATGAAAAACTTCAACTATAAACCCCGTGTACTTCAGAGAGTAAATTAATTTAAACATGTTCACTAATGTCATATCTTTTTCACATAATGTCTGCTCCCAAATTAATGAATATATTTTGGAAGACATCTTCTTCGGACTGTATAGAATAAGAATAGAGGTCAATGGAAATAAAGAGTGAAAAGTGTGCTTTAATTCTACCTACCTAAAGTCACGATCATCATAAATAGATTCAACTGAGATTGGAGCCATTGTGTTTGCACTTAGAATTTCTTTTGTACGCTTAACCTGTTTCTTCAATTTAGCCATGGACTTGGGAGACTTCCTCACATCAACTCCATTTCCAATCTGTTTATTGAACTCATCTGCAAAGTATTCCACCAGCCTTAGTTCCATATCTTGACCTCCAAGTTTGGGGTCCCATTTAACATCCTTGACCTGCAATAGATTTGAAGTTTAGCTAGATAGCATAATAAGATATTACCAAATTACATATGTTACTTCAAATATAATTCCACAAAATATATTTATAGACTAAGATTATACTAACAATCTGATTTCTTAAGAGAAAATAAAATATTAAATTAAATGATGCTATGAGCCTATGCCGTGTTTAGATAAATCAATTGACTTTAGTACTCTATCATAAATCCGAACAAGTATTTAAAATAAAAAAATACTACACGCTCATTTCTGAATTTGAATTCTTCTAAACCATTCTTTCTTTAATCAAATCCTCAACACGTTACAATATATCTCACAAATCCCTGTAAACGGATATGGATGAATTTTCTAACACACACACCAGACCGAGGAAAGTATCTGATTCCTTATCTGGGTGATAATCTTTTGTTAATACAAACTAATACTTGAATGTTTGGATTCCTAAAAGTTTACCTTTCTCTACAACAAATCTCCATCCAAAACTATGACAGGGAGAAAAAGGATATGGACGAATAACTAAAAGATTAAGGTTTTAACTATCACTCAAGATAGGTAGTACAAATTATGGACAACAGGCCCATCAAATCAAAACAAAATCAGGGGAGTATTTCTAATAAGTACTTCAAGTTAACCACCAAGTTCGTTCCACTAAATCACTCTTATTACTATTACTAAAGTACATGAGTTCTGCTATAATAATAATACGGAGTCCTGTTTGACATTATTTAAAGTTTCAAACCTAATAGTCTAATACCCCTAGGTCCTAAAATATGTAATTTTCCTGTTCGCCAAATCCCAGCTATACGCTACAATCACAGGGAGAAACTTTTTTTGAAAATAACAATGATTATACTAAAATAACTTACACTGAGAATACTGACTGTTGAATTAATAAGGAACAGAAAATTACCTGAAACTGGTTGACAGAAACAGTCTTGCTATACTCCTTTGTCTTGTAAGCCGAAAAATAAACAAGAGCAGCATAAGTACTCCCTGATCCCATATCGTAAAACACCACATTCCTCGACTCGTTCAAAAAATCCTTATCAATTCCATACTGAAGCGCCGCTCCCGCATGCTCATTAACTAATGAAAGCACGTTAATCCCCGCCAACTCTGCCGCCTGAAGCAAACCCCTCCTCTCCGCCTGCCCAAAATAAGGCGGGACAGTAATCACGGTATCTTTCACCTGAACCTTCGAATGAAACTCAGCCAAATTGGAAGCATAACTCAACACCATAGCTACCAATTCCTCGGCCGAATAAATTTCAACGTCGCTAATCCTAAACCCAGCTACACCTCTTCTCGAATCATTGACGACGTCGAAAGGCAAGTACATTGAATCTAGGGATTTTTTGGCGAAATCGTAGGGCTTAGCTATTAAGTCCCGAAAGTGAGAATAAACTTTATCGGGGTAACGTGCGACGAGGCCGGCGGCTTCTTCCCCGATCAACCGATTCCCGGACTGAAAAGCAACAAGACCTGGGGATTTTCGCTTCGACATCTCGTTGATGGCGATGGATATTGGGGTTTGACCGGGTTTTAGATTTACTACGGCGACTTTTACCCATTCTGAACCTAGATCTATGCTTGATACGGCTGATTGGGTCGGAAGGGATTGAAAACAGAGGAATAAAAGCGATATAAATAGCCCTAAATTCAAACAGATCTTCGACATTACTGTAATTAATTGAATTCTTAGGGTTTTAGAAGCGAGAAGAAGATTAGATTATTACATGTGTTAGAGACTCGTCAGTTTTTAGTTTTTCCAAAGAAGAACGACTTGGTGATTATATTGGATCGTTGAGGGGGAGTCTACGTGGTAAGTGTCAATGAGATTGGACGGACCAATGAAATATTGCCAAGTTGGATGAGGTACACGTGGAGAGCTTCGAAGCGCTTGGTGCGTTGTTATTGCTGATGTCATCTACCTAGATCTCGCTAGACGTTCAACTGGAGATTCTTCTGGAGTACCATAAAAGTGACACTTGCTCCTCTTATTCCTCTATAATTGTAATTGTAATTAGAGCTGAATAAAAAATAAGTAAAATTCAATAATTGGATTGAATTATATTTTTAAAACTACATTATTTTTATTATTTATGTATATTTAATTATAACCGTTTTATAATTTGATATTTGATTTTGATTTCAATTATAAAAATTAGATTATTCAAGTAACTGTTTAACTTAATTAAAAAAAATTAAAGTCAAATACTATTTTTTAATTATACTTTAATAAAATTTGTCCTATAAATTATATACTTATATATTGTTAATTTAAAATTATTAAATTAATATATAAATTATTATAGTTATAGATTACGATTAAATATTATTTAAAAATTTTAATATAAAATTTGAAATAAAAAATTTTGTTTAATAAAAATAAATTTATATTTTAATTATATATTAAATAATTAAATAATTTAATTTAATTATTTAAATTTTAATTATTAAATTTATATATATTTTAAATATTTATTTAAATAATACTATTATATAAAATACGATATTCAATAATAAGTCTCAATTCAATTATAATTGAATACTCACCCTTAATTGCAATCTCAATTGAGGTGAATTAAAGCAACTCGGTTTGACCGTTTGAGCTCGTAAATAGTTAACGTGTAAAATAAAATATTATAGTATTAATATGAATATGATAATATAGCTCAAGCAATACTTTTGTATATTGGAGTCCTCATACGAATTATTTTAGAGAAATTAATACATAAATACTTATATTCTTTTTTTTTAATAAAATAAGCTTGTTAGTTTATGCTAAACACAGGGTTAATTTACGAAATAATACTTTATGTTTATTGCTTTTTATTATTAAAATTTTGAATAATAATTTTAAATATCCAATTAATTTAATAAATAGACTAAGCTATACATAAAGATCTTATAAAAAGATGAAAACTCGTAGAGATTGAAAATCTCTTAAAACTTTAACTCTTAAAATAACAACAAAATTGTGGATTGTATGTTAAAAAGAAAAAAATGAAACATGTTCTAAACTCATTTCATCGAACACTATAAATGCATTATATCACCAATTAAGTAAAAAACTAATAGAAAATTAAACTCCTCAAAATCATTTCACAAATTATAAATTCTCAAATTTGTAATACATATAAAAAAATAAAAAATAAAACTAAAAGGCACCTTAGTCCTTAAAATAAATTTCACAAATTATGAATCCTCAAAGTTATAAAAAATATATGCTTCTTGTACTTTGATATTTTCGAATGATATATTTTTAGTGGCTAAAAAAACGCCACAAAGTTTCTTTTTCTCCGATTCATATATACATTTGACTTAGTTTTATCCGTATCAATTAAAGAATCATCTAAAAATTCAACAAAAAACTCAAAATAATTACGAATTCAACATAATTCAATTAAGCCAAAGTGCGTGCAATAGAAAAATACCTTACCTAAAGATAGCGGCGACAATAAATGATCACCTCTCACTCCTACATCCGTTGATTTATTAAGTTGCGTTAAATCTAACTGTTTAAAATGGCGAATCATATAATTGAATCTCGTGTTCTTTAAATTTGCCATAGGAAGCGCATTATATGAAAAAATATACTTCCTTCAATTTAAGAAACGCATTATATGAAAAAATATACTTCCTTCAATTTAAAGAGCGTTTGATATAGGAATAATAAGAGAACAAGGATAGTATATAAAGACAAATAACTCAAATAACTGAAAGAGGAAGAGAAAATGACACACAAAAAATCGGTTAGATTACAACTCAAATAACTAATTGAGTTAACTTCTAATAAATTAAGGGTTAATTCAAATTAGAATGGCTAAACAATTTTTTATATATTAGTATGGTATTGATTCAAATATTACCTCCACATAAGAAAATAAAGTTTTTATCACATTTTACAAATATCAATTACAAACTCAATACATGTATGTAACAAATAATTATTAATGTTATGTACTCCGGTGTCAATTGACAAAGTGATAACCAGTTAACTTGAACACCAACTAAGTAGTACAAACCAATTTAGTCGATCCATGTCATCTATATATCATAATCATACTATTAAAATCAAATAATGAGTCCGCGCTCTAAAATTTTAAATAGAAATTACAAAAAAATAAATAAATTACTAAGATATAGTTAAAGCAAATTGTCCTCAAATTTATATTTTGATATAATTAATAATTATCATAATAACCTTCATAATTGTTATATTGTATATGTGAATATAAATTTATAATCAAGTACACTTTCTTTGAGACGTCGTTGATTACCCATTATTAAATATTCATATCTAAATATATTAGGTTACCTCTTGATGTTTAAACCCCTAATCAAGCGTTAGAATTGTATGATACAATCTTACGAGATTATAATTTTATACAATTGTTCTCACATTTGCGATCATAATTAAATTCAAATCGTTTTTCTCACACATGATCACAATCCTACACGATTCAATTTGATTTTGGTTTTGGTTTTAGAACCATGTTTTCAATGTTCTATAAAACCGATGTTATAGAGATACCTTCTTATTTTATGTTTATTTTTAATTTTATTGATTGCTCAATTCGACAGTGATGACATTATAACAATAAATATATAAACTTGTCGATATTGTATTTTTATATTTTTATCAAAAGATGAGATGATTTTTTAAAAAATAAATTATCAAAAAAATTATTATCCAACAGAAGAACTATTATATTAATATATTTACGGCGTATAAATAACAATTGAGTAGACCTTAACATTTTTTCAAAGGCAATGTCTGCTATTTTTTATTTTTTTGGGCTCTTTGTAGTTATAACTCAACAAATTATTATTTTTTATTTTGGTTATTGTAGTAAAAAAAATTAAATAAAAAAATAAACAGAAATTTGTAGTAATTGATGTTTTTCGAGTAAAAATGATATTTTAAACAAGTTTCCTTACAGAAAGGATAAATAGATTTTATTTATAAGAACATCAAAATTTAAAGTTTTCCTTGTGGTATTGGAAAGAAATTTTTAAGTGGATCAACTTGAGTCCTTAACGGGTCGAAGCAATTGCCAAAAGGGGCTCAAGGCAATAGGAGAACAGGACCTTGGTAAAGCCCATATATTCTTCTGGTACACGTGTCCTAATTTGATCTATAGTCCTGAAAATTCGTTTGTGGCCGACAGTATTTGGGAAGAAGATGATGGGACGTGTAAAATCTAAGACCAATGCCTTCCATCAGCTCTAGCAGTAGCAATATTTTCTGGAAAGAGATTTTGAACGCTCACGCCGTATTTTGAATTTTATGCTTTCTGCACAGCTAATTTTAGCAAAATAAAAGTTAAAAATCCATGGCTCTGCATTTTAGCAGTGCTTGCTCTTACGTTTTGAGTAGCCAGAGGAAGGTTCATCAGCATCAAAGAATCCGAGCAGTTGCTTCTGAGGAATTTATTACTGATGTGAAATTAGAACAAGGAGGAGAAGAAGGGAAGGTGAAGCTGGGTAATTCTGACTTGAAGGTTACAAAGCTTGGGATTGGAGCTTGGTCTTGGGGTGATACTAGCTATTGGAACAACTTTGACTGGGATGGTCAGTTTTCTACAACAATATTCTATCTAATTTAAGTTTTATAACTGTATTGTTAGATTATACTAGTATATTATCGATTTTGTTTGTGTTTAAATGCATGTTTTTCTTTATATAAGGCAATTTGCATTGCATTTGATATGCGCATGTTGTTAATCTAGGTGATGATGAGTTTATTGAATTATTCTATTTAATTTGTTTGCTAAAGACGTCAATCTCCTTTCCATTTTGGTGTGATCATTATAACTCAATGCATCATAATCAACTTTGCCTAGGTGTTTGGTACTACATAATAACCTCACCCACCCCTTCCTTACGGCAGATAGAAAGATGAAAGCAGCTAAGGCTGCTTTTGATGTCAGTGTGGATTGTGGTATTACGTTATTTGATACTGCTGAGGTTTATGGATCAAGGGTGAGAAATGAGATTGATATGTGCCGTTACCTTTTTATCTTTTATTTGCTTAAAAAGTCTCTGAAATAAAGCCATTGTTTTCTGTGCTTTCAGTTCTCATTTGGTGCAATAAATTCTGAAACATTGCTAGGAAGGTAAAGTTCATAGAATTTTACATTACTTTATGTTGAATCCTTCAAAATATGACTGGAAATACTCCTACAATTCTTTATCAGTTTAATCTCATAGTCAAACTTCATCATTTCTGCTGAAGATTTATCAAGGAAAGGAAGGAAAAGAATCCAGAAGTTGATGTTGCTGTTGCAACCAAATTTGCAGCATTACCATGGAGACTTGGTCGCCAAAGTGTCCTGGCTGCTCTTAAGGATTCCCTTTGTAGACTAGATCTTTCTTCAGTGGAGCTCTATCAACTACACTGGTCTGTATTCTATCAACCTTTTTTTTCTTTTATTTGGCTCTCTATCAGTATCAACATTCTGTATATTATTCTATTAAATAGGTACTTAGGTAGTAACTGATCATTGTGTTTGAATTAAAATTTCAGGCCAGGAATATGGGGAAATGAAGGTTATTCACTTGTGTGCCATTGTTTTGTATAGCAACCATGTCAATGTAGAGGCAATAACGGGATAGTATATATCGAGGCCATACTGTTCAGAAGAGGCTTATTTTGTTAGAAAACCATTTTTCAGGATATCTTGATGGTCTTGGTGATGCTGTGGAGCAAGGGCTTGTGAAGGCTGTTGGCGTATCTAACTATAGTGGTATGTTCTTGTTATCAACATTTATTTCACAACGCAAGCTAAATAGAATTAGAATGGCTTTTGTACACGTAATAAAATTTATTGTTTTATGTGTGTAAGACGTTTATATTGAATTTCACAAAGATGCATCGGACTAATCTATCTCTTCAAAATGTAACATGTTTGTCAATTGTTGTGGTTATTAATTTAGAAAAGCGTCTTCGGAATGCATATGAACAGCTTAAAAAGAGAGGTATCCCACTTGCCTCAAATCAAGTAAATTACAGTCTCATATACAGGCTACCAGAGGAGAATGGCGTAAAGGCTGCTTGTGATGAACTTGGGATCAGTTTGATTGCCTATTCACCTATTGCTCAAGGTGGAAACCCATACCATTACTGTTTTTGCTTCAGTGTGTGGATCATATGTGTGTATTTTTTTTTTTATGTGTGTGTGTATGTTGTTGCATGACACCTGTGTAGATTAGTATGTCTATAGATTCATTGAGTAAGCTTACTCAATTGTTTCTTAGACATGTTTGGTATGCTTGGGCTAGATTATTTTTTTTTCTTCATAGCATATTTTCAGAGGCTTGAGATTGAACTTGTATGAAATAAAAAGTAATAAAGGAACTATCCTTCTGTGCCTTATGGTCTACTTTATGTTTATGGATCTGTTCCCCAATCCACCCCCTTTTTGCGAGTATAATCAAGTCCCTATATCTTAGCAAGTAATAACTGAGCATACACTATTGTCTCATAACATTTGTTGCTGTTGCTGCAGCCTAGTAATAGGTAGACTCTACTGACTACGGAAGATAAATTGGATACAATTAGAGAACCAACTAAAGGAAATTATTTATTAAAGGTATAGAGATATTCAGAGGATAGAGAATACACCACTGGATGACGTTTGAAGTTTTGAACATGGGTCCTCAATATATCTATTTGGTTGCTCCCTTGTGCTGAGACTTAATATTTATATTTGAAACTGTCGCAAGCTTTTAGACCTTAGGGAGTCGTTATAATGATGGGGAAGTATTTGCTACAAGCTTCACCAAGAATCACTTAAATGGAGTATCATATAAGATGTTCATTGAGGTCCTGCTCATAGCCATGCAAGAGATAGAACAGGCGAGATGTTCACAAGTTACAAGACAAGAATATACAATATTCAAACAGCTTTGTGTATAAGCATGTGGGCCCATAAAAAAATTTTACTCCCTCCATTTGAAATTATAAGATCATTGTTGACTTCTGAAAGTCAATTTGATATATTTTTAAAATCAAAATTGATATGATTCATTAAAAATTATGAAATAATAGATCTTATGATAAGTAATACCTTTTAGAACAATTTTGAAGTTTATTTTATATTTTGGAACAAATGAAGTATTTTTTTTCTTTCAAAACTCAGTATCATCTCTTTACAATCTGGTAATGTTTGCTCAGTACCATATTCTATCCTTACATATAGAAGTTTCATAATGCCTATGTTAGCTGCCAAAATAAAGTGTCGAAAGTTATTTCTGCACAGAACCAAACTTTCTCTCTCTCTCTCTCTCTCTCTCTCTCTCTCTCTTAATAAGAAACAAACTCAACCACATATCTAGTCGACACAGTCAACTTATATAGTATGCCCTTTTCTGTATCTTCTAGTGTTGCTTCTTTTAGACATCAGCTGGAAAGACAATTCGGTTATTATTGTGAACTTCATGTTTCCTCATTATTATAACATATGATGACTCCCTCAATCCCATTATAAGTGTGCTTCTTTCTACTGTGGGAACACTCCTTTCATCCCATTTTAGTTGCTACACTTTCTTTTGTAATATATAAGCTTTCCTACCTTGCAGGTGCTCTGACAGGAAAGTACACACCAGAAAATCCCCCGACTGGTCCTCGAGGACGGATTTACACACCTGAATTCTTAACTAAGGTAAGATTCCATAAGCATATAGAAGGCCATCAGCTACAGGTTCCCAATTCAATTTCTTGAAGTGTATTTGTGTTCTGCAGCTCCAACCTCTAATAAGCAAGATTAAGGAGATCGGGCAGAAATACAGTAAAACTCCAACACAGGTCCCTTCTTGATCCATTACCATGTTGCCAAAAAATTATATTTTGGTACATTAATGTGGTTTTAAACAGTAATATAAATCAGAAAAGACTTGCTTAGTAGGCAATTTTGAAGTTGGTCAATCTAACTCAACACCAGCTGTCAAACAACTGAGGTGGCAATATGCAGAGTACTGGTTCATTTTATTAGGACTCTCTCTTACCATGCATTCAAGCTTTTTGTACTTTATTTCCTTTATATTGATAGAGGATCTCTTTGCAACTACATGTAAGCTTCCGAAGTCTAATTTAATAATAAAATTAGGGCTACATGGATTCCAGTACATGTTTGACATGCTTGCTATATCCAAACATCTTTTAGACACGTACCCCATACTTTCACTACGAGTGTTTGATACTAACTACTTTACATGTTAAGAAGAGCTCATATGGCATATATGACAACAGTTTTGTAACCACGAGAATATGGCATATGATGCTTTATATGAGATATATTGCAATAATTGAATCCCCTCAACAGGTAGTCCTTAACTGGCTTATAGCCCAGGAGAATGTTATCCCTATTCCCGGGGCTAAAAATGCAGAACAAGCAAAAGAGTTTGGCGGAGCATTAGGATGGAGACTCAACAAAGAAGAGACCGATGAGCTTCGAGCTTTGGCATCAGAGACAAAACCGGTTATTGGTTTTCCAGTTGAGAAATTGTAATTCTCACAAGTTTTGGTCATGTAGATCATATACACTAGCAGACACATGTATATCCATAGTACTGCTGCTTATTAGTTGAATTGTAAAATTACATTTTTCAACAGCAATTACTATTGTTAGAATTTAACAAGTTTTTATTGTGTCTAAGTATCTCCTAAGTTAATTTCTTAACTTATCTTACTCTTTTCTAAAACATCTGAGACCAAGTACTTATGTTCTTTAACGCTACAAACAAAATACTCGTAAAGTGAAATAGATCAATGCGAGTTTACTGCTTCATGATTATCTTAAAAAATAATACTGTATGTTATTCCTACGTTTTAGATAAAAGTTTTTATTATTATTTTAGATAATTTTAAATTAAATATTTATTTATTTTAAATAATTTATGTTTTACAATAATTTATTTATTATATCTTTAGTATTAATTATTATATTTTTATTCTCTATGTATATTTACAGAGTATTATTAGTTATGTGCAGAAAATTATAAAATTAAATGAGAATTTAAATTTAAATATAAATAATTTTATCATTTTATTATCTTTTTTAATATGTACAAAAAATTAATTAATATTTTTATTTTGAGACGGAGAGAGCATTAATTTAATAACAATATAATAATAAAATAACGAAGATATTTTAAATAGTATATTAATATTATTATTGTAAAAATAATTTTATGTGAATAAAATTGAGAGACAGAACTTTGTGGGACTGATGGAGTAATAAATTAACAAATAATTAATAAAATTCTAATTATATCAACAAAAATATTATACGAAGGACAAAACTAAAATTCAAATTTGGATATTCATCTACCCAAGACTTCCATGACTAACAGATTGGAGCGAGTCTAGTGATAGTTTCCTTCCTGAGGATGGGTCGATCCCCTTTTGTAGGGATCGCGCTTTTGGTAGCCTTCATCTCTTTCCTCCTCGTCTCCTTTTTTCCTTCCAATCGTCTCCTTTTTTCCTTCCAATCTAAAACTGCATCTTCGTCGTTCTTCTCCTTCAATTTCCACGGTATATGTATATGTGCTCTTTTCTTCTTTTCCCGTGTATTGGTTTACTTTATTTCCTTTTATTTTCAGATATTTAGCTTGTATTAACGTCTGTTTGAATAAACTTTATTTTATCTTGCAAGAATTAGCTGTTTATAATGGAACTGACGGTGCGGCCCGTTCGGGAGTGATTTTTTTTTTTTTTTTGGATTTAAAGGTTAAAATTTTAGCCGATTTATAAGTTAAAATTTTAGTAGATTTATAAGTAAAAGTGTTCGGCATTATTTTTACTTATAAGTTGAAAATTATAAATAATAGTTATGGACTTATAAGTTAAAATAAAATATTAAGATTACTAAAATAACCTTAAAGAAAATAACATGTTAAAATAAAAGAAGACAAAATGGACATTTCAATAGGTTTGACCAAAACTTAAAAAATGACTTATAAGTCAAAAAAAAAAATAAGTAAGTTTTACTTACTTATTTTTTCTGACTTATAAGTCAATTTATAAGTGGACTTATAAGTTCCAAACGAACACTTTTTTAGCAAAACTAACTTATGAGTTGGGTCGACCAACTTATAAGTTGGCGCCGAACAGGCCCTATACTATACTGTTAGCAATTCTTGGGTACATTCTATCCCCTTCTGAATCTATGTGTTGTTTTTTATTTGTTATGGGGAAAGAAGAGGACAGTTTGATAGTTTTTTGTTTGTGTGAATTCTGCAGATCTTATATTCACTTTTCCAATTTTTTTTTATGGAATTGTTGTTAACTTATCGAAATTCCTATTATATTTTTTTTTGGGAAAACAAACCAGCTCTGTGTTTGACGTGACAAAAGGAAAATCACATTATGGTGTGGGAGGGGGCTACAATCACTTTGCTGGAAGGTTTCTCCTTTTATTCATGCCTCAGATTTTTATTTTTTATTTTTCACTATATATCAACATTTACTCTTGTTTTTCCATCAAGTTTTTCTTTTAAGATTGTTCAGTCCGGGTTTTATAGTGGCACTATGTGCTCTTTTGTTTCAGGAAACTTTTCGGGTAATACTGGTTGATGGTTACAAAATATTTCTATAATTTCTGCTTCAGTTACGCTTATGTAATTTCGAGTTTTGTACTCCTTGAGGAATTTTTTTGCATTTGGGGATAATGTAGAATATGTCAAGAAAGAGAATATGATGATGTAGAAAATCATAGTGACCACATGCATGTTGTTTGTTAAATAATGAACAAAAAGTGGTTCTCGCCTCTTAACATTTGAGCTACTAAGCAATGAAAAGCAGAAGAAGCAATGATACTTTTCCTATGGTTGAGCCTTCTGATGCAAGTATTTGTAGAAATGGGCAGTCACATTTTTCTTCCTAAATTATGGTTTTCCTGTCACATGCTGCCCAGTTTCAGTCACTAGAAAGAGGTTCCCCCCCACCCACCTCACAAGAGAAAAGTTTTGCAGTATCTGAAACCACAAATCCTTGGCTGGACCTGCTCTTATGGACATGTTCTTGACACGGTCATCAGTGATTTCCTGAAATCCCTTTCTTTTTCATTTACTCTCCTAGTGTCTTCTAGATTTAGGTCTCAATAGTAAATTTCAGATGAAAATGAGATAGCAGAAATTATATAGTCATATTGGGTGGAAGGCATAAAAAATTTAGTTCGTCTTATGCTGGCAATTTGCCTGCAGTTGTAGAATAGTAGGATGAAGAATGAAAAATTAATATTATTATATAAGTAGAGATAATTATATATACAAATGTTGGAATATGTCACTTGGAACTTCCGGTGAATTTGCACATGCTTCATTCAGGTTCTTCCTTGAAGACGTAGCCGTACCCCTTGGATTTAATTAAAAACTACTTTTGCGCTGAAAGAATTGCCTTTGTTATAACTTATTAAAAAAAGAAAATAAATTGCTATTGACAAATATGAACAGTTTCAGCCTTTTCTCTTGTTTTTTTCCCTAAAGGGTATTCTATTTAATTTGCACAGGAGATGGTAATATATTGTATTTGCATGTTCTCATTGTTCACATAAATTTATGTCCCATGTTTATTTTCTTCTTTGGACATGTGCTATATTGTGGCGCAGCTGATTGATTGTTTCCCAAGCTGAATACTGCCCAACTTGACCCACATATATTAATGTTCTGCTGGACTGGCATTGCGCTATCACATAAACTCCTTTAAATTGCCGCCCATTCTATGGATACCAATGCCAAGGCTTGGTCCTTTGGCGTGACTCCCTTGTCCTTTCTTTGATGTAGTTGTATCTTTTCATACTTCTAGTGCAACATTTGTTCACATACCCTTACCTCTCCGTCCCCGCCTTCTAGCAAAAAATTATTGAAAGAAAGAGAATCGGTATTTCTTAAAGTATTTAGAAATTGGATGCATAAATGATTTGGTGCATGCTTCATGTTGTTTCCTTTTGGATTCTTTATAAAACTTCATGTTTCATGATTGATGTTTATAGGTGAAGAGTGTTGTTGACTGGAGAGATTTTTACGTCAGAACTTACATGTGAGTCTTCGACTTTCTATTTCACTGATATAACTTGAATGTGGGTGTTGTAGAAGAAAGGATAGGAAATGAGAATGGACAAAAGGTGAATTTATAGATGGGTTTTGTGGTATTCACAAACTACTACATCTGCATATTTGTAACTCAACAAATTCAAAGTTACAATACCATCATTACTACCATCGAGAGGATTCCTATTTTCCAACATCTAAAACTTCCCATCAAGTTGGTGTACAACTATATCACATGCCAACTCTCTACAATAGGATGAAAAAATTCACCGAGTCTTCACTATTGTTTGTACTTGGCGCTATGGTCTGGTGTTCACTTGTTGAACGGTCAGTTGGTCATGTATTCAAGCCTGGAATCGACTCTCTAAATAGAGGTAAATATGACCTTCCCCAGGCCCTGCTATACAGGGAGCCTTGTGCATGGGTTGCGAATACAACCTTTTGACCTGATCTTTAAAAGTTATAGAAGGCACTAAGATTAACTAATTGTTTATATTCTCCTTGATGATTTACAGATCAATCACAATGTGCATTGCCCAATTATGCTAAACCAGATCATGCACAGTGCTGATTGCAATGTTGTCTGAGCAATGTAGTCTCATTCGCTCATTTTCACAAAATCCCTAGTCTTTGAGCTGGAGCTACAAGAGTTCACAAACCCCTTATGCTCTGACTCTATATTTTGAACTCGCAAGAGTAGTACAAAGATACTGGACACCCTCCCTCTCTTTGTCTGAGCCTGTGGGCAGATGTTTTGATATTTTATTCTATGTAATTTTATGTGATCTGAAGCTACCCAAGCTGCGTTGCAATCACCAACTTATAAATTTTCCAATTCTTAGGGTAATGCTAGGGGTCTCAAATGTGTCAAAATTACACTTCATTACATTTTTTGTTCAATATAATGTTGGATTTTTAGCAATCATTACATACCAATGCAATGATGACATATGTATTTGAGACCCTAAATTTGAGACCCCTAAGAAGGTGGGCTTGGATCCCAAATGTACAATTCCCAAGACTTGAGCACAGCTAAAAGGAGCTGAGCTGAAACCTTCACTCCAATCTCGTTAATAGTCCTCATATGTCTATCACACTAATGTTTGGCTTTGTAGCCTACAGATTTCAGAATATTTAATGACTATGTTTTCGTGTGTAACAAACATGAGTTGTATCAAGCTCAAATGAAAAGTAATATTATAGAATGTCGTTGATTGTACCCGCATATCTTCATCTATGCCTAGTGATGGTTTCGCTGAGAGAGATCATTCAAGATGTCTGTTAGTTTGGCCCTTAAAATTTTGTTGTAACATTTGCTGTATTTGGTCTTTAATTTACTTCTAAGTTCATGGTTTCTGTTATTTATAGCAGAATGTTTTTGAGACTGGTGCTTTTTATAGCATGCCAGCTTTAAGGATTTGAAGACAGTGGTGCTAAACTAGATGTTTAGAATTTTCAATAAATGGGCAGATAATTTAAAATTTACTTGGTCTTTACTGTCAAGTTTCAGATCTGTTGGTAAGCTAGTGGGTCTCTACTATAATAGTGAAGGCAAACCCACAAAATAGTTGAAAGGAGTTGAAGCAAAGGCTGCTAGAGGTGCACAGCTGATGGAAAAGCAGAAGAATGAAGAAGCTAAATTGCCTAGCTGCAATTCAAGGTGGAGTCAGGAAGAGGGTTCAGAGGTACAACTTTTCACGACTTTTAGTGTTTGAAATCCAGGGCACTGCAGAAAGATATACTCAGTTTAAGTGTCTTTTAAATAATTTAAATTCAAGCTATACTTCAGATTTTCTCTTTATAGAAGATTTCTGAGAAGGAATGCCACTGTCAGTGTATGGTGGGTACTAAGGTACCAAGTTATGGATAGTAGAGGCATGTATATTACTCTTCCGTTCAACCAAAAGAGTCATCTGATTTTTTTTCTTAATCAATTTGTGAAATTCGAAAATTCAAAATTGATGTGAATTCATTTAATCTTGATCAATGCAATAGTTACTATTGTAAACTACAGTTTAAAACAAATTTGTTATTTCGAAGATTTAAATAAATTCACATCACAATTTGTCTTTTAGGATTTTACAAATTAACTATTATCAAAGTCAAACGGGACTCTTATTTTTGAACGGAGGGAGTATATAAATATCAACACTAGTACATCTGGGAGTGTATGTTTAGGAAGTCACATTCATCTCCTGCTGAATTGGTTGGTTTAACCAGATTTCAATTGCTAAATCTCATCAAAGCTGTTTTTGTCAGGTATTGGTGTGATGATGGCTACCCAAGGTTAGTTCAGAGACTGCTAGAAATAGCTTTGACAGGGAAAATGAGTAAGCGCTGTGCTTGCTTCAACAAAGACGAACTTGGCCAGCCAGGATTAGATGTCTATGAAGGATGTGAATATTTCGCCAAGCTTTGTCGACTTTAAACATTGTAGCAGTATGGTGAAACATGATTGTGTTTCAGATAAGATTTTAGTTGTGGTTGAGAGGCAAAGGTGGGGAATTTATTTATTTATTTTCTTGGAAAGACTAAGCTATAAAATTATGTATCTAGTTGAAATGCTCCCTCTCCCAACCCTAGTGATTTTGTAATTAAGAAAATTAAAATTTAATTGAAGAGTTTCGAGTGTGGAATAGTGGTTACTCCTGTTATCTCATCATGGAATGGGTAGAATATTTTAATTTTTGTGCTGAATCCAATTGAATTCTGTCTTGTCCAATATAAGTTAAACAACCTACAAATTAGGGTACCAGCCAACTTAAGATATTAATGTAAAAGAAAAGCTTAAAAAAATTATATTTTTTGTTTAAGAAAAATTGCAAGTCATGCAGCAACTATATTTTTAAAAGACACATTTTATTTTATTTTGCCTAGTTTTTTTCTTCATAATTTGCTTCAATAATTTTCTTCATAAAGCAGAACCATTATTAAAAAATATATATAAATAGTTAGTACGAGCCCCGCCTCTCGTACAAAAGAACTACAAAGCAAAATGTCAAATTTTACAAGCAAGATAAATGAGAACAGGCCGCACTCACAAACACACTGCTTTTATTCTAATTCCCAATATTTCAACTCAGAAACAATCGGTTAAAAAAGAGAAACCAAGCAAACAACAATTTTTGAAATTCAATAGGACATAGCAGCATCTGACCATCCAAGAAACAATTGTTTCTTTTTCAATAACAATATATAGAGAGGGAGAGAGGGAGAGAACATTACACGGTGATTGCATCTGTTTTGTATACACCATTTCAGGCGGCAGGAAAAGGGCTTGAATGATTGTTGGGTTATATTCAGCATACCACCAAGTTTAATCCGAAAGAATACACAATTCAGATTTATAGTTGAATTTAAAACAAGTGTCATTGTCTGTGAGGTCTGCTTGTATTGCATGAGAGAGAACTAAGATGTCAACCACCAGCTTTGAAATATAAGCCAGCTAGGAAAACATATTATAAATAATACGGATGCTAATAAGGGGAAAACAAAACATATTGTTTTACCTCCCATATACTGAAATTGATCACTTGTAGGACTCAAAATTTAGCCAAGCAATGGGTTATTTCTACAAATGATCTTTCCACAGAAACAAATTCCATAGTATCATCAGCAAAGTATCCCAACTCTTCAATCTTTGAAAATCTCATGCCTGTCACTCCTCCAAAACTTTCATATGCATAAATATTGCTCATCATTTATTGGGACACAATTGTTGAAAGCTATCCTTTTCTAGTATTCCTACCTGCTAGAGCAAAACATATGTCAATACAACAGTCTAGTCGAAAATGACACAAAGTTGCCAACTTAAGCACCTCATTTATTTATTGATCCCATGAAGTGAGCAAATCCTACAAGTCAACATTGGATCTATTGAAGCATTCTACCCTCGTCTTTTTCTAATATACTACTATCCAGAAATTGTTTAAATTTCAGGGGGAATGGATGATAATATTAGGGTGGAGGGTGGGGGGGGGGGGGGGGGGGGGGTGGTTGTTATCCCACAAGTCTATTCTGTTAAAAAGGCAACCATGCATAAAGAGCCCTATAAAAAGGCATTGAAGATTGATTGCCAGTATTACATATTGAAACCTATACCAACTGAATCTGTCATAACAATATACAACTTGAACTTCAAGTAAATGTAGAATCGAACTATCACTTGGCTAAGACTTTCTTATTGATAAGTTATTGTCAGCCAACTAGCCAAGAAACCTAGGGGGCTGTTTGATTTCTATTTCACCTTTTGTTTTCTATATTTTCCAAAAAGCAAATGCAGTATATGTTTAGTTTGTACTTGCAGAATTCTACGGGAAAATATGAAGCCTAGGAACAAATTAATTCTTTTACATCTGAAATGCACAAAACACCCTTCCTGAATGCTCTCTAGAGCATGAAAGAAAATACCTCAACATGCTGAAGACAACATTAAACAATGAGAAATTGCAAGCACAGTTTTGGCTGCCGCCGGGGGGGGGGAGAGTTTGGACTGATTGCGACTCCAAAAGAGAAAACAGGGAAGAATTTACGGAGGCGCTCTCAAAGATACAATTATAACCAGACCCACCAAGAACCTAAATCTTTAAGCAAATTATTAATCTCTATTCCATTAAAAAAAAACATGTACTACCTCACAATAGGGTCAGAAATTTTTTCTCCCGGAGTTGTTATCCTTAGTAGAACGCGAATCACCAAATCCACCGGAACGACCTGAACCAAATTCCCCTAACCCAGTTGAACGATCAGAACCTCCCTGGTTTCCAAAACCACCTGAACGTCCAAACCCTGATCCACCAAAATTACTTTGACGGCCTGAGCTTTGTCCGCCAAATCCTGAAGACCCACCAAAACCACCTGTGCGACCAGATGAAGTGCTGCCAAAACGGCCACCTTCAGAACTGCCATAACTACCAGAACGACTATATCCTGAATTACCAAACCGACCACTTCCCATACTTCCTGAAGATCCGAAACGGCTACCACTACTGCCCATATCTCTGAACATGTCTCTAGCTCCAGGCTCAACCGCAATCCTAGGAAGCTAATATAAGCAGATACAAGAATATTAGTCAACTATATTAAACTGAATGGATATATCCATAATAAACTCGACATAATTTTTTATAACACACACACACACACACATATATAAAGGCATCAAATTCAAAGGGAATGTTGCCCAAGTACACTCAGACTATGCATAAAGCATGGACAACAACCCAACACAGACCACACTATTGATAGGATCATAATGCAACAATGTCGCAGTACAGAATTCTTACCCCAGTCGCTCTGGTTGAAACTATTTGTGCGACAAACTGAACTTACTATTGATAATAATACCACAACTCAAGAAAGTAAGACTTTGCGATACTTGGGAGATGGTACTGCAGAAATGCAAGGCATGTTTGGGTTCACTTATGAATAGTGATAAAAACCGAAAACCAAGGAATTCTTTGTTTGGTGTAAGTGGTACAGTAGTTGATGAAAACTCACTAAATATTCAAATGATTTGAGAAAAAGTTTGTTAT
Source organism: Hedera helix (assembly GCA_947179155.2). Taxonomy (NCBI): domain Eukaryota; kingdom Viridiplantae; phylum Streptophyta; class Magnoliopsida; order Apiales; family Araliaceae; genus Hedera; species Hedera helix. Next base: position 53,527,377 of record OX359268.1, on the reverse strand, counting down.
CTAAAATTTAAATTCAGAATCACCTTTGACAGTGTACTCAAAATATATTGGGTATTTTTGAACTAGAGTAAAAAACGTTTTTGCTCATTGGCACTGATATATACTGCATTTACTTGTGCATTATCAAGTGGATGTACACTGTACCATTAGAATTATTCCACTTCATGATCTAAACAGTACCTAGTTTCATAAAAAAGTCAAAAACGACCAAACAGGAGCAATCAAAAGGAAAAAGGATTCAAAAGTATTGGCATCATACCTCTGCAAATCTGCATCCTACATCTCTTTCAATGCCTTTAACTTCCCTAAATTGGTTGGTTGAATAAATGAGAATTGCACTTCCTTTCTTCCCAGCACGACCTGTCCGGCCAGATCGATGAACAAAAATCTCTGAAGAGTTTGGAAGTTCATAATGAATCACCTGAGCAATAAAACAAGGTTCCAACGAGACCATATAAGAAAAGATACAGAACAGCAAATCAGAGTAGAACTGATCAAAATCATCAAATCCAAGGTCTTTCAATCACGTTAACAACTTGGGAAATTCACCCAATGTGTCTTGTCAATCAATCCCATGTCTCATTCTCCATTTCTCTATTAAAGCTCAATAACAAATATCATCTCGATGTCCTCCAAGTCCAAGTTATTTTGGCCAAGTCAACTCGGGTTTCAACCAAACTTTCCTAGTGCAAGTAGTATTGCACAATTGACCAAATCTTCCTAAAGATGATGTCACTTAAAATGTGGATACAAATATAACGGATCAATACTAAAAATTTCCAACCATAAGAAAACGATTTACATAACAGATTTTCTGTGCTTCCCAATTAGATTCTACTTCCTCCCAAGCTTCAATGCCAATTAAATAGAGTATATAATATGCAGGAATTTTACATATTATCAAGATGTTCCACAAAAACCAGACCTGCCTTACAAGATGGGAGAATGGCACTAGTGTATTCCTTTGTCCTCTTTCTTTTTTATGATAATTAGTTCCGTCCTCTTCTTTCTGGTTCATTAATTTTCATACATAAAGATGTATTTAGAATAGAAATAGCAGTTTAGACTTACCAGATCAACATTAGGTACATCAAGACCGCGAGCAGCTACATCAGTGGCAACCAAAACATTGAAACGGCCATCACGAAAGCCTGAAAGAGTTCTTTCCCTCTGATGTTGTGTGATGTCCCCATGCAAAGCCTCACAGGGGAAGCTCCTTTGCATGGCGTGTGCCAATCGATCAGCATCGCGCTTTGTTTGAGTGAAAACAATGCATTTACCCCCTTTTGCATGTTCCTGGAAAGAAAACACAAAGATATTAAAGGAGAATATTGACAGCTTATTTACTTAAAATACTTATTCTAACATTTTAAGAACAGAAACAAATTGCAGTCACAAAAGCCATTTATATAATATCCAGAAACAGAGCCTAGGTTCATACTGTTACTAGTGGTCCGATAATTGACGGTTTCTCATGTATCTCTGATACAATGGAGTACAGGGTGATTCCCTCTGCCAATTTCTGGTCAGAATCTCCTACCTGTAAGATACACTTAGTGTTAGCAAGTTTGCAAGAGTAATATCAAGTGATTCTGCCAATGTACACCATATTGATGTCCATACATAGATTGTGAAGGCAGGGAAAACAATAATTAGCGTTGTCTGTTCATCCGTGCACTCACAAGATCAATAGTCAATGGATTTTTTAGGTACTTCCGAGTAAGTTGTACGATCCAACTTGGCATAGTTGCTGAGAACATCATGCTCTGACGCTTCTGCGGCAAATTCTCTAAGATTGTCTCAACGTCTTCAGCGAAGCCAACATTAAGCATTTGATCAGCTTCATCTAGAACAACAAACTGAACTTCTGACAAATTCAGAGACCCTCTTTTGATCAGATCAATAACCCGTCCTGGTGTGCCAACAATTATATCAACACCACGGTCAAGTGTACTCATTTGGCGCGCAATCGGCACACCTCCATAAACACACAATGTATCCAAGTTGGGTGCAGACTCATAAAATTCTTTTTCAACTTGGCGAGCAAGCTCTCTAGTTGGAGCCAAACATAAGGCCAGGGGATTCCTTCCTCGTCTATATAAAAATAATAATTAAGTTTCTAGATTTTTTGGATAAGTAAATATATATTAACAAAGAACGCCTAAAGGTGGCACCATCCCAGTACACGTGATACACTATATTTATTCCTTTTTCGCAAAATAATATAATAAGAACAAAAACACCAATTATAAAAACAAATAAGTAAAATAAGTTAAAAGAAAAAGCAAACAAAATAAGGAAACAACAAACCCATGCTTAGCATTGAAGCGAATGATCTTATCCATAACCGGAATCCCAAAAGCAAGAGTCTTCCCTGTTCCAGTTTTAGCACGACCTATCATGTCACGCCCCTGCATTGCGGGTTCCAGCACAGCTCTCTATACAACCAAAATCAAATTTTATAACCACTTTATCTAAAAAAATGGAGCAAACCCGAGTACAGAAACTCTCTCTATACATGCATACACAAAGAACAAATGATTCGTTTTATAGAATTTACAAATCAAAATTAAAACAATTACTTTAAGAATAATTGTTAGGAACTCTCCAATACACCAAATAAGTGGAATTTCAAAGTCCAAAAAGAGCACGCATAATAAAAAAAGAACAAATTTTTCGGCCAAATACCTGAATAGGGAAAAGCTTAGTGATGCCCTTCTTGGCCAAAGCAGAAACGATCTCATCGGAAATACCAAGCTTAGATATTTCAAGACCCTCATCATTACTAGCTCCTCCGATCTTCGAGTCTTCGTCTGATAAGTCCGCTACGGCAAGGCCAGCGGCCTGTGACAACCTCGAAGAAGCCCCGACATTTAGGAATCCACCGGCATGAAAATCCCTCCTAGGAACCCAATCAACTGGTATTTTACTGCTACTAATTCCACGAGAATCATTGTAATTATTGCTAGTAGAAGTGGAAAAATTATGAACATTTCCAGCAATAAAGTGTTCATTTGAAGGGAGATGGTTATTGGGATGAAGAAGACGAAAAGCTTGTTGGGTCAAGGATGCGAGCGTAACTCGCTTCGATGAGGCTGATTTTCTCAACACTAGGAGGCTATTCATCTTCGATAGAAAGACAGAGTAGAAAGAAATAGAGAAACCCTAAAAACTGAGGTTTTACTAGGGTTTATGAAACAGAGGGACTGGACGAGGAATTGTAGGGTGGCCACCGGCTAAAAAGGATTTTACCTAAAACCCCATAAGCGGTGACGAGAGAGTGCCTAAATATTTTCGGCACTCAAAAGTCAAAGTCAAAGTCGGGGGAAGGGAAATTCTTAAAACCTTTTTAAGAAATTACTAAAAAAACATTATATTTAATCTTTTTATTTATTTATTTAAACATTATATTTGAATGAACTCCTCTCGTATATCTAGTAATCCCTCCTCCCAATAGCAAGCTGACAAGCTCTCTATAAATAGGATAAATATGCATATACACCACACTTACTCCTTACGGAAACATACATGTTTTTTTGGGAAAAAAAATCTATTTTAATTAAGTATAAAAAGTCATAAAAAAGTTTTGCCAAAACAAGGTAGTTGTGGTGTATGTGTATATTTATCCCTATAAATATTCGTGCAACCAAAAATTGACTAACAATATAACATTTTCTTCTTTGTATTAAAGTTTGCTCAAGACATACACATTTCTTCTATCAATAAAATTTAATTTTAAACATTGTTGCAAATATCAAAGAAAGTCAATTAAAATAAAATTTGGATAATATATTATGAGAAAACTATTGTTTTAACAGTTTAACATTAAATATTGTATATATTATGCATTTTAAAATTTAATAGGTAATTACTGCAAAGCAAGCAGATAAGTCGATCAAGGCAGCCGATTTAATGGGATCTTTTGTCTTGGCCGGATGACAAAATACATATTGCAGAAGCAATTTTATTGTATACACTAATTTGGTCAATAATTTATATACTTACTTTTATAAAAAATTGGTGAAATTCACCATTTACATGATAAATTTTATTATTTTTTATAAAAAAATATTATATAAATTATTACAAAATATCATCACATATATCTTTTCTCATGCAGAAAAGAGTGTCTGTAATGCTTTGTTTTGGTTAGTTCTTACCTGATGGGTACGAACTAGGAAGGTAAAGTGAGAAAGAGGAATAATGATAAGGGACAAAAAGAAGAAAGATAAGAAACGAATCAAAATGGGACAGCATAAATCAAGTGGGAGGGTAATAACAATTTTAATTAATAAATAAAGCATAAAAATAAACAATATGGGGAAAAGGAGACAATTTTTTTTTTTATAGCTTTTCCCTTCAAGTTCGATGGAAAATAAGAAAGAAGTACCTATTCAAGACAGAAGCTTTTCTCTTCTTGTTTCTCTCTCGTAGTTCTCTACAAAGAAGAAAGTTCCTAATGTTTTTTTTACAGATTTTGATTCATTCACATACCAAATTGAATGTTTTCAAGCTCAACTGTTTGTCTGCTAAAACTAGGGCTTTATATTAACAGTATTTTGGTTGCTGCGAGATGGAGGAGAATTCTCTTGTAGTTGTACAAACCCATCAACCGGCTGAACAACCCCATCTTCAGGTCATCTTTTTCTCATCTTCTCTTTCTTAAAACCCTGAAAGTTGGCTGTTCAATAATGATATTTTTTTTTCCCTGTATTTCTTTTTGAGTTACAGTTTCATCTATTTCACATCTGACTTAAAGTTGAACTCTACTTGTCTATTTTAGATTATTCGAAAGGTAAATGATTTTATGTATATTATATGTCCCCTTCGTATTACCTGTATATGTTCAAACTTCAATGAACTATTAATGGGATGAATGTAGTGATTTAATTTGTCGAAATTTATGTCCACGTGTTACCCTTTTAGGCGTAAAATTATTTCTACCTTATTCGCAATGCGGAGGTATAAAGATCTTGTTTTTACACAAAAATTGGTTCTTTCATAGCTTTTTGTTAATTCATGCATCATCATGTCATGGTTAGAGGGAGTTGAGCTTTATAGATAGAAAAAGAAAAATTATTTGGTTTTTGATTTATATTTGTTGGTTAAATCAGAAAGAAGAGAGAGAAGAATGTGAATCCACCTCGGTGCAGCAGCAACAGCAATCCAGACGACCGAATCTCTCCTCTCTGGAAATACCCACAAGGTCTATAGAAAACTCGTTGTCCAGTTTTACGAGGATAGACATTCCAAGTCCTAGCTCGACTAGATCAGGATTACCACCTAGGCCGAATTCCACCAAGTTTAGGTCGTCTGTCAGAAATTTGCTTCCTCAAAGGAGTCTTATCAGGGGGAAAAACCTAACCCAGGATGGTGAGAAGACAGTTCTTATCGTGCCAAATACTCCACCTTCAGATAAGCCTACTACTTCTAGGTCATTCTCTCTCAACAAAGTTTTGTTCCCTATATCAACAAAATCAGCTCATTCTTTGCCGGTAACACCACTTGCAAATTCGGGTACTGACCCTGTACAGGAACAGCAATCGGATCATGATTCAAAATCTTCTGTGAGTGTTTTCTGTTGATACTTTTTCTTGTTTGCTTATGTGAAAAACTAAATGTCCTCGTTATTTCCCTCTTTTTGATTGTTTTTGCACTTCAGCATCACATGACTCGCTCGTTGTCAGTTCCTGTAAATGTTAAAATTCGCAGCTTAAAACGCACAGACTCTACTGGAGGCTTAATTCGTGTGATATCCACAACCCCTCGGTCTACCTCGATTGACAGCGCTTCATTAGATAAACCAGAAACAGAAAAAGGTACTTTCTTTTTCATTTCTTTGAGACCTTAAAAATAAAAATTAATGCATTAGGGAGAAGTATAGTCCAATTCAATGGTGCATTTGAAATCAGCAGCTTTGTGCCTTGATCTCATAGACAGTCTATGGTTAGCCAGATGCATGTATCTGTTGTCCATTGAAATTCTTTGTCACCTCAGAAGTTCTTTCCCATCTATTGTGCCTTATAGTTTCATTAAGGAGCTTAGTTAGTTCTACCTAAAGCTTTGAATTTGATTAAGAACATTTATGCCATCAATACATGCTTAGTTAGTTCTACCTAAAGCTTTGTATTTGATTAAGAGCATTTATAGCATCATTACATGTCCAAATTGATCCGTGTTAACATGTTACATGCTCATTTGCATTACATGCATTGCAAACTGAAATTGTGAACTGCCTCCACCTGCCAAATTGTTAAATCCATTTCATAAATGATTCCACTATGAATTATCTCTTATTTTACTTGTGTAAGTCACTTTCTTCCAGAGAGTGAAGATGCTGCTGAAGATATACCTGAAGAAGAGGCAGTTTGTAGAATTTGTTTCATTGAGCTTGGAGAAGGAGGTGAAACTCTTAAGTTGGAGTGCAGCTGTAAAGGAGAGCTTGCGCTTGCTCACCAAGAATGTGCTGTAAAGTGGTTTAGCATTAAAGGAAACAAGACATGTGATGTCTGCAAGCAGGATGTTCGAAACCTTCCCGTAACATTATTAAAAATACAAAATCCTCTGATTGCTACAAGAAGGCCACCAACCGTGGCACAGCAGAGGGTAGTCCCTCGCTACAGGCAAGTTCCACAGATCATTTAAAGTTTAGTTAGTAACCTAGTGATCCATTGAATTTCTTTATCTTTTATTGTCTTGAAATCTTCCTTGTTATTGATAATTAATATATGAGGAACGGGAAATACTTAATGTTAGAAGGGTGAAGAAAGGCATTGACGTCAATAATTCCAAATGTATTACTAATGTAAAACATGCTTCGAGAACAAAGAGAAACAAGGGTTTTATATGAAAATAACTGGGACCTTTTCTAATGTTTGTTTTATTTGAGTCTTATTTAAGTTCTCTATACGGTGGTTTTATATTTGTTTTGGAGAGATATGGGTAGAAGTATTTCTTTTGACAGAAGATACATGAATATCACCCAAGAGATTGGAGGCCCCATTATTCCTATTGTTTTTCCTTATATACCTCCTTTTCATGAAATAATGCAAGCTGTTGAAACATTTGTTCTTCTTTCAAGTTATCCTCATCTGAATTTGAATTGGCAAATAGAACTGTATTTGGCTCCCTTAGTATTTTACAACAAAGCTCCGCATAAACTGGTGGAACCTATGGTTTGATTTAAAATCCTAGGCACATGTTATTCTTGAACGAAACCAACTCTGGGTCTCCTGTCTCCACAAATAGCAACTCCTAACTTGACTCACAGAACAATGTTAACATCAACCATAATCCTAATGGTACTCTAGTTTTTCTCAAATCTGGAAAATTTTAAATACTGGTTACATTGATTATGGCTTTGTTATAAACTCCATCCACGTCATGCTCCAAAGATGGTTGTGTGAATGCCGCTTGAATTCATTAGCAATGCATCTGATACCCACTGTGTTCCACCATTGTAAGTGTACTTCTAGTGTTTCCAGAAATATAGATGGTGTAATATGCAGAAAGGTTGATTTTTGGCTTTGCAAATAGGACCAACTGTTTAGTGCTCCAAAAAACATTGCCTGAATGGGAATATATTCTGTCATACAGACACTTAGTAATGAGATGAAGTATAGTCATTATCACTTGAATCATTTGACCCCCATGGCCCCATCTTTTGTTTGCCTGACTGAAACTCTAAACTCGAGATATTTTGTTTTGTTGAATGGCTGTTTTAGTTTTCCAAAACATTCATAATTATTGTAAAGCTTCAAAACAAGGGCTTCATGTAATTTAATTGGGTGGTTCTGCTTGTCTCATGCTTCACAGAGTCTGGCAGGATGTACCCGTTCTTGTCATGGTCAGCATGCTTGCATATTTCTGCTTTCTGGAGCAACTTGTGGTATTTTCTTTAATTTGATTGTGAACTTTAAGATTATTTTACTTGTTTATTTCTGAAAGTTCTTTCATGCGTGGCATGACTCTGTTCATTGTTAAAACTTGTTTGGCACTTGGGAAAAGGGGCATATTCTTCATTTCTTATTATTCTGTGATCAGATTGATTCTGATCATTAGACTGCATTTCTCAGGAAAGAGTACTTATGCAGATTTTAACCCTGAATAATTTTGGTGGTGATAAAGTTTTATTGGTGAGTACTCTTGCACTATATGAAAGAAAGAGAAAATTGGTAAAGTTTACACACTTTGTGCACGAGGCAACTGACAACAAATGAATGGAAAAGTTTACAATAACATGTCTGCACATGATTTTCTGCGTATATATGTGTATATGTATATGTATGTGTGTGTGTGTGTATATACTCTTTCGGTCCTCAAAAGGATGAGCAAAGTACATTTTTTACACATTAAGAAAAATAAAAAGAAGAAAGAGTAAGAAAAGTTCTAAATTTAATGTTAGTGGCCCCACATGATTACATAAAGTGATAAGTACTTATTTTTTATACTAATGAACCCCACTAAATGACATACTTACCCTTCAGGCCTTCACTTTATGTACCTTCGCGTATCTTTTTGAGGACAAAAAAAATTGTACCTTTAGTCATCTTTTTTAGGATGGAGGGAGTATATAATATGGTTTCTATCATCTTCTAGAGATTCAATTGGTATTACTAATTTTAATTGGAACAGGTGACTGCTATGGGACCTCGTGCTCTTGCTATCTCTTTACCTTTCTCTTGTGTCCTAGGCCTCCTCTCGTCCATGATAGCTTCAACCATGGGTAAGGTCTATAGTTTGTTGTACTTACAAAAAAAAAAAATACACAAAATTGATGTCTGCTCATGATGTGCTTAGGACTTGGGTACTTGAGAGCCTGCAAGCCTTTTTTGCTTATTCTGTTCTTCTCGGCTTGTTCAGCGATATAAATAAAATTTGTGTCACAATGTAAAAGTGCATGTACAAGGTTGCTTCCTCCCCTCCTGCTCAAGAATTATAATTCTAATTATAATTCCTGTATTGTGCTTCACAGTTCATAAAACAGCTAGTATGATGCCTATGGTTGGAGAATTCTCAGGATTTCTGTATGGATATATTTGACGAGTAATGGTTATCATCATTATATGCTCTTAGGCTATTACTCTTTCTTTGAAGTTTCTATGATTCCAGTATATTCAATGTTCTTCTCTTGCTGTTTGATGGCTGGCCTTTATTTTATTGGTTATCATGAGTTGAAGATCTTATAACACATATTGGTGGCAGTGAGCAAGAGTTATATATGGGCTTATGCTTCGTTCCAGTTTGCAATCGTCATCCTGTTTGCTCACATCTTTTATACAGTGGTAAAAAGATTCACATTCTAAATTAACCTTGTTTATTCTAAATGACATTTATGATTATGTTCATCATCTAGGGGGAGTTTACACTTAAATATCAGATTGCTAAATGTGCAGCTCAATGTAAATGCAATTCTGTCCGTTCTCCTTTCATCTTTCACTGGGTTTGGGATTGCAATCAGCACCAACTCGCTTCTTGTGGAGTACTTGAGATGGAGAGGTAGCCGAAATATACAATCTTCCGGTGAACATATTAATGGTGGCGTGCAGCAGCAGCAGCAACAACATCAACAACGATTTCACCACCACCACCACCAGCCACACCAATATCATTCTCATCATCAACATCAACAGCCACAACCACCTATAGAACTTCAACTCTTACAACCTGATACTAGGCAGCAAGATTCTGGGATGCAGAGTGCATAATAACCGTGGAAATGCGCAGTTTTTCGGGTAGTTCCAGAGTAACAGAGTGCGTGATTAACTTTGACTCCATGAAGAGGTGGTGGTCATAGGTTTTTGAAGCCCTGCCCTTATGAAATTGGGCATCATACTTTTCTACAAGATTTGGCACACTCCATTGTAATGTTTTCTTAAAACCTCTAGTCTTGAAGTGGCTATTGTACGATCACTATTTTCATGGATTTGAGAATTTAGTTTGCCGCTTGAAGTAATGTTAAAGTATGCCGGCCAAAAATTGTCTTTTATCTTAAATTTTGGATATTCTGAAATGGTGTCGAGTTTTTCACATGATTAGTAACTACAAACTGGTCCACGGTCTACAATCATATGGGAGAGAGAGATTTGAGGAATTTTTTCCCAAAATAATTCTTTATATTTGAACTTGGAAGTCAAATATATTTTTCGGCACTTGTTTAGAAGGGTCAAATTAATGGTAGTAAAAAATATGGGGATATTAATATCTAGTTTGTAGAATTAATGCCAATAATAATATTGAGATATAAATATTAGTGAGTCGTGTCAATCATTCTCACCATTCCTTAAAAAAGTGCCTTGTTTGCGAAAACTATATATATTTTATACCCAAGAAAAAATCATATTGATGTTAATATAACATAAAATAATGGTCTGAAGTATAATAATACAATGTCACTATTGTATCATCACTTTTAAACTAACAATAAAATTTCAATATTATGCCACCCCTACTACACTTAATAGACATTATACCTAAAGATAAATATAAATATAGAAAGAAAAAAAATCCTCAAATTTACAAATAGAATTCATTTTATAAAATGAGGGGAGAGGGAGTTTATAACATAAAAATTGCATCGACTAAAATTATATGAAGAAAAGAAATTTGGGGGGGGCGGTTGGGGAATTTAAAAAATGATACAAGTGATCTAATGCTACATTTCCCTTAGTATGGCTATGATGCTTAATCTAGAGAATTGTAACAATCTCTGTTTGAGATGAAAATTCCTTGCAAATACACATGCAATTTCATGCACATCTCAAAATTCCCACAAATTATCTGGATATGCTTCTAGGGTTTGGTTTCATCAGTGCCTCAAGAAGTCTGTACATCCACCAATCTAGCATTCCTGTTGAGTAACAATGTATGTGTGGGTATTTACCAAGTTAAATCGATTGGATGCAAAAAATACATAAGAAGCAAGAATAAAAAGAAAGAGAGCAAGGCTAGCATGAGCACATCCCACTCCACCCCATAACTAATTTTTATTGAACTGAAGCCAATGAAGGTTTATATAAGCAAATTTCCAAGTTTTTTCCCCTTAAAGTTCAAAACTGCAGATGTAGGCATAGCCAAATTTATAAACACAATTTTGGACTTCGAAATTTGCTCCCTATATTCTCACTTGAACCTTTTCCCTTCCAGGACTTCAGCCAGTATATTCTTTAACCAGATAAAGACCAATAAAGATGAAAAGTTTCCACTCAACATTCTCCTCACGGTGCAAAAGTGTTGACCATTCTAGAAGAAAAAATACCAACCTGTTAAAGCAAATGTACCCCCTAGTACTGCACAAAGCCGAGTTACGAAGTGGAGAAAACTGCGTCGTTCTTCTTTGATGGTAACAGTAATTGGTGACAAATCATACAAAAAGTACACAGCTGGATTGAATAATAAAGAAGTTAGCAAAGTGATTTCTTAGTAAACACCCCGAGAGAGAGAGAGAAGGGGTTGGGTGGGGGGGGACATAAACATGAAGAAGTTACAAACCTGGCCATGTCCTGTCAAACTCATAAATCGGGGAAAAATATTCTGTGACGGAGAATTGGTTTGTAGGTAGAACTTCTTTCGATAAATAATTGTATTCAGTCGGAACAATCTAAATCACAGAAACAAGATGATAAAATGTAGCACCACAAAGAGGATACTAAAACATCGAACAGAAACCTCAGTAAACAAATAAATTGGAAAAACAACAGGGAGGTGCAGGGAATTCTTTTAAAAAAAAAAAAAAAAAAAGTTTCATGCATTATTTAGGTTGCTTTCTTGAGTTACCACACTTTTATACAGCAATATAATGAAGCCTTGAATTGCTTGTATTTCAATTAAGTTTAGAAGAATTTGTTTCAATTTGCAACCATTAAACAATCTAGCACTTCTTACACCTCTAATTTTATTAAAAATAGTTTTTTAAGTAAAGATTTTAGTAGAGGAGCTCAAAGCAAATCTCTTGAGTTTGTAATCTGGTAAAAAGTTTAGCAATGTCTTTCCTAGATACTTGGTGAAATCATATCATTTTGTGGGTACACAGTAATAAACTAAACAATGGGGACAAGGCATCAACAAAATAAAGACCAGATTTAACCTTTATGTAATACTTGAAGGTTCCACTTGCTCCATGAAGAATTCGTGACGTCCCATCAAGTGGGTTGTGAATTCCAGGATATTTTGGCCCAAATGATAAATCATGAATGACGTGACTTACATTCACATTAGTAGCCCCTTCAAAAATCTATACCAGAAAAATAGAAAGGTAAAAGAACAAGGAACAGGCATTTAGTAGTTATGAGATAAATTTCGACCAACAAAAATATACAATTATGTCCTATATTCTAAGCAAGCTATTTCATGAATAAATTTTATTATAATTTCCATTAAGAAAGCTAAGTTGAAGATGGCAACGGTGATGACCTTCAAAAAGAATCAAGATATATATGAATCTACTCAATCTATCTTATGTCTTCAATTAACATAGCATACTCCTACTTTCTGGACAGAATTTTGACAAAGCTGGTCCGTGGTCTCAACCATTACTTGTTTTGATTTGTTAACTAAGTAAACATAGCTTTCAATTATAACCTGATCTTAGGTGGTGGGATCAACCAATCAACAAAATGTACTTGCAATTTGATGCTTGCCTTACCTTTGTTTTTTCTTTTTGAACCTTGCCCTTTTGTGATAGGCAATTTTGTTTTTCAAACCTTGCTCTTAGCCAAGATAAAAACTAAATATCCTGCATTCCCTCTAAGTTTTAATTGAATCTCAAAGTGAATATGTAGCCAGATAGGTTTTATAAAAGAGGTACTGTATTCAATTATCTGCAATTTTCATTTTCAAGTAATTAACTAAAGGACACATAATATACAGAATTATTAAATAGATAACATAGTTCTGGTATATTTACGTAAAAACCACCATATGAATCTCTCTAGCTACATCTAAAGCTCATATATGATACCTTAACCATAGTTATCTATTTTCTAGAAATTCTAAGATGATTAAGTTATCACATGCACCTGCTTGGTAAACACTAGTGTATGACATGAAGAAAGTTATATAATGCAATAAGCTCAAGAAAAACTGACCGTTTGTGCAACAAAAATGTTTAATCCATGAACTGAAATGTGGAAATTCCCAGCAACCCTTTGGACATCTAAAACCCCATATACCTGTGACATTTATATTTTTAAATAGATTGATAGAATGTCATTAAATAGGGAACATTTTGGAAATCAAAGGTGTGGCAAACTCATACCCGACATCCTTCCCCACTAGCCAATGCATGTTTGACCTTCTTAATCATATCTTCAGCCTCTTGATCAAAACCCTGACGTTGCATTTTATGGTCCTCATGGTGATCTTTGTCATCATCTGGTCAAGGCAATCCATGAGAATCATGAATCACAAACAAGCCTAGAGCAAGACCTTAAGGACCTTTACATAAGCATAATGGTCAACATGATGAATAGTATGATTTCCCAGTGACAAGTTATAGAATATATGTCTCAGTCGCTGTAAAATATAGATTCAGTGTTGACATGGTATCTAGATGAAAGGGGTTGGGTAATGGAATTGGTGTTTATCTAAAAGATTTGCAAACTGTATAGGAAATAGAAAATGCAAAAAATGAGAAAACTATGAACAGAGAATCTTAATTACCCAGAAAATTTGAAATCTTAATTATTTAATATAGAGCCATGATTTGCATTAAACAAAAAAATCCCAAATTTGCGCAGGGGTTTGCTTATCCAAGCACAAATACTTGTCAGTCATCCACAGCTCTTTTCACGGATAAGAGCACCAAACTCATACTCTTTCTAATCACAGCAGGGCGTTTATAACAAATTGAATGGACAATTCATTAAGGATTTTGTAACTTTTAGTACAATCCTCTTTTTCGAATATTATATATATTGTAATACCTTCTGAATTTTGAACTACCTGAAGGATTCATAGTTATCTCAAGAGTAATATCATCAAATTGATTGATAAAAAACAACCTCTTGATAAACTTGAGGACTTAAAGTGTTTAACAATATAAGAAAATTTAGTAAAAAAGGAAAAGAAAAAAGAGAACCCTCAAAAGGCTCTAGTCCTAAAAATATGGTTTCAAAAAAATTCCTTTAGAAACTTCAAAAAACATTCCTAACTCACAACCACTACTATGTACTATCATCTTAACCTGGTTTAGGCACCAAAAATTAAAAAGACACACTAAATCAGAAACACAAACCCATTACCATGCTTATGAGCTGTATGTTCCTTTTCCACAAGGTCTGATAAGTATTCAGTGCCAATTATATAGCCATTAGTATTTAAGCGAAGCTGCAGAAACTCTCAACTGGTAAGCAAATGTACATATATTTTCATACACATGGGGGACAAGAAATGAAAAGCATATAATTAGTCACTCAAGGAAAGTAAAGCTCCCGTGAAACGAAAGCTGAACTTAGAAAATTTGGAAGAAGAGTAATTTTTACACAAAAGAAGTTTGACAATATAAACAAACTGACTACACATGCTAGTGTTCACACAAGCAGTTTGCTCCAACCATTGAGCCAAAATGCACTTGTACCAAATTACAAGCAATTAAATCTTGGAACCATTTCTCTCATATATATAGTTTGACAAGTTAAAGTAATGGTATTCAATAAACAAAATGCCTAAAACAGTTGGGAACCCATGGGACAATGATGCACACAAAGAAAAGCACCAGGTAGAAAAAAGAACATATTGCCATGTGGAAGCAGACAAGAAGACTAAAAACGAGTTAAACAACTAAAGCTCCCACAAGCAAAAATCCCCAGAAAATTTACAACCGAAGCCACCAACAGAGAAAAGTGGAGAACACTGGCCAAAAAAGATAATGGGTCACAGCAAGTATTGCAGGTTAACATAGACAATACAAAATGCAGTAATATCCAGTTTCCAAGTGCAAAGGAAGTTCTCTAAAGAAATAAGTTAACATCTTACTTTCCATATATTGGTATCAAGATCTACTTCATGTTTACCAGACATATCGATAGCATCCACACTTAAAACTGCAAGCAGGTAAAGAAATTCATAAATGTGAGTGCAGGGAACTTTTGAAAAGGCTAAAATTATGTAAGTTAGGATTACTAAACAAACACAACTGTCATGCTGAGGATAAATAATGCTGACCATCACATGGTAAGGATGGGAATGTCATATTTATATGGATTGGAAGCGTTTCCCCACGTTTCAGATCAACAGCCATCTGCCAAGACACAATATTTCATAGTAAGAGAATCTTTAGAACAATAGAGACAGCCTCAGGAGGAAGGGGCCAAGATGAAGATCCAGTATAATTTTAACTTTGCACTGAGATTAGAAGAATGGACATAAAGTTATTATTATAAAGTGGTGAGTACGAAAACAAACCTGATGAACAGTATATGTCGTAAAATAATACCTCAGCTCATGCAAGAATAATGTGGCCATAATCACCAGACCAACAATGGATACTGGTTAGAGGGGGGGGGGGGGGGGGGGGGGGGGGGGGGGGGAATGCTCAAGTTAGAACCAACCCATTTACAATATCATGAAATTACAAAATAGATTTACAGTAGACACTTGCACCAAAATCACAGTCGAGTAAGACACTTTTCAAGCTACATCTAGCTCATGAGTCATCAGAAGCTCAAATTACCAGCAGAATAAAATAAAGCATGCTAGCTGCACTCAAATTAAGCTGATTGAAAATTTACAGGAATAATTTTTGAGATTTACTTTAATATTACTTCACCAATTATTTTCAGTTAAACAAACATACCAATTATACACATAAAGTTGTAAATAGAACTGGCCAACGATTTTGGAAAAGTCCTTTGACTTTCCACTCTTAGTTAAATTATAAGATTTCCAAATCCACAAATTAGATCCATATGTTGGAAACTGGCTTTGCTTTATAAAATTGGTAAGTATAAAGGCAATGAATGAACATGCATACTTAAAAATCAATACATATCTTAGCAAAATTTAAGTATAACGTAACAAAAAGGCTTATTATCAAAACCAGGAATGACTCAAACCAGCACCCTGAACACTATAGGTACAACATAAAGAAATTTTAATCCCCTTAGGAAAACCTAAATTTAAAAATAAAAATAAAAAGGAGCAGAGAAACCCAGAAAACAAAAAGAAACACAGAATTGAATTTTACCAAATGCGCCGGATTGTGTCTTCTTCAGCAAGTGCTCTTCTGCACGTGGGAATGCATCCAAACTTTTTATTACCTGTTTCACGCCCATGTTTTTCATTTTCTTTTTCTATATATAAACCCTGAACAAATTCTCCTGTCAGAATGAATCGAAGAATTTATATGAATGACCAAGACCCAAAAAGAAATAACTAGAAAGCCCTTATAAGATTACCAAATTATATGATCGAACTCTCAATGTTTACGAGTTATAAAATTAGACAAGGACATGATATTTAATTGTGTAGGAAAACGAAAAGGTATAAAAACGGAGAGAGCAATGAAAAAGAAGAAGATTACCAGAGAGATTCTGAATATCTTTCGTTCCGTTCGAACAAGAACATAACCAAAAACAGAAGGAGAAAGAGTCAATATTCCAAGCCCAACGACTCCAAACAAAAGAACCCACTCTTACTTGGCCCCTAAACCGATTACTATATAGTAGCTTGGTGATTAAAGACTTTTTAAAGTATGGGTATTAATTTGTGTAAACTAAAAATATGGGTACTAATTTGTGTAAGCAAAAAATATGGGTATGAAAATATGAATAGTTAAGGTTGATTATAATTATCAATTAATTATATTTTGATATATTATTTTAAATATTAATTGTTATAAAAGAATGATATCTTTAACAGTACTTTTATATTTTATGTTTAAAACATACAAATGCGCAGAATTATTTTTTTTAAAGGAAATTGGGAAGTGCAAGTTAAAGGAAAGACCAATGCATGTGCCATCTCCCTGACTTGATCTTCATCAAAGCTTCCCATGCTCCCAAAGCACAAAAATACAACAAATGAACGTGGTTGATTGTCCAACCAGCTAATAATGGCATGGTTTGATTTTTCATTGAAGGCTGTTCCTTCTCCACTCTTGAAGTTGATTATTGGTCCTACATGGTAGATAAGAGGGGCCTAGGCATCATTGGCTAGGGACTTAATAGCATGAGCTTCCAACTCAAAAAATGTGTCAACCACAATGGCTTTGGCCTCTTGAAACCTTCGGGCATTAGATGTGACAAAGTCGGACCCTTCCTTGCTCAACAATATTTAAGGCAAAGCTTTAGTCGTCAGTGGGTTAACAAAACTCGGGACAGATAGCTCAACACGCGAGTCCTTATAATCACATATGTCCTGGTTTTTTTCGTCACAGAGACTTTGAACATGAAATATGAGGCCAAGAAAAGCAGCACCAGAAGTGAAGAATACATTACTTGGGACCCCAAATTCATTTGCAAAGTCTATCACTGGGGTGCAAAACATGTCAATGATAAACCCAGCTAGCCGACTGGACTCTGACTGATTCACAATTGTATCGCCACATCTTTCATGTTAGTCCTTTGGCTCTCGATGAAGGAAGGGAGGAAATATATGCGCGGCTTGGACATGGGCATTGAGATAACAGACTCATCCAGATCGGGGAGGTTCACAAAGACTATGCGGTCAGTAGCATCTTTCTGCAGTGACCGAGTGTAGGCAGCTACACCAGTGTCAAACGGCAGCTTCATTATAAGGATTGTGATGGAAAGCTGTTCGTCTATACTAGCAAGGAGTTTCGCAATCTCAACTGTAGATAACAGATGACCAACTCCCCGTGCAGGGACGAAGATTAGCTCTGCTCGCATCATTTCCAATACTCGAGTACAATAAGATGAAGATGAATGAAATAATAAGTTTACCATAGCATAAGAATTATCATGAAGATGGATGAAATACCACAGTATAACAATATAATTCTTTAATGACACGACTAATTTAACATTATATCAATGCAGAAAAAAGCATTCAACAAAAAAGATAAATTTGACTGCAAACTAATAGTATAGTTCAATTCTATGCCTCATATATAAATTGAATTGCTGTAAGATTATTTTTTGTAATCTAGCAATCTAGACAGAGACGTGTTTGGACATAATAACAATAGCTAAGATCCATACATAGTACGAAGGGATGTACTGAAAAACTTAAGGATGTCAATATGACATGATAAGAACCAGCTGATTTTCGGTGAACCATAACTTGGACGATGCAATTAGAAGATTGGGAATTGATGGAGAAAACAGCATACATCATTTGTTCAATTGTCTTCTGATGCTAAAGCAGCACACGTAGGATTTGTTTTTATCTTCGAAAAATATCATAGCTCTAAGTTACTTTCTTCAAAAAAATTATGATAATGATCATCGAAAGCAAATTAATAAACAAGATCTAAGATCCATATTGCTGGAAGGGATACACTGACAATTGTAAGCATGCAGGAATATGATATGGTAAGAACATGGTGGTTTACTGTGAACCACAACTTCTTGAAGAGGTTGATGCAACTTCTGGATAGGGAAGTTAATGAAGAAAGAGAATACGCAAAGCTGCTGAAGACTTTTAGTATTACAACCGGTGATTGAACAAGAACATTTTTAGAGGAGGTCAAAATACATCAGTAAAAAAAAAATTATTTATTGACTCTTAGAGTGCTTCTTTCAGTTATACGATTGAGAAGAGGCAGTTGTATCCCGCGAGTCTACATTGTTTGAAAACGCCTCAAAATTTGTTCATTTTCAATTGTTGAAAAAATATCATTCTCAATATAAACTATCAGACTGTTATTCATCCACTAGTCTCCTATTTTATTATGATAAGTCAGTCTTGACAATTTTCATCGCAGAGAATACTTTTTCAACAATAGCAGTTGTAACTGGTAAAACCAAAACCAACTCGATCAATCGATATACCAATGTAAAAGTCATATTTCTTCTTGTTTCAATCAGCTTCTTTGCAAGACTTCTCAAACCCAAATCTTCGATCCCAAAAAATTGATTATCGCAGCGCATATCATAAATGTAATTTTCAAGTTGATCCCCAAGTATCATGCGATCAGTTAATGAGAAGTTTTCTAGATAAAACTCAGCAAGACGGAGTAACTTATTTTTGTCAAATTTGCAGAACGAATCCCTTGGATCAAGGCATGATATGCATAAAAGTAACTATGTGCTTGCTTCTGAAAAACAATTGTTCATCTCTTGAACAATTGAATCAACAACCTACATTGTAATAATTAAAAATCAACTAAAAAAGATAAATTCTTGAATAGGAATAATGAAAAAAGATTTTTAGAGATTATATCTAACAAAAATTTTAAACCAAGCGGGCCTAAAGCTTCTCTTCACATTAGAAAAGTATTTTTGGGGATAATTATGGGCAATTGATTGATATGGACAGTCAAATACTCGTTTCGAACTTGATCTCTAATCACAATATCAAAGTCTTCAATTAATTTACGTAATCTCGGATCATTAATAATATTATTCGGATTGAACTCTATACATGAATTTCTTATACCACCATTTGCTTCGGAATTTGGTAATTGATTATTAGAAAAAATCAACAGTTCTTGATCGCTTAATCAAATATTTATCAAAAATAAAATAAAAATTGAAGATCAAGTACAGATCTTTTATAGGAGAACCACTGTGCTGAATGTATTCGAAAAGAACATTCATCTACAAAAATTTGAAATTATTGGGTAATTTTCGGAAATTTTCAGTTCCATTTTTTCAATAAAGTTATATCGCACGGTTTCATAAGCAATAAAAAAGGGCTTTTAAACAGGATTTGTTTTCTTAAAATTGAACAAAGAAAAATCGTTTGGATGTAAATTTTGACTTGCTTGTTGATACCTACACCAACACCAACAAATACACACAAAAAATCCAGATGATCCGTTTGACATTCCTTATAAATCAGCCAAAACAAAAGAGAAAGAAAGAAAAACCACGAATGGGTTTCAAAGATAAAAATTCTTTATTGAATAATCAATTCCCATAGGTAAATTTGATTATTCCTTCTTCCTTTTATTATTAATAAGCATGTGAACCATGAATGACTCGTCTTATACAAGTGGCTGAGCAACCGACGTGAAAAAATGGGAGTAAGCTTTGTTTTCTTCCTTTAAACTTTTAACATCGCCAACAATAACCAGATAGTCATTGGAGATGTACTAATTTCTATTCATTCAGACTTCGTATTATTCAAGACAAGGCCTATAACCTTCACATATATACCCAACAATTCTTCCAGCATCTTCACCAGACTAACTGAGGGTGCTTTTGATCCCAAGTCTATAAACCATCGACGCCCACCACAAGCCTCAATTTATTGCCCTGCATCATGGCCGTTCGACACCCTTCTCGTGCATCCCTTTTCTCACTCTACAAGCTTTGAGGTAGGAAGATCAAGTGAAGGGATAAACAGAAGAACTAACCACTCGGGCATGATGGGGGCGCTTCTACATTCTTTGTTTGGATTGGCACCTCGTGGGAATTTTATTTTTGTTAGTTAAAATTTTTATGAAAATATAAATTTCATATAGAAATTTCCACTTACGAAAATATTAAAATAGCCAGCAGAAATATTAATTTTTTTATTTTATTATCCCTTATTAAATTAAAAACGAGAATAAGATATACTTCTTTCAAATATTTTTCTGTCAAAAAATGAAAAATCTAGGTAACAAAATAATATTATCTAATTTACTTGAGCAAAATATTGATGGGGTACAATACACCTCATAAATAATTTTTTTTATAGATAAATTTAAAGGTGCAATAAATTAGATAATTTTTATCCAGTTACATGACATTGTTATTTTTATTGTACCTAAAGTGTCTTTCTATATACAATCAATAATTTAGATATAGAAAAAGTTGTAATCCATAAATCAATTCTTCGCCAAACAAAAAAAAATGACTGGGAAAAAATAATCAGCAATAATCTTACACATTTTAACTTGATAATAATACATAAGCATTTGTTAAATCACTTAGGCTATATTTGTTTGTAAAATACATACTTAGGATTGGACTATTTGTATTAATTTAAAACTATTTTCGACTTTTTTATCCTATGACGAGGGATTATTAGTCCCTTCATGTTGGAATATTAGTCCCATAAAATTATTTAATAGCTTAAAATGAGAGGGACTATTAATCCCAAATTCATCATGGGATTATATAATCCCTAATAAATAGTCTTGAGAATAATAAAAAAATAGTCCAAGGACTATTTAAAGGACTATTAATCCTTTATCGTGGGATAAAAAAGTCAGAAATAATTTTAAATTAATATAAATAGTCCAATCCCAAGTATGCATTTTGTAAACAAACATAACCTTAAACTTTTACTTTTACTTAGCAGTAGTAGTTAAAGATGTAAATGAATCGAATCGAGTCGAATATTGAATTGTTCAAATTTGGTTCATAAAATTTATCGAGTATGAAATAAGGTTTGATTGAGACTCATTTAACTATCGAGTCGGGTACGATCTCGAATCGAGTTCGAATATTTTAATTTTTTCGCGAGAATATGATCTAAATATCAATAAAAAATTATAATTTAAAAAAGTTCGAATAATTTATTAAATTTTGTTAATATTTAACTCATTTATATTTTTAATTAAATTATTAGTCGATCGAATATGAATTAAATTTGAGCCGTTTAATTTATTTTATAACTTTAGAATAATGTACAATTATTTTAATAAGTCAGAGCTCATCTGTATTTCCTAGCAATTGATTTAATAAGTCAGAGCTCATATGTATTTCCTATCAACAAATATCAATTGCTTATCGATTTACATTTAATGCAAACTACAACGGTTTGATGTGGATTGTCCGTCGACTACTGTTGTCATGACTTTAGATGATATATTTATTTGTGATAAACTCGAATTTAGTGCAAGATAAATTATACGCCCTTTTTTATATTATATAAATAGTTTAAAATATAATTATATATATTACAAATTTTTATTAATATTAATATTAACTTAAAATTTTATTATTATTTATACACTAATTAATTATTTTTTTTTTCTCTCAATTACTTTATCTTTAAAGATAAAATAAAAAATAATTAATTTCTTTTTAGATATATATAAAATGTCTTATAGTATTTTAAAATAATTTTTTTTCTTCTTAAACGACCTATATAATAAAAAAAAAATAGTATTTATTTATCGTTTCAATATCCAATATAAAATAAACTTTCGGTGCCCTTGTATTATTTATTTATTTATATTTTCGTACTGCATTGTTTCTTATGCCGCATCTCATTTATCTTGTAGCATTCCAGAAAATACATTGATATTCTTGTTAATTGTTTTAATTTATATTAATTAAGATTACTATAAACACTATTAACCTTTGTTTTATTTTTATTTATGTTTTTAAAAAAGGCTTTTTTCAATCAAACTATTAATTTCTTATATGTTTACTAATATAACTTTTTTCTTTTACCATCAATCCATTTTATTCTTCAGCCAAAATATATTAGAATATAATTACTCTCTAAACATTATTTATCAAAAAATTACTTGCAATCGTTGTTGTTTGCATTTCACGTGTTTTATTCTTACTTTTCTTTTTTAATTCGTGTCTGTGATTTCATCTTTATTTTGTAAAACAAAAATTTTAAGTGAAATGTAATGAAAGAAAATTCGAGAAACTCCCATCATATTTGTTATATTCTCTCATTATTTTTGAAGAAAATAAAATCTTAATTTAAATATTAAAAATTAATATTTTTACAAGTTAATTTGATATTTTCATAAGATTAAATGGGGTCTACTTATGAAAATATCAAATTAACTTTTAGAAATATTAATTTCCATATAGAATTTATATTTTTACAAGTTAATCTGATATTTACACAAGATCGAATGAAACTCACTTATAAAAATATCAATTCTCTTAATATTTGAACATAAATATTGAAAAGGAGGAAATTGTACTAGTAACTTAAGTTTTTGAAAAAGGAGGACCGAAATGCAAAACTGTCTCTCCGGTTTGTATTATTTTTATAAAACTCTCTCTTAAAATTTTTTTGGCAAAATTCTTCTTCTTGTTTGTATTATTTTTACAAAACTCTCCCTCAAACTTTTTTTGGGCAAAACTTTTCCTCCAAGATGTATTAGTTAGGCAAAAGAGATATTTATATCTTTATTTCATTTATTTCATTTATTTTTTTATGTGAAGGTTATTTCATATTTTGTAATTAAATAAATAATATGTAATTAAATAAATGACTAATTAAATATGTTAACTAATTAAATGACTAATTAATTAAATAAATAAATGACTAATAAAAATTAAATATGTAATTAATAAATGACTAATTAAGTAATTTAGGATCTAATTAAGTTAGGATATTTTCATAAATTTAGCATAAAGGGAATTTGATATAATTATTTATAACATAAAATCACTCACCGGTAATAGAAAACCAAAACTTTCAAGAATTCTTCTTTCTCAAACAATATTATCACTGTACTTTAAATATAAGATGTTAACGAGTATAATTTATTTATTTAATTATATTTAATTAATTCACATATTTAATTAGTCATTTATTTAATTACATATCATTTATTTAATTACATAGTTAATTCCAAAATATGAAATAAACTTCACATTAAAAAATAAATGAAATAAATATATAAGAGTCCTTTTTATCTAACTAATACATCTTAAAAGGAAAATTTTGTCTCAAAAAAAGTTAAAAAAGAGTTTTGTAAAAATAATATAAATTAAAAAAATAATTTTACATTTCAGTCAAAAAGGAGTCTCACAAATAAATAAAATAATACACACACATCACAAATTCACACTGCAATAGACCGGCACATAAATAGTTTTCGATAAATACAGGGGTAAAATTATAATTATTTGCAAGAATATGATTCCGTGTATATCCCCATTAGTCAAACATGTATCTCGGTGCTCCTCTTCGTTTTTTAGGCTTTGCTTTATAATTAATACGCACATACAGAAACTCGGACAAAGAAGAATGATTACGGCAACTGTGGTGTTCTGTTGGTAAGAATATTGCGCCTCTCTTATTATCCAAGACCGCAAGATTTGTGAGTTTTCCTAATCTCTATCCTTTTCCTCATCTCCAAAACCTCAACTTTCTGTAAGTAATTTTTCTTCTTGCTCCGAGTTGAAGCAGATTTGAGAGTTGTTGATCTACCATTGTAAATTAACTCGCGAACCAAGAACCCGGGCGTTGGGTTTTGAAGGTCCGAGTTCGCGGATCGGAAATGAATCCGCTCTCAGTTCGATTATTCGGGTGAGAGCGGCACCGTTGTGACAGAAAGTCTGTGAACATGGAGAGATCTGATGGTAAAGATTTAAGGGAGTTTTCGGGAAGTTTCACTTCTGGTAAGCTATATTAGCTCAGTTATTCACTTATTTCATTTTTTTCTTAAAATAAAATAAGTTGTTTAAAAGATGGTTTATTATATTTATAATTATTTAATTAAATTGTTAGAATTAGATACTTATTCTGTGTTTTGAGTTGTAAATTTACTGTTTGATTGTTAGGTTTTACTTAGATTTTGTGTTGTATGTTTAAGTCTGTGAATATATGTTTGTATGTATGTTTAAGCACATAGCGAGGATGTTTGTTTGATTGCGAATTCATCATGTGTATGTGATCCAAGTAACCTAACTAGGCTAACTATTGTTGTAGGCGCTGTTTGGTTATGAATTTTTTTTTGGTTATTTCGAGTAAAAAACTTCATATGAAGAATAGTTTCCTTCTTTTTAAAGTTCCTTTTTGATATTTTTGATCCTTATTGCTAATTGAGTAAATTCTAAAAGGTTGTAAGTACTTAAAAAGAGTTATTTAACATGACATACTTAATTAAAAGCCAGAGACTATTAATGTTCATTAGTAAAAAAATCACAATAATGTACTTTTATTTGCAATTTGTCACCCCTTGGAACCATAAATTACCTTGGATATGCAAAATTTGTATTACCTATGACATTGATTATAGGAATGATTCACTCGGTCCAGAATTGATCTCTGTTGTTATTTTCTAATTCTTTGCTTTCTTGGGCATAACTTGTGCTCAATTTTATGGAATGAGATATTTTTCTACTGTATGATAGCTTCTATAGATTGGATCATGGATCATTAGCGCTGTATGTTTTTAATCTAAACTTATATTGGTTTCAATTATGCAGATACTACACTCTTTGATGCATCACAATATGCGTTTTTTGGACAAGATGGAGTGGAAGTTGAGTTGGGAGGTCTAGAAGATGAAGAGAATGATGCACCTATAGCTGGTTTTGGTGATGATGAATACCGTTTGTTTGATAAAGAAGAGGTAAATTTGTTTGAGTTTATACACTACTCAGATATGTAATATCAAGAACTCGAGTTTGCTTAGGCAATTTTCCTTACTCTTTCCTCCCTTCCTCTATTCCTTTCTATATCTAGCTGGTATCCCTAATGTTAGCATCAGAGACTGTTTGTTATGGACTTATAGTTCTATTTAGTGTCTCTTCTAAGTAAAGGTTATAGATTTGAAGACGGGGGAAATTTCAAAAATTGTGGAGATGGAAAGACTTGTGAAATTGTAAATGCAAACTCCCGTGAGTACGTGCATAGATTTCAAAGAAAAGTAACGAAGACCACTTAGTTTGATAAATACACAATGCCCATCATAACCAATATAGACTTGATATTTCTGCTAATGAAAATCTGCCTTTTCTGTTCAGAGCCTCAGATTGTGAGAAATATCATTAAGAAAACAATGTTGCATTTATGTGCTGATATTGTGACTTTTTGTAGTTGGTATGTTTAGTTGTTTATTGTTGCATGCTCTCTTTGCTTTTGAAAATAATGGTTTACTTGGTTCCATAAGTGGATGTGGATGTGGATGTGTTATTTGTCTCGGTGCTTTTTTGAGCATTGAACACCTATTCAATGACTCTAACATTACTTTCTTTTCTTTTTTTTGGTCTTTGTCTTATTTGGCCAGGGGTCAGTGATAGGATCTCTATCTGATGTAGATGACCTGGCAACTACATTCTCAAAGGTCAGCTACCTTTACTTTTATGGCGTTGCAGCCAATAACTATAAGTTTTCACGTTATAATGCTATTTTAAGATTAAATTGTCTTTTTCATTATCATTATCACAAAGTTTGTCTTCTCTTCTTTTCGGTAATAATGTTGTATTTTTTAACCAATATAATAGAACAAGTAAATTCACATTAATTGTATCATTTGATTGGAGTAAGTTTTGATGATCCTTTCTGGTAAATATTTTAAATATCAGAATTGATAATTGTAAGCATCTTATGATTTGAATGTCTATCTCATTTAAAGAAGATTCTTTTCTAGGTTGTGGGAGGAGGGTGAGGATGTGAAGCCTAACATGTTGTATCATGCTTTGTAGTTTGATGTAGAACAACAATATTACTGTCTGAATCGAATGGTTGACCACTCTTTCCTTAAGACTATATATGTCCCTTACTTTTGCTACACAGTGTCGCTATGAATTAGTCTCCCAATATAAAACAAACTCAGATTTTACTCTATACTAGAATTTGTTGTGTAGAAACAAATCTAGTGCAAAATTATAAATAAGAGAGAAGAAAATTATAGCAAGAAAAATAATAATATTTTTCTGAAGAACTTGAGAAGGATTTTGGAATAATTGGAGTGTTTCACTTGGGTGGATTTGCAACCTATTTATAGGTTTTCAAGTGCCTTTTTGAAGAGATACATTGAACCATTGTAATGATTCATCCAATAACCTTATCAATTTGAACTATTGCATCGATTCAATTGTTTCATCTCAAACCATTATATTGGTTCAATTACTTCTTAGTCCGAATCAATACATCCCTTGTCTGAATAGATCTCTCTTGTTCAAAGAGTTATATTATTTTAAATTAAATCAATTAAACCAACACATCTATTTATTTTAATTACAGCATATAATATATTTATTATATACATTTTAGATTTGAAAATATCCAACATAACAGATGTTAGATAAGCGTTGGGTTGGGTCGTACAGTGGGGTTCACAGTATATGATCCAATTAGTCATAAACTCAATCTTTTTTTCTCCAACAGATGTTAGATAAGTTTTTTTTCTTCCAATCAAGCTTTGCTACACATGATGCAGTTTGGTCAATTAATAATCGATATGTATAATATTTTGGACGTGCAAGCTCTTAGTCTCTTATTTATATTAAAAAAAATACCCGCAGGCCTCAGTTTTGCTGTTTGCATGCCCCCACTTGGTGTTAGAGAACCCTCTGGTTTGGCATATCCTTTATCAAATTGTATTTATAGACCCACTTCTAACTAGGGAGAATGATGAAGTAGGTACTGGACAATTGGACTAATATTGGAGGCTTTGAAAGCCAAATTCTAGGACAGTGGTTCTGTGAATGTCATAGTAGTTTAGGGAGAAATCACTGGTAGTGTAGTAGATAATTATACTTTATTAGTTGGAGTTTATTATGTTTAGTAGTGCAGGATAGTTTTCACTTTTATCTTTTGATCTATTTAGCTTCATTGAGTTTCAGGCTAGCCTTTCGTTTAGATACCTAGGATAAATAGTAAATAATGGGATTGGTTACTAATCTTCTTCGGATAGATAAAGAGGGAAGAAGGAGACAACATTGTAATTCTTTGTCTTGTCCAGGAAGGATTGAAGGGAGAAGGTAAAATAATCATCGTGCTCACTGAGTATGTAGGAGAGAAGCAGTAAATCACTTCTAATAGAAAAAACTTGACCGTTGAATGGCGAGTTTTGAATCAGTTATGTCTCTGTCCGAATTTGGAAGGTCTATCCGCTTACATCCACTAATATTCCGTTCAGGATCATTCTCTGCTATTTATTTCTTGTGAATTGGTCCTACTGTTGTTTCTCAATTCAAACAGCAAGCCCTGAAATCAGGTGTTCGCTTAATAAAATATTTTCCCAATGATATTTGTTCAACTAATGTAAATCTGAAGACTGGCATATTAGCCACCTATTGATCTGATGTTCTTGCAATTATCTCACATTTGAGTTATAAAGATCCCAGTCTCTTTTTAGTTGAATAAAGTTGCTACTTGGTAGGGACTTGAGGTTATATGATAATATTTGATTTCCTACTCTAGAGTTACTACTATTTGAGTTTTAACAGCCCATGCTTGTCTAAGTGTCCTATAATCAGACATGTTTGGCTCTAGGATGAACGTGAAGGAAAGCAAATGTATAAAATTTTATGTACATGATCAGTGTTCTTTTGAACATTTTCCTTGGCCACCATCGTAGTTGTTATATTTCCTCTATTGCTATCTTTTTTTTCGTTGGTCAGCCCGTCCCTTTTATTGCAATTTTTCCATTATTAGTTTTATTAGTTGCTATTATTTTATTTTTTTTGTGGATAAAAAATTGTTCTGTTTTACAGCTAAACAGAGTTGTTACTGGACCAAGACATCCTGGGGTTATTGGTGATAGAGGATCTGGCTCTTTTTCAAGGGAAAGTGAGTAGATGTGTTACATATTTTCTTTTTATCATCTTATGCAGGAATTATATTTTTGACAAGCATGAAAGTGACAGTGTTGGTAATATTACTGTAATATGTGCATGTCATGGAATTAGAGTTTTGGTTTAATCTGGGATTCTGGGCTAGTCCACAAAATCATGGTGGGCATCGAGTTGAGTCTTTACTATAAACATATGTTGTGGATACTATCACCTGGCAAACCTGTTAGATTCAATTTTGTTTGGAAGTCATTTTCATGGAGCTTAGGCTTTCAGTAAAGGATTCTTGTCTCTGACAAATTCAGGCGCAAGTCGTGGCCTAGTTGATAGATTTGAAGCTTTGAGTTTGTAAATTATAGTACTTAATTATTAGTGTAGGTTATGACATTATGTAGGAATTAATTTATATCTTGAAGTTCAAGTTTGCACTTATATCTCTATACTTAATTCTTTAGGTCTTTGCCCAGATAAAGAATTTAGGATGTAATGGATTAGTAAACTTGATGATTAAATACCTCTCCCTGATTCTCTTTCTTTCTCTCTCCCCCCCCCCCCCCAATCTTCAACTGTTCCCCATCTTCTTCCCTTCTTCTCTTGTTATCTAATCTTCTTCTCTATATCTATTATTTAGCTTCTCCTTTTTTTATCCGCTGTGATATACTTCATTCCCATCCACCGACTGTTCTCATTTTCACTTGATTGCAAATTTATTTCCACTGCTGATTGTTGAATCTGTTACAAACTTCAATTTTAAATTGAATGTGCTGTTATTCAGGACTTGCAAGGAAGTCTTCTCATACATATGTGATTGTTTATTCTGATATCTTATGTAGACTATTATTAACATATATGAAACTTGATATCTTAATTTTAGTGTCAAAATTAGATTTTGGAACAAAATGAATGTCTGTTCATTTTTGAATTTGAGCTTGCCTTGGAATTGACCAACAATAAACACACACAGGCACCGACACCCAGACGTGCTTAGGCCTGTGAGGCACAGGCGAACCAACGAATTACATATTTCCTATATAGGGAGTCGTAATATTGAGTTGACTATAAATCTAGGATATATTCTCAGCGTTGGCTTGGTTCCATGTATTTGTTGTGGTGTGAGATTTATAGAAGTCTCACATGCACTTTTGATTTAGATCGATGACATTAACCATTAACCTTCAGTTGATTTGTATGTTTGGTGGCATGTCTAGTACACTTGAAGGATCAATAGCTTACATTACTTTAGGATCAACTCAGAAAATGGTTTCTAAGTAGGGAATTAATTATCTTTTTCGGGTAAAATCTGCTACATAATTTTAGTTAGTATTGTTTAATAATCTGAGATCCAGAAGCATATCACGCATACATTCAAGAATTAGCTCATGACCTAGCTGGAACATAAGTGATTTTCTATCTTGCTTTTTGTGGGCATTGCTAATTTCTGTATCTGATTGTTTATTTTTCACCAGTTTGAAGCACTCGTAGGCGTGATTTTATGTAAATTGTGTGTTCTTTTTCCTTTTCTATAGAACTTTTTTTTTAATTGTAATGTTAGTTATTGAATTTTGGATTACTGAGTATCAGAATTTATGGCAGGTTCATCTGCTGCTGAATGGTCACAGGAGATAGATTTTCCTGACTTGTTAGATCAATATATATCTGACACAGAGAGCTCCCAGGAAAGCAAAAGATGGTCATCACAGCCACATCTCTCTTCTCTGCGTCTTTCTGAATCAAAGCCCATATACAGAACATCATCATATCCACTGCAGCAACAACAGCAACAATTTCCTATTGAGCCTATTTTAGAACCAAAATCATCTTTCACTTCCTACCCTCCTCCCGGTGGCATATCTCAACTGTCTTCTCCACGTCAGCATTCACGCCACCTGAACATTTCATCTCTTATTGGTGGGTCTCAGTTACCCTTTTCTGCACCTAACCTCTCTCCTTTGTCCAACTCTAATATGCATTTGGCTGGCATGCCTCATGGGTATCGTTATAGTGGAAATGTGCCTCAGTTAATCTCTCCTGGCATTTCTCTTGGTAGTGGACCACAAAACCACTGGCACAACCATGCAGGACTACTTCATGGGGATCATTCCAGCCTCTTAAATAATATTTTGCAACAGCAATTCCCTCATCAAAATAATTTGGTTTCCCCACATTTAATGTCACAACAGCAGAGACTGCATCTTCCAGTCCAACCATCATTAGCCCATTTTTCAGCATTGCAATCCCAATTATTTAATGCCCTTCCGTCTCCACCATCGCATCTGAGGAAATATGGATCAGCTGATATGAGAGATCAACGATCTAAGATGCCACAAAGAGGTAGGCATATGCGTTTATCTCAACAAAGCTCTGATGCTAGCCAGAAGAGTGATAGTGGTCTGCCACAATTCAGATCCAAGTATATGTCAGCTGATGAAATAGAGAGTATTCTTAGAATGCAGCATACTGCAACACATAGCAATGACCCTTATATAGATGATTATTACCACCAAGCTCGTCTTGCAAAAAAATCTACTGAATCGAGGTCAAAGCATCGTTTCTGCCCAGTCCATCCGAAGGAGCCCTCTTCTCGGTCACGTAACAGTGCAGAATCACAGCCTCATCTCCATGTTGATGCTCTTGGAAGGGTTTCATTCTCTTCTATTCGTAGGCCTCATCCTCTCCTCGAAGTTGACCCTCCTTTCTCTGCTTCTGGTGATGGCAGTGCTGACCAGAAAGTGGCTGATAGGCCCTTGGAACAGGAGCCCATGTTCGCTGCTAGAATAACAATTGAGGACGGCCTTCGTCTTCTTCTTGATGTAGAGGACATTGACCGGTTCCTACAATTTAGTCAACCCCAAGATGGCGGGACTCAGCTGAGGCGAAGGCGGCAGATTCTGTTAGAAGGATTGGCAGCGTCACTTCAGCTCGCTGACCCGCTTGGGAAAAGTGGCAACTCGGTTGGGCTGAATCCTAAGGATGACATTGTGTTCCTATGGTTGGTCTCTCTACCTAAAGGCCGAAAACTTATA
The DNA here is from genome assembly GCA_947179155.2 of Hedera helix. Taxonomy (NCBI): domain Eukaryota; kingdom Viridiplantae; phylum Streptophyta; class Magnoliopsida; order Apiales; family Araliaceae; genus Hedera; species Hedera helix. The sequence continues at coordinate 53,495,795 of OX359268.1, read as the reverse complement.
TCTAAATACCTTCAACTTCTTTTCCCTGGTGGTGAGCTTACCCGAATAGTTTGCATGGCCATATTCCGTCATTTGAGGTTTTTGTTTGGTGGCCTTCCTTCTGACCCAGGAGCGGCTGAGACTATCACTGATCTTGCAAAGACAGTTGCCGAATGTGTTAGTGGCATGGATCTTAATTCTCTAAGTGCGTGTTTCGCTGCAGTAGTTTGTTCCTCCGAGCAGCCACCGCTCCGTCCAATTGGTAGTTCTGCTGGAGATGGAGCCTCTGTTATCTTAAAAAATGTCTTAGAGAGGGCGACTCAGTTGTTAACTGATCCTCAGGCCTCTAGCAACCGTGTCATGCCAAATCCTGTCCTTTGGCAAGCTTCATTTGATGCATTCTTTGGTCTTCTAACCAAGTATTGCCTGAGCAAATACGACAGCATTATGCAATCAATATATTCACAGACCACCCAGCCTAGCACCGATATCATTAGTACAGAGGCAGCAAGAGCTATAAACAGGGAAATGCCTGTAGAACTTCTACGTGCTAGTCTTCCACACACAAACGATCATCAGAGGAAGCTATTGCTAGATTTTGCACAGCGGTCCATGCCTGTAAGTGGAATTAATGCTCATGGTGGGAGCAGTGGTCATGTAACTCCTGAATCTGTCAGGGGTTAGCTAATCTCACGACTGCAGTAATCTGGAAAACATCAACGTTGTAGATGGGTGATGGGTCGGCTCAGTGCACGTTCGTTCCTTTTATTGTTTTCACAAATGGATCAGCTTAGCAGTTGATCTCTGTAGCTTGGGGATCAAAATACCCGAGCATGCATATATAGTAGGGACCGTTTATTGCCAATGTCTTCACCCTCCTCCCCCCTGCCCTCCCTCTCACTCCCTCTCTTTTCTGTTGTTTCTTTAGACGATAAAAAACTGTCTTACAAAACTGTGTATTTTATGTTTAATAGTCTTGAAGGGGGATTAGTTACTACAAGTGTCATCACATGGGAGCGTTATTTTATTGCTCTCTTGTAATTCTGAACCGAAACTGGAAGCATAGGGGTAAAAAAATCCTGGAACTTGATTGGTGAATTTCCATTGAACCTTGAATATTGTTTTCTGTTGGATGCCCTACCGTTTTGTCTCTCTCTGGATGGAGAAACTTTTGGGAGGAGAAGAGGCCCCAGGTCTGCTAGGGTTACGTTTGCTGTATGTTAAAGGGGTAAAACGATCTGACCTGATGGCGCATCAAGTAAATTACTAATTTTATCCCTTTAACACCACTTGAATAATAAAAAAAAGATGTATTTGAAAAGTCATCATTTTGTGATACGTAGGGTACCTTTTTGGACTGAAAAGAAGGAAAATGCTCAAGGGTCTATGCATGAGACGACCCTATGCTGGCCGTCTGGGCTACACATTCCACGCGTGGAGGCCATATAGGCTGATCTCATTTCTTACGTTATTTAAACTTTAAAGTGTCCAATCCAATCGTAGTGCTTAGAATCGGTTCTTTTTCTTCAATAGTAAACAAAGCTTTTCTTAAACTGCCCGGTGATCGATCCGCGCATAGAAGCTTTATTAGGTCACTGTTTTCAAGGGGAGCAATGACGAAATAACAAAATATTTTTAGTGGAGTGAAAATTATTATAAAGATTATAAATAATTTAGTCTGGTTCAGGGTTTCATAAATAATTTAGTGAGGTTCAAGGACAATGCCTTCGAGCCAAATTTTATGAGTAATTTTACATTTTTGGCTAGTTTTTTTCTCCAAAATTGGAAATATGTTTACTATTTTCTAGAATTAAAAATATATTACTTTTTAATCCGTAGAAAAATTAGAGATATATTTCTATTTTGAACCTAATAAATCATATGAAATTATACATAGATTAAGTACTATAATGTCACTATTACAAATTTTTAATAAATGTTAGAGATATGTTTGAAAAAATAATTATTTTTAAAAATTGGTATTTTAAAAAATGAATATATAATTTTTGAAATAAGAGAGTATTTGATTATAATAAAATATAATCAACGGTAGCATTATATATATACTCTATTGGCCTTTAATAGGCCATTTTACTCACAAATTTGTTCATAAATATTTATTTATTTTAATATTTAAAAATAATATAAACTTAATTATTATAAAATTTAAAAAGATTAAATAAGATGCATATATAAGGAGGTATGAGTGATATGGGATTAAAATTTGATTGAGAAAATTAAAAAAAAATTATTTTAACCTTGTATATTAAAAATAATTGCAAAATTTAAGTGAGGTTAATTTATTTAATACACCTAATTTTTTTTTAAATAAAATTATATATTGAATAAAAAAAATAAAAGTTCACCGGGGTCAATTGAGCCCACACTCATAAAAGTGGCTTCGTCCATGAGGAAGAGACTTTATGTTAGAAATTACACCTTATTCTATAGTTGAGGCTTAATTATTGTTGTTTGGGTTTAATAAATCTATTTGTCGACATAATTTAAGTAAATATAAATGTATAATTTGTTTCCTCAAATGTGGAGAATAAAAGAGAACTTCGTTTGGTTTGTGTAGAAATTATTTAATTTGTGTCTATAGGATAAGGTGCAAAATTGTTTGATAAAAACTAATTTTTCTTTGTTCCATTCAACAGAAAAAAAAAAACAACTAATTACTTTATAAATACAAGAGATGTAGTTTATTTTATTTTGAAATAAAAGAAAACTATTGGTAACTATTTACATTCTAATTAACTACTAAATTATTACTAAGATGTAACCTACATATTTAGTACTAATAAGTTTAATTAAAAATAAAACTTTATAGTTTAATATGTAACTTACAAATATGTATGTATATATATGTATGCGTATTATATATACATAAGAATATGTAAGAAGTTTTTTTTTTGTAAGAAGTAAGTTTTTACATATGAGAAAAATATTTTTTTACAAACATATAACAATCACAAATCAATTTTTATTTAAATTATTATCACAAGATTCTTGAGGCTTAACATGTATATTAAAGATATAAAACAATCACAAATCAATTTTTATTTAAATTATTATCACAAGATTCTTGAGGCTTAACATGTATATTAAAGATATATCATCTATAACCCAAATCAAATTAAATATAATAAAGAGATAAAAAAAATTAAAAATATAAATTACTCGTGTCATGTCTTCTACGCTATTTTTATTTTTAATTTTATAGAGCTACGGTTCTAACTCTTCACACACACAGACCTTGCTGCCGGGAGGTCTCATCATTGCTTTCATTGTAATGCATCACTCTTGACGCAACTTTCACTTGCATTTTTTGCCACCTTGGATGGATAATTCGTCAACTTCTGGTCAAATTGAGTCGAGGAGAGAGACTGGTTGAGGATGATTTTAAGGTGGAATAATTAATCAATGTGCTAGCTATTATTGTAAGCGCACGGCAAAAAAATGTGAAGTAGGATATTATTATTTATTAGAAGGGCCACTATTATATATGATCAGCTTATGCCTTATATTAAAGAAAGTGAAAAAGGATTAAGCAGGCAATTATATATATATATATATACCATTCCGCTACCTAAGGTAGGGAATGCTAATTTTTTTTTATCATTCTGACTCTTTAATTAGCAGATGGGAGAGAAAAAAAAAAATTTAAAAAAAATAGCAATCCGCTATCTTAGCTAGCAGATAGGATAAAGACAAATATGACAAAAAATAACATTTCATGCACTATAATATTCATACCCATTATCCTTCTCACGTCTCTATCCAATCATCCAATATTTTAACTTTTCACCTAACATGCATAAGTATTGATTTTTTTTTTCCATCCGCTACCTAAAGTAGTGGAGTAGTAATTTTTTTTCCCTTTCCAATTTATTAATTAAAAAGCCGGAATTATATAAAAAAAAAATAAATTAACACTCTGCTACCTAGTAACAGATGAGAAAAAACAAAAAAATTAGCACTCTACTATCTTAAATAACAGAATATCACAGTAAACGTTTATTATGAATTATCTCTTTTGTATATATACATATATATATATATATATATATATATATATACACACACACATGGTTACCGTTGAATTATGTAGGGTGGCCCATGAACGCAGTGCTCTTAATGGAAAAAAAAAATCATCAAACGGAAGAAATAAATCTTGATATTAATTATTAATTTATACCCTATAATATTATGTTTGAATTGAAAAAATAGAATAAATAAAATAATAAAATAAAGAAAAGAATGAAATAAATGATAAAATAATTTATTCCATTTCAATTTGAATGGCTCGTTCTATATTCTTCTTCAAAAAATAAAATTCATAAATTTAAAAGGAGTGAAAATAGTTAATTATATTCAAATAAAATAATTAAATATATATTTTTTTATTCTTTAAGAAAGAATTATTTAGTTCTTATTTTTATTTTTTTAATTCAAACGTAAAAAAACGTAAAATAATGATGGCAGGAAAATGTGACTGCTACCAACACTTTTACCGATGATGTAATTTTCACTGCTATGCATATTACATATACAGAGGAGAGGCAGAGTTCACCAATCCGAAAGCAAATGTTACTTTCTCAATTTCAAATTCCATCTTTCCAATTATGTAACCTCTAGAAACGTAATGGGATGACATGATAGTATTAATCAACTAAAAATAAAAATAATTATATATTAAAAATTTTAAATCACTTTATAATTTAAAAAAAAAAAATTAATTAATTTTAAAACAACAAAAAAATAATATGTATTTATAATTTTGGATGAAGGGACTACATAATATCATAATTGATATTTTACATTTGATAGTATCAACGGCTTAACTAAGGGAAGTGATATTTCCGCAAAGGTGTCTATATTTTTGCATTTAGTCCTACTTAATAATTAAATTCACCCATTTATACCAAATTTACCACCTTTCACAGCTCACTTTCTCTTTACTGTTTCAATAAATAGCTTCTACTTCATGGGTTCAAAATCATTATCCCTAACCATAGATTTTTACTAATCACTACCATAGCGGAGAAATGAAACCACCACCAAAATAACAAACACTCAACATACCACGGCACAGATCCTTTCACGATGAATGAAAAGCTAGAGAATTCATGATATAAATAAGTGAGAATCTTGCTCCAGGCCTAAAGTAAGATCTACTAGAAACATTTATTCTCTTTACGTGTTTGTATTTTGCTTCTATTATGTTTTCCCCCCTCCTAACTTGGATTTGGTAGCCCAAGGATAAGGCAACGAAGTGGATGTGTCCACTGAAGAATTCTATTCATATTTTTTGCCCTTGAACTTTCTAGTGGGGATTCTGCTGAGAACTCTAGCATCTAGCTTCCGGTAATTGTGCTGAAGCTGACCAATTACATTGTAGACAAAGCTGTCAATTTGGTCGTCATATCTCTCGTACAGAACTGGGAGTGTGTGGGCAGCAACAAAACCTTCAATAAAAGAGTGATCATTTTCCATTGCAACAAACATTATAAATGAAACATCAAATAATTATGTTCATGCTCTGTTCTAAATATACAAGCCTCAAAAGATCTCACTGCTCATTATGTACAAGTAGAACTACAAAGTGGCTAATGCAACTTCAAAGACGGTTGAAGATTCCCAACTTCAATTGGAAGGAATTTGCCGAGATTTTATCACAATAATGGCGTTTTCTAGAAATAGGGTCACATCACACCCATTCTCCCAGATGTGACATTGAAATAGTAAAGCTAGCATCCTTACATAACATAACAACATCAGTCCTACTCCCTCTGTCCCAAAAAGAACGAGTTAACCCTTGGTTATATATCATGTCTTACTTAGCTAAATAGTGAATCACTCACATCACAAATGAGTGGTTCACATGAATTCTCTCTCTCCAAACCCAAAACCAAAACCCAAGAATAGATTGGTAAGAAAATTTATACTCTCCTAATTATTTGACTACCTAATTTGTGTGAAAATTGTCCTTGACACATCCTTTTGGGGACGCAGTATCATTTTATTTTTCTTAGTTTATGCATCAAGTAAACAAGTACAGAAAGCTGTATTGCTTGTTACTATTAAGCATGAAACCTGAATAATCAATGTAAACCGGATAGAAGACTTTGAGAGATCAGTAAATTACGGTATGATCAAAGCTTTTCAGAAATCATGAATTTCTCCTCAAACTTGAACAACAGCCGGTCATTCTGGATATATTAGTTTAAACTTCCCTCACATTTATTGAGGTAATCATAGCCAATATTGGTGAATCCAGCTAATAGGATTTCATTCCTATGATTGTCTTTCCTATATGACATATCTACGCATTTACGGAGCTGTCCAGAGTGAATAGAATACACAAATCAGAACCTACTATATACTTGCAGAAAATGGTAGGATATCTTACCAACATACAAAACAGTCAGAAAATTGCACCAGCTTCCAACTATGGCAGCAGCCCACAAGCTTGCTACAACCTAGAAAGAAACTTCAAATATCAAGAATCTAAATTAAGCATATCAGAATTCTTTTCATTTTCATTTATTGAATAAATTTCACAATTTCAAATTTACTGGCATAAAAGGAAATATAACTTTAAATTATAAGTTATTGAATCAAAGTTGCTTTTATGTAATACATACCTTACTTAAATGACTGCAGTCCAGAAAGCAACTTTAAGCAGAGACATATAGCATAATTTTCACAAGTCATTCTCGGGGATGCAATTATTTTACACTCTACTATGATAAATGCTGGACAACTTTTTTGGCATCTTAAATACCAGATAATTATGCATATACGCATACAATACACACACACACACACATGTATATATAAATATATGCATATATGAAGGGCAATACTTGTGAACAAAACATAATGTGTTAAGCATATGAAATTGACTCAGAAGAATTCTTCATGCATAAATGGAGTACAATTACTTAGAACCATTGAGCATTGTCTGTTATGATGAAAGATTCAAGAAGATTATACATATAGGAATTCCAGGAAAATAGTACTAATAAATGCTAAGATAAATAGAAAAAAGTTAAAGAAAAAGGATACAAACGCGTATAGAAATAGGGTTGAGGCTTAAATGTGATAAATAACTAAGAAAAGATGACTTATCATAACAAAACTAAGAAAAAGATGGCCCCTGGAAATCAGGATATATGATGCTCGACTTATTATCAAAAAAAAAAAAATCATCATTATAAGAATTTTTAAACCATTATAAGTTTTTAGAAGTAGGGGGGAGAGAAGGGCCAGCACTGAAGGACAATAGAATGTATGAATAGCCAGATTGTAAAATAAATAATGATTGTCCCAGGATGAATTGAAGGGCAAGGAAAACAGACTGTATTGTAATATTTATTTTTTGACAAGTTGTATGTTAACAATTACTTTAGGGGAAATTCAATAGTTTGAAGTTCCAAGGTATGAGAAGGGAGTTGTGATTTCTAAGCATATTGCATTACACAAAGAATCTGACAGACAATTGACTAGTATACCACTAGAAATTGTTTCATGTTTCCTCCACAAGCAACATCCTGAAGAAATCCCAATCCACGATTGACCTCAGCACCTATTGCAACGGCAATGTTGACAAATAAATCTTCAGGCAGAACCAGACGAGGGACTTCAGAAGGAGATCTGTTGCCATTGAGGAACCATCAGGATACATGTGAAATAGCTACACAACATTATCATATATGAAGTCATAAAAACAAAGGACATCAATGTCTATTTTCAAATCACCTGTTCAATAGGCTAGAAGCATTTGACAGAACAAATTGACCAAGCATACCAATAACTACAGCAAAGCATAGGAGAGAAAGAAAATGGTAATTAAGCCATTCAAAGAGCACCCAGACTGCAGTAGCACCACCTATAACACTTGCTGAGATCTTCTTGTTCCTCCACAATAGCACATCAGCAGCTACACATTTTATAAAAAAATAATAGTGAAAAATAGATAAATTGGTGTCACTGTAGAATCTTGAAAACAAAGAAAATATATCCTACATTTGCCACCACCCAAAATATGGTGAACTGGCTTCTGGCGACCAAAAAGTCTATTGAACTGAGAAGTGACTGAATTTGATAACTCCTCCTCGAAAAAAGACCTGGATTTCTGGTTTGAACCATCTGAAAGTGTTTCCCTGATATTATGTAAAAGATTTTCAGGTGTTATTCCCTCTGGCATGGCTCCTACGCTTCAAAATAATAGTGAAACCACTGTCAGAGAATGTACTTCAAAGCTTCCAAAGCAAATACAAAAATGATGAATCCGTGAAACTAGCAGAGAATGGGAGTATTTTAGCAGGACAACATCATACATGTATATATAACAATACCTAGGATAAATTATACACACAATAACTAGAAGCAAAACATACATCATCAGGTGGCATATATGCTCAGGTTATAGGACAAGAGGTGAAACCCAAGCAGCAGCAGCAGGATTATAATCAAGTATTTTGATCAAAATCATCTTATTCAAATATGCCGTGGTAAATGATAAGGAAAAAGTAAAATAGTCAAACTACCATGTTTTTGACCCCTTCAATAAATAGATCAAAAGAACTAAGACAATAACAGCACCGAGAAAGCAAAAGCAGAATTCACTATTGTTCCAAGAATACCTAAAGGTAAGAACCTAACTAACAAAGTCATTTTCTATCCTTACTTCTTAGGTCGTAACAGGAGGGCAAAATTTCACAGGTATCAATACGACAGTTTGATCTGCGTATATCTTACTGTTCAATGAATACATTATCAAAAGAAAGGAAAAACATTAAACACGGAAACAAGACTAAAAGGAAATACATATTCATATGTTCTAGTACAAGTCAAAAGTCAACTTAAGCAAATCAATGACAATTAAACAAATACAGTAACAAAAACATATAATTAAAAAGGTTAAAGAATAACACGTTGAAACATACTAAAAAGCACAATCTTTAATATAACTAAAGCAATTGAAAAGGTTCTTTCCATTGATACTTTGCTGGGAGGAAAGAAGAACACATAAATTAAACGAAATAATCTAGAGATTATAGCAAACACAGTAAAGGGAACTCTACTTGGAGTCCCCAAATCTAACCTTTCTTTTAACTCTAGAACTGCATCAATTTTTCAAAGAACAGAAGTAACCCAGAAAGTATAGTCCACACATATAAAGATAAAATCTATAAAAAAAATGAAGAAGTTGAATAACAGACATACCCAATGAGAATCAATCTGACTATATGTTTATGCACCAAAAGGTGGAGAAATGGGAGAATTAGAATATGAACCAGAGTTTGTAGGATTGGGTTTCGGGAGGATTAGGAGGAAGCAAAGTTTTACCTGTTCTTTGCTTTGGATGAAACTAATTGCGTGATGAAACTTAAACCCCCGGTATTTTTAAGTTTAGATTAAGAAGAAAGAGAAATACAAGTGGCAAAAATGACGTGGGCCGCCTAAATTTAGCGACTACTGATAATTAGGTACTATGTCTCAATTTTTTAAACTTCTTTATTAATAATCCTTAAAAAATTAAAATTTTATTGAGCCTAAATATAACTAATAGAAAAGTGATATTTTTATTAATTTTTTTGATATTTTTAAAAATATAAAAAATATTATTATAAATTTATAATAAAAATTTTAATAATTTTTTATTTAATAATACAATAATATCAAAACCTACTCAGTTTTTTTATCCAATAAAGAACCTGCTCAAAATAATATTCGCTTCATTTTAAATTATAACTTTAAATTTAAAATTAATATAATTTTTTAAAATTTTAATTAATATAATAATAAATATTATAAATTATTTAAAAAATATTAATTATTAAAAAATTTAATAAATTATTTTAATTTTTTATTTGAAAATATTTTAAATTATTTTTAAAAAAATTAATAATAATTAAATAATATAAAACGGATTAGAGTACACTGAACAAGAAAAAATAGAAAATTGAGGTAATTTAGCCTTAATTAATTTTTGTTCTTACCTTTTAAGAAACAGTGTTATGTTTTATTTTAAGAAAATTAATATTTTTATAAATAAAAATAATAATTTTATAAAAAAAATTCTCATATAAATATAAAATTTATTTATTATTTATATAAAAAAATTATGAAATTATACTCATTTCCTATATCTTGAAAGAATCATGAGTTGTTTGGGTGGACGAAAATGTTTTAAGAGGGAATAGAATAATAATTGAGATCAAAATTAGAATGTAATAAAATTGAAATTAAATATTTATTTATGTATTTAATATGTTATTTAAAAATTATATTAAAATAAAATGTAATAATTAAAATATTTTTAACTAACACTCTTTCTCTCTCTATATATATATAAAATAATCTAAAATAAGTACAATACATGTTTATATTATAATATAATATAATGTATACTAATACATATGATATTATATGTTATATTAGATATTCTATATATTTATGTATATAATTATAATGTATAAAAGAATAACATATAATATAAAATAAATATATAAATATATATATATATATATATATATATATATATATATATATATTATTATATATATCATATATTATTCTATTATATAATCTAAAATAAAATAAATATAATACATATCAAAAAATATCATATTATATATTAAATATTATATGTTATAATATTATAATATTAAATATTAAATATATTTAATATATAATATAATATACACCATATATATTCTATTAATATAATATAATACAAAATAAGTATTATACCTGTTAATATGTTATATTATGTATATATATTTATTTATTTATACGGATAAGATAATTTTTATCTTAATATTTGTTTTTTCATTCGTTTACTCATTAGAATCGTAATTTTTATTCTTTGAATGAATTAGAAATCGCGATTCCAATATATAAAAGAAACTGAGATTCCATCAAAATAATTATTTTAACCAAATTTAACATATGAAACGTTAAAAAAAAAATTGAGTCGAAATAATCATTCATTTATGTCGTTTATGTTTACATACCAAACAGACCATTAGTACTTGTCTTAGTCATTACATATCTCTAATAAGAAAAGTAATAACAGAAGAGTATACAAAACAATGTCTTAAATGATATATGTGGAAGCTTTAGCTAATAAAATTGGCTGCAGCATTGGTTATAATTTTATGCTCGTCTTAAATTTGATGACTTCTTGTAGCGAGTGAGCAACGCTATCACTAGCACTGAGACGACTTGGGCACTGCCCAAAAAGAGACGCAAAAGACTTGACCTTTGAATGTATTTAGGAAAAATTATATTATAATGAAACCTCTTTTTCCAGCTTAGCTGTGGTAGTATATCTGACTTTATATATTGTACGGATTAATATCATATAATTAAAAAAAAATCCCTTTTTTATTTTTGCGACAAGGATTAATTAACTAGCTCGTAATTGAAGCATACATCTTAAATGCAGTGTAATAATCTCCTGCCTCACGCATGCAAAATAAATGTGGGTTAGTCATATTTACGTTTGATATATGGAAAGGCAGAAGTTAAGCGGAATATAGTATGAATTTTAATATTATATTTTATTTTTTAAAGATTAAGATAAATATAATATTTAAATATTAAACGTTTTTTAAGGAAATTATGCAAATAATTCACATTTAGGGAGCTGCTGCTTGTACTTCGTACATGATAAATTCTATTGAACTGAGAAGGGCAACCGTCCAATCTATTTGCTTACCACAGGTTACCTCCCAACCATAAAAGCAGATAAGCTTAGTTCACGTTGCCTGGGCCGCCTAGGGAGGTGTAGTTTCTAGTCTCCCCTGGCCCAATAGACATGACAAGTGACAAGTGTGAGACCATATAAATAAAATGAATAATTTTAGGTATATTATATTTGAACACAATATAAAATATTATATAGATCTCAATTATTATAAAATAAAATTTAACATAAAATTTTATTTTTTAATTATTAAAATTCATGTAATGTTAATAAATGTAGTATTGTCCGTATAAAACAGGTTTGATTTTATTGGCGCAAAATGAGTGGACAAAACCAGATAAATAAAGAGAGAGAATTAATTGGTGGCAGTGCCAGAGTGGCACCAATCAGAAGCTCTACAACCTTATCCCCGTCACAATTGTAATCTTTCCCTCATCCATTATCCAAAAAAACTCAACCATGCATTTTCCTTCACAAAAATTCTCCAGCTCAGCTGCATCGATTTCATTTGATTTCTATAGCACACATGCCATAAGTCTGAGTGACAAATTAATAAAGAGAGAAAAAACAAGTGAGAAATTACAGAGAGAGAGAGAGAGAGATTAAAGAATGGCCTCAACATCATGTTTCTTGCACCACCTCCATACACTCACAAACCCAGCGAGATCTCCATCACAATTACGCCACATCCCAACCCAAGTCCAGCTGATGAAGCCCAACCAGATAGTCTGCCGAGCCCAGAAGCCGGCCCTCCAAGAAGACGATGCCCCCGCCGTGTCTCGCCGGTTGGCTCTCACGCTGCTCATTGGTGCTGCTGCCGTTGGCTCCAAGGTCTCTCCTGCTGATGCAGCTTACGGTGAAGCTGGTACTTATCCTGTTATCCATCCATCTATTTCTATATACCACCACTTATATCTATATATTTTCTTTGTTTATCCTCTAAACAATTTTTTAGATTCACTAAACAAATTAGAGAAGCCCTTAATCAACATTGCATATTATTTGGTGTACATAACATGTATGCATTCATATCTGAAATTGACTGCATAAAAAACAATTACTTACCCCCCAAAAAATGTGGCTTTTGTTCATGAACATTCAAAATCCCTCTTCAACGGGCAGAGATCCTGAAAATTTTCCAATGGTTCCTTCCATCAAAAACCCATAACCAAAATATTGACTCTAAATAAAAGAGTAAGCCCAAATCAAGATCCACCGGAAATTTCATTCCCGCAGTTGCATAATATGCATGCTTTATCTCTGAACTCTGTAATAATGCTCTGCTAAGGAAAGGTTATAGTAGTTTAGGGGAAAGAATGGATCCACACCAAAATTTTCAACTGTACTAATTGATTAACTGAGCTGATAATTGATGGCAGCAAATGTTTTTGGAAAGCCGAAGACAAACACAGACTTCCTGCCTTACGATGGAAAAGGTTTCAAGCTGTTGCTTCCTGCAAAATGGAACCCAAGCAAGGAGTTGGAATACCCCGGTCAGATTCTTAGATACGAAGACAACTTTGACAGCACCACAAACGTCGCCGTCATGGTTACTCCAACCGATAAGAAGTCCATCACCGACTACGGTTCCCCTGAAAACTTCCTATCTACAGTAATCTTTTATCCCTTGTTCATCTCACCCTATTTCAAATTTCCTTCAAAGAGTAAACTTTTCTATTTCTAATGGCTCAATTCTTGGCCTTTGTGGATCAAACTAAGATTTTCGTCAAGTTTAAAGCAATGTTAAATAACAAATTTTGTTCACCTCTGGCTTTCAGGTGGACTATTTACTAGGAAAACAAGCCTACTCCGGCAAAACTGTTTCAGAGGTAATCAGCTAAACTACTTGAGGCAGCATTTTGATAAAGAATGACTTCTCAAAAGCGTCCCTTAATCTTACTTAGCTAGATTAAATATATAAAACAAACAAGAAATAATTCATCATGAAAGATCAAAGTTCCCCTAAACAAGTTGAAGAATTGGAGGGTTCTCATATACAATTTGATTAAATGGTAGCAGAACTACGCCTCCAACTTAATTACATACAGAAAAAAGTAGATGATCTTGTATGTAAAGAAAAGAATGGACAACTAAAAGTTACTACAAGCCAGCTTCAAAAGAATTTTAAACAAATATAGTGAACGCAGACCATAAGCTGCTTACCATCACTCTAGTACTATCATGGATGCTTTAACTCGTCTTTAGCTTTTCTTGAACATAATAAATTAAAAATGCTTCTAAATTCACTGGATTGACCAATTATGCTAAAATGGAAACCCAGTAAAAGCACTTGAAAACATGTATGCTAGCTTATATAAATATGGAAAATGAAATGGAACTCTCTTCAGGGTGGCTTTGAACAAGATGAGGTGGCAACAGCAAATATATTGGAGACCTCGACTCCAGTGATCGGTGGGAAACAGTACTACTACTTGTCTGTGTTGACAAGGACTGCAGATGGAACGGAAGGCGGCAGACACCAACTTGTTGCAGCCACAGTTTCAAATGGTAAGCTCTATATATGCAAGGCTCAAGCTGGAGACAAGAGATGGTTTAAAGGAGCAAGGAAATTTGTCGAGAGTGCTACAACTTCTTTCAGTGTTGCCTAGGATGAACTGTGATTTTGCGGGTAAATCAGATTAATTAAGCTTATGTTTGATCAAGTTGTCTAAACATTTTACCCCAAGTCAAGAGTGTGCTAGCAATATTATGAGAAGATCAATTCTCCCTGTGTATGTACTGTACCTACCACATTATGGAATTAACATAAAATAATAAAATAAGCTCTTTTGTGAGTCTGTGAAACTAACCAACCTACTAACTCTCTGAATTGGCTGGTTTAAAGCCCGTTCAAGACTGGATTAAGAGAGTAAAATTTTGTAACAATTTTTTATAGGTAGGGCTTTAGATTGATAAAAGAGTAACATTTAATCACATTTTTGAGCTCCTTTAGATAATAAGTTGACCTCACGAGTAATAAGTTACAAGTAAAATGTAGTCATATTTTCAACTCCTTGACATATTAAGTTGAAGTTTGGATTATTCCATGCATGGAATAATTTTTCCTCAAACTCCCATTTAATCAAGTAACATCTTAAATCAACAAAAATACAAAGTAATTCAAACTTGTCTTAAAATAATAATTAATAACTATAGATATTTTTTTTTAAGCGTTTGGTTTACATCAAATTAATATAATAATTTTATAATATAATAAGTTATTACATTGATTCGACATATTTTTTATTTGGTTCATCTATTATTAGCTCATTATGAAAGTAATATGATAATATTAATTTAAATATTTTTTATTACGTCCACCGGTAGATATATTAAATCATCACGTCCGTAATAAAATAAGTTAAAAATAATAATAATAATAATAATTACAACTAATTTGACATTTTAGCTTATACTTTACTTTATTTATTATATACAATTATATAATTTAGTAAACTAAACATAATTTTAAATATAATGTAATAATATTATATTTACTACATAAATATTAAAAATTATATCATAAAAAATTATTACTATTATATTATATTAAATTTTTATTCGACAACCTAAACCCACCTAAAGGTTCGAAGAACCGAAGAATAAGAACCGTGATTTGGGATGAACGTAGTTTCGCAAATGAGTAATAATCCTATTACTGCTAATAATAAAACCTTTTCTTTGTTCTATTTTAGAAATATAATACATTTTTTTTCTTTATTTGGCCATTACAAAATACACTTTATAATTTTATTTGTTGATAGGTGTCACTACAAATATACTACTTATTAGTGAAATCATCGAATTTTGAGCCTTTGACTCCTGGACATGCAATTTAGTCTATGCTATAGGCTCCACACCAGTCTACTCTCCATGATATGAATTGTTGTCCATGATCAGAATCTAAATGTACTAATGGATAATTTTATCATACATTTAAATGACCAAAAAAATTACTAATAAACTCTATTATTTTTTTAATTTAATTAATAAGGTATTTTTTATATATATAAATCCTTGAATTCCTAAAAACTCTTTTAAAATATATAAAATTATACTTTTAATCCAAATCATGGTTATACATACTGATGTGGTTGTTGCTGTCTATTTTTATAAAAAAAATTAACATATTATATTTATTATTTATTATAATAACACAAATAATATTTTATTATATGAGTTTATTAAAATATTTTGATTGATCCTCGACTGATTGGTAAATTCTCTCCTTTATAGACAAATCATTCGTAAGATATATAATAGAGTTTATAAGCAATTTATATATAAATTGATAGTTTTCTCTCTTTGTAAGTATGTATTTAATTTTATCTTATTCTCTTTTTTATACATTCATTTAGAAACCTCTAGTTATTTTTATTTCTTATTTTTTTGTCTCGATGAACTGTCGTGTTTTATTAAACACTAAAAACGAATATGAATGATGGACAAGATTATATGTTTGACTATTTTAATAAAAAATAATTAAAACAAAATTTTAAAGTCATTTTATATAATATTTTTAACTATAATACTCACCTTATTTTAAAATTATAGATACAATTTTATAATTAAGTCGGTTCAAAATTAGGAATATATTTTTATTTTAAAAAATAGAGTGACATAATAACTTAATTTGTCATTATTTTTTACTATTATTTATAGTATCGCACTACTATTACTTGATTAATATTAAAAATATAATTAAATATACTATAAATTACAATTATCAAATAAAATATAATGAAAATCTCATGTTTGGAACGAAACACGAAGCTAGCTAGCGTGTGCGTATATATATAACTTAAGAATAAGTCTACTTACACAAATAATTAAATTATAAACATTAAACACAAACTCTATCTCATAATTAAAAAATGAAAACTAGTGTAAAAATTTATATCAGAACTTACTTTTTAATAATTGAAATAAAATTTGTGTAAAAATTTATATTTAGTATTTGTTTGTGGAGAGTTATCCATAACTTAGACCAGCAAATACAAAACACATCAAAACAAAACCACGTGTATAGCACGCGTTCTTCATCTCCAAACACAAGATTGTAACAAGCCCAAACGTGATGTCTAGAAGAAAAGATCGAATCTAAGATAACCCTTTATGTTTCCATGGTAAAATAACTATTCATAAAACTTCGGGTGCATGAGATCTTGGGATTCAATCTTGACAAAGTCAAAATTGTTAAAATTCTGCTTAAATTACCAAAAAAAAAAAAAACTACTCATAAGACTTTGAGTGCATGAGATCTTGGGATTCAATCTTGGCAAAGCAAAAATTGTTAAAATTCTACTTAAATTACCAAAAAAAAAAAAAAGAACACAGAAGAAAAGGATAAACATCCAACTCCTTCCCCTTTCTAATTTTCTTTAAAATTGAAAACAAGCACAAAAATTAAACTACCGAGTTATGGAGATTGAATTCACAGATCTACAGCCATAGATTTGTTGGTCTCTCGCCGTCATTGGTACTAAAAATGACTCTTTTCACTTCCATCACAATCATACAAACCTATATTTCTCCCCAATTAACTTCTCAACTACACAACCAAAAGAGGCCAAATCGATCTCAAGCAATTGAAAATTTAATACCATCTATTTATCAACCACGGCTTCATTGTGCCAAAATTGAAAATTCACAACAGTTGGCAATGAACTCATCAAATTTTTAACAATCTACTCAACATCAGTGGTATCAGGTATCTGGTTTATTAGGGAAGGAAAAGAACAGGTGGGATTTAGGTCCGAACCTGCAGCTACCTACAACTACTGGATACCACTCAACGTAAAAATGCATTGGTTTAGACTAAAAAAAAATAGTTTTAAAACAGTTCAGATTTCTTAATGATAACCTAATTATCAATGACCTCAATTAGGGTTGTCTCATAATCACTAGGAGCCACGAATCCATGTAGATTCATCACAGTTGCAGCCACATTGGCAAGCCCACCATCAGGGACATCCTTGCGGTATCTGACGCCAGGTAACAGCCCTGGACCACCAATAGCAATCGGTACCTAGACAAAAACATCCAGGTAATATGTCAAAAGTCAAACAATAACCAACAAATTCACAAAATATGCTTACTACCCCACAGGAAAAAATGGCCAAACAATAGAATAAGTCAGATTTTCTAGGGGAAAGGCCAACAGATGGATTCATAATGTAAAGAAAATCTTTGCTCTCTAATTCACGATATGTAATCCTCAAAAGACCCAAGACTAATATTTTAGCTGTTACTTGTGAATATGAAGGGAAAACTATCAAAAAGCCAATCTACAGAAAATTAACCACCCAAATTTTGCAAGCTAAAAACAACTTAACTGAAGTAATTGCATTCTCATATAAATGTTATCCTCTTTCATTGTGCCAATTAGGCGTCTGGGGTTCCCATTGTCATTAATCTTCCCCTTTTGATAATAATAATAATAATGATTTTCTTTCGGTATTTTACCCCGGAGGGAGTACCTTACGCGGAAGTGGTTCTAATATGAAGAGAAGAAGACATAC
This sequence comes from Hedera helix, assembly GCA_947179155.2. Classification (NCBI taxonomy): domain Eukaryota; kingdom Viridiplantae; phylum Streptophyta; class Magnoliopsida; order Apiales; family Araliaceae; genus Hedera; species Hedera helix. The sequence continues at coordinate 53,477,573 of OX359268.1, read as the reverse complement.
TTGATATCAGTGCATCTATATAAAGAGCGCAAAATATACTTACGGGTTCAAGAGTGTGAGAAGTAAGTATTTGAATGTTTCCATTTTTGTCCAGAAGTGGCTCCCCCTTCTTGTTTCTCTTCACCATGTCCTCAGCATTCCCATGATCTGCAGTGACAACAAATATTCCACCCACTTGCTCAATTGCATCAAGGATCATCTGCACAATTAGACAGGTAAATACAGTGAGTACTCAGCCAGACACCATCAAGCTAAGAAAGTCCTTTTCTTTTTCTTAAAGAACAAACTGAATAGAAAAAAGAAAAGGAAAAAAAGAGAAAGAAAGCTAAATAAGATAATTTGGGGAAATGTTTGTACTCTTCCGTGTTTCCTCATCATGCATCCTAAAAAGAATGCCCAACGTATAAAAAAGTGGCAAATAATGAATATATACATAACATCTTTAGCAATACAAGTTAGTTCAGAAGTTCAGATAATTGTTTACTATAATCAAGCTCTTCACGCTGCACAACATTACTAATTATTTTACTTGACCAATTATGGCATTCTTCCAATATAATTTGGATGCCAGCTTATTTCAACTCGTACATTGACAAAACAGTAAGAATTGATACCAAGATGTTAGGAACCAGTAAAAGATACATGGCATGGTCAATCCACACACATTAGGTTTTGCGTTGACATTCCTTTCTTCAACCTAACATTTTACTAAACCACTGCATCAATTTTCTAAGGCATGTTCAAGTGTTTATGAACAAAATTCATAAAACTTTGTTTCCTTTTCCCACATGATTTCTAGTGTCTTCCCATGAATGTATAACAGTCTCACCAGGTCCAGTTAGCTGAACTTGATGCACAAACAAAACTTTCTATAATGAGACCATACAAGTATTGAACACATCATGATTGTCAAACTGCTGTTATTCAACAAGTACAAAGCAAGATTATATTTCTGGAACTATCATACCTTGACAGCTTCATCAGCAGCTTTGCAAGCCACTATTGTTGCTTCAATGTCACCAGTATGCCCCCACCATGTCGCCATTTGGTAGGTTAACACGTACCTATAAGAGCGAATATCATGATAACTAAATATTTCCCTGAATTGAACCATTTTTCAGTCAAAACAACATTCCTTTAAAGTAATGACAACCAGAATCTAGAGGGTTACCTGGTGGAATTTACGGCTCAGGATAGCATCCTTAGCTTTCTCAGCAATCTCCACAGCCTTCATCTTTGGTTTGACATTGAAGGTAATCCCACTGTCACTTGGAACTTCCACATATTCTTCCATTTCTGAGTTAAAATATCCAGAGCGGTTTCCGTTCCAGAAAAAGGTAACATGACCAAATTTGACAGTCTCGCTGTATAAGAAAATTAGCATGTTAGCTTATGCTAAGATGGCCTACAACGTAATGGGAAATAACCCAACACAAGGTAATGTTGTGAAAATAGGCGGCCATGGAGCCAATGCAAAGAACCAGTTCTAGTATACACTCTTTCATTATTTCCAATACATTTTCTTAGTTTTGGTTTAAATATGCTTAAATTCGAAATTCAAAAGAGTCAAAGTCTAAGATAAAAAAAATATACAAGATACATCTTACAGAAAGACAAAGCATCCAACAGCTCATTTAGCAATTTATAATGAACAAAAATCACAAAATATGCTTTTTTGGGCAACCAACCTGCATGCAAATGTACGAACACCATTATGCGTCAAGTATTCACCTGATGTTCTCTCTATCTCAGGCGGATCTCAGGCGGAGAAACAAGGTAGCGACTTGGAAGCTTCAACTCCCCATCGTATTGAAGCATCCCAGCATAACGAATTTTAGGAACTCGAACTTGGTCAAATTTATCGAAGCTCTCATATTCAAAAGCCTTAGCAGCCATAACCATGCGATCTGCTCTAAAGTTAAAAGTCACCACAGCATCTCCGTCCACTATAGGCCCAACAGCCTTTCCATTATCATCAACAATAACAAATGGAGGTAAGTACTGATCATTTGCCTTGGGTTCTGCCCTTAAAGTCTTGACAGCTTCAAGGGCATTCTTAAACTTGTATGGTGCTTCACCTAGAACTTGTGCATCCCATCCTCGTTTGACGACCTCCCAGTCATTCTACGAAAAAGACATCACTAATAGATTCAGTTCCACTTTTGCTGGAAAGATGAAATCACACCAAGTGGCACGCCTATAATTATCAGAAAAGGTAGATATAAATAGAGAAAAAAAAACTGACGTGACGGATTTCCAACTGTGTTCGGTGATTGATAACATGCCTGATTCAGATCATAGTCAATACAAGCAATTGTTAATTATATAAGGAACCAATAAAATATTGTGAATGCGTTTGCAGATCATAGGACTTTGGCGTTTTGAGCAGAGAAATATACTATTATTATCTTTTATCATGTCCAGGTTAATTTGTCCGGGTAGATTATAAATAACAAACTTGATTTATTCAATAAGAATGGGAGGGGGTCATTAAAGGTCAACAAATGCTAACGTCACAACACTACGCAACACAATAAGTATACACTCAACGGCATCAGTAGTACTGATTATTATTTTAAAGGTCATTCCAAAAAGAAAAGTTTAAGAATCCAACAATCCAATTCAATTGACCGAAAGGACAGCTGTGAGTCTTTTGACATCTTAAACAGCAACACTTTGCTAAACATTTGACAATGACTCGTCAATCAGACAATGCAGATAGTATACTCTAGTACTGAAGATAGTAGCAGCACCAAAGCCATAGCAACTGTAAATGGTGTTTACACTGCAACTAATCCAGCTCACTGGCTTAGCATGTCATTCCAACCTCAAGTATACAAGTCAGAGCTTTACCTATTCAAGAGATGTGGTCATGAGTTCATTGGCAGCTGGCACTCTGTGAAGTAGTGCAGGACTAGTTAGTCTTGGTGGTAGTTATATAGTAACGAGTCATGTGTAGTACCTAAAACTAACTGATGTAATAGTGTACTATAAATACTCCGCAATTTCTTTCATATGTAGTTAATGAAGAATGAATACATTCTGAGAGTTCATCTTTTACATTCTTTTTTCTCTTCCATTTAGTGACTCGATCTTTACAACTAGAGATAAACTATTTTACTATACATTCCGTGAGTGGAATGCATTAGCTTGATAAATAAAACATCCAAACAAAGTTATACATGTAACTTATAATTAACATAAAATTATCACTAGAACATCTGTATTGTATTTATATTTGTTACAGGTCAAGGATAACCCTAAGGCTATGTTTGTTTGCAAAAAACATACATAGGATTGGACTATTTGTATTAATTTAACATTATTTCATACTATTTTATCCCATGATGGGAAATTAATAGTCCTTTAAATAGTCCAATGGACTATTTTTTAACATTCTTAAGATTATTTATGAGGGATTATATAATCTCATGATGAATATGAGATTAATAATCCCCCTCATTTTAAGCTATTAAATAGTTTTATGGCACTAATAGTCCAACATTAAGGGACTAATAGTTCCTCGTCAAAGGATTAAATAGTGCAAAGTAGTATTAAAGTAAGACAAATTGTCCAATCCTAAGCATGTTTTTTTGCAAACAAACATAGCCTAAGAGTCTATTAAATATGAATATATTTTATCACAGTATATTACCTCGTATCGATCCATCGTAACATAAATGCGACCACCACCTGATGCAATCTGCGCACCAATACCTTTTTCACGTAATTTTGTGAGATCATTCTCAATAGTTTCCACAAAGCCTACACTTGAACCATCCAAGACATCACGACCATCGGTAAGAACATGAAGGCGGATTCTTTTGGCACCACGCTCACTGGCACCTTTTAGCAACAACTGCATCAACAAAAAAAAAAGGGATTCCAATAGTTTAATTACATGTTTGATATTTTAGCAAGGAAAAATCAAGGCAACATGAAATAATATCATAATAGACCTGAGTTACATATTTTACCTGCACTTGGTCAAGCCTGGAGTGGACACCACCATCACTCAATAACCCAATGAGGTGCAATGTGCCACTTTCAAAAGATTCCTTGATGTACTTAAAACCCTCGCCATCGTAGATTTTTCCAGACTCAAGAGCAAGGTCACAAAGCTTTGCACTACACAGGAACAAATCCATTCCAAGTAACTCATGATCTGTGTTAAAAGGTAATTTTACAAAAAAAGTGAAATGTGATCGGTTGTTCAGTACCCACTGCCTTCCCCAAATGCAGAGTGCTGGGAATTCAATTAAAGCATGAAAGGGAAGAGTTAACTTCCTCAGAGTCATTTGAACTGTTTCGTGCTTTATTTCAAATCATATGTGAAAGAAGAAGTATAAAGACCAAAAATACTTGCACTCAAAACTGTATTACATAACCACCATATCTTAGAAGTTACATCCAGAAACTCCTATGAAATCATACACGGATTCCCTTAACATACCTGAAAACTTTTATATTTAGAACAATGTTTGCATTTGTACAACCATCACTAAACTTTAGACTCAGCTGCATGGCATTCACCAGTGTAAAACAGATCTTGATTCCGAATTTCTGATTATTTGAGTCTCATTAAATTTCTAAACCAACATGCTGAGTGAATTACAATGTGAACACCTAATATCTTTCAATAAATACATAACATTAAAGAATAAAAAAAGGAAATAAAATAAGCTAACCCGTGTGCAAATATCCGTCCAGCACCAAGGGCATTGTGACCAACTTCACTGTTGCCCATGTCATCTTCAGTTGGAAGTCCCACTGCAGTTCCATGAGCCCTCACCAATCTCCACTTTTCAGGTGCACCCTTTCAAAACAATACACATATCAAATATCAATCAAGCCGAGTACAACCTTCTCTTTTTCTCTTCCTCACACCCAACAGTCCGAAAATAATAACACCGCCATCTGAAAGTTAAAGCTTTCAATGATGGGAATTAAAATAGATTTTAACATGAAAAATTGTCGAGATCAAAACTTATTTAAATAGTAGAATAAGATTTGAGACATAGAAGTATACCTTTTTCAAGGAGTCCATAGTGGGTGTATCGGCAATAGAGATGCAGTTATACTGATTGGGTTTGGCTTCACCCCACCCATCCAAAACCACCATAGCCACGATCTTCCCCTTTGGGAGCTTTGGGTGATCCGCCAATTTCCATGAAAATGCTGAGCTACCCATCTCTCTTGTATATGTGTTAATCACACACTATTCTTGAATCTAATCAAATACCCTTCACAAAAAACAACAAAAAATTCAAATAAGAAAAAAACAATCGACAAAATATATCAGATCTACATCACGTACAAACACATGCAAATATAGACAAAGAGGAGTGAGAGAGAAACCTTTGGGATCCAATTACAATACAAACAACTGAAAAACAGTGAGCAAATGGTATAACTTAAATAATCAATCTTTTAAAAACCGGACCGGATAGAGAACAAAAAAAGTACCGATCATCCTCACTCGTTTAGCTGGTAATCCAATCGTTATTAAATAGATGATATTATAAATATATAAAAATATATATTATTAATAAGTAATATATTTTTAAAATATTTACTTTTTTATAAGATAAAATATAATAAAATTATATTATAATATTATTAAAAAAATTAATTTAAAAAATAAAAATATTTTTATATACAAAAATATTTAGTCGACTGGTTCATTGGATTAATTAACTACTGATTGAACCAATGGTCAATCAATTTTTGACCGAGTTACTGTTAAATTGATTTTTTGAACTAACCAAATTAAAGAGTCGACCGATTTCAATTAGATCGCGGTCGGACCATAGGTACCACTTCAATCCGAATTTTTAAACATCAGTTATAAACAAAAGAAATATATATTTATGGAATATACGAAAGCCAAGAACTAATATACCGACGCCCTCAATAGGTTAAGGTCCTCAAGGATGCTATAGTTAAGCTCACGTCCGATGAACGTGAAACTCCTACCCAAACTGAGATTTTCAGGCGTGCGTGATCGATAAAAAATCATAATGTTGCATGCGTCTCACGTCTCGAGAATATGGCATGCGTCACGTTGTTGCTGCCTAAATTATGCATTATTATTTTTTTATTCTTAATAACTTATTTATATGGGCAGATCTATTATATGGTCAATGTAGGCGATTGCCTACACTAATTTCTATAAAAATAAATTTTTTTAGTGGTAATATATATATATATATATATATATTTATATAGTGATTTGGATAAAAGTTTTTTATGTGATTTGATAAGAGGAAATTTACACTATATTTGTGAATTTTTCATACAAAAGAAAAGAATTAAAAATGTAAATTAGTATGGAGAAAAAATAATAAAAAACTTACGAGTCTTTTTTTATGTTTATATGTGAAAAAAAATTAACTTTAAATATAAATTACTACTTTATTCTTATACTACTAATTTTTCTTATGTTTGTATATAAATAATAATATAGAGACCACAAAATGTTTACTAAATTTTTTATTTTCTCTCTAGATCGATTCAATTTTTTAATGAAAATTTTTAGTAAGAAAACTGATCAATTTTTTGTCTAACTATTTTTCTTCTTTTTTTGTCCCTTAAATAATAGCTCACAAACAAGAGAAATACATACAAAATTTAAAATTTTCATTCATTTTTTTTTCTATTTTGAAAATTAATTTTTTTTGAATAAGGTATAATTTACTATCATTTATAGCATATAACCTTCAATACTAAATCCTTAAATCCTTAGTTAATAGGAATGTTACATTTGTGTATGTAAAATTATTTTCAAAAGTCCTCATTTAAAATTATTTTTAAAATTTTGAAACATAATGAGTATATTATATTTTAATTTTATTACTTCATTCTCTTTTTTTATAATTAAAATATTTATCTGTAATTATAAAAAATAATTTTGCTTATACTGAACTCAAAATTTGGATTCGTCACTGTTTATTTATAATTTCTTTTTAGTTTAGATTATTTACCCTAAATAATAGTACATTCGTCTCTCAAAAATTGACTTAGTTTGATTTTTCTAATCAAATTGATTAATTTTAAAATTAAACATATTTATTTATATTTTCAAACCCATAAAAATTAAAATTAACAATAAATTTGATGTAATTTATTATAATTTTAATCTTTGCACTTATATTTAAAAGAAAATTGTATATATTTTCATTATTAAAATAATTAAATTAACTTAAAAAGTCTAAGTGACATGTACGTTGACTGTCCACGTGACACTTCTGAGAGGACTTGAACACAAAACCTATAATTTAAAACTTGAACCCATCAAATCACCAAGCACCACATGATATCTACTTCTATTAGTATTTTTTTTTATTATTATTATTGTTGTTATTATTATTATTATTATTATTATTGTTGTTGTTGTTGTTGTTGTTGTTGTTGTTGTTGTTGTTACTAATATTACTATTATTATTATTATTACAATTGTTAGAGTTTATGCCCTAGAGGCTAATTATTTGATGTAATTGCTTAACATTTTTGATATTATATTTGATTGAATAAATATATTATTTTATTATGATTTCATTTACTGCGTTATATAAATGTTAACATAATAAAAGCCCTTAGAATAATGATACGAATTATATAGCTTTAAGTATGTGACTTGAACATGAGATTATATAATTATAATTAGTATCATTGCTCTTAAATGTCCCTAGTCGAGTATCATTGTTAATGGGACAACAATGATGCATTGAGACTAGTATGTGGATTGACTGATGGCCAAATCTCATTGGTCATAAATATATGAGATATTTGAGTCAATGCATAGGTACATGTTAGAGAACAATGTACTGGACTGACCCACCATGAGAATTCTACATGGAGCATTATGCAAAGTGTCATAAGAAATTCTTATAGTGACAATGATGTAATGATCCTCCGACCTGAAGTCACTATATTATTACACGAGAATTTATGTACTTTGATATCATCAAATGTCACCTTTAATAGGGTGGACAATAAAGGTGATCATTGGGTACATCATGAATCGTGTGAGGAATATGAGTGATCTAGATGGAATTTAACCCTCCTATATATTAGGAGTGATATCCATAGGCCTCTTGATTGAGTAGGACTATGAAATGCATGGCCATGCTCAAATATTGATTTGTTTCATATAGTCTACTCATTGATCAAGAAAACTCAGATTAAATTATGAAGAGTATGACACATTCCATGCCTCGAGTTTAATCTAGGATATAAGGTTAAAAGGATTAAATTACATTGAAACATTGGTCACGAAAAGGTTGTATCGAATCACCGATCTTATTATTATTTGGGTAGCAGTGATGCATTGCTAGATGCCGCTCACTGTTTATAATTTTATAATATGATTTTAAAATTATTGCCAACATAATAATAACCTATAGGGTCACACACTTAGAACGTAATTAAAAGGGAATTAATTTAAATTGTAAGTATTTTAAATATGTCAATATGATTGATAGTATTTAGAAATTACGAATTTAAATTAATAGGATAATTTGTATATATGTATATTAATTAAGTAAGACTTAATTAAAATATAATATATATAAATTCGGATTTTATTTTTCTATTTATTTTAGGTTTTAGTTAATTCCTATTAACTACTATATATATGATATATCAGTAGTCTAAAAGTCACGTAAGGAAAAACTAAAACCCTAGCCGCTTTCAGAAAGAGGCTAGAGAGAAAAATAGGTTAGAAATCCTGATCTTGGTGGCTAGTACCGCAGATCCCTTTCGCTGCAGATCGTGTGACGGTTCGCGGATCGTTCGTGTGGATACCGTAGAGACGTAGTCGCTGGATTGCGTTGAAGATTCGAAGCCGTTCCAGAATTCCATCGTCTTCTCAACATCTCAGATAATCGGTAAAATAATCTAAACCTCTGATTAATCTGTTTTCGCATGGATCCTGTCTTAGGGTTTCAAAAAAAAATTAAATTCCGCTGCTTTCACTGTGTCGAAACCCTTACAACAATTGTTTTTGAATCTACTGTTGAAGAAATGTGTTAGTATATAGTCTATTTGTTGGGGGAAAAATAGTAATTATCATGTGATGTTTGGTTGGTTTGATGGGTTTAAGTCCTAATTAAATTAGAGGTTTTGGATTTAAGTTCTCTTAAAAACACTATTTTTTTATTTAATATTCTTAGCATACCACATTACAAATATCACACAAAAGTCCAAAAAATTAAATAATATAAGATTCAATTTGCGTTAATTAAAAAAAATAAATTCAAAATTTAAAAATCATATAATTCAAGAGGCTTCGCGCATTTAACCAAATTTTGTGATTACATATTTTTTAAGATATTTTTTTTAACATTTAAAGCATCAACATGACACGACTAATTTCAAGATGATTTAGGTAGTGTTTGTTTGCATCTGAATGGCTCTTAATAGGTTGCCTCTTATTCGCTAAGAGGCATAAGGCTGTTTGTTTGTTTTTTTTTACCTCTGAATGTCTTTTAATGGTTAAGATAAAAAATTAAATCTATACTATTAAGAGGGTGGTCTGAATGAAGTTCAATATTTTTTAGACAAAAATACCCTTTTTAATATTATCAAATTCCCTTTATATACTACAGATCTGCCATCACCACTGGTGCCACCACCAGATTCGTCGTCGTCGCCGCCAGATCTGAGACCACCGGCGCCACGGAAGGAAAAGAAGGGGGCGGGCGAGCGGGGGGAGGAGAGAGAGAGACGGGAGAAAAAGGAGGCTGGAAGGGCTGGGCGGGGATGGGGGTGGGGGAAGCCGGGCAGTGGGGGAGGTGGGGAGGGAGGAGGAGGCGGACTGCGAGGGTGGGGGAGGAGGAAGCGGACGACAGAACTGGTGAGGGAGGGAGGACGGAGGGGGTGGGCGGGGAAGAGGAGGGAGGAGGGAGGAGGGATGAGGGATGGGGTGGGGCGGGGAGGGGATGGGGGGGAGAAGGCGGACGACGAGGGTGGGGGAGGAGGAGGCGGACGACAAACGGCGGAGCTGGGGAAAGGGGAAGGGGAGGGAAGGGGAGAAGAAGAAGCAGGCTGTTGCTTTTTATGTTTTTTTATTTTTTATTTTTTAATACTTATGTACATAAGGATAAAATAATAAAATACTTTTATTCAGACATTTAAAAAAAAAATTATCAAACAACATTTTTTCATTCAGATACAATTATATTAAGACATTCTATATTATTCAGATATCTAAACTATTCAGATCTTAATAACCAATTTTATCAAACACAACCTTAGACGATGAAGATATGCACACTAAGTGAGATAAGCCGACATTGCAATACGTACAATTACCTCTACAACTAATGGCCAAAAATGTGATACTTATTGACTTTTACTTACGTTGTAATGTTTGTGTTAAGAAACTTTTGATTTGAGAATAAAAGTTTACAGATTATTTAACTTTCTTTCAAACAATGAAAAAATTAATTCACTTGCAAGAGATTTTTTAATATACAAACCAACTCTTAGTTTTGCACTTTGCTACCTAATATAGAAAGGTGATTTTTTGATGTTTTCTCACATTGATCTCATTAAAATTTATATGCTCTCGTACAAAGATAAACATAAAAAGATAAAAGAAAAAAACTTGCACAAAATGAACAATGATCCATAACTATCATAAAATAAATAATTATTTTATCATTTTTTTCACATTTTAATGGTAAACATATTTATATGAGTGTAAAAATAACAAGTTTAGAGTGGATTATTACGTCATTATATATATATATATATATATATATATATATATATATTCCGTAACGGCCGTAAAATAAATAATTATTTTACCCCCATTTTTTTCACATTTTAATTGTAAACATATTTATACGAGTGTAAAAATAATAAGTTTAGAGTGGATTATTATGTCGTTGTAAATCTATATAATAAAACAGAGCGGCTCAAATCCCAGTACTTCAACATCCAACAGTCTCAAATTAATTTAGGCTTCAACATCAAACAATCTAAAATCATTTAAGGCTTCAACATCTAATGGTCACTAATCTACCTCTCATTTCCCCTCCCCCCAATTCAAATTATAACTTTCAAAAATCTATCCATTCACATTTCCCACCCAAATCAAATTCACTACTATAATTGTGACGCCCCCAAATCTGGGCCCACACAGCCCAAACTTGAGTCGTCAAAATACTACAACAAAATTATTACAACAAAGCACAACGTACAACAATACAGTGTATAATAATACACAACTAAGTCTTCACTATTATTGCCACACTATTTTACAAAACGTGAAAACTATGATAACTATTCCTCGGACCCTCACTCCATTCCCCGGCTAGACCCTGTTATGTTTTCATCTCCTGTTGAAAAACAATGGAACAAAAGAAAGGGTGAGCTCAAATAGCCCAGTAAAGAATATCATGACTAAGATAATGACGAATAAATTATCATTAGTCTTCAACAGTTGAGTTCTTGATAGAATACAATAGACTACAAGGTTTATATCAAAAACTGCAGTTAAATTCTTAAACAACGTTCAGATCAATAATAGCAGCGGAATGAGTAATCTATTAGAAGAATAATGCAGACTATAATGTCCACTCGGTTCTCTTTTTAGGAAAAACATCATCAACTTTTATCATCTGAAATATCATTAGTCAAGATAATACAAATTCACAGTTCCTGATCATAATCATGCACATCAACAGTTCATCTTTGTACTACGGGCCAAAGATATTCAATATAGCACCAACGGTCATGATTATACCAGATTCAGCCTTTGGTCATAATCATACCAAACAACAGTTCATCTTTGCACTACGGGCCAAAGAGAACATTCACCACGTGCCATAAAAGACACCGAACAGATGTATCGCCTTTAACCTATTATATCGCCTTTAACCTATCATCTGTTCAACAAATATATCACATCTGTGCCCCCGGCCACAGATATTCACAACAGCTTGATTTTTGGATGATTAGAATGATATAAATGATGAACAGAAGAAATAGGATAACAATAAGTATCGGAAGTTTACTTTGTACAGATTCAAATAATGTCCAAATTGTCAACATGATGTGGAGTGAAACTTAAAAATGATATTCAAGATCCACAGTTCAGAATAACGGTTACAATTCAATAGAAAGGTTCACGTAAATAGGAAGGTTCAGTTGAAATAATGAAGTTCAACTATTATGGAACATATAATATTTTCAGGAATTATAGAAGCAATAGTTCCATAATAAATTTCGATTTAGGAGTATGAAAGAAAATAATATCCCTTACCGTAGCAGGTTTGATTAACAAAAGGTGAAGAAAATTAATACAAAGGTTTATTCACCAACAGGCGGCAATCCGCTCCGTAAGGTTATTCCCACAATTTAATAGAATTTGAGTACAAAGAGTTATTCACCAAACAGGCGGCAATCCGTTCCGTAAGGTTATTCCCACAATTTAATAGAATTTGAGTACAAAGAGTTATTCACCAAACAGGCGGCAATCCGCTCCGTAAGGTTATTCTCAGAGATTAATAATGAATGAATACGAAAGGTTATTCACCAACAGGCGGCAATCCGCTCCGTAAGGTTATTCCCACAATTTAATACATGGAAATAAAAGGCACGTCTTATGAGTAAGGAAGAAACTATATTATTATCGAGAATCAAATAATGATAATCCCTTACCATAGTACGTTTGAATAATGGAAGATGAAAAAGATGGTATCCCTTACCTCAACACGTGACTGGATATTGATTTAAATGAGGTTGATTAACTTGAACAGTACACGTATACTTATAGATCTTCACAAATACTCAAGATGACTTAAGCACACTTAGAGAGAACTTTCACAATAAGTATTTAGAGAGAGAAAGAAAGAACAAGTAAGGAAGTTTATGAAAAATCCTTAAGTTAAGGCTTCTATTTATAGCCAAAAATCTTATCATTCATTTAATCTAAACCATTCATTTAAAGATCATCTTTTAATCTACACCATCCATTTCAAATATTATATTATCTTTAATCTACACCATTCATTTCATATCACCTAATAATCACCTAACTTTATATTATAAACAAATCAATTTAATTATTCAACAATAATTCACACTTTAATCTACACCATTCATTTCATATCACCTAATAATCACCTAACTTTATATTATAAACAAATCAATTCAATTATTCAACAATAATTCACACTTTAATCTACACCATTCATTTCATATCACATAATAATCACCTAACTTTATATTATAAACAAATAACTTTATCAATTCAATCATTATGACTAATTGTTATAAATACAGTATAGTTAGCTCTTAGATATCAAGTCAATAAATTAATGAAATACAACTGTTTAAATAACATCATAATAGAGATAACAATAATGTAAAATAAAGCATACGTTACTGTGTAATGACAATTATTGATTCAATAATGTGAATTACTGTGCATATGTTACTGTGACAATTATTAGGTTCAATAATTTTAAAAACAGTGCAACAACAATTATTGACTCAATGATATAAAATACAGTGTAATGACAATTATTAAATCAATAATGCAAAATACTGTGTAACAACAATTATTGAATTGATAATATAAAATATTATGCAGTGACAATTATCGATGAAATGATGCGTAACAGTTACGGTGTCAATTATCAGACCAATAATATGAGACACTATGCAATACCGTGTGTTACTGTAGAGTACCGTGTGCTACAGAAAATACCATAAACTACCGTATGCTACTATTCTTTTATCACCGGTATTTTAACAGTTCCGTTGACTATTTTTATTTAAAAAGGTTACTTCTGTCGTTTTCTATATCCGACAAATATTCCGATGTGGGGTCTACCAATAATTTGTTATTTCGGCGCCGTCAGACCAAACGAATATTCCCCGACCAAACGAATATTCCCCGACAAAGCGAATATTGTCCGACAAAATAAAATTTGCACATAACATCCTTAACTTTTAACTTTATCGATTTAACCACTTACTGTTTCAAAAAAATATATATATGAAGAAAAATTAAATTTTGTATTTCATAAAATTCGGGGTCTTACAACCTCCCCTCACATGTTAAATCCTCTGTTATAACGTCTGGTTCTAACTCAATTACGTGGTTTGGGTCCTTCACATATTTACGTAACATAGATATGTGAAAAACGTTATGGATGCGAGACATACTTGGTGGTAGGGCTAGTCTGTAGGCTACGGTTCCTATTCGATCGAGGATTTCAAATGGGCCAATAAATCGAGGGTTGAGCTTTCCTCTCTTTCCGAATCTCGTAACCCCTTTCCATGGAGAAACACGTAAGAATACATGATCTCCGACGTTGAAACTTTCGTCTCTCCGATGAAGATCAGCATAACTCTTTTGTCGTTCTTGTGCGGTCTGTATTCGTTGTCGGATCATTTGGATCTTTTCGGTCGTCAAGCGTACCAACTCGGGTCCCAATAATTTTGCTTCTCCTACCTCATTCCAACATATTGGAGAGCGACACTTCCTTCCATACAATGCCTCGAATGGGGCCATGCCTATGCTTGCTTGGTAACTGTTGTTGTAAGAAAATTCCACCAACGGCAAGTACTTATCCCAACTTCCTTTGAAGTCTAATACACAAAGTCTCAAAAGATCTTCGAGGGTCTGGATCGTCCTTTCCGATTGTCCGTCCGTTTGAGGATGGTATGCAGAACTAAAACGTAGTTCAGTGCCCATAGCTTTTTGTAGACTGATCCAAAAGCGTGAAGTGAATCTAGGATCTCGATCAGAAACTATGGAAACTGGCATGCCATGCAATCTCACGATCTCATTTATGTACATACCGGCAAGACGTTCAAGTGAAAAGTTTTCTCGTATAGGCAAGAAATGAGCAGATTTGGTCAATCTATCTACGATCACCCAAATTGCATCTAAGCCTTGAGAAACTTTTGGAAGACCCGTCACGAAGTCCATATTGATGTGTTCCCACTTCCATTCGGGAACTTCAAGTGATTGTAATGGACCTTTAGGAACTTGATGCTCTGCCTTGACACGTTGACAAGTTAGGCACCTTGAGATAAACTCCGCAATCTCTCTTTTCATATTGTTCCACCAAAATGTATGTCGAAGATCTCGATACATCTTGGTACCTCCTGGCTGGATTGCAAACGGCGTGTTGTGTGCCTCCATCATGATTTTATGCTTTAATTCAGGATCGTTAGGAACACAGAGTCGAGAGTTGACTCGAAGTATTCATTTCTCGTCGATTCTTGCTTCGGGAATGGCACCTTATTGTACTTTCTTTATCATGTTTATCAGTTCCGGATCGGTAGCTTGAGCAGCTTTAATTTTATCGATTAAAGTTGGTTCTACTCGCACGTGAGCAATCTTCGAGTGGGTCCCTGGTGTCTTTAGCTCTATCTCCATCTTTTGCAAGTCGTACAAAATACACTTTTGTGTTGTCAGCAGTGCACTTGTACTTGCATAAGATTTTCTGCTCAAAGCGTCAGCTACAACGTTCGCCTTTCCCGGGTGATACTGGATTGTGTGGTCATAATCCTTTAACAGCTCAAGCCAACGTCGTTGTCGCATGTTGAGTTCCTTCTGGGTGAAGAAATACTTGAGACTTTTATGATCCGTATAGATATCCACTTTTTCTCCGTACAAGTAGTGTCTCCATATCTTCAACGCGAAAACGACTGCTGCCAACTCTAGATCATGAGTAGGATAATTTTTCTCATAATCTTTGAGTTGTCGAGAGACGTAGGCTATAACCTTTCCATGTTGCATAAGGACACAGCCTAGACCTTTGCCAGAAGCATCGCTGTAGATAACAAATTCTCCTGATCCTGATGGTATGGTCAGAACAGGAGCTGAAACCAGTCTCTTCTTGAGTTCTTGGAAACTTTTCTCGCATTCCTCGCTCCATATGAATTTTGTGCTTTTTCGAGTAAGCTGCGTTAATGGAGTGGCGATTCGAGAAAATCCTTCTACGAATCTCCGATAATAACCAGCTAAACCCAGAAAACTTCGGACTTCGGTTACTGTTTTGGGTTGTTCCCAATTTAGTACCGTTTCAATCTTCGCAGGATCGACTGATATTCCTTGACTAGAAATCACATGCCCAAGAAACGCGACCTCCTCAAGCCAGAACTCACATTTCTTCAACTTGGCATATAATTTGTTTTCACGGAGCTTTTGTAGTATCAATCTCAGGTGTTGTTCATGATCCTCGCGACTCTTGGAGTATATGAGGATGTCATCAATAAAGACAACCACAAAATGATCCAAATGTTCCTTGAATATCCGGTTCATCATGTCCATGAAAGCTGCAGGAGCATTAGTTAGTCCAAAAGGCATGACTAAGAACTCATAATGCCCATAACGAGTTCTGAAAGCAGTCTTTGGAATGTCCTCAGCTTTAACCTTTAACTGATGATATCCAGAACGGAGATCAATATTTGAGAAATGTTGAGCGCCTTGCAATTGATCAAACATGTCATCAATCCGCGGTAACGGGTACCTGTTCTTGATGGTGACATGGTTCAATTCTCGGTAGTCAATGCACAATCTCATACTCCCGTCTTTCTTCTTCACAAATAGAACAGGAGCACCCCAAGGTGATGCACTCGGACGAATGAAACCGGTATCCAACAATTCCTGTAGTTGGACTTTTAACTCTTGAAGTTCAATGGGAGCCATTCGGTAGGGAGCTTTAGAAATGGGCTTGGTACCGAGTTCAAGATCAATATAAAAATCAATTTCACGGTTTGGGGGTAAGCCAGGAAGTTCTTCAGGAAAAACGTCAGGAAACTCATTAACAATGGGAATATCATTTAAGTTTGACGTATTTTTGTTCAAATCAGTGACATGAGCTAAAAAGGCTTGACATCCGTTTTTCAATAAACGAATGGCTTTATGGCTAGAAATAACAGTTATAGATTTCAATGGTTTAGTTGCTTGAATTTGCATGACAGGTTGATTAGGAATATGAAAACTAATAATCTTATGAAAACAATCAATTTTAGCATGACGGGTAGTCAACCAATCAATTCCTAAAATCACATCAAATTCATGCATCTCCAAAGAAATAAGGTCAACAGGTAATGTGAGGTTGTTGATTTGAACTAGGCAAGATTTATAGACAGTAGATGTAATGGTCATTTCTCCTAATGGGGTTTCAACTGATAAGTCAAAGTCCAAATTTTCAGGAGTTAAGTTTAAACGCTGAGCACATGCAGGTGAGATAAAAGAATGGGTAGAGCCAGTATCTAACAAAGCGTAGACTTCACGAGAATTTATGAATAGCTTACCGGTTATCACCTCGTTCGAATTTCGCGCCATTTGGGATGTCACAACAAAAGCTCTCCCTTGAACTACAGATTTTCCCTTATCCGCGCTAGCTTTTGGTATCATCATTGCAGCTGGACTTGATTTTGTGGCAGGACAAAACCGCGCAAGATGACCCTCTTTCCCACAACTGTAGCACTTTTTGGACTGCAGTGTACAGTTTGGGCTGATGTGACCTTCCTGACCACACCTATAGCATCTCACTGGTGGTCGATCTTCTCCCCTTGAAACTGGGGTCGGTGCTGGTGTTGGTACTGGTGCTGGTGCCCTTCCATAATTATTATGGAATCTCTTTCTTTTGAAATTGTTCCCACTAGATTCTCCTCTTCTGTTATTTGGTATGGAATTACCACCGAAGTGTTGGTTACCTCCTCGATGGTTCTCGTTCCTGTGGTTGTTGTCACTCCTTTCTCTATGCTGATCATTAACTCTTGGCTGCAATGTTTCATCTGTTTGCTCCACCCTTTGAGCCCTATCTACAACATCTGAATACAAACTAAATTTATGAGAGCTAAGTTGTTGACGAATTTTGAATCTCAAACCTCTTAGGAACATCCGACTCATTCGTGCTTCGTCATCCACAAGATGGGTGGCAAAGCGAGATAACTCGGCAAACTTGGCTTCATATTGGGAGACTGTCATGTTTCCCTGCTCCAGCTTAATGAATTCCACCTCTTTCATATGGCGGATGCTTTCTGGAAAATACTTCTCGTTAAACAGTTCTTCGAATTCTGTCCAAGACATTTCGAGTGCTGAAGGTTGGATACGTTTTACCGCTTCCCACCAATGGTCCGCCTCACCTCGTAACATAAAAGTGGCAAATGACACCTTCTGATCATCAGCGCATTGTAAGACATCAAGTATTTTTGTCGTCTACTTTAGTCATGCCTCCGCTTTGAGTGGGTCAGGCTTCCCGTGGAATTCAGGTGGTCCTAATTCTTTAAATTGCTTAACAGTGACCATCCTCAAATTGCCAGCGTTTCTACCGTTATTATTGACTGGATTTCCTCTTCCTTGATTCTGTATGAACTGCATGAAATTCCTAAAGAATCCATCGTTCATCATGTTATCAGGAACATTATTTCCTGAGTTGGCAGGAGGATTGTTTGGGGCCTCTTGATTCTCGGCTACATTTGCTTCAGGCATTCCATAGTTAACCTCTTGATTTCCAGATGCCATACTAAACTGTGGTCACAAAATAAACTGACTCATCACTTCATGTTCCTACATTCAAATCAACTCATTAGATAATAAAATCTATTTTAGGTAGGACACACTAGTGACTGATTCTATTCGTCTCTCCCCTCCTAGTTCTACCCCAGATCTCCATTAAAGACCATATCCCTAAGCTCTGATGCCAACTGTGACGCCCCCAAATCTGGGCCCACACAGCCCAAACTTGAGTCGTCAAAATACTACAACAAAATTATTACAACAAAGCACAACGTACAACAATACAGTGTATAATAATACACAACTAAGTCTTCACTATTATTGCCACACTATTTTACAAAACGTGAAAACTATGATAACTATTCCTCGGACCCTCACTCCATTCCCCGGCTAGACCCTGTTATGTTTTCATCTCCTGTTGAAAAACAATGGAACAAAAGAAAGGGTGAGCTCAAATAGCCCAGTAAAGAATATCATGACTAAGATAATGACGAATAAATTATCATTAGTCTTCAACAGTTGAGTTCTTGATAGAATACAATAGACTACAAGGTTTATATCAAAAACTGCAGTTAAATTCTTAAACAACGTTCAGATCAATAATAGCAGCGGAATGAGTAATCTATTAGAAGAATAATGCAGACTATAATGTCCACTCGGTTCTCTTTTTAGGAAAAACATCATCAACTTTTATCATCTGAAATATCATTAGTCAAGATAATACAAATTCACAGTTCCTGATCATAATCATGCACATCAACAGTTCATCTTTGTACTACGGGCCAAAGATATTCAATATAGCACCAACGGTCATGATTATACCAGATTCAGCCTTTGGTCATAATCATACCAAACAACAGTTCATCTTTGCACTACGGGCCAAAGAGAACATTCACCACGTGCCATAAAAGACACCGAACAGATGTATCGCCTTTAACCTATTATATCGCCTTTAACCTATCATCTGTTCAACAAATATATCACATATGTGCCCCCGGCCACAGATATTCACAACAGCTTGATTTTTGGATGATTAGAATGATATAAATGATGAACAAAAGAAATAGGATAACAATAAGTATCGGAAGTTTACTTTGTACAGATTCAAATAATGTCCAAATTGTCAACATGATGTGGAGTGAAACTTAAAAATGATATTCAAGATCCACAGTTCAGAATAACGGTTACAATTCAATAGAAAGGTTCACGTAAATAGGAAGGTTCAGTTGAAATAATGAAGTTCAACTATTATGGAACATATAATATTTTCAGGAATTATAAAAGCAATAGTTCCATAATAAATTTCGATTTAGGAGTATGAAAGAAAATAATATCCCTTACCGTAGCAGGTTTGATTAACAAAAAGTGAAGGAAATTAATACAAAGGGTTATTCACCAACAGGCGGCAATCCGCTCCGTAAGGTTATTCCCACAATTTAATAGAATTTGAGTACAAAGAGTTATTCACCAAACAGGCGGCAATCCGCTCCGTAAGGTTATTCCCACAATTTAATAGAATTTGAGTACAAAGAGTTATTCACCAAACAGGCGGCAATCCGCTCCGTAAGGTTATTCTCAGAGATTAATAATGAATGAATACGAAAGGTTATTCACCAACAGGCGGCAATCCGCTCCGTAAGGTTATTCCCACAATTTAATACATGGAAATAAAAGGCACGTCTTATGAGTAAGGAAGAAACTATATTATTATCGAGAATCAAATAATGATAATCCCTTACCATAGTACGTTTGAATAATGGAAGATGAAAAAGATGGTATCCCTTACCTCAACACGTGACTGGATATTGATTTAAATGAGGTTGATTAACTTGAACAGTACACGTATACTTATAGATCTTCACAAATACTCAAGATGACTTAAGCACACTTAGAGAGAACTTTCACAAGAAGTATTTAGAGAGAGAAAGAAAGAACAAGTAAGGAAGTTTATGAAAAATCCTTAAGTTAAGGCTTCTATTTATAGCAAAAAATCTTATCATTCATTTAATCTAAACCATTCATTTAAAGATCATCTTTTAATCTACACCATCCATTTCAAATATTATATTATCTTTAATCTACACCATTCATTTCATATCACCTAATAATCACCTAACTTTATATTATAAACAAATCAATTTAATTATTCAACAATAATTCACACTTTAATCTACACCATTCATTTCATATCACCTAATAATCACCTAACTTTATATTATAAACAAATCAATTCAATTATTCAACAATAATTCACACTTTAATCTACACCATTCATTTCATATCACCTAATAATCACCTAACTTTATATTATAAACAAATAACTTTATCAATTCAATAATTATGACTAATTGTTATAAATACAGTATAGTTAGCTCTTAGATATCAAGTCAATAAATTAATGAAATACAACTGTTTAAATAACATCATAATAGAGATAACAATAATGTAAAATAAAGCATACGTTACTGTGTAATGACAATTATTGATTCAATAATGTGAATTACTGTGCATATGTTACTGTGACAATTATTAGGTTCAATAATTTTAAAAACAGTGCAACAACAATTATTGACTCAATGATATAAAATACAGTGTAATGACAATTATTAAATCAATAATGCAAAATACTGTGTAACAACAATTATTGAATTGATAATATAAAATATTATGCAGTGACAATTATCGATGAAATGATGCGTAACAGTTACGGTGTCAATTATCAGACCAATAATATGAGACACTATGCAATACCGTGTGTTACTGTAGAGTACCGTGTGCTACAGAAAATACCATAAACTACCGTATGCTACTATTCTTTTATCACCGGTATTTTAACAGTTCCGTTGACTATTTTTATTTAAAAAGGTTACTTCTGTCGTTTTCTATATCCGACAAATATTCCGATGTGGGGTCCACCAATAATTTGTTATTTCGGCGCCGTCAGACCAAACGAATATTCCCCGACCAAACGAATATTCCCCGACAAAGCGAATATTGTCCGACAAAATAAAATTTGCACATAACATCCTTAACTTTTAACTTTATCGATTTAACCACTTACTGTTTCAAAAATATATATATATGAAGAAAAATTAAATTTTGTATTTCATAAAATTCGGGGTCTTACAATAATAATAATAATAATTAATATAATAATAGTAATAATAAAATAAAATAATAATAATAATAATTAAGTAATAATAACTAGGATAATAATAATAATTAATATAATAATAGTAATAATGATAATGATAATAATAGTAATAATAATTATAATAATAATAATAATAATAATCATTATAATAATAATAATAATAATAATAATAATAATATTAATAAGTAGTAGTAGTAGTAGTAAAAATATTAATAAGTAGTGGTGGTGGTGGTGGTGGCACTGCTGCTATTACTACTACTACTGCTACTATTACTACTACTACTATAGTAAATAATAATAATAATAATAATAGTAGCAGTATAATAGTGGTGGTGGTGGTAGTAGTAATAATAATAATAGTAATAAAGGTAATAATAATAATAATAATAGTAATAATAATAATAATTATTATTATAATAATTAATATAATAATAATAATAATAGTAATAATAATAATAATAATATTAGTAATAATAATAATAATAATAATAGCAATAAAAGTAATAATAATAATAATAATAATATAGTAATAATAACAATAACAATAATAAGAAGAAAAAGAATAGTAATAAAAATAATAATAGTATAATAATAATAATAATATACTAATAATAATAATATCAATAATAATTATAATAATAGTAGTAATAATAATAATAATAATAAATATAATTATAATTATTATAATAATAATAAAGAAAGAAAATTGCACGTAAACAATATGGGTCACCCTTTTAGTATTGATGTCATTTTTCTGTTTGTCGGGTATTGCGGTCGTTATATTTCCACATGCAAATTGATTTAGGCAGAAAATTACAGGGACGGTTCAAATTCATTCTAATTAATTTGTAAGTTATTTTATGTTGCAAATAGTCTTTAGGTAATAGAGTATTTTTGAAATTTTAATCTACGTCATGTCTTTAGGCACAGACAATTACGTATCATCTATTTGGTGTTTTTGCGGGCTATATCGAAAGCAATTATTGTAGTAAGTTATGACTCATGGTATGAAAATCCTTTGTCCAATTTCAAAAAAAAAATATAGAGAAAAAAATGTTATGGTGATGCGATTTAGTTGGTGTTATGACAATATTTTTTTATTTGGACTTAGATGACTCATTTTATACTTTTGGGTATATATGCAAAAAACCTTTCTTTTGAATTTTTACATTTTTTTTCCCTCATTGGATCTCACGAAATAGCTTGCAGTACTATAATTTTTTCACATAAAATATTGTTCATGGATCATATTGATCGATGATTAGATATACTAGAAGCAAATAAATACTGTCAAACTTCTCATTATGTTTTGTCAATAAAGGAAAGATGTGTAGGGTACTTGAAAATACTATATTACATAAATTTGAGTCCGCTATCGTCAATCAATTAATTGCTTAAACCTGTCAATAACTAATTTTAAGTTGGGAATAAGTAGCACACTAATGTTTGCTTGAAAAAAAAACTATGAATGGATTGAGTATTAATCTTTTTGTATTAATGATTGGCCACAACAGTTTTAGATTTTTCAATTTAAAAATGTTGAATACAGTACTCAACTGTTATATTAGTTGTATCGTACCTTCAGACACGGGTTATCCCGTGTATATATATATATCATAACTATCGTCAAATAAAAATTTATTTTTTCATTTTTTTCACATTTTAATTGTAAACATATTTATAAAAGTGAAAAAATAATAAATTTAGAGTGGGTTGTTACGTCATTGTCAAAAAATAAGACGATGGATACATGCAGGAAATAAGGCGCTCTTTAAGTCATTGTATTAAACCAGTACCGAGTCACTATTTTTGCTTTATGATTGTGATACATAGTTTATTTTATCTTTGTTAATCAAGAAAGATTGTTTAATAGAGTATCAAAATAATAATATCTTACAAAAATCCCTAAACATGTATATTACCACTCTTGAAAAAAATTCTTAAATTATTTCCTTTTTATTTTAAAGTTGGACCAAATGATATTTTTTGTGTTTGCAAGTTTCAAATAGGAAAAAAAAATGAACATGAAAATTAAATTAGGTTAACAATAATATACTAAAAAACTTATATTTCTTTTCACGTGCTTTTTGTAAGTTTATAAAAGAAAATAAAAGGAGAACTTAATTTTTAAAATTGACTACTACTTTACCAATTCATAAATCATATTATATTTGTATATAAAGGGTAATATAGAGATTATAATTATAAATAATTAGCTTATGCCTTTAGTTTTCTAGACTAAATGTAATTTATTTTGAATAATTTTTTTTGACAACAAATATGATCGAAGTTAAGTTAGGTGTTGTTGGATAAAACTGAATGAAAATTTCTGAATAACTGAACGAACTGAATAAAATAGACATTTAATTGAAACTGAATACTGAATGAAAAACATTGTTTATTTAGCTGATTTGTCTAAAGTAACTGAATGATAATATTTCTCATGTTAACCCAAAATATGTATTAAAAAAATTATACTTATTTAAAAAAATATTGAGGTGGGTGTAGCATTTTAAATTGTTTAGCTTATTTTTTTGTATTCATACTTTGAAATACTTTATATCATTTTTTTCTTCTGTTTATAAGTATTTTTACTTTTATTATATTAAAAAACTAGTAGTAAATTTTTACCTCTCATAGTGATATTGTAACGACTTCAAATTCGGATCCCTTGAATCTCGGATCTGGTTCATCACTATACAATATTTTCCTTATCATTCATGATTTACAACAATATTATAATTACTAAATAATCATTTATTTAAAATTTTACAACATCTTTTTCTATTTTAGAATCGAAATCTTTACAAATTCCTAATATGTTCCAATATTATACATGATACGACATTTTATTACAATCAATTTGAGTATTTAAACATTCACAATACATATTAATAATTTATTTAATTATACAATCGTTTTACCTGTCTAATACGGACTCATAACTACAACAATCACTTAAACTTTCGATAAATGTAATACGCATTCATGATCCTTAATCTTTAATGAAATATTCAGATATTTTGCATTTATCTGAAAGTGTTGATTTTAAAGCAAGAGTGAGTACGACGACTCAGCAAGTCTAACAGTCACACATAACACATTGCATGCTTCACATGTTATACATATTTTGCATTTTATTCTTATATCATGCATTTCATGCTTTTTCATTTTATGAATACTTCATACCACTCATGCATCACGTATAATAAATAACTAGTCTATAACAATTTATGCTTCATATTTCGTACATATTTCAGATGTAATCATGTCTCATGCTTTTTACATATCACATATATCATCAATATATCTTCATATTAATAATTTAATATCACATTGTAGCATAACAATGCACATAAGAGCAAATTCTGTAAAACTTACATGGTTCGCTTATACCATTTACGTTTATTTTGCATCTTTTGTTCAAACTACAATTTATATATGAAATTAACATGATCATTAGTTATAATGACTATTACTTAGTATTTATATAAGACTCTAACTTCAAATTATTAACTCTTAAGATGTCCGACAAACGAACTCTTAAGTTCTGAACAAAAACTCTAGCCCAAAATATAGTTCGGACATGTTGGACATGCTTAACCATCTTACGTATTCATTACTCGTTATTCGTACAACCCACTTTTAATAAGTTGTCTAAATTTAGCCACAAATGGATTATTTAAATTGGTTTAATTCAATTAAATTTTATTTTTTCACATAACTTAATGATTTAGACATTTAATAATATACCAAATACCTCAAAATATTATTTACTTTTGATAATATATAACTAAATTCAAATATTATTAACTATTTAATAATATTTTAATCATTTATTAATATTATTAACCATTTAATAATATTTTAATTTCTTACTAATATTATTAATTATTTAATAATATTTTAATCATTTATT
Source organism: Hedera helix (assembly GCA_947179155.2). Classification (NCBI taxonomy): domain Eukaryota; kingdom Viridiplantae; phylum Streptophyta; class Magnoliopsida; order Apiales; family Araliaceae; genus Hedera; species Hedera helix. The sequence goes on along the minus strand of OX359268.1, from coordinate 53,452,001 downwards.
AATATTATTAACTATTTAATAATATTGTAATCACTTATTAATATTATTAACCATTTAATAATATTTTAATCTTTTACTAATATTATTCACTATTTGATAATATTTTAATTTTTTATTAATATTATTAATTATTTAATAATATTTGGTATAATATTTTAATCACTATTTGGTATATATGTATCAATATAACCACATTCACTTATTAATTGAATTTATTTTCTTAATAAATTATCCACAAACATCATTATAATATTCTTACATTTAATCGCTAACAAATAAATTAGTTTAAAAAAATAAATATTTACTCACTTCTCCAACTTTAAATTTTAAACTTTAATATTTAATTAATCATTTACGATATTATCTACAAATCTTATAAATATCTGGAGTATTACAGACATACTAGATAATAAACAAATCATAGTAATGAAATAATTTTCTATACATAAATATGTATTTAAATAAATAATGAAATAAATAACAATAACGTGATTAACACACATATGTATGCATTTAAATAAATAATAAAACAAACGTATAAAATTCAACCAGTACTCAAACAAACATATAAACTTTTGAATAATCTTTAATGGATTATACCATTAGTAATATAATTTTAAAAATAAAAAATATTAATGACATTTTATTGGTCCATAAAATCAAAACAAAAGATTATGACAACATTCATTAAATTAGTTACTAATTTATTAAAGAAAAATCAAAAGCAATTTGTACATAATAAAATTTGGAGAATAAATATATGATTAAAAATATTATGCAATATTACTTTTTATTGATTCAGCCACAATTTTGTAGTTAAATTTATTCAGAATTTAAAAAGTGTAAAATAAACAGTTTAAATGACTTATATAATCAAATTCAAATTCATTCAAACATAAAAAAAAAAACACCCTTTAATTTATTTCCGTACATTAGAAAAAGTGAAAATTCACTTTCCAATATCCGTTTTGCCCAACAATAAAACAAAAGAAACGTTACGCCCATTATTTTCCGTTTCATTTCCATCAGCGAAGCCAAAAAGCGAAAAATTAAAAAAGAATGAATACAAGCGCGGCTAGCGAGAGGAGAACAAATCTTAACCTAGAAAACTAGTCCCATAAGTACAAGTTGATATTGGAGCCTCCTTCCGATTCTCCTAAAATATAAAGTCCCCAAGAAAAACAGATTCAAGTACCCAACAGATTCAGGGGGAAAAATGACTAAATCAGGAGGGAAGAAGAAGAAGCAGATTAGCGAAGCCAGTCGGATAAAGATTCAAAGATTACTTCAAGATTTCAGCACGTCTAAAGATGAAGGTAAGTAAAGCGTAAAGTGAAGTGAAATCACTCTTTTTATTTGTTTTTGATAAATGTGGCGGTTGAAATAAAAAGAAATTTCGATCTGGGTACTGATGGTATTGCCGATGCGTGCCGCTAGAAAGAGTAGCGGTTGGGCTTGTCAGTCCTGGCGGTGCCTCAGGTTTGCCGCCACTCCTAGCGTCAAAAGAAAAAAGTACCCATTTTGGGCCGTTGCATTTGCCGGAATAGTATGACTGAGAACATACATAGAAATATTGTACATGTCTTTTTTATATTTTTGGTTGATTGCACGCATGTGAATTGAGATAAGTTAAAATTTTCATATTGGATCTTAATTAAAAGAAGAAAGATTAGTTTGAGTTGTCATACTTGTATATTTCAGGGTTTTAGTTGAAACCCTGATGGCATACTATGGGTTATGAGCTAAATGAAATCTGCTCAAGGTTAGGAGGTGCTTCTAGGGAATCTGCTTTTTTCTTAGTGGTTGGATATTGATAGTCTGATAGAGAATGTAATACAGTCAACACATAACTACAGAATGCTAAATAGATGTTTGATCTGATAAAGTACCAATTTTAAGTTACATCTGACTGATTATTTCATGTTTAAATCTCATTTTTTCAATCTTTGTAGTGCACTTGTTGGTTGATCAACACGAATTATACAAAAAAATGAATTGCAGAGGGAGTATAGACGAGTAATGCATGGTCAGCCACATGATAAACATAGAAAATTGTGTAGGGCTTCGGTTAAAATGTCACAAGTACACCTGATATATGAAATATCTCTCGTTTTTCAGCCTTGATCAAATACTCTTTCCTAGTGGTGGATTACTTTGCCATATGATTCCTTGTCCCTTCACAAACCACATTGAGCCTTATAGATCCATTTGGTCCCAAGCTTTAGTAATCTTTTTCCATCGTGGAAGCCTTTTTGTGTTATTGGTGATATCACATTATATTTAAGCTCCAAAGTTACTTTTAGGCTAGGTATAATAAATTTATATTTGTAAACCATTTTTGGAATGTCAATGTTTATATTATTCATTGAAAATCTTGGCATAGTGAGGCTTTCTCCTTAGTCTATGACATTGTGTCTTCTCCTTTTTGTATGGGGTTCATTCATATTTCTTTCTATGTGTAGATGATGTTTTGTTTTTTTAGAGACTCAACTCAACTGAACTCAACTATGCCTTTTATCCCAAAGTGGTTGGGGTAGGCTTAAATTGAATCCCTTGTGAGAGTGAAAAGTAGAAAGATATAAAGAACATAAAAATAAAATGAATGATGTATAAGATAAACAAAGAAAGGAAAAGAGGTATACAAAAAAACCTAATATTAACACCCTACTCACCCTTCAAAATGCAAATTGCATCCTGCCACTCATTTATATCACAAGCCATTTCATTTAACCAACTATGATATTGTGGCTTACATCCTCATCCATATCTCTCTCCGTATGCAGTATTAATATTTAAAGACATCCTTTTTGGACACCTCCTATCATGACAAATTCACAAAATAGTCATCTGTTTTTCTTACACTGCTTAACTAACACTTATATATTTGGTCCTACTCCGACTTAATCTAAACCCCTTAGATTCCAACGGACTTTCCCATAATTCCAATTTACCATTAAAACCTTCCTTAGTCTCATCAATTAACACATCATCCACAAATAACATACACTATGGCAACTTATCTTGGATGTTTTTTATTAGCTCATCCATAACCAAGGCAAAAAGATATAGGCTCAACGATTAACCTTTGTGTTAATCTTTTTTGATTGGAAAGTCACTTGTTATGCCATCACAAGTCTTTACACAAGTTACTACCCTCTTACATGTCCTTAATCACATCTACATACTTTATAGGTACTTTTATCTTCTCTAGAACCCACCAATGGATCCTTTTAGGAACCCTATCATTGTAAAATGAGTGGCAATTGGGAAGCTTCCATTGGCTCATATAGTGTCCGCCATTTAGTACAAATATTTTTTGCTCTTGTACCATATTACTCTCTATAACTCATTTTGTCAGTATGACTTTTTTTCTTATTTCCTGTGCCTATTATTTTGAGCACCTGACGGCTGTTTAGTTAGAATACAATCCAAAATTTATGCTTACGTATAGGATCTTTTTCGGCCTACCCCAACTAGTTTGGGTAAAAGGAGTTGTTGTGCTGGGTGGAGTTGAGTCTGTAGCAATCTCTAGCATCTGTGGTTGCTTCTTCTGTTGCATATTTTACTCTGTTGACAATTAAATGGAACTCATATTATGAATATTCTTTTACTCTGTTGACAATTAAATGGAACTCATATTATGATTATTCTCCCACTTGATGCAGTGTACACAATGGAAGCCAATCTGACAAATTTCGAGCGTGCTGCGGTGCATATATTGTGCAGGAAAATGGGTATGACGTCCAAAAGCTCTGGGTGAGTATAATTTGTTATGTCTATTACATGATTGTAATATGTAAAAACTTCAATTAGCTGCAATAATAATTGAAAATATATTGGCCTGGTCTCTTAATGTTATTTATATATGACGTTTTAGTAATTTAATTTAATTAGAATGTTTTGGGTTTGTTTGTCAGGAAAATATGATTCCTTATATAGACCCTAACAAACCTGAGCTTGTGTAGGAAGGGGAAGCAGCGATGTGTTTCTGTTTTCAAGAATAAAACAAAAGCGGGTGTAAAGAAGAAGGAAAATCTCACTTGCTTTACATTTTCAGAGGAGACAAAACTGGTTTTACAGGACATATTTACACGGTATCCACCTGGTGATTGTGAAATGGGTGAAAAAATGGTTGGAAAGCTTGGTGGAAACACTGATAAAGTACGACGAAAAAGGGATGATATTTTTTCCAGACCTTCAATGGGCAAGGCCAAAATAGAAAAGAAAGTGAAGTCACTTGCTTCTGCACTGGAAAATGTCCCGAAATTGAAACAGGTCATGAGATATTATAACAAGTTTTGGTTCAATATGATTCTTAATTATCTATTCTGTTCTCAAAGTTGGTTTGTGTCAAACATATAGCTATTTTTTTGTAGTCTTAGAGTAAAAAAATTAATTTAATGTAATCTAATTTTATTCTTTGCAGATCACGGAAAAGAGGTCTAAGCTTCCCATTGCATCCTTCAGGGATCACATTACAACGACAATAGATTCTAATCAGGTTCTATTAATTTGTGCGCACATTTTATTGTTAATGGAATAAATGTAACAGATTTCAGTTTTGTAGCTTGATAATTTGGTCATCAAGTGACTAAGAACAATAGATTTGGTCTTAGATATGTCAGAATGGCAAATGAGCTTGTATAATGAACTCCAGGTAAGTGGTAAGGCTGGTACCAGCAGGGGAAGTGGGCACTGTTTTATGATTTTCTCTTTCTTTAAATTTGACTAGAGACTAGACAATTGGTTAACTAATATGCTCATCTACCGATTCCTCACTACATCAATGTGCTTCAGCTATGATTTTAGATATATCAGGTCTTTAAGGCCTTTTAAGATTAGGTTCTATTAATTATCATGGACATGTTATTGTTAATGGAATAAATGTATTAATTTATTGATGATTCAGTCATCAAGTGACTAAGAACCATAGGTTTGGTCCTATACGGCAGAATGGCAAATGTAATTGTATAATGAACTGCAGGAAAGTGGTAAGGCTGGTAATAGAGAGACGGGGAAGTGGGCATTATTTTACCATTCTCTCCTTCTTAAAATTTGACAAGACATCTGGTTAATTAAAAATTGCTCGTCAGCTGATGCCTTACTACCTCTTTAGCTAAAATTTTAAATACATCAGATTTCTAAGGCCTTTTAAGAACTTATTTTGTTTCATGTTTAATGCAGGTAGTTCTCATATCTGGTGAAACTGGATGTGGAAAAACCACACAGGTCACTACTTTTCTCTTTTTCTTCTTTCCTTATATTTAACTTCACGGACAGAGGCTATTACTATGAGATTGTATGATGAAATTGTTAAGTCTATAAATGAAATGTTCAACTTTATTACACTTAGGAATAGTACTTTCTTTCAACATACTATATATTTATTCAATTTGAGAAGTGTTACTGAAATAAAATTACACCAAGCAGTTGGAAGATTGTGATTTACAGTAATTATTAGTTTAAACTATTACTTTTGAAACAGTATATTATTGTTACATTGAACCGTTTCTTAATAGAGTTGTTTTTAAAGCGTGACTGTCTGCGATGCTAAGGAATTCTAAGAGAAAATTCCAAAACTTTTGCCTCCTTCAGTTCTTCATACATTTCTTATTTCTACACCTGTGACCAGATTTTAATATAGAACCATTAGTTTTTATTGGTCTTGTTAGAAAAATTTGCACTTTTAATATAGAATCGAAATATGTCGGGAAAATGGTGTTGACAACTTTGATTCTCAATATTCTTATGTTCTCTTGTTAATAAACCATGCAATAGGACAAGAAATAATCTGCTCGAAATGAGGGCAAAATATTTTTTTAACGAAAAATAATTATTGCAAATGGCTTCAATACAATAAATGGGAAAACAAGAATATAGCAAACATCACTTTGTATTACCACTCTTTTTCAATAATTTGACAGCTTAGATGTTGTTCTAGTAGTGTTCACTTGGGCTTCAATCCTGCTCTTCATTCTTAGTTATCTACAACATGTCCGAAAATGAAATTTATTTGGCAATTCAGTAATCTTTTTAGTTTATCAAGCCTTTGTCTAATTTTTCTCGTATGATTCAGGTCCCACAATATATTTTGGATTATATGTGGGGTAAGGGTGAGACATGTAAGATAATCTGTACCCAGCCACGAAGAATCTCAGCAACATCAGGTGTTTACTAGCTGTCTTTGCATGTGCCTTATTTACAGATAAATCTTTACTTTTTCACTGCTCACTTTCTGCCTGCAGAAAATCTTATCTCTTAGTATATTATATTGTAGTTGCTGAGAGGATCTCTTCTGAAAGAGGCGAAAAGATAGGAGATTGTATTGGATACAAGGTAATAACTGCCTTTTATTTTAGTTTTGTGGTATATGTTCTATTTTATGTGCACTTATTAGCAGTAAAACATATTCATTTGACATTGTCATTTAAAGTAGGGAATCATGGTGCGTTTCTCGGAAACTTAAAAGTTCAGCTTTCTCAGATAAAATGGAAATAGTTAAGAGATGTTCGTGAGAGGAATTAATACAGAAACAAGAATTTAGTGTCCTAGAAAATATTGACAAACTGTTAAGTTACTTTAAAATATTTGAGTTCTGCTTCTGGTCATAGAGTTTCCAGTATTTCTGCTTCTGCAGAGTAAATCTTGATATTATATATATAGATATACAGACACACACACACACACACACACACACACACACACACACACACACACATATGTATGTATATGTATATGTATATGTATATGTATGTATGTATTGGATAACGACTCCCAATAATAAGGATGTATATGTATATGTATATGTATGTATGTATTGGATAACGACTCCCAATAATAAGGAGAGAAGGAAGGACAACTTGTAGATAACTAAGACAGAGAGAGAGAGTTGCTAGCCTTATAACTTCTGCTCATTTATCTTTGCCTATAAAAAATACGAGTGCCCTGCCACCAAGCATATTAATAGGTCATTTGATAACATTTGACTACTTGGGTAGGATATGAATGAAAAATGTTGTAGTTGTAAAAAAAGAATGAAAAAGGTTGTAATTAAACTGTCTATTAAACAAAATTTCATGTGAGGATTCATTATGCGAGGAGATATTCATTAGGTGTACTGCTCTCTCATGTGCTTCAGCAAATGCTATTATCAGTTTGTGATATATGTATAAATATAAAGATAATTCGCAGTGTGTGAAAGTTGTATTATCCAGTTAAATTATGCTTCCTCATAATATATATATATATAAAATTAACAGTGTGTGATAGTTGTATTATCTTGTTAACTTTTGCTTCCTCGTAAGAAGACAGAAGGTGAGAAGAAAAAAGAGGCTACTAAAAATGTGGGTTCTCTTTAGTATCCTTTATGAGCTGCAACTATAGTAGTGGCACTGCAATAACAAACCATTTGTAGAAAAAAAGGAATAAGCTAATTAAACTTCTTTCACTGAGTAAAGAAAAATGATACTGTGTTTGCTAATTGTAAAATATGTAACCACACATTAATATTGCTCAGTTTTCCATAGTTTGATCAGAGCAAATAATAGTTGCTCTCATATTGGATTCTGGTTTCCTATATGTCACTTGGCTCTCACCATATTCAATTGTTATATATATTTTTATTTAATAAACTCAATTTTGCAGTTACTGAGTTATCCTTTTTGGCAAATTCTAGATAAGGTTGGAGAGCAAAGGCGGGCAGCATTCATCTATTATATTTTGCACCAATGGGGTCCTGTTGAGGGTTCTGGTTTCACAAGGCATTGATAGGTTGAAAAGAGTAGCTTCCAGACAAAGGGCAAAGGATGATATTTCTAACATAACTCACATTATTGTGGTATGCTATTATTCTAACTTGACTTGTGCATGTAATTTTGTACCCTGCAAAACCATTATTCAAAATTTCATTCCCTACCTTCTAATTAGTTTTCAGATAATTGGCTACATGGATTAAAATAAGGGGAATTACGAACCCCCTCAACTGATTGTACTTGGAAATAATAAGGACCGCTATATTTAACGTTTTGGTTGGCTTTAATTGAAGACTTCTCTGTTCATAGTAGCTGGCCACACTTTTAAGAGCAGATGAGGGGTTCCTGTGTGGTTAAGTATCAGTGTATCGAGGAGAAAAGTAGTTTGCAATTTTATCTTCTTTCCTATTTTCTTTATGTTGTTTTAGTGTGTGCAAAATTTATGGCTAGTGAGCTTTGAATTTGCAGGCCCTTTATGGGCCATGGGGAGTCACAAATGCAGTACTAGTGATGTGAACAAAGATTTTTTTTTGGATAATTCCTCGAGAGTGTAACCTATACTTTATAAACATGATTTAAAATGTTTTTTCAGAAAATAAACATAATTTCAGTTTCCACGTGCTGACGTGACAAAACAGTTGCATATTTTCACTATTCTAAACTCTTTTGAGCATATATATAGACACTCACCAAAATTTCTTAAAAGTGTGAGCACAATACATCCTTCTTAGAAGCAAGCTGCGATGTGTTGCTGAAGGAGAGGTGATGGCCTTCTTGCTGGAGTTTTATTCGTTAGGGGTGTTCATGCGGTTCGGTATAATCAAATCGGTAAAAAGCAAAATCGGTCCGATACTGGTATAAAAATTCGGTATATACAGCTTAAACCGGTATCGACATCGGTACGTGAATTTTGTCAACTGGTATTTACCGTACCATACTGTTTATGCCGAATATTTAATTTATAATTATTTAATATGTATATTTATGTAAATATATAATTGAGGTGTGAAAATACTATTAGTTGTAGTTAGAATCTAACTCCCGTAGCATTCAAATTTATTCACATTGAGACGGAATATTAGTTTTCTACTAACTGCTTGGAGTTGGGGTTCTTTCTGGTATAATTTCTATTTCCATTTGCAATTAAACACTTGTATGGCCATCAAACTTCTAAATCAAACACCTAATGATACTTATTCCAACTTAGCTAGTCAGGAAGATAATAAGCATATATATATATAGGTTAGAACAATATTTTAATAAATGCATTACAACAGAGAGTTGGTATATATATATATAGGAGACCGATCTATCGACAACGTTGTGAAAAATGATTTATCTTTACAACAGATCTCAGTCGTCTAGGCTGAGATTTGACGGTTTAAATGACCCTCGTCCGCAATATAGTTTCTAGGTATCCGTAGTATTATACTGCGGACAAGATTAAATGTCCAAAATAACCTCGTCTTTCAATTTAGGAATATACCGTCCATAGTTTAATATTGTGGACGGGTAAAAAAAAATAAAAAAATAAAAATTTATACCGTCCACAGTTTAATATTGCAAACGGGTAAAAAAAAGTTAAAAAATTATACTGTTTGCAGTATTATATTGCGGACGAGTAAAAAAAAATAAAACCGTCCACAGTTTAATACTGCGGAAGATGCATCATTTAGCTAGGGAGTTTCAAAACTAATGTCCGACCACAGTATTAAGCTGCGGACGGTGCATCATCCACTGCTTTAACATCCTCAATCGTCCTCTCTTTGTCCTCTAGCTCTGGTACTCCTTCTGCCTCTCTCACAACCCTCAGAACATGATCATCTGCAGAGGATTGACCAAACTCATTCACCAAATCTTCCCTCATCACTCCACCAAATAGGTTAAAAAAAGTCCGTTCAAATTGATCATTCTGCATTTCCATTGGTGGGTCATAAAAATGCTCAATTACCCTTCTTTCTTCGTCGTCATCATCATCTTCAATTTCTCTCTATTTTTGAGGAGCGAGAAACAGGGGAATCTTGAGTTTTACATGAAATGGCCTCATGGGTCTACTCCTTATTGCAAGCCGCAGGAATTTAATATTTGATGCGGGATACAAACCATCAAAACAAAATTTGCTTGAAACATTCATTCTCCAAATTGTAACATAAATTACCATTTATTTTCAATAAAAAACAAAACAAAAAAGCAACCTTTATCCATGTTGCAACATCTTGGAAACAAGCAAATTTTCATCATCATCATTATCAAAATCACAAATATTCTAAAATTACCAACTCTGAGTATTTTGTGCAAAAGTCAAATGCTGTTATTTTATTAAAAATCACCATCCGCAGTATTAAACTACGGACTCTCAGTATTTTTTTCAATTTCAACTAGCGTTGTTTTATACAAAATCACCGTCCGCAGTATTAAATTGCGGACAGGCAACCCAATTTTTTTTTGAAAGTACGAAAGAAAACAAACAAAAACAAACTAATTCCAGACCATCCCAGAGTAACATCCACTTTTATAGGATGGGAACACCCAGTTTGTTTAAAACAAAAACTTAGTAAAGCAGTAAGATAACCAAAGATAATGGATAAAAATATCCAAAGTTTGCATAACACAATTGAAAGCAACATGTAAATTTGACTGCAATATACATTAGGCTACAGAAGCTTCTGTAGCTATAATAGCTGAGTGATTCTCACTATCCATGCTTACATTGTATAGAATTGCTATACTTCAATAGTTTTACCATTCCCTGCTTCAATGCTTCACCAATGGAAAGATTCCTCCCTTTGCAGCAACAACTCTTGAGAAATTAACCACCCCTTCAGAAATTATTTTGTTTAGTTCTACAACTACTTCTCCTTGGACTTATGGAGAAAATGAGCTTTTAATTTGCTGTACCAATATTGGGATTGTCTCATATAGAGTTATTTCCCATATGAAAAAACTTCAAAATTCAACCTCTTCACCAATTTTGAGCCAAGATTACACAAACTCAAAAAACCCAACAAGATCAAAAGATAAATCTTTTATTATCTAGTTGCCAAACTTGTAGAAAAATCAAGATACCCACTTGAGATTTTTTAGATCTCACAACCCGATTTCTTTGTAATTTTTAGAAAATAAAAATGATTTAAACCATCGAAAATTTCGTCTTGCGAGAAGAATACAATCAAATGGGTTGATGACAAATTTGAAGGAAATGTGAAAGTCTAGAAGAGAAACGATTATACCCACAATTGTTAGAAGCTAGAAGTGGCGATTTAAGGAAATAAGAGAAGGGTTTGGGGGATGAGAAAAGGATAAGAATGGGTCTCATTATCTTGGAGGAGAGAGAAAAAAGTCAAAATGTTTTTTTAATACTCTCGCAGTATCTGAAGGAAATGATTCACCGTTCGCAATATTAAACTACGAACGGGGGACATTAGTCAGTCCTTAAAAATTATACCATCCGTAGTATTAAATTGCGGACGGTATATTTTTTTTTTTACCTGTTTGTAGTATTAAACTGCGGATGGTACATTCCTAAATTAAAAGACGGGATTATTTTGAACAATTAATCTCGTTCGCCATATAATACTGCGTATACCTGGAAACTATACTACGGACGATGACCATTTAAACCGTCAGATCTCACACTGATATCTGTTGTAAGGATAGATCATTTTTTACGACGTTGTCAATGAATCGGTCCTCATATATATATATTTATATTTATATTCTTTATAGATTAGTTTATTGAGTCTATTTTACTGTCTTGTGATATGCATTTCACTCTCTCAAATGACAATAGTTTAGTTTAGAATGATTATATTTAATAAAGAAATTTTGAAAAAAATAAATTTTGAATTTGTAAAATTTGAACTGGTATTTATCGGTACCGTACCTATATTGAACCGGTATTACCTATGGTATATCGGTATTTTCAGTACTGGTATCATATTTTCATAAAATTTTGTTTTCGATATGATACGGTATACGTACTGATGCACACCTCTATGAATATTTGTATGGTAGGTTTGATAGATGTTTGAACTTTGAAGGCTATGACTTTGATTCCAAAGGTGGGTGGAACTGAGAATATTTGGGATTGCAAACCTATTAGCTTGGTGGTCTTTGGGTAGTCCGGTAGTGCTCATAGAATCTTGTCTAAGGTCATGGTTAGGGCTATAAACGAACTGAGTTTATTGCTAGAAACTGAAGCTCTACTTTTTAAAAAGCTCAACTCAAATGTCAATTTGATGAGTCGAGCTTGACCAACACTTTAGACTCGTTAATCTAACGGGTCGAACGGAAAATCAAATTGTAGAAATAGAACTCCTAATAAGTCTATTCTTGTTAGAGAATTTTGGTCTATCAGTTTAGTGACTTGTGTGTATAAGATTCTCACTAAGATCTTTTTAGGCAAACTGGGGATGTCCCAAAGTTAAGACTGTTTATGCTAGGGCTGTAAATGGAGTTTGAAATATCCGATATTCGCTCTGAAAATTTATATCCGTATTTGCATAAAAGCGGATATTATCCGTATATGTGTCAAAGCAAATATTATTAATATTCGTATTTGTCCAAAGCAGATACGGATATGGATATATTCATATTCGTAATATATATATATATATATATATATATATATATATATATATATATATATATATATATATATATATATATATATATATGTGTGTGTGTGTGTGTGTGTGTGTGTGTGTATACATATACGTGTATAAATATCTCATTTAATTTTGGTATACAATATATAAAAATATTAATATCAACTGATTATATATCTTTCATGACTTTTTTATGATATACGATATAAACAAAATATGTATGGTTATTATATCTAGTTTCATTATTTTATTTGGTTGATTATATATCATTTTTAATTATTAGTTGATTGAGTGAATATTTTTTTGGTTGTCAATTTAACATTGTGCAAGAATTAAATTTTTTTTTTGAAACTTTTAAAATTTTATTTTGATCGGATGTGGATATGATTATGTGGATATTTGATATATTTATTCAAATTATATTGTATGAAACGGTTAATGGATAATATCCGTATTCGAATATTATCCATTAGATACAGATACGAATGTTCATATTGCATTTCCGTTGGATAAGGATATTAAAATTTATTTTCGGATACCGATATGGATATAGCTGTATCCGCATCCAAAAATATCCGTTTATAGCCCTAGTTTATGCTAACCAGAGTGCATTCCACACCATGTGTATTAGACATATTTTAGATGTGGTTTTAGTTGCTAATGAGGTGGAGGAAATGAGACAGAGAGTAGGGCCTTGATTTCTAAGTTAATTGTGAAAAGGCCTATATGACAAAGTTAAGTCTGTTTAAATGGTTTGGCTAGAAGGGCTTTAGGCCTAGACGGAGATTGTGGATAAAGTTTTTTTTTCTTTTTTCCTTTCATTGTTTCATGATTGTAAATGGAAAGCGTAAGGTATAGGGTGTCCAGGTGCAGTTAGGAGAGATGAAGCTAGACTATCTCATCTTCGGTTTACAGATAATACCGTTCTTTTCTTTTCTGAGGTGTTGAATGTTCAAAGAATGTGTTGTCCCGCCCTCAAATGTTCGAGGCCAATTGGATATGAAAATTAGCTTTCAAGGTGTAGCCTCGCTGTTGTCAATATTGAGGAGGATGTTCATATGATTTCTAGGCTTCTTGGTTATCATTTTTGAGACTACATATTTTTTTTCAAGTTGGTATTACTTCCAAACTCTTAGCTATTTACTTGTATATTGTTTTATATCCATATTTCAAATTTGATTAACAAAAGGTACCACTTATGTTTTTGTTGTGTTTTAATTGGCCTTGTTCACTTTGAAGGATGAAATTCATGAACGTGACCGGTTCTCAGATTTCATGCTTGCAATTATTAGGTATCCTTGCTCTCAACTATGTTCACTTCTTTATTTACTCCCCTGGCACGTGTTTTTAATTTTATTAAAGATAAAGGGAATGTGTACCAATAGTTCTTTCTAATAAGCATGGAGTCATGTACACTTCTACAAATGCTAGGTTTATGTGTAAAACATATTTTGTCGTATTAGAAATTGATCCATCATCAACATTGATACTGCTTCTAGATTTCCATAATTTTAATGTAATATTCTTTATGCTGGACACATTTGCTCACTTGGTGAAACATGACATAGACAATTGATTATTGAGAGTGGCTTTAATTATTATGCAAAGAAATATACAGTTATTTGAAGAAGTAAAAATATCTTTTATGTTATCACAATTAAAGTAGGTGAAAGACATTTACTTAAACCGTTAGGCAAGGTGGTAGATGGTATCATCATAATTACATCTGTATTACATATGCTTACCTTACTATTTACCATAAATATACATGCAAAGGAATGCATATAGTCCTTGCCTCATCTCTGTTTTTATAACATAAATGAAATTGATTATATGATTCATAAGATACAAGTTTTTTGCATTACAACCATAGAATATTACATGGACATTGTATAAAAATCTATTTATTCTAGATACTTGACTTTTACATATGGTTAACCTAGTCCTTTATGACATGATACCAACCTCTTCTTAATTTGTATTGCTGTGTCATCTTGTAATGCAGGGGATCCATTGTAACACTTCCAGTTAGTGTGATATTATAAATTACTGAAGTTTCTAGTCCTTGGCCTAAAGGCATCAAGTATATTATTTTTACTCTTCCTCCAAAAGAAGTATATTCCATTTTGTTGTTAGATTTCCTAGAAAAACAAAGTTGGTGTTTTGCATGAGTATTAGTTTGCCTCCCACATGTATTACATACATTGATATGGCTCTGCTGATATTAGTTGTTTTCATCTGCAGAGACATGCTTCCATTGTACCCTAATCTACGATTGGTAAGCATTATATGGCTTTCTTAGTAGTCTCTTACTTGCAATATAGGCCGACTTTCTTTGTTTTTTTTCTTCTTTTGAGTGAATATTCTGGTAGTTTAGTAGTTATAACCAGTCGAATCTAGCAGGTGTTAATGAGTGCTACAATTGATGCTGAACGTTTTTCTCAATATTTTGGTGGCTGCCCTATCATAAGAGTTCCTGGGTTCACTTATCCTGTAAGACCTTTTCCTCTCATTTCTGTGGTGCAAATTTGTTGTACTTTGTTAGTTTAATTGTAATTCTTAAAGCATTTTTTTTTTCAGGTCAAAACTTTCTACTTGGAGGATATACTTTCTATTATGAAATCAGCCGAGAATAATCATCTTGATTGTGCTTCAAGAAGTGTGACAACTGAGGACTCGGAGTTCGCAGAGGATTATAGAGTTGCCGTTGATGAAGCTATTAATTTGGCCTGGTCCAGTGATGAGTTTGATCCCCTCCTTGATTTGGTTTCTTCTGAAGGGGGGACAAATCTTTTTAATTTCCAGCATTCTTTGACCGGAGTAACTCCATTAATGGTGTTTGCTGGAAAAGGCAGAGTGGGTGATCTTAGCATGCTCCTTTCTTTCGGTGCTGACTGCCATTTACAAGACAATGATGGAACAACAGCACTTGAGTGGGCCAAACGAGAGAATCAGGAAGAAGCTGCTGAAATTTTAAAGAAACACATTGAAAAAGATATTACCAGCTCTGAGGAAGAAAAACATCTACTTGATAAATATCTTTCGACTGCCAATCCAGAACTAATTGATGTTGTTCTCATAGAGCAGTTATTACGGAAAATATGTGCCGACTCGACAGATGGAGCCATCCTTGTTTTTCTTCCTGGGTGGGATGATATAAAGAAAGCAAGAGAGAAATTACAGAATAGCTCCTTCTTTAAGGATTCTTCCAAGTTTGTTATATTAGCGCTTCATTCTATGGTCCCTTCTGTGGAGCAAAAGAAGGTTTTTAAGAGGCCTCCTCCAGGTTGCCGCAAAATCATTCTTTCAACTAACATTGCTGAGACGGCTATAACCATTGACGATGTTGTTTATGTTCTAGACAGTGGACGAATGAAAGAGAAAAGCTATGACCCTTATAATAATGTATCAACTCTTCATTCTTCTTGGATTTCAAAAGCTAGTGCAAAGCAGCGAGAGGGACGTGCAGGACGCTGCCAGCCAGGTATCTGTTACCATCTTTATTCAAAACTCCGAGCAGCTTCACTGCCAGCTTTTCAAGTTCCTGAAATTAAGCGAATGCCAATTGAGGAACTTTGTTTGCAGGTATTTGTTTCTCTTGCTCTTTTTGAGAATGCTAGGAATGTTTAAGAATGATCCCATTGGAAGACCTTTTTTATTGGTATATTCTAGAAATGATAGTTTTTTTATTGGTATAATTCTCTCTTTTTGCAGTTGGTGTTTTTTTTTATTGGTATAGTTCTCTCTTACCGTCTTTTATTTTTTAAGTGAACTTCTGGTGTCATGGAAGTTGCCGATAGTTTGTGATCATATTTTTAGTTATATTTGTCATGCTTTCATTAAATGCTTTTGTTTCCTTTTCATTTACAGGTGAAGCTTCTTGATCCAGACTGCAAGATAGACGACTTCTTAAGAAAAACGATGGATCCTCCTGTTTTTGAAACTGTGCGTAATGCGATTAACATTCTTCAAGATATTGGGGCCTTGTCACCTGATGAGAAACTTACTGAGCTTGGGGAAAAGCTAGGTTCTCTACCAGTGCATCCACTAACAAGCAAGATGCTTTTCTTTGCTATATTATTGAACTGCCTTGATCCTGCTTTGACATTAGCTTGCGCTTCAGACTACAAGGATCCATTTACTCTTCCCATGTCACCTAGTGAAAAAATGAGAGCTGCAGCTGCTAAATCTGAGCTGGCCTCGTTGTATGGTGGGCATAGTGATCAGCTAGCGCTAATAGCTGCATTTGAGTGCTGGAAGAATGCCAAGGAAAAGAACGGTCAAGAAGCACGGTTTTGTTCTCAGTATTTTGTGTCTTCTGGCACCATGAATATGCTGTTAGGAATGCGTAAGCAACTCCAGCACGAGTTATTTAGGAATGGGTTTATTCCAGAAGATGCGTCTCGTTGTAGCCTCAATGCACATGACCCGGGTATACTCGATGCCGTCCTTGTTGCTGGTTGTTATCCAATGGTTGGGAGATTGCTGCCATCCCAAAAAGGAAACCGACCTTTTGTGGGGACTGCAAGTGGCGAGAAGGTTCGATTGCACCCTAGTTCCACCAACTTTAAGTTATCTGTTAAGAAATCTGACGATCAACCTTTGGTCGTGTTTGATGAGATAACACGTGGGGATATGGGTTTGCACATTAGGAACTGTAGTGTCATTGGCCCCCTCCCTTTATTATTGTTAGCAACAGAGATTGTAGTGGCTCCTGTTAAAGAGGATGAAGATGATTATGACGATGAAGAGAGTGATGCTGATGCAGATGATGAATGTGAAATGGAGAAGCATAGTAAGTCACATATACAAGGAGAGAAAATTATGTCGTCTCCTGATAACACAGTTAAGGTGGTCGTTGATCGGTGGCTTTCTTTTGAGTCTACAGCTCTTGATGTTGCTCAGATATACTGCTTGAGGGAGAGGTTATCTGCAGCGACCTTGTTCAAGGTAAACTCTAATTTTCTGTGTACTTACCACAGGCTCTGATGAAATTTTGTTCGTGCCCCAAATCATTGTTTTCTTGTTTTCATTGCTTATGTTGATGATTTATATAGGTCACACATCCGCGTAAAATTCTTCCCCAACTCTTTGGGGAATCAATATATGCAATAGCACGTATTCTATCTTATGATGGGCGGCCAGTGATCTCAGCCAAACTGGAATCTGTGGACTCGCTAAATTCAGTGGTGAGTGCAACTGAAATTGACAAGACAGAACTTGGAAGAAAGAATGGGACTCTGATCCCAAACAATTTTCTAAGATCGCTCATACATCAGAACTCTGCACATTATTATAACAAAGGTATGGCATCTGCCTCTAGGGGGAGTGCTAATTTGAATGACCAATCAACCTATCATATCCAGCAACCGCCATCTTCAGCATCAATGAATCATCCGTATAGAGGTTGGGCACCCCAAAATTCTACAATACCTGCATACGGGCCAGGCAACTACGGAGGGGTTAGTCCAAGGGGGGGTTCGTTGAAGCGACAACGTAGTAGCAGAACTTGAAATTATATAGGATTATAAATGGATCTTTTGTATGTGGACAGTAGCTCATACATTATGCTGCTCTAGGTGGCAACTTAAAATGTGGAGCCATGGCAAGTACTTTAGATTTTTCCGATAGCCACAAGTATAATGTTGATCATTCTATAATTTATAGTTGGAAAATCCTAGCAGTTATAAGATTCATATATATATATATATATATATAAATCTTTTTTTTGAATTCTGTTTTCTCGCTTGGTTTGTGTATTGAAAAAGCATCATTAATTTCATTTTCTTTAGCTATCTAGGAAAAAAAAGGAGTTGCAAGTTTATAATCTGATTTTATACACGAACCTGGTACGGTATGCGTAAAATATTTAAAAAATGCTCTTTCCGTTTCACTAAAAAATCTCATTTGGCTTTATTTTAGTAAATTTGGAAAATTCTAAGATTTAAGTTGTGATTTGAATTGTTTTAAGTTTCGAAGTAAAGTCATTTGTTGCGGAGTTTATAATATTAAAAATGTATTAGTTAAAAATAAATAAAGTTACATTATATTATTTGTCAAGATTTCTCATATTAACAGGAACACGAACCAATTATTTTTGTTTTGTAAAACAAGAAAAGTATTATCTAATATAAAATTATTACTTTAATATATATATATATATATATATAGGGTAATGATACATAATATGTAATTATTATGGATCTTTATAGGGGGCATGTACCATCAAAATTCAACAGATAACTGCTACATCTAATTCTAGTATGACCTACTAGGATTTACATCCAATTCCAGTACTGATTTGGAGACCTATTAGGATTTAGGGTTTATTTTATTGGGTTTAGGATTACCTGTTGAGTTTTCTGATATAATATTTAGGGTTTGTCTTTTTGATCGGCGTACCGCTATTTTTTGTTTTAATTTTTTTAAGGACGTTCATTTTTAACTTTTAATTTTAACCGTTACTTCTTGTTTTGTACCGTATAGATGGTGTTACTTATTTTTGATCAATAACAAGTACTTGCTATGGATTATGCTCTATATACATATATATAATTACATCATAATTTGAAGTAGAATTTGAATAAATGTACAATATTTAAATACTATATTTATTTAAATTATTAAAAAGTAGAGCATAGTATTAAAATTTGTGTCATACCCTATTTTTTAATGATTAAGATGAATGTAATATTTAATTTTATATTTAAAGATTGTGTATAATTTATGTCATATTCTATTTTTTAATAATTAAAATAAATATAATATTTAATTTTATATTTAAATATTATATATATAAACTTGTGCCTAGAGATTTGCAAATAAATAACAAAGAAGAGTAGCTAACCTATAACAAGAAGCCCGGACACAAGTACAAGTAAGGGCCTGTTCGGCAGCTCCTTATAAGTTGGTTTGACCAACTTATAAGGAGTTTTGAAGAAAGTAGTGTTTGGCTGTGACTTATATTTTGCCTTATAAGTTATTTTATAAGTCAAAAAAAATAAGCAACATTTTGTTACTTATTTTAAAATGACTTATCAGTCATTTTTTTTAAGTTAGTCAACGTGTATGAATTGTCTATTATACCCCTAACATGCTTTGCTAATTTACAACATCTATCCTTCTTTATGCGTTGCTGCGATATGCTGTTGATCGGCTCTTCTTTCCGCGTTGCAGCTCTGTTGCAGAACTCTACTGCTCATCCTTCCAGTGATTCCATAGCAAGAACATCTAACCATCCATTGAAACCTAGTACTTACAATCTAAATATTCAATTTGCGTATCCCTAAACCCTGATCATTAAACAGATTATATTTACCCTTTTCTTCAGATGTTACAGTGAGTTGCACAGGCGTTCAGTTCATATTAGGATAATATTATGAGGATAAGAGGTCAAGATTTCCGGGGGCCGTTGCGGCGAAGGTTTTCGAATGTGTTTTTGGCTGACATCATGTGGATTACTGGTCTTACTCTTAATTGTTTTGCTAAGTCGAGAGAGTCAACCTATATCGACATCCATGTTATCTAAGGTAATCCTGATCTATTCTTGCACTTCTCAACGTACTTATTATGATCTGTTTGAATCTGAAATTGGAAATCAAATCGATAGTAACTTTAGCTACTCCAAATGATTTGATTTCCAATTTCAAATCTGAAATTGGAAATCAAATCTATACTGAGAATTGATTTTGGGGATATATACTAGTTTGAAATATTAAATTTGTTGACATTTAATCAACAGTAATTTGTTCTCATTGCTTTGTTAGTTGGCTACAAATGTTGACATAGACATTAGCTGTCTATCCTTTTTCCTTTGGCAGTAATATTGTAAGGTGAACTTCATCACTTCCTGGTTGTTGTAGTGTTAAAGATATGTTGTGACTTCATAAACAAGAAAAAGAAAATAGGAGTTCAGAAAATTAGAACTTTATGAGTCCACCATTCCTTCAAGGAATGACTTTTTTTTCCCTTCCACATCTGGCTCTATATCCATCCCTGATGATGGACTGATGAGGATATATGGCATTTTTTTTCCGGGGTTTCCATTTCTTGTGCAATATAATTAATGCTATTCAGGATAGTTTGAACAACTAACCGAATAAATCTTGAGTGCAACACAGAAATTGAACATATTAGGATTCCTTGAATAACTAACCACTCTTTACTGAAGCCACTTGTAGGAATGTAGGTGTTGTTGCCTGTTGTTTTGCTCCATGTAGATTTGTAAGCAGTATCAACTTGTTTTGCTCCATGTAGATCTGTAAGCAATATATATTTGACGAATTTGCATGTTTAGGAACTTATTGTATATTAGGATTGAAGGAGATTGCTGATGTGTTAATTAGGCTAAATGACCTTTTTTCCTTTGTTCGTGGTAGAGTCATAGACTGTTTTGTTTGTGCTGGAGAAGTATGGCTTAGTTTCAATTGTTGGTGTATCCTATTGTTGGGCTGCAATTGATATGCTGCTAAAAGTCTTTCCAAAAGTGGACCTTGAGAAACTAGTTCACCCTTTGTACTTGTTTTTGGTTGAAGGTTTCTACTTTTCATCTTGTCTTCGTCACTTCTCTATGTGGTTGGAGATTTCTCTTTGTATTTTCTTCTGGGTGTAACAGGAAATTGGATAAGCTGTCACTACAGTAAACATTTCAATATAACAAATCATAGAAAACATTTCAACATTATGGATCTTAGCCCATTGTATTCAGACTGTCCTGTGGTGAAGTCCGTATCATTTTTTGAATGTCCTTTTTAGTAATCTTTACATTATATTTTAACTTATAAGTCATTATCAGCCGAACACCTTTATAACTGTTTTAACTTAATTTCTGACTTATTAGTCAAATTGGTCCCGAACACTTTTACTTATAAGTCGACTTATATTTTAACTTTAAGTCGACTTATATTTTAACTTTAAGTCGATAAAAAATAAGTCATTCCCGAACGGGCCCTAAGTCTGTAACAAATACGATATAAACATTTAACAGTAGCCGCTATAGGTAGTAAAATACTGATTAATAGACGATAGGTCTCGTTCTTTCTTTCTTTTTTAGGTAACAAGCAGGTGCAGTTAAAAATGAACCACTACAGTACTTGTCGTTATTAAAGACGTACCCCTCCATTCCGTTTATATTAGTCGCGCCGCCACAATGCAAACTAATTAAAAGAAGAATTTTCTTAAAAATTGTCTTGGGTATATGTTAAGTGCGGAATTCAATGCATAATATTATTTATTTATGTATTTATATTGAATTCAATGTATAAAAAAATAATATACTAGTGGACCCTATATATTGAATTCAGTGTAAATATATAAAGAAATAATATTTAATGGAGTCCATCTCTTATTTTTTGTACTTAATGTATGCTCTTAGGGCACATATTAAGCGGACTCTTTATGAATGATCAAAAGAAAATTAATTCAGAAAATACTTTGTTAAATACATGTTTACTATTTAAAATTTTGATTTGAATATTCCTGCAACTATAGAATAAATTTTGGCCAATGAAATTGAAATACGAACCAAGTAAACGGTTAATGATAACTAAAAGATTTAGCGACGAATCTTTTTAAAAGAGAAAAGAAACTCTCTCTTAATCTGATTTTAAAGTTTTAGAGATTAGGATTTCTATTTAAAGAAAAAGAAAAAAAGAGGAGTTATCCATCATTTTGGTGGATAAAGATGAGGGAACAATGCTTCAAATTTTTACCAGTACGTACGCAGGGTACTACAACTACTAATTTGGAATTCATACATACAATTACAAGACTCAACTCCTAATAATAACTTTGGCTAGTGCAATAATGATAAAAATTGATTATAAGAAATAAAATATAAATAATGTGATGAATTATAATTAGTGAATGTTTCACTTTACTTGAGTCCGATGATTTTAACCAATAACTATGTACCAATTACATCATTAATTTTATATACTTTTTTTATATCCAATTTTTTATCACCAAAACATTATAATATTAACCCATTATTAAATAACTTTATAAATGTATATATAGTACACACTTACAATTAATTGTTTGTAATATAAATAAAACTCATTTTATCAATAGCTAAAAATAACTACAAAATAATGTGTATAATTTATGATCGTGTATAGTCACAAAATATATTCATGTATATATATGGTGGGTAGGTCATTAACCATATCCCCCCCTCAACACATCATTCATTATACGAGTGTTTTGTCATACATATATATAATAGTGAATGTCATTTTATAATTTAAAAATATAAGATGTTTTTTTAATTTTAAAAAGAATTAAAAAGGATAATACATCTTTAATTTTAAAATTGAGAGATTATTAAAGTTTCTAAACTTACTTTATTTATTCAAAGTTGCTTAAAGTTGACTAGTTTGATATGATTATACCATTGGCTTTCTGGTTAATTTCTTATAGTTGCTAATATTTGTATTAAGTTGATTTAATATATTGTCATTTAATTCTTAATTTTATATAATTATTTTTAATAATTAAAAATTTTTCCACCCTAAATTAAATTTCTAAGACCGTCTTTAGTACTGACTTTCAGACAATCATTTTAAATTAAAATCAAAATCACACGTTGACATTTTCAGTATGTCGCATAAAATATTACTATGGATAATAAGATACGTATTTAAGATGTTCCATCTCAATATAAGTTCAATTAAAATTGAATATAACTTCTTGCACTTCTTTTGCAATTTTATTCGCGGGTGCGAGGAGGCTAATATGTGTAAACGATCGGAGTGCTGTCCGATAATATATAATTATGTACCATTTCCTATATATATATATATATATATATTGTTGAAACAGAAACAGACTGTTCTATTTAGAATGTCTAGAATCGAAACCCCTCTACTTGTTCTTATACAAATTTGTGGCCGGTCATTCTGTAGTCCCGCTGTCGGTTCACAGGACCGACGCAACCCATGCGCTCCACTAGCGGGAGACCTTTTTTCAGTGGCATTTGTTCGTAGTTTGTACAAAAATATCAACTTGTTTGTTTGTACTGGTATCATCTCTCGATATCCTTAATTTGTTTGTTTACTACATAATTTAATGAACACATACATAATCAATTGTCCGTTGATTTGTACAAGATAGACCTATATTTTGATAATTAATAGAATATTTTTTCTTTAATTTTCTAATATTACATTTATATTAGAGAAATAAAATTGATAAAATAATGAGATAGTGATGAGATTGAAATAGAAAACAAATAATATGAGTAATTGTATACCTTTATTCGCAGAAGAATAAAATTCTCAAATAACAAAATATATTTATCTATCTATCTATCTATCTATCTATCTATATATATATATATATTCTCATTTTATGAAAATTAGCCATTTCATCTCTCTAATTTATGCAATTCAAACGCAACATGAAACAATTTTTTCTCCGTCGTGATTGGAATCAGTGCATAACCCAATCCTGACACTAGAAGTTGTTAATTTGGTCATTGTTCAGGTCCATTCATTAAACTAATTTAAAATTGACTCCCAAAATATCAAAGCCCATAATACATGGATTCTCAAAATATCTAAGTCCATAATACATGGAGCCATGGAGGATTCCACCAAGTCAGAGATCATTTGGCGATTCCTTCGTCCTTTATTCTTCAAAAAAAAAATATTTCTTTTCTTTTCTTTTCGGAAGGTGTCTTTGAATAGAGGCTTATTTGTGCACCCTACTAAGTACGATGCAATGAAATTCTTGCCAGACTATTAAAATTCAGGAATGTTTTTAATACATTTAAAATTATAATTCTTGTAAATAAACGTAATTTTAACGAAATCAAAAAATTATCTATATATCCTGTTTCTTATATATCATTAATAAAATGAGAATAGAATTTACAAACTTTGGACTTGTTATATTGACAAATCCTTCCGATCACACAAATAATAATTATTTATGGACAAGTCTACACATATAACAATCAAACACTATATTTATCTATACAATTAAAAAAGAAAACTGATAAATCTACACGTATTTTTTATAGTTTCACAAAGTGAACGTCACAAAAGTGTCGTTATAGATGTATGACGACAGTTTATCCGTCACTATAGCTTTACATGTGAGTCTTATCGTGTGAAAATATCAAAAAATCATGTGAAAATATCAATTCTCTTAAAAAATAGAGTATGACATTAAAATCCGTGTCATATCTCATTTTTAAATAATATAAATGAATGTAGTATTTAATTATTGTGTATTTATTAGTTATATTAGCTCATCTTGTTAACACCTCTCCAACATTAGAAGAAGGGGACATAAGTGCTCTACCATAAGCCACGGGCAAAGACACCAGTTTCTTTGCTTTTCCTACATAAGCCCTCTTGGTGAAGTTGTCGCAGTCATTAGCTTCAATTTCGTCCAAAATTTGCCTGTATAGCAACAATGATGCCCACACTGGCCATCTACTAGCTGAGCTCAACTCTGCAACACCGTTCTCAGCCTCGTCGAAAAACATCCTAGTTCTTTCTATTTGTCCTTTCATGAAGCGGCGCCACTTATCCGTAACCTTCCCTCTAAATATGTAGTCCGGTGTTAGGCCAGCAAGCTCTAGCTCGTCTTGTGGCAGGTATATTCTTCCCCTCCTAGCACTAAAAAGGTCAAAGTCATCAGGGACAAGTATAATTTCTCCAGTAACTTGAAATGTACACAAATGACAGACGCATGAAGAAATAAAAGTTGCATTGAGATTATCCTTCATTTTTAAATCTCGAGTACATTGCATCATTTTATACTAGTGTCAGATTAAAAAAAGAAAAGGAATTTATTTTGTGGATCAGAAAGAAGTATTTAAAGGATGATATATAAGTAACTTACTCTTCTCCAACATCGCGAAGTATGTTGGTAAGCTGATTGGCGATTCCAAGGGCTAAAGCTGCGTTGTAGACGCTCTCCGTTGAGGCCTTTGATTCTGGTGCAATCCCCATTACTGGAACACTCATAAGACCAACTGTCCCAGCAACATAATAGCAGTAGAGGTAAAGCTCATCAAAGGTTTGGTATCGCGATTTTTTCAAGTCCATTCTCATTCCATCGATCATGTCCTTGAAAGGCTGATGAAAAAAGGAACTTCTATACATGAGAATTTTTACCTTTGGTAATTACTTTGTTGAACATATATTTCGTACAAATTTGTAAATACATCATCCATTTTAAATTCTATATATCTCAAAAATTGCGTCTTCAAGTGCCAGAATTAAAATTGGTGCATGTACATTAATTAGTTTGATCATGTGTTGGTACCTGTATATCAACAGGGTATGTGGAGACAGTATCAGATAGTGCAGCATCATACATATCGTATGGCCGGCCTTGAAAGAGATCATTTAGCCTCGTCTCCCATCTGTCAAGAGCCTTGGGTGTTATGTGTGAAGCATTAGGTCCATCCACAAGCTCATCCGTTCGTCTGCACCACACTATTGAATAAGAAGACATTGTTCAATTACTTGAATTGTCTCATTTTCCACTATACTTTGACTTAACAAGCTATTCAATTTATTCGGATGTAATTAGGAATAATAGAAGATATGCAAACAAGCATACTCTGCTGAAACATACCATATATAGCCCATACAGCTCTTCGACGCTCTGGTGTCATGAGTAATGTTCCTATATATATATATATATATAGAGAGAGAGAGAGAGAGAGAGAGAGGGGGGGGGGGGGGGGGGGTTTAATTGTCTCCGGCATATGTTAATTGTGTATTTGACTACTCGAGTCACCATCTGTGTTGTTGTAGAAAGTGAATATTAAATCACAATAATATATATATACCAATTAACTTTAGCAAACTAAAACAGAAAATAAAAAATAAAGATAGAAAAGGGAAGAAAAGTAGCAAGCGCACATACTTGTAAAAAGGATAAAGATTGAAACTAGAAGGAAAAGTATCAACGGAAAAACCAGTATATATATCTAAATACATACCTAAGTAAAAAGTCTTGGCGTACTCGGCACAAACCTCACCACATCGATGATAGGCCTCGTTCAACAGATCCCAACTGCTCATATTATAATCAGAAGATGATGTTGTTTTGAAACCAAGAGGCTTCCCTGATGTCCTCTCTTCCCTCACCAGAGCCGCCTGTTTGAGCACCACTTCATACACTCTCTCCTCCGAGGATCTACCCACCACCCCACTCGCCATCGCCATAGCCGAGACCCCTGTTGACAAATTATTATTCACGCTACAACTGCTCAATCTTTTAGACTTTGTAATTTCTCCCCCACTATTTTTTCTGTGAGACCTCCCATTACTCACTTTTGGACAACACACCGCGCGGAATAGAGAAGAAGTACTAGCAGCCATCTCAGCTTTCACTTTGAAATTTGTAAGCTAGCGTTTCTCTTTCTTAATTATATATGATGAATATCAATAAATTTATGTAGACAGAGCTAGAGACTGGAGAGTTTGTTTGTTAAGCTCTTATTTCTTATAAATTTTCAAGAAATAGAGATAAAGGGAGAGTTTGTGTATGTATATCATGTGCTATGGTTTGGAATATATATATATAGCATTCCAAAATGAAAAGGTGAAATAAGGTACCCCATTTATAAAACCCTTTACACTTTCAGAGGAATATGCCAACCTCCTCTGTCGATTGCTACTACTTCTTATCTGAGTAGACAATTGAGAAACGAGTGGTCAGTAGATTATATAAGCAGGGAGGGGTTGGCCATGGCAAGTGCCAACCAGTATGTCACGTGGAGTGCAATTTGAGGCCCACGTACCGTTTGGTCTATGTGTGGATCGGATGAGACACCTACGACTAGGAAAGACGGGGACTAGTCAAGTCACCGGCTGGCCTGTATATGAGTCATGACAGCCTTTTGGAGGGACTCCCTGGCCTACTTCTACTTCTACATACTTCTTCTACTTGGCATTTGCTTTACTTGGACCTAGGGGCTGTTTGATGGCAACTTAATGGGGCTGAATCTGAATCGGTCAGATGGGTTAAATCATTAAGTGCGTTTGTTTGCACTTAATGGCTGAATCGGTCAGACGCGCCGGCTGAATGGTTAAGGTCAGAAATTGTGGTTGAATGGAGCTGAATGGTGGCTGAATGGAGAAAAAAAAAAAAAAAAAAAAAAAATTATATTATGTAATATTAAATAAATTTACAACAACCTTAAATTTTTTCAAAGGGGTAAAATATTAAAAATATGTCATTCAGATCTTTCAGATATGTCAATTATCAAACAACTTTTTTCATTCAGATTCAGATTCAGATTCAGATTCATTCAGATTCAGCTCATTCAATTTTTATCAAACACCCCCTAGTCTTATTTGAAACCACCTCTTCCTACCACTGTTAATTACAAGTTAACGTGCTAGGAAATTAATTTCACAGAATAATACTTACTACTGGATCCCATGGGGTCGTATACATGATTATTTTTACCATTTTACTTGTATCTTGCAATCATGGGATTGTAATACTTAGGATTTATAATCTAATTATCATCTAAGAATATAATGATATGTTTTTTTGGAAGAAGAATATTAGGGCATTTCTAACCTAACATTGTTAATGCTAAGGTCAGGTGAGATATTGTTTAGGTAAATATACTTCATTTTGAAACATTACGTTATCCGTGCTTGTTATTTTATTTGAAGATAGAATCGAACTTGTGATTATGTGTAATAGAGAGACTTTAAGAATTGATGGTATGATCGTGAAGTTATTCAAATGTGACTATTTTATATCATGTTTCATCAAAACGATGAATAGTTTGATCATTTGTTTAAGTCCATTGAAGATTCAAACGAATTAAATAATCTCTATCCATCCATACTCAAAATCCTAACCAATCCCTGCATAAAAAAAATACCTAGCTATATCACTTGTAGCTAGGGGTGATCATTCGGTTATAACCGAACCGAATATGCGGTTCGGTTATAACCGAAAACCGAATTTGTCAAAAAATTACTATCCGAATTATTGAAAACAGAATAATTGAATTTCGTATTCGGTTATTCGGTTATTACCCGAATTTAATTCTATTTTTTCACAAAAAAAAGAAAAAGCCTTTTGGAAGTTGGAACTGAATAGTAATTTTAATTTAATATATTTTTTTTAACTAATCGGTTAACCGAATAGTACAATTTTTCTATCCAAAACCGAAATCGAATACCGAAATAAATTTCGGTTATAACCGAAATTACCCAAATAACTGAAATATTTCGGTTTTAAAATTTCGGTTCGATTTTTCGGTTATAACCGAAATTTGCTCTGTCCTACTTGTAGCTAGAGCTCATATATATATTTTTTCAATGAAAGTTGAGTAATTAATTAGCCAAAAATCACTATACAATTCCTTTTTAAGTATAATGAAGCATCTCAATCCAGAATCTCGAATAACAAGCTATAATTGTTTATATAAGAAAAATTGATATTTATGTCAAATACTACATAATATAAATTTTCTTTTTTTGTTACATAAGTTTGCGGAGATACGAGTTTGGCCAAGAAAAGGCCATGAGGGGGGGGGGGGGGGGGGGGGGGCAGGCGAGAGTAGTAGTAGTTTCATTTAGTTGGGAATTGAATTGGGATAATATGACACCCTCGTGAATTATATTGGCTACTCAGCCTGGACTAGTAGGCTAACTAATAAAATAAACGGATCGTGATAGTTATTCATTGTTCAGAGCTAGCTGGCCATGAATCTCAATTCTCTTTCCAAGCCTTAATTCTCTTTTGTTCCCTTCTTCGAGCTTAAAAACAAAAAACAAAACAGAAAAAATATTGGAGGAAATAATTAGGAAGAATATCCTTTCAATTCATGTGCTTTTGGTTAGGCCATGGTCAGACAGACGACAATGAGACCTACCAGATATTCTCTTTGGCATTTTGTTTACTCTATTAATTAATTAATTAATGTACATGCTTATATGTTATTATGCTTGAAAGGGTATTTAAGTAGACCATCAATTATAATTATATAAGTTTGAAAATAAAAATGATTAGAATCACTTTAGACGGTTAGATGAGATTATTTAGTCTCGTCAGGTTTTGGGCCTATCAGTGATAATGACAGGCAACTAGATGCGTAATTGGTCATTCGCAATCCCTGACGTTGGGTTAGGGAGTCTCAAGTTAGCAGCTACATCTACATGGCCTTGAGATTAAATTCCTTTTCTAATCCTTCTAGTTGAGGTGAGTACCATAACTTTGGACCCGAGTCCAACCAAAAATTCAATTCAATTATTCAAAGTCCACCGCGAGCTTATTTCAAAGGCGAAATGGAGTATTCATATTACTACTAGAATTTAAACATTCCTCAAATTTATAAAAGGACTCTTTTTGTAATATTTATTTAGTATATTAATGTTATATTTAGATTAAAAAAATTATTAAAAAAAACATGGAATATAATAGAAAAAAAAATAATTCATTCTATTTCAGCTTCATTCCATACTCTCCCTAAAAAATAAAATTTATAAATTTTAAAAGAACAAGAATGATCCATTCTATTTCAATTGAGCAACTAAACGCAATTTTTTATTTTTATTTTTATTTTATAGAAATGGGTCATTTCATTCTCACGTTCATTCCTTCAATTTAAAAGTATAAGTGTTTAGTTTAATTTTAAGGTATAGTTGAAAATTTATGTTATTATACCTTAGAACATTATATCTCAATTAATTCAATACAATATCAATAATTTTATTTGATCCCCCCCCCCCCCCCCCCCCCCCTCCTCCTCCTAAAATTGAACTCAATATCGTAGAGTACCTAATCACATATTTAAATCTCGAGTCCTTCAAAACTCTATCAATTTTCGTTAAGATAAGTTATAATGATGCAGTATGAATTTTTTTATTTTTTATAAGCTCTACTTTGAGAAAGTACAATATAATCTCATAATCAAGTGCATCATAACTTATTACTATATCAATAATTAATCAAATTATCACTTATTATTATGTTAATAATTTATCAAACTTATATAGGATAACTAATCAAATCTCATAAAGAAGAAAGAAATAACAAACTTATAAACATAAAAAAAAAATCACTGAAGTGAAAATTAAACACGAGACTTAAAAGTAATTATACTTTTTGTTAATTGTTAAATTAAGACCTCATTAATATATATAAATTAATATAAATACATGATTACTTGATTGATGTCTTCACTCGTACCAAAAAATAACATCTTATAGTTAGAACATAAATCTTTTTTGGTTGAATCATTGTTATTAAAGATGTTAAAATACAAATTAATGTATTGAATGAAATTATTAAAATAATAAAAAAAAAGCGCAACGGAGGGAGCCAGATGGGCCAAGTCCATATCAAAGCGTTTGGTTGTTTGTTGGATGCCCATAATATTGTTCCCTCTATGTCTTATTTAAATTTCAAAAACCTAAGGAGCCAAACCACACACACTTTTCACCCTCTTTATAATTTCAGTAATAAATAAAAGCCGAAGAACAATCTAGGATATTTTGATCGTAAAATCGAACAATTCGACACAGATGTTGTGCTCTTGGCCTGAATTCTTAGCATTTCTGTACCGATCAACGATGGGTTGTTTGTTCGGTTGTTTTCGAATCAGAGACGATCGTCATCGCCCGTCTTCTCATATCGCCTCAGAACCACCGCCTTCTAAAATCGTACGATTCAGTTTTATCTTTCCTTTTTTTTTTATTTTATCTCCGTTGAAATATTCAATTTATCTTTTCGTGTTTTAGAATTTTAGCCTTTTGTTTTCTTAATTTTTATTTTTGTTGCTATCAGGAACCCGTGGTACACAGAAATCGAAAACGTTTAGGGTCTCTGACACTTTCTGAAGGTAATTCATTTGTTAATTTTGGTTTATTTTAGAGATTGTTCCTTAAATTTCTAGTGATATAATTTCAGGTGAATTATAATGCAATGAATGTTGAAAATTTCGTGTTAATATCGTCTAATTGATTGATTTTCTCTTTTATCCCTTTTGAATTAATTGTAGTTTTTTACTTAATACTTGCTGATATTGTACGTGTGTTTTTTCTTGTTGAAGAAAAAGATGGTTCACTATGCAATGAGAAGCAATATCATCTTGTGGGGGATCCAGAGCTGGATTTTGATTTCAGAGGACTCAAGGAAGAGGTCTTCTTATGTTACATAAACTCAAATAGTTCTACATTTGTTCTCATGCTCAATAGTTTAAAAACTTTAACTGCAAAAGTTATGCAGCTATATGAAAAGTCATTGTTCTAGTGAGCCGAAATTTTATTCTTGCAAGATTCTTTTTATCCACTTCATTAATATGTTGGGCAATTTTATCAATTTAGTGTCTTATTTTGAGATTATTTTTCTTTCATTATGGTTTTTTCAAGGGGTGGCACTTCAATGGAACTTAGGTTCGTTAATTTGGAATAATTACATAATTTCTATTGTACAATACGAAGGCTGTTAAAGGTTTTGCTATATATATATATATATATATATAGCTTGATTGATAATCGTCTTTGGTCTTAGGTGAACATTTTACCTTTCGAGTTGAAGTTCCCTGTGGATGTTAGAAGACCTGTTATACCAGTCTCTGTTAATTGTTTGTATTGGACGTCATTTTGATATCCCATAGCAGATGATACGAATAGAAGGCGTATAGTTAATGTTAGAGATTAGAGACTTAGCTTGATGAAGCCTGCTTAATGTTACGAGTAAAATTTAAAAAATCAGATGTGGTTTAAACCCAAATTCTTGAGTCACCACATGTGGTTTGGAAATTATCGATTCACCACATGTAGTTTGTCCTCAAGTATCAAGTTACTTCATTTCCATCTAAGTTAACAGAAAGTGGAATCAATAATTCAAGTTAAGAAGGATATTACCATTTTTACAAACACCTGACCTTCATCTTTCTTACTTCGTCCTTTTCTCTCTCTCAAACCCAACTACTACAATAGCCCAATAAAATCCACTCTCTTCTTCTCCATCTGCCAAATGAGATCAGTACACCATTTGAAACAAAAATACCCATATTACAATTTTTTCATCAATAAATCTACTACACTGATCTTGCTCAATTTGAAATTAAGCAAGAATTCGTTAGCACTAATGATTCACAACGGGCGACATTTGAAGCAATGGGCCTATGATTCTAACGATTAGTTCGTTCGTTCGTTCTTCTTCATTTTTCCTCCTAGAAAATTTTGGAGAAACAAACACGACCACACTTAATATATGATGAGTTTTGACCTCAAAACTTATTCACTTGACATCCAAACCCGCAAAATCCTCTTAATTTGCTTAGCAGAACTCCAAAAAAAATTCATAGCCATTCACTTCAATTCAAAATTTACTCCTTCAGTCCTCTACTAAATAACAACAAAAGCACTAAAATTATTTCCTCATTTATCATCAAAGGAACACGTGGTGTTATTAAGAAAAGAAGAGGAGATGTAACCCGATTGCTCTTGGATCGGACCTAGTTTCTTTAGCCAAAACATGTGGGTTTAATATATATATATATATATATATATATATATATATATATATATGGAGGGTAAAATAGTTTTTCATCACAGAAACTAGTGGTGTTAGCCAAAAAAAGTTAGCAGATGCCGATGTAATGCTTGAGGGCAAACCATAGGTGGTGAACCACAGGTAGTGACTAAAGAATTTGGGTAAATCACAAGCGATTTTTGAATTTTACTCTAATGTTAACTAGTAGATTTCACGTGTTACTTTGAGATCTATGAACTTGAATAGAAAGTCTTTTATTCGTACTATATCCGTACATGCTTAGTGTTTTTTTTCGTTTGGTGTGTGGGGTGAATGTTGGATTTGTCAACCTTTGGTAAAAGACTTTCTCTTATGCAGATTCAGTGGTTTTGATGGTAGAAGGATAGGAGGGTTTTGTGGAGATGTGCTTGTTTCACTATTTTGTGGGAGTTCGGATTGAGCAGAATTTTGGGACTTTTTGTGGTCGGGAAATGAATATCAATTTACTGTGGGATAGAGTATATCCTTTTCATTTTCTTTGGGCTTATGCATTGGGAGCTCATTTTCAGGGAGTTTCTTTCAGGCTGTGCTTCACTAATGCCTGGATTTTTTCCACTAGCTTTCTTTGCTTTCTTTTGGTTTTCTTTTGGGAGGATTTCTTGTCCTCCACATGTGTTGTACTTTCTTCTCTCTGCATACATAAAATCCTTCTTCTTTTATCTAAAAAAGTTGCAAGGTGTGAGCTGATTTGTCCACACGCGTTTTAGTTTGTTCCATCTTCCTTAAAAATAAGCTAATACAATTTCCTTGATAGTCAGAAAAATTTAAGAGGGCCTTTATCTTTCACTGTTAGAGAATTAAAGTTAAGCAGAGCCTGAAAACCTATCCCATATCCTATGACTAGAACTGCTACTTCTATGGAATACGCCATTTTTGTTTAAAACGTCTCTGCAGTCAGTCATTTGATTGGATTAAGCTTACTATGCAGGCCAAGTTCCTCAAAGCTTGTTGTACTTTACCTGAGACTCCTGCTGAAATTCAGAAAGCTTCAAAGATATTGAATGATTCACCCCCTAATAGAGATTCAGAATCCTCAAAAAATCATTCATGGCTTCCCAATACTTCAATTCAGAAGCTCAATCTGGAGATACAACCTGATCAGCCTCCTACTCCATTTAAACTCTCTGAAGAATTGGTGAGTGGATTAGGTTCTTCGGCAGGTACACCTAGCAGGTAGAACTTCCAATTTCTTTGATCTGCATGACTTTAAATGTTGACTTTATTAGTTTCATGGCTATTCTATATATATTATCTGGCATAGGGAGGATTATCTTTCTGAATAGCGTTAGTGCATACTACTTTTTTTGACCATTTAGATTTCACATACTAAAATATTTT
The DNA here is from genome assembly GCA_947179155.2 of Hedera helix. Taxonomy (NCBI): domain Eukaryota; kingdom Viridiplantae; phylum Streptophyta; class Magnoliopsida; order Apiales; family Araliaceae; genus Hedera; species Hedera helix. The sequence goes on along the minus strand of OX359268.1, from coordinate 53,417,770 downwards.
CAGAATTTTTTTTTCTGACATTTGCATGATCTTGTTTTCTGTAGTTGTATAACAAGCGGGCAAATTCCTGCCAGGATCTCTACCGGTACTAGTGAGGATAATGGTGACTGTAATTTGGGCACTGGTATTCATGATCATACTAGTCAGACTGCTAGTGTGCAATGCAGAAACAAATCTGTTCGTTTTGACTGCCAGTCTGATGTATCTTCATTTTCATCAAAAGGCTCATCTGAAGTTTATGGCCAAAACTCAAAGCAATCTGAATTAGTTGGAAATGAAAGTGTATCAAAGCCGTCACCTTATCCAACCCCACTAAAACTAAGTGACGATATGCAAACACCTGGAACTGTTTTTCCGTCATATGTAGGAAATATGGGAACTGAGAAGAATCCCAGGATCAGGTCTCAATATGTCTACTCAGTTTTTAACCCGGTTGAGAATTTCTCCCAGTGGAAGGTATTGAAGGAAGAAGATTCCAACTCCACTCAACTGTTGGCTCACCTGGCAGAATCGTTTGAGCAGGCTGATAAAGCAACCCCTAGTTCAGAAGCGGTGACGACACAAAATTCAGCTGAGAAAGAGTTGAAGGTGGAAGCAAGCTTGTCTTCTTGGCTGAAACAACTGCCAACCAATCAAAATACCAATAATCAGCGGGTCGTATCCTTTGCTAGTGAAAATGCTTACTTTAGCAAAACTCCAGGGGATCGGCCTATCCTTGGGATGGTTGCTTCTCACTGGAATGAAGATGAACATTCTCGTATCTCACCGAAGTGGTGGGATGGGAACGGAATCCCAAATTCAACTACCAAGTACAAAGAGGTACCTCCTTATTATGTTTCTCTCTTTTTCTTTCCTGACCATGAAAGCTGCAACAGAAAGATGGTGATGATGATGTCCTGTTTGCAGGATCAGAAAGTGAGTTGGCATGCGACACCTTTTGAGGAAAGATTAGAAAAAGCATTGTCGGAGGAGACTATTATCTCTCAGAGGTATTTCATGTTTCTTTTCTTTCTTGCTGCCTTTCTATGTAGAATCATATAATGGTAGTCGGCTGGTGTTGTCACTTGTTGGTTCCTTTTTGGCACATTATTTTCTTGAAGGTAAGCATATATTGGTGGTTAATGAAGGGCATGAGTTTAAATTCTATTTTTTTTGCTTGATGTGTGGTTAACTGTTAAAATGCAAGTGTTTTATTTATGGCTAATCCATGCCAAGCAATGCTAATTTCATCTCAAAGAAATAGTGCAGTAATGGACCTGATAAGGATTGACTCTATATTTTCTAAGATTACCTTTATTATTTGTATAAAATGTTTGGAACACCTATGTTTCCAGTGTCCTCATTTCTATATTATCTAGTGGCGCATGAAACTGCCAATTTCATAAATTTAAAGATGATAACAATGTTTACGTAGTTGACCCAAGAGCGTAATTGGTTGGATGCAAGCTCCATAGCCATAACTGATCGGTTGATCATTGACTTTTTTGGTTTGCTTGAAACATTTTATACTATCTTATTACTAATAAGCATTCTGATGAGGTTTATTTCTTTATAGAAAAAATCTTAGCGGGACGCCATCTATAGACTTCAACGATAAAGAGGAATGTGATACTGCTCTATCTCAGATGAAATCAGTGGTTTCATGTTGATGTATAAGCTTTGAAATATATACTGCCCATTCTTTTGCAAGTTTGTTATGAAATGCGGTTCACACAAATCTTTTCTCTGGATAATTGGAGGATGAACTATGATACTGTGTTTGTAACAATTTTTGCTCGCGCCAATGTTGCTATTGGCAGCATGAGGAATCCCGTGCAGTGTAAATAAGCAACGAATTGCATTAATGGCTAGTACTTCATAGCTTCTTCCAACTATTTTTGCCTTGCAGTTCTCTCTTTGCTTATGCATTATTTTTGGATTTTCGTATAGAACATTGGAGCTAATCAAAGCTTTACGTGCGAGATTTGAACCCACTCATTCAGTGAGGAGGTCAAAACTATTTATGCCCCGTGTTGGTAATAAGAGATTCATAAAATTATTTGCTCTATTTGTAAATATTGGAAAGTACAAGGGTTATTTTCCAATAATCAATAGTTTGTTATTTACTCCATTTGTTCTAGAGTATAATATCAATAGTGATTTTTTTAGTATAATTTTAAATTTAAAATCGACATAATTCATCATTTTAAAAACAATCTCTTGCATATTAATCCAAGTCTCTTGCATATTAATCCAAGTGAAACTTTCTTCGGGGCCACCACTTGGTCCACCTCTCATTTTTAAACTCAATAAAAAAATTAAAAGCCCTTAACTTTGGTCAACAACCCTGCAAAATAAAGTTGATTTTTGGAATAAATGCTTAAATGATTTACAATAGATGCCCAATTTTACCACAATAGGCCTTCAAGGGATTCATCCCTCGTAAATGATCCAAAAGAACCCCAAAACATGCTACTGTGATAAAACTCTCGTAATTCATTATTGAGATGCCATGACCATCATGTGTACTTTCTGAGCCTAGTTTCCTTAGCAACAACGTGTTCACGTTTTTGTAAAACATTCACGAGGGAGAGAGAATAGTCGGTCATTGTGATAAAACAGCAAGTGATTGTTCGGAGCCTGGAACTGAATAAATCCACCGGGGAGGGGGGGTATGAAGCCAAGGAACTGATATTCTAAATATTCCAGAATAATCTCAAAAGCTTATACTTCTCGGTATGAATGATGGATCAATATCGGATTTAGTATATATTCTAAATCTGTCGAGAAAGAGGAGGGGGGGGGGGGGGGGAATGGATTATAATTTTGGCATCAACCAACATATTTATGGCCTACTGATAAAACAAAAGTGAAACTAAAGCATACATCAAGAATGCCATATTTTCCTCGAGCAACTGACCTTTACTATGGGGACACTTAAAAGGTGGTTCATAGAACATTTTCATTAAAAATGTTAAGGCTGATGGTAAGAGTTCACTCCACGTTCAAAGTGTGAATCATCCTGCTGTCTAACCACAGGTATATCCAAGCTGCTCACTTCTGTATCAGGTGCAATTTCTCTTACATCAGCTATGCTGGAATCGGTTGCTTGAATATCACTCCATTCACCATCTCCAATTGGTCGGCGATTGGCTTGGTCCACCACAGGGTGGACTAAACTCTCCCCTGACACCGAGATTGTCCTAGAAACACTTAGACATGCTTTGTCAACATTCTCCTCTGACGGATCCACATGCTTCGTTAGTGGTTGGGTGCTACCAATATCAGAGCAAGATTCAGTCTTCTCCTCAAAGACTTGTGTAGAATCTATTTGTTGCCTGTTAAAAGAGAATAATTGTCTATTAAATCCTTCTAACAAATATCAAAGCTAAAAAAGAAGATGAAATAAGCCCCACGTTAGTTGGATCATCCATACCAACAATAGACAGGCAATAAAGAAGAAAAAGAATGGTTGGTACGAAAAAGGGGGGCCCCACCGGGGCGCGGGGTAAAAATAGTGGAGAGCAAATAAAAATTATTAAAAGAAAAATTCCCTACCAATATATGTATATATATATATATATATATATATACACACACGCACACATGAGATTGGTCTACAACAAAACTTTGCTTCATCCATAAGAGAAAAAAGGCAGTTCTCATCCTGATAGGATTTGAAGATTCATAGTAATGAGATTATCATTGCAATCATATAATAAAAGATGCCTCTGGTTTCTCGGTGGATCAAGATATGAAATTGGAAAGCAGTTATAGTCCTATTATAAACCCTTCATTTGATCTCTAACTTTGTGAAAACTGGTATATATCCTAAGCACATACGCTTCTACAAAATAAAATCTTGCAATGCTTATCTTAAAAATAATATTATGCAGAGCATTGATGATTCAAATATAGAAAAGACTGCATCCGGAAGATGCTAGACTAATCCAAGGACAGAAAAGCTGTATATTCAATCAAGCACAGTAAGATACATGAGCTCCGATGTGGCACAGTGGAATATATGATCTCCTATTTCACACGTTAAAGCAGTTCCAGTTACAGACCTTTTAACTTGTTCTTGCAACATATTCACATATGCCAGTAGCTCTTGGTTCTCCCTAACAGCAGCTGCCTCTTTCTGTGCAGCCTCCTTTATTCTGGCTTCAGCATCTGCCTCAGCAACTCTTACCTTCTCCTCAGCTCTAACAACAGCTCCTTCCAATATCACAACGCGCTCTCTAGCTTTAGCAAGTTCAGAACGCCATAAATGTGCCTCCCGATTAGCTGAATCCCTCTGCTTAACTAGTTGATCCCTTTCTTTAGTAAGTACCATAACCTTTTCTTCGGACTCCCTTAACTACAACATCAATTAACAAGAAATCAACACAAAGATATATCACCTTAGGCTGTATATGTTTAATCATATCATACATTGGACCATCAAATGATGACAATTACTGGGTACCTTCAACAAAGATGACTCCAGCTGCTTTCCTGAATCTCTTTTTAAGCGCTCAACTTCAGCATGTGCGATTCTCCTATGATTGTCCATGGTATGAGCTGCAGATGCTGCTGCCTCAGCAGCTTCAGCAGTTTCAGATAGTTTCTCTGCTAATTCTTTTATTGTTGAATCCTTAGCTCGAAGGTCCCTAGCCAAATTTTGCAGCTCCTCATCCTTCACCCGCAGTGTCTCCTGAAAAATCAAATAGCTATAATGGCTAATACTGGAAAGAAGCACATGCCCATTTCTAAATTAAATTTTGTCCTAGACAAAGGGATTTCACAACTGTCATTTGTCCATCATATCTAGCAACAGCACACACCAATTGATACATAGGTGTTTCAGTGTCTTTTACGTTTAAACGGTATTTTATGACATTGCAGGATATCAAGTCAAAACAACTCCTCCCAACTCCAATATCTCACTAAACTAGGGACAAGGTCTGACGCAAGATCCATGTTATATTCCACTCCCAAACCAATACGAGTTCTTGGGCAACAACTAATATAACTGGTAATCAGGGGACAGAGGGAGGGAAGGGCTGGCAGGGGCCATGGCCCCTCCAAACTATTGACATCCTATGCTTTTTGTATAATACTCCATTCATATTTACTTGATGACCCCCCCACCCCCCGGTTTCATATTAGCCTTTTTTTCCCAGTATTTGTCATTATTCTTTTACAGTAACTCTTAGATCAGTTTACATGTTGTGGCATAATGAAACTGAATAGTTAAAAAGAGGGGGGAAACAATTAACATCATATAGTATATATTGGCCAAAAAAATTGATATGTGCCAGTTAATGGAGTATATTACTGTGGCCCTCCCTCAGAAGATTCTCTGGCGTTGCTCCTGCTGCTATTTAAGTAGGAAAAGTAATTAAACTTGAATTCTTAAGTAACATTTGCATACCTTCATGATCGTGAGATCATCCATTGGACTGTCAGGTGTTTTATTCATCCTAGCTTCTAGAGCATTTCTCAGGGTGATCTGCATAGCTGCTTCAATTTCCTTAGAACATTCCAAGGCAGCTGAATTGGCAGCAGCAACTACAGTAGCAATTGTTCCAAGTTTTGTAGATCCATTTCCACTTAGGGAATTGACAGCCTCTTTATGAGCTTTTAAAACTAACTGGGTTGCTCTAAATTTTGCAAAACAAAGATATACAAGTGCTATTAATAACAACTGCACAATTAATTATATAATAAAGCAGATACTTATTTTTAAAAATATCAAGTATAATAAATAGAAATTTTGTAGCTAATGGAGTCTATTAACGAGTACGCCTTGTAAAGCAGATACAAGAGCAACAAATCAAAGATAAAGCTTGAAGTAAAGTATACAAGAAATGAACAGAATTACTAAACAAGATATAATTTCATCATGAAAGTACGACTTTGAGCATCTATATGTGCCAAATGAAGGTTGTATGCAAACACATTGCCTTTTTTAAAAGCCTCAAGGGTTCCAGCAATTCTTCTCCAACAACAATTACTGTGGAAATTTCTTGAACATCTATACAAGATGCATAATTACAAAAAACCATTAAAAGTATTCCTCTACTCTGAGGATCGGTGACATGGAAGGCTTTCTACATATAATTTAAGCGCACACAAATATATGAGAGAAAAGAAAGAAAGAAAGAAAACACTATTACATGCAGCATTAGCTCAGATAAAAGGCAAATATATCAATAAGACGAAAAAAATGAAGGTTTAGCTTTACAAGGGGGAGGGGGAAGGGATAAAAAGTCAGGGTTTGCACGATAAAAACAGATCTCATACGGAAGGTATGGTGATTCGTTATCAGTTGAGTATTTCCTTGATTTCCAAATAATATTTAAAATGTTAATCCACTTCTCTTTTATCAATAAACTGACATGAGTATAAAATGACATCATAGATCACAAACCGGATGCTTTAAATGAAAGAAAGAAAGAAAGGTGAGAAGACAAGGGCAACATACAGGTTAAGAGTATGGTCATCACCAAAGTAAAAAATAGAGAGCAATTCCCTTAAGTGCGTCAAAAAAAAAATATATTAAATTTCAATAACTCACTGTAAAGTTGACACCCAAGCTTTCGCCGCACCAGGAGTTTCTGCGCTAAGGAAATAATCTTTTTTCTGTGGTGTCCCAATATCTAAGGAAATAGAGTGAAGGATCATGCAAGGGCTTATAAGTTCAAATCCAACAATATGACAAAAAAATACAACTAAAGTTAAGGGATGAAGATCAAGATGCCTCATTACAATCCTTCTATAAAATAGGAAAAGAAAAAGGAAATGACAATGACTAAACAACTGTGGATACAGATACAACAGCCGTCATACTTTGGTAGGCCACTGAAGTAAAAGAAAAAAAAAACATATCAACTACGGAACCTCAAAAACTAGATGCTTAGAAAGTTACACGAAGAATTAGACAACAATCTTACTGGAAGTTTACAGGAGAGATTGTTATTGTGCTGTTTGCGTCAAATATGATTGCTCCTTTGACAGTTGGGTCACTTCTCCAGACCCTGAAAAAAATAAACAACAAGAAGATGAAGAAGAGCAATATAATTGTAAGAAACAAAAAGATACAAGAAAAGATGAACATCATCTTACTTGTATTCCATCTTTCCAGTTGTTGGGTCTAAGATCATCCACCTCTCATTCCATTTCCTCAGCTATATATAAGAAATTAAGGAAGCAGCTCATCAAGAAAAGAGATATATCATCGAAATCCAAAATAATATACCAATGATGAAGGCAGTACCATAACAAATAACAACCAAATCTCATGTAATATGCAATTTCACATTCCACCTCAAAATCCTTCTTCAACGGAACCCCCCCCCCCCCCCCCCCGGTCCTCTTTTTTCTCTTCTCCAAAAAAAACCCTATGAATATCAACAACTGCCGGTGTGTATGTGTGTGTGTGTGTGTGGGTGGGTGGGTGGGTGGGGGGGAGAATCAGCGTTTAGAGTTTGCTCCTTGATGCTTTGTAGGCTATTCTGTTGAATGAAAGTTTGACCATGGAGTTCTCTACTGTTTATAGTATACATAGAACTTTGTGCTATAATAAGTTTTGGTTTCTTAGCGCTCTAAGGAGGGTGTAGTCTTTCAGTCGTTAGCTGGATCATCCAATCCTTAATTGTCAACAGTTGCAAGTGGTGTCCAAACAATTTACTAAATGAAATTGATTACTTCCACCCATACTAAACGAGATAATCAAATATACATCAAAAGAACAAACAAAGAAAAAACTATGCTACCTAAAAAATCCTCTTTTTAACTTGTATCTTCATTGAGTATAGAAATTTTACAGGAGTGATGTCATCTGATCAGCTTTTTTGGTGACCGATGAGTTAACCTAGTATTGAGAGTAAGAAATCTGTTAATAAAGGCCTTGACAGTGCGGAAGACATCATGGACATTGAGTGGGAGTTGATAGTTCAGTTACTTCTGAGGCTAAAAACTGTAATTGCTTTCATTATGATATGATAAATTCTAGTGTAATTTTTATTTTTTTTTGGCACAACTAGCATAGTCATAGCAACTACTTGATTAATACTGCCGAAATTCACTATAGAAATTGAAGGAAACATGAACTGAACTTGACTGAATGGATAAGATCGATCCAAGTGGTAGGTAATTCTCCTTTAGCTAGGGCACGTAACTACACTATTGAACAGAAGCTAATAAACAAATTAATTATTATCCAATATACATAATCTAAAAAAGGCGCAAACTTTACAGTAATCCTACAATTGACAACCCTTAAAATGAGATAAAGAGAGAAGTTATTGAGAAGGTACCGTTTCAGATCGTTTGAGAAGAGGACCCTGCAAGAGATTTCTTCCGGAGCCAGACGCTAATTGCCGTTTAATCTTATCCAAACTCGTCTGAGTATCCCCTTCTTTCTACAGTTCATCAAATTATCAATTGTCAACTTATCATTTTTTTTGTATAAAATTATATGGTGAGAGAGCACAGAGATCAAGTGAAAGATACACTGGACAGCCTTGATATGTAATTGTGTATATGTGCACATATATTTATAGAGGGAGAAGGGAGAGGGTGGGGGGGGGGGGGGGGGGAGGATTTGACTGACCGGAGTAGCTCCATTTGTTGCCATGGAAGAAGATCAAAGAGAAATCAGACGATTTATGTTTGGAAAGTGTCTTTCTTTTTGTTTGTACAGTTAGGTTTCATATAGTTGTAGACTTGCAGGTGAGTTGTTGTAATGTCTCATATAATTGTAGGTGTGGGTGCAATATTCCTTAATAAAGAAATGTCTTAGTTATAAAAGGGTTAATTGCATATCGATCCCCCCAAGTATATATTCTTTAATATATCGTATCTCTAAGTTTAAAAATTCTCATAACACCCTTTTGTTATTTTTGATTATTTTTTAATGTAAAAAAATGGCCACGTGGCATCAATTAAGTGGCTAAAAATAACAAAAGGGTCAATAAAGATTACTTAACAGTATTTTAAATAGCGATATGAGAGTTTTTAAACCTGAGGGTATGATGTGTAAAAGGATATATATTTTAGGGTTCAATGTGCAATTACTCCTTTGTAAATTTTATAAATTAGGATGCACTTTTTCTATTTCACAAAAAAAAATATTAGAATTTTCAATCAATTATTATTATTATTATTATTTTGGTACAATATTCCCCTATCTTTTGATCATTTTAGAAGTTTAGGAGATTTTAGGCAGTGCACTGTCATAATATTATGGTTGGTTCGGATTAATATTTTATGAATTTTCTTAATGTGTGTCCTTAGGGCACACGTTAAGCGCAGAAAATAATGTATAATATTATTTATTTATGTAAGCACACTGAATTCAATGTATAAAAAAATAATATACTAGTGGACCTCATGTATTGAATTCAGTACAAGAAATAATTTTTAATGGGTCTCATCTTTTATTTTTCGCGCTTAGTGTATGCCCTTATGGTACACATTAAGCGGACTCATATTTTATATATTCATTCAATCTTCGTTTGAGGAACATAGCCTAATAAAATAAATAAAAAAATAATTATTTTACAAAAAATATCATCAATTTAAATAATACAAGAATTTGAGCCGGGTCAAATATGACAAAAGAAAATAAAAATTTATATACTAATCCATAACAATTTGGATCCTTTTGAAAGTTAGACGTGTTAATTATGACAAAGAGTTGCTTAACTCAATTTGAGTTGATTTACATCCTTAGGCAAATTGTATATGGTTTTTTTACCCCTTGAATTCTCATATAAATATCAATAAATTTGTTCTTTTTAGTATGAATACCAAACTTTATTATTCTATCTTATGTTTTTATTTTTTTTGGACATGAGAAAAAATATTACGTGTTATGTTAACAACCATTTTGTTGCTAACGAAAATTAGTGGGTCACATCAACTTTTATTTCCTTAATATAAATATGTTTTTTTGGTAAAAACACCTAAATAATTTGATTTATTCAATCCATATTATTTTGAATTCTAGGTTAACTTCTTGAGATTTAATTTCTTTTGAGAAATCAAATACTCTCCCAATTCTAAAATGAGAGATATATTTTTTTAATATATTTTAAAATTAGAGATATATTTTTATTTTAGTATTATAAAGTGACATATTATTTTTAATTTATTATTATTTTTTTACTATTATTTTTAATATAAAATCATCACAACTGAATTTTACTTAATGCCGAAGTTATATTTAAGAAAATAAAATTATTTTTAAAAGATATTAGTTTATAACTGTACCTCTAATTGTGAGACGGAAGGAGCAATTGAAAAGTTCTAAATTGATCAAGTGAATATTTAAATTTGGGTATGGATAGATATGTTCTGTTTTATAACATGGGTCATACGTTAAGACTGAGATAACAATTAACCCTAAATCTACTAATGAGATTTCATCAGATTACCACTGTCAGATATTGACACGACGCCGTCGAACTTCAGGGCACTTTGCCCTCCCACAATTTCGTTCCCACATTCGTCAATTCATGCTCAGATTGATTATACTTTTCCTCTCTCAATTATTTGATTGACACCCCAGTGAGTCAATTGAAGGAATTTTCGTCGGTAATGGCGCCAATCTTTCTTTGTTCTATTTTCTACCATATCATTATGTAGGAAAGAGAGATAAAGCGTTAAATATAACAAAACTTACAAAATAAATTAAGAATTCTATACTGCAGAATAGATAATTTAATAACCAATAATTATCGCAAGTTAAATCATAATAAATATCGAATCAACTCAATTCACAATTTACAATATTTATTATAACTCGAAATATTAAATAATTTCAAAACATATGAAGTGGGTATAGAGGTTCACAATAAAATAAAATAAATATAAAGAGATATAAATTAAAGTATGATGGATAATAATTAATAATTATTTATTAGGTGATTTCCTTTAATATGGTTTGATAATTCTTTTAATCGACACGAGACATGAATAATAAGATAGCTGGAGTGACGAGACAAAGTGTTTGACAACTATAAAGAGAGATAAATTGAAGTATGATGGATAAAGTACGATACTTTTAGTTTGGCAAGTATAAACATCAATTGGGGTGGTGAGGGAAGAAGTATTTGGTGAATTGTTTATTTGCAGGGTAAAAGTTATTTTTTGTTAGATTGCTTTTTCAACAACACATGGCCACGTAAGATTTTTTTTTATAATCCGAATGCAGGTGGGATGTATACGAAGGGGTTATATATATATATATATATATATATATATATATATATATATATATATATATATATATATATATATAGGGGAATGATCCATATCAAGCGTTTGCTATGAATATTATTTCAATAAATATATCTTTAACCATTAAAATAATAATTTTAATGGATAAGATGGAGTCTCACCCACTATTTAAGATAACGGGTAGGAAAAACAAAAAAAAATCTTAGTCCACCCGTCATCTTAGTTGACGAGTGGAGTTTTGTTTTTTTTTTATTTTTTAATCTAAGTTTAACAAAAAAAAAAAAAAAAATTCCACCCGTCATCTTAGTTAACGGGTGGAGTGTTTAGTTTTTTTTGTTTTTTTTAAATACTTTAAAAAAAAAAAATTCAATTACCACCCGTCATCTTAATTGACGGTGGATTATATTGATTTTTTTTTTTTAATATAACTTTAACAAAAAAAAAAATTAAATCAATTCCCACCCGTCATCTTAGTTGACGGGTGGAGTGTATTGAAATTTTTTTTTTAATATAACTTTAACAATAAAAAAAAAAAAATTGAATTCCCACTCGTCATCGTAGTTGACGGGTGGAGTGTATTGAATTTTTTTTTTTTTAATATAACTTTAACCAAAAAAAAAAAAAAATTCAATTCTCACCTGTCATCTTAGTTGACGGGTGGAGTGTATTGAATTTTTTTTTTTTTTAATATAACTTTAAAAAAAAAAAAAATCAATTCTCACCCGTCATCTTAGTTGACGGGTAGAGTGTTGAGTAATTTTTTTTTTTTTTAATATAACTTTAACAAAAAAAAAATCAATTCCCACCCGTCATCTTAGTTGACGGGTGGAGTGTATTGAATTTTTTTTTAATTTTTTTTAATATAACTTTAACCAAAAAAAAAAAAAAATTGAATTCCCACTCGTCATCTTAGTTGACAAGTGGAGTATATTGAATTTTTTTTTTTTAATATAACTTTAACAAAAAAAAAAAATCAAATCTTAGTTGACGGGTGGAGTGTATTAAATTTTTTTTTTTTTTAATATAACTTTAAAAAAAAAAAAAATCAATTCTCACCCGTCATCTTAGTTGACGGGTAGAGTGTTGAGTAAATTTTTTTATTTTTTAATATAACTTTAACAAAAAAAAAAAAATCAATTCCCACCCGTCATCTTAGTTGACGGGTGGAGTGTTGAGTAAATTTTTTTGTTTTTTTTAATATAACTTTAACAAAAAAAAAAAAAATCAATTACCACCCGTCATCTTAGTTGACGGGTGGAGTGTTGAGTAGTTTTATTTTTAATATAACTTTAACAAAAAAAAAAAAAAAATTATATTCCCACCCATTATCTTAGTTGACGGGTGGAGTGTTGAGTAATTTTTATTTTTTTTAATATAACTTTAACAAAAAAAAAAAAAAACTAAAACACTCCACCCGTCAACTAAGATGATGGGTGAGATTGATTTTTTTTGTTTGTTAAACTTAGATTAAAAAAAAGACAAAAAACAAAACTCCACCTGTCAACTAAGATGACGGGTGGACTGAGATTTTTTTTTTTTCTTACTCGTTATCTTAGATAGCGGGTGGGACTCCATCTTATTCATTTAAATCATTATTTCAACGGTTGAAAATGTGTTTGCTGGAATAGTGTTCATAGCAAACGCTTGCTATGGATCATTCCCCATATATATATATGTATGTAGTTTTTCTAAGTTTAACTCTTTAACTGTCAAGAACAACAAAATCCATTCGCTAATTGTGTTAAAATTATGACATATAATTAAAATAAGGATAATTTTTTCTAATATAAATATTAAAATATTAAAACTGCTCGTGTATTGTATTAAATTAAACTTTAAAAAAAAATATAGCAATGTAGAAAGGAATAAAACCAAAAAAAAAGAAAAAAAGAAAGAGAAGATAAGATAAGAGTAGTTAAATGCTGTAATCAATGAAGGATGTATGTATATTTAGCATGTGTATACTGTTTGCTATTCATTGCGATGGTATTTTACGAAGATAAATGTGTTGAAGCATTTTTATTTTATAAATTGTAATTATAATTGGTGGTTGTGCGTTCTTCTTCTTTCGAATCTGGATTTGGTGATGGGAAAGGAAAATAAAAAGAAAGAAAATGGCAAAATTAAAATAATTATTGATTTTACGTCGGTCGTCGTATTCTCTTATCAAATACTACGAAATAAATAACATTTCAAATATGGTAGCACTGCATTACCTTCTCCTTCTCCCTATTCCCTTTCACTTTGGCCATTCATTTCATTTTTCAAAGCGGAAGAAAAGTTAAACACGTAAGTGCATGCTTTTTTTAGATTACCTTCAAAACTCTGGAGGAGGAGGAGGAGGAGGCGGATCTAATTTCTCTATATATTTCTGTCTATTTATATTATAAAGCGGGAATTTTTTTTTTTATTTTTTAATAATTTTATAATATTTTCTTTATTTATCATTTTTTTCACTCTCTTATCTTTTTTTATTCTTTCATTTCTTTATCAAATCCTGTTTTATCTCTTATATATTTTCATTTATTTTTTCAAGATTTATTTAAATATTTTTTAATTTCACACCCACGCGAGAGTATTTCTTTCTAAAGCGGATAAGGTTGTTTTAAACACGCAAGTAAGGTCGGGGAGTGATGATGATAAGAATGCTTACGTGGTTCAAAAGCTCGTCAAACTTCGTTTGCTTGCTTGATCCATCTAATTCTAATCCATGAAAATATCAAATCTTAAACTAATAGTGGTATTTTGTGTGTGTATATATATATATACTCCTAAAATAGTATAATATTTCTACCAGTATAAACCAACGTACATTCATTCTCCTCCACTCGAACGAAACCAACACCACTCCTAATCCAAGGGCTAATAGATATTACAAATGGGGAAGAAGCAAGCTCAAGAACCAGTCACTGAAACCGCCAACGCTACCAATTCACCGCCGCCGTTCAAGCTAGTGGGTTTCAACAACTTCGTTCGCACCAACCCTAAATCCGATCGTTTCTCCGTCAAGCGCTTCCACCATGTCGAGTTCTGGTGCGCCGACGCCACCAACATCGCTCGACGCTTCTCTTGGGGTCTCGGCATGCCTTTGCTCGCCAAGTCCGACCTCTCCACAGGTAACACCGTCCACGCCTCCTATCTCCTCCGTTCCGGCCAACTTAACTTCCTCTTCACCGCTCCTTACTCTCCCTCCATCTCCACTACCGCCTCCGCCACCATCCCCACCTTCTCCCACTCCGTCTGCCACTCCTTTACCGCTACCCACGGCCTCGCCGTCCGCTCCATCGCCATCGAAGTCGATGATGCCGCCCTCGCCTTCTCCGCCAGCATTTCAACTGGCGCCAAACCATATTCACCTCCCATCCAATTAAACGACCACACCCTCTTAGCTGAAGTCGAACTTTATGGTGACGTCGTTTTACGATACATCAGCTTCAATCATCAATCAAACCCTCACCCCAATTTATTCTTACCGGGATTCGAACCCATGGACCCAACGTCGTCGTATCCTGACCTGGACTATGGCATCCGCCGGCTTGATCACGCTGTGGGCAACGTCCCAAAATTAGGCCCGGTAATTGAATACGTTAAAGGCTTTACGGGTTTTCACGAATTCGCCGAATTTACATCTGAGGATGTGGGGACTACTGAGAGTGGATTGAATTCGGTGGTCCTGGCGAGTAATGATGAGATGGTTTTGTTGCCTTTGAATGAACCCGTTTATGGGACCAAGAGGAAGAGTCAGATACAGACTTATTTGGAGCACAATGAAGGGGCTGGAGTGCAGCATTTGGCTTTGGTGAGTGAGGATATTTTCAGGACTTTGAGGGAGATGAGGAAGAGGACTGGGATTGGTGGCTTTGAGTTCATGCCTTCGCCCCCGCCTACTTATTACCGGAATTTGAAGAGCAGGGCTGGGGATGTGTTGAGTGATGAACAAATTAAGGAGTGTGAAGAGTTGGGGATTTTGGTGGATAGAGATGATCAGGGTACATTGCTTCAAATCTTCACCAAGCCTGTGGGAGATAGGTATGTCTGTCTACACCAAGGGTTGCGTAAAATTTATGTCACTTGTTATTATATTTCCTTTCATTTGGCATTTGGGATTCAGTTAGTTTTTGAAACCAAGATTGGTATTTTATTTTTTTATTTATTTTTGTGGATAAATTTGAAATTAAGAGCGAGTGTGGTGAAGGATCGTGATCAATCTCACTAATAGAGGAGGTTGCAAGTTTGAGTATGATTTCAGACAGACTGGAAAAAGTACCCTCATTGTGTAACCCAAGCCCAAAGTTTACTTAAGCACCAGGATTCTGTTCCAAAATTGCAGATTCCTAGTGGAGATCTCAATTAGGTTCTGCAGTATCCCATCCATCAAATAAACAATTAGCATACGAGGAAAGACACGTAAGAAGCCTGGTATCTTTGACCACAAATTTTTTCTGTGGCTTGCACTTTTTGAAACACTGAAAAGGTCAGAAATCATATTAGAGCCTACATTTACATGTGCAGTGTCTTTGAAATAATAGACAGTTGATCTCTTGAATACTTTTGAAATAGTTGTAATATTGCTTCCTTCCTTTGGGCTCCCTATTCAAGCTAAGAAGTAGTTCAATTATGTAACTGAAAATGCAATTTAATTAGAGGTTAGCATTTTTTTGATAATTTCTTATCTTTTTCACCAAAAGATATAATTGTGATTACTCTGACCTTGCCCTCTCCCACTCCTTCCTACTTCCTCCTTTTCCCCAGGATATCTTATTTGTCTCCTGTTGAATAGCGAGTAAGTTGTGGTCTGCATGAGTAGCATGGTATATGTAGCTACAGTCACATCTTCTGATAATTCCTTTGATTTTTCTTCCGATTTTTGGCGGAAGGTCATTTGAAATTTGAAGAGAATTTGTTTAGCTTGAATCAATTTTACCCGACAAATCTAGGCTATATTGCTGCTACAAGCTTGGAATGTGAGTAAAGAATTTTTCATGGCTCAACATTGGGTTCTATGTTTCGCGTAGTTTATACAGTATTGTCAAAAGCAGAATATCTAAATCTCCAAGATACCATAGTGAGTAGGGAACTAAAATATGTTTATGTATCTTTCATAGTTTAGGAAATGTGGAGAAGTTCTAGATCTCGTGCTTATTTGGACAACTACTGGCCTATTTAAGATAAATCTGATTAGGGGTCATACAATTTGGTCTTCTAGGGGATTGAGTTGCGTTTAGTTTAGTCTACTGGAGCAGGACTATACCGGTATAGGTTTATACCACTATCCCATCACCATTTAGATGGTTGTGTTAAATAGTAATGTGTCATTATTCATCTTTTGCAGCAAGTATAATTGTTGCACGCTGACGTGCAACAAATAAATTAATTAGAAGTTTTGAATATAGGATGATTTGATAGAGGTATTCCGAGAGCGAGAAGTGATTCTATGCAAGAGAGCTTTTGCACAAGGACCTGTTAGTAGTTCAGTGGCATGTCAAGAGAATCATGCCATTGGTGTCGGGAATTTAATACTTAATTTATCTTAGAATTTTTTCCCTGATTTTTATTGGCTGATCAGTTGTAACTGGTCATATGCTTGGGCAGTAGAAACCTTGGGCGATGTCTGTTCTCCTTCTTTTCTTGAAGCTGGTGGTTTTACTACTGCTACTATATTGTTTGAACATTGAAGATTCTACTGCTATTAATTTGTGCAATTTTCAAGTATCTTTTAAACCTTAAGTTCGTCATTCGAGAATTGAGGAACCTTTATGCTCAAATTCATAGTTGTTATGGCGTCACCATGTTGACTCGGTGTCCGAGTACTAGAGAAGGACAAGGCAACGCCTTGAACGCCGAGCTACCAAGGTTTACGCCTTCGCAGTTGACCTATAAGTCATTCTTTACCCACGATTCATCATAACCCATGAATTTGCTTTGTTGTGTAATTTTATTACTTATTAGACTTGTTAAGTGTGATGGGTGTTGACTTGGTTGATTCATTTTCTACGTAGTGTTTATTGACTTGTTTTACTAGTTTTTAATGTCAAGTGTTTTATTTTTTAATTTTTATTGTGAAGTATTCATGTAATTGTGTTTTTAATTGTATCCCATAGTATTAATTATTATGTTTTGAGTTTTAATATTTATAAAATTTTATTATTTAATATACTTTCGAAGTAAAACAAACAATGTCTAAATCGCACATTATTAACGACTTGTTGCATTAGTGGGTGCCTTATCGACTAGGCGTTCTGGCAGTCAACTATCACCGCGTTTCGCCGTGGTGCTGTGACACAAATATGTTCAAATTAGATGGTCACGGAAGCATTTACTCTCTTGATTCATGGTGTTGTGTCTGTTGGGTCTTTCAGGCCAGTGGTCATTTCATGTAGAATTCTGTTTACCTGGGCTTCAATCGACATCTATGCAGAGAACTCCCTTTATCAACACCTAAAAGAGCCTTGTCCAATTAATTGTGTGACGTCTTGAACATCGGTCTTTGGTAATTTTCAAAATATGCTCAAATTATCACACATTCATGTTGGAAATATGAGATACAAGAGAAGTCAGAAATCATTAATTCTGTCAAAAGTTTATTTTAGATGAAACTATTCTTGGTAAAGCCCATCTACCTGACTTGATTCTGTTCTGTAATTGCGAACTTTTCTTGCATCCCATCCGTGGAAGGATTAGTTAGGTATTAAATAATTGTGATGCTAATACTTAACAGCGTCGAAAGAGGTAAGTTTGAGGAATCTTGCTTAGATTACTTGTTGATAGGACTCTTTCTGTATTTTATATGTATTGTCCCTTCCTTTCACGGATTGGCTGTATATCAATGACAATTAGCAGAAGATTGGTTGCTAGATTTTGTATTCTTGGATTGATGTAGTGATATTGCATTTCAACATCTTATGGGCAGGCCAACCATTTTTATAGAGATCATTCAGAGGGTAGGGTGCATGATCAAGGATGATGCAGGGGAGACATACCAGAAGGGCGGATGTGGAGGATTTGGGAAGGGAAACTTCTCGGAGCTCTTCAAATCCATTGAGGAATATGAGAAGACACTTGAAGCAAAACAATTAGCTGGACCAACTGCTGCATGAGGGTTGAATTATAGGATTTCCTTTCAGCTATTATATTACATGATTGCAGAGATGTAACTAGATCATAGTAATGCGAATAAAGATGAATGAATACTTGGACCTTTGTTGGTTATGTTAATTAATCTGTAATAAATGCTTTATTAATTTATGTAAGCTTATAAATGTAAAAGGAGATAATTAAACTTCCAATCACTCCTGCGGTTTGGTGCGCGCAGTTTTACTTTCCAGTGGTGCTGTTGTTGTTACAAGTCAATCTCGACTATAATATGTAGTCTAAAGTAGTATACTACTACTGAAAAGACTTCATATTACCTGATGAGTTAGGTAACTTAGATTATTTCATCTATAGAGAATTCATTCATTTTAATTGAACAATTAAAGCTAGCTTAACAAAAATCAATTTATAACGAAAACGTGAATTAATTCATCCATTAATTAATGTAATGGATTTTACTTGAGAGTTATTATCTTAAACTTAATTACACTAGATCGAAAGAAGTTATTACAACAATTTGTTCTTCCCACAACCAATCAATACGTTTGGAAAAATATCCATGCAGCTTCATAAACTTTTTAGTATATTGTTTGGCATAATATTCCAATTACTAGAAGAACAATTCCATGGTTTAGCAAACCATCAAGATGCCGATAATGCTTTTACCCATGGAGAATCGATTACTTGCCGCCGGAACCTCGGCCTAATTTTTACCGGTATTTGGACAGCTACGGCAGAGCACACAGAAGGATGTGGGTCGCAGAGGTATAATTACATTTTCCGGCAAGGGAAAATGGACGATGAATGCTGCCGGAATCTTTTGAGAATGGGAAGAGGTTTCGATGACTCCATGACATGGACCGTCGCTAATACGGCCAGGTACCGCGCACCATAAAGATGTTATCCGCAGAAGAAGAAAGGCCGAATTCAACCGCTGCCAGAGGGCTTTTGGCGGTGATCCTAACTATAATTACGACTATAACTATGATAATTACTAGCTAGACATGCAGTACTAAACTTCATATTTATTCTTAATTATTAATTAATTGATGAACTGTAATGGGAGCATTTTAGGTGAACACCTAATCACCATGGCAGCAAAAGCATGGTTTGGCATATTTCAAAAACAAAATTTGGGGCTATGCAGTTTGATACCAATAAATAAATAAATAAATTGTTCAATGAAAGGTGTGCTCTCGTAACCCAAAAATAAATCAATTATCACTGTATATCATGACCTTTTTTTTTTCTTTCTTTTTTTAATAATTACCAAAGCCTAAGAATCTTCTTTGGTATCTTGGTTGATAGCTAGTATATAATAATGTTATTTTTATAATCTCACGGCATGACTTTGTTGACAAAAAGAAAAAATTTAAAATGTGAAGAAAATAGTATTAAAATTTCTTATTTTGTGGCATGAAACATGTAGGCTATTTTATTTACAAAAAAAATATGTTTGGGATTAGATTATTTGTATTAATTTAACAGTATATTTCGGACTATTTTATCTCATGATGAAAGATTATTAATCCCACTGTTAGTTTTATAAAGTCATTTAATAGTTTAAAATGAAAGGGACTATTAACCCCATATTTATCACGGGATTATATAAATATAATCCCACATAAATAACCTTATGAATGATAAAAAAAAATAGTTTATAGGACTATTTAAATGACTATTAATCTTTCATTATGAGATAAAATAATTCGATATAATGTTAAATTAATGCAAATAGTCCAATCTTAAATATATTTTTTGTAAACAAACCTAGCCCTAGTGGCTAAACCTCGAAAATTTGAGATAAACAAATACTAAATCTTTGATTCCGTGCATGAGGTATGGATTTAAGCCACCCTTCTTTCGAGTAAATTCTTGAATGGATAGTTCAAAACAAAATGTTAAACTTTTTTAAGTGTTTAGAGCATAATTTGAGCAAAATGAAGCTAATTTGTTTAATCCTTTTGGCGTAGAAATAATTAATTAAGCGCTGATTAATATAACCTAGCCCTAGTGGCTAAACCTCGAAAATTTGAGATAAACAAATACTAAATCTTTGATTCCGTGCATGAGGTATGGATTTAAGCCACCCTTCTTTCGAGTAAATTCTTGAATGGATAGTTCAAAACAAAATGTTAAACTTTTTTAAGTGTTTAGAGCATAATTTGAGCAAAATGAAGCTAATTTGTTTAATCCTTTTGGCGTAGAAATAATTAATTAAGCGCTGATTAATATATCTAAATTGACGGTTCTTTCAACCTAGAGAACAAAGTTAGGCTACTTGGCTAGCAAACATCCCAACTGCACAAGGATGCTCGAGCATGGATGGAATCTCAACAGCTACAAATTAAAATGCAAGGGTCTTTTTTTTCTCTCTCTCACTCCAACTCGAACAGCGAAACTAGTAACTAAAACACATTTACAGAAAATCAAGAAAAAATTGAAATTATTAGACTTCTTCTTTAAAAAAATAAAAATTAATCACATTTCTGATTTCATATAAAAAGGGATGTCGTGGGGTTCGTGAAAATGATCTTTCACCAAGTCAAGACCACGCACCTTATATATACTACAAGTCGAGCCATCTTTTAATTACTCCTAACCATTTAATTAATACATTCCATTAATATTTTTACAATACTCTACTCATATGAAGGTGAATTTTATTTATTATTCATGTAAGTAAAGTCTTTTAAAAATATTAATTTTCCGTATAAAAATATCAATCTTTTAATTAAAATGTAAAGTGCACAATCAAGTACATCAAAGGACACTTAACAATAAAATCTCTAGAGAAAATTCCACGTATTTTAATACTATAATATATATATGTATATAAATGATAGCCTGTTCTATATATAAGAAGACTGCTATATATATATATTCTTTTAAAGGGACGGAATTCAAACCATATTGTATGAAGATTATTTATTTAGTTCATCGTCGGATTACTTGAGAAGTTGAGATGTCGGCTAATGAGTTTGGCTACGAGCAACTGGGAACCCTAATGCTTCCATGTGAAGTTAATTGTTTTAAGAGAATCATCGATTTGATATCCAAAGGGAAGTGATCATTACATTAGTGAGGTATTGATTTGTAATTTGCCAATTTTTGTTTGTTTGTTTGTTTGTTTGTTTGTTTGTTTGTTTTATGCTTGCATAATTCATTCAGTAGAATTTGTATTTAGTATTCGAAATAATATTTGAATACGAATTATATATATTTTTATTTATTTTATTTGAACGAACAAATTATTCAAATATTTGGGTAGTCGAATTCGTTTATCAGTTACTTAATAAATAATTTATTCAAATTATTTATAAAAAATATTAAAAGAAAAAAATTGAATAATTATTTATCACAATTTAACGTCATCATCCATCATTGATCATAAAAATCAATCAAAATTTAAACATTTTAGAGAAAGTATAAAATTAACCGCATTTTCAATGAAAGATAATATTAATTTATTGTCTATTCTTGTTCTCGCACGTAAGTTCTGCAAGTAAAATATTTATAACAAACTAATAATTATAATTTTCTTCTTGTAGTATATAATTTTCTCGTTAAATGATACATTTTAAATATTCTATACTTTACAATAGTAAAAATATATTAATTTAAATTAAATAAATTTATTTTAATTTTTAATATTATATTTAAAAGTGTTAATTTTTATTTTTTTAAATTGAAATAACATATTTTAAAAATATTTTTGTATAATAGTAAAAACTAATTATTATATATGTAAGGAAGGTTATTTAAAAAAATTATATTTAATTAATATATAATGACTGATGATTAAATTATATATATATATATATATATATATATATATATATATATATATATATATATATATATATATACAGTCAGGCTCTGAAACGAACCATTAAAAGACGAACTAAGAACAAATTAATTAATTTAAATACTAAAAAAAAAATTAGACAATGAAATTTAGTGAAAAATATATACATATAAAGAAGATCATCTACAAAAAAATTCATTAAAAAAATTTAATCAAAAAATAAGTTAGATGATCACCAAAATTGACTTTTCATTCCATCCACTTTTCAATTAAATTTTTTTATGAATTTTTTTGTAGATGATCTTCTCCACATACATATATATTTTACACCAAATTTTTATTATTTTAAATTAATTAATTCATTTTTTAGTAATTTATTTTAGAACCTAACTATATATATATATATATATTATTCGAATACGATACGAAAATGCCTGAAGTATTAAACAACACAAATGAACATCTTAAATGTAGCTCGGACACTTGACAAGATGGGTTTAATTAAGTTGAACACAATTTTAAGATATTTTAATTAGTAAAAGGAAGTAAACTCAAATCGAGGTCGGTGGTTCATTTATATATAATCATGTGCTATATTTATTTATAAGGATTATAATTTTAAAATTATAATTTCAATATATGAATTATAATTTTAAAATTATATTTATTTATAAACATTATATTTGAGATAAGATTAATAATTATATCTTTATTTTATTTATTTTTAAATTTAAACTTGAGACTATTAGTCCAAGATTATAATATAACTTAATATATGGAACTATTTAATATCATGTTTAATCAAAAATTATAATTCCGAAATTATTAAGTCATTTTATAATTTATGAGCTAATAGTCTCATTATTCCCAAATTCAAATTTAATATATATATATATATATATATATATATATATATTTTAGATTAATAATTTTATCTTAAATGTAATCATTATAAATAAATATAATTTTAAAATTATAATTCATATTTTAAAATTATAATTTCAAAATTATAATTTTTAGAAATCAACGTAGGCCTACTTGTTTTTCCTGATCGGAGTTCTAATTTAACATAAAGGTCAATTCCATCAATAATTTGTTTTACATATCGAGGAAGAAAAACGATGATGATGGACTATATATATATATATAAAGAAAGATCAGTAGTACTCTTCTTCTTCTGTATTCTCATGTTTTGCATTTAACTTGAATACGTGGTGGTACTCAGTGCTGACAGACAGTAGTCAGGACTCATCAGCTTGACTACAATTCCATCAATAATGCCGTACAGCCGATCCAAGTTTATGTATTCACTTTATCCAGTGTAGTTTTTTCAAAAAAAGACCAATCTGACATTTTGCACAAATTTATTTGTGTAAGATTAATATACATACTATAATATACACATAATATTGAATAAGTAATATTTTAATCGACTTTAACACTGTTTTGCTGAGTTTTCAAAAAAAAAAAAAAACAGAATGAACGGAAAATATATATTAGGGCGTAAAAGAAAGAAAGAAAGCTGAAAACTTGTAAGTTTTCCTTTTTAGTTGTTTGTGATCAGCTAATAAAAGAAAAGAAAAGAAAAAATTAAAGTTTTAAATATAGATTATACCACTTTACCTTCTGTTAAAACCTCTTGTGTTTATAAATAGATGGTAATGTAGGTTTTATAAATATTTACTTAAGTCATTTCTTTTCTTTCCATATCTATTCACTTTCTACAAAAACTTTGGCTAAAAAAGGCAGATTTTTTGTCCTTTTTTAGCCAAAGTTTGTGTAGAAAGTGAATAGATTTTGAAAGAAAAAAAATGACTTAAAGTAAATATAATAATATTGCGTGTATATCATGCACCTACTGTACTTTATATTTATAGAGTTTCTATACTGTATTAGAAGAGAATGATATTGTCCTTTCTTGAGTCCCGTAAGAAAGAATATTTCCATGTAGAGATGAAATCTTTTATGAAAATATTACTAACTGATATTTAGATGAAAAATAATGTCAAGGTGGTAACAAGACAAAAATATCTTGCTTTTGTCCAAGTTCAAGGGAAGCTACAATGTATTTAGCCAGGGCTTATTGGGTTAAGCCCAATTAGGAGTTGGTAAAACATGGCCTTAACATTATCCCCTCTCAATAAAACTAAGTAGTAAGAACATTAAAGTCCAGAGTTATTGGGTTCTTCGTCAAAATTCTTTAGCCTTATGACCCAAAGAGGACCGAAGGCTCATATTATGCGACTACTCAAAGTAACGATCTTATGATTCGAGCATAAGCCTGGTCAATCCCGAATCCAAAAAGGATTAATGGTGAGAGAATCTAAATAATTCGAGGAGAATAATTTGCACTTAAACCCATTTGAAAATCAAGGATTTAGGTCGCCATTTATATTATATATCCCAAAGAGATGCTCTTTGGTCATTAGATCGCCCTGTAGAAGGTCACATAATCTGTTCTTTTAAAACTATTAACTCAAAAGATGAGGAGTCATTCAGAAAAAAGCGACAAAGACAAAAGGTGTAGAAGTTTCAATTGACACTATTTTGTAATTTTGAGCTTTTCAGTCATCAAATAAGTTTTTAAATAAGCTGAGAGATGAAGGACGTAATTAAAAAGACATGTTCACCCAAAAATTATATTTTATACAAAACTTTATCCGTTTCAAGGAAGTTCTCAATATATGTACAAATAGTTATGACATGGATAAATAAAAATTGATCTGAAAGTTTTTTAAATTTAAAAAACTAATCAAAAATTAAAAACATAAATTTTATACCATCATGAATAACATAGGACAGAGTACATAATATATTACTAGTAATTAAGTGATGATATAATGTGTTTAGATATATGCAATAAATTAAATGAAAAATAAGTTAATTGAATAGTGGAGATAAACGCTTAGCATTATTTTTGTAGTCGTTGTCCTCCTTTGTGTTAGATGATATCAAGTGAAATATTGAATTGAATCTTATCTAACACCGAATATGTACATCCGAACATGTATGTCCCCCCCCCCCCCCCCCCCCCCCAAAAAAATAAAAATAAAAATCCTTTAAAGCTTTTTTTTTAAAAAAAAAAGAAAAATAAAAAGTTGTATAAGATTTTAAGATTAAAGGGAAATCTACTATAAGGGGATAGTGCAAAGTCCATATGATGATCTTCAGCATCATGGTTCCGTGAAGATGATGGGCATTAGTCTCATGTCCAATTAGTTTGGTACAGATGACAAGAATGCTGATGAATTTTTTTCTTCGAACGTCGACTATAAGATTTAGGGGTTGAACCCACCCAGGTATATCAAGTGATTCATTCCATTATATTGTCAATCGGGATTTAAGGGTTTGTTGGCGCCTCGTATTAAGGAAGAGATTATTGACTCCGTTTGGACATGATCAGAGATGATAGTCAGGGGAAATCGTAGATTCACAATCTACTATGGTCATGGAAAAAACCGTTGAAATGGGTATCCGAAGCCATAGCTAATAGACTCACACAATTTGAAGCTAATTCCAAGTTATTGAAGTCATAAAGAGGATCACAAGTGAATTGATTCCACAGATGACTGATACGTTGGTACGCGCTGGCAGTGGATGACTGAACTCACTCTGTTTTAAATATAATTATTAGCTTCAAACCTTAGTAGTGAATTATTTTCAAAGTTTTAATTTGATCCGACGAGCAAATACTATAGAATTTTGATCCAGTGTTGCCATGAGCAAAATTGTGTCCGATAATGGAGTCGAAGTGATCAATAGACATGGCATCATCTCTATTTGGTAACAGAGTTAAGTTGGCTGACCCTTTGTTGATAATAGTTAATCCAAGTGCCAAAGTCTGAAGAGGTGTCCATTAAAAAACTCACAAGTTCACTTGATACTCGCAAACAAAACATCAACTAGCCCGAGTCGAATTCTAAATAGTCCAGCTGAGTTCAAGTAATTAAGAATTGAGCGACTTATTTATTTATTCACACCAGTTTATATTATAATGAATAAGCTCGGCCTAATAAACCACTTAACAAACTCTGCCAACCAAGCAAAATTAAGCCCCTATTCTCCAGCATGAAACATGTGCAGGCATCATATGCAGTAGTAAGTATGCCATGCCAGACTACTACTATATACCATGTGTATTTCTAAACAAGGGAGGTTTGGCACATTGAACTACCCAACTTAGCTGCTTCTTTTGTATTGAACCACCCATGCTCCCATTTTGGTCAGACCCTCCCATTTGATTCATTTGCCCACCACTTTGCCTATATTGTCCCTCACACAATGCCCATCCTCAGTATTCCGCCAAATCAATTATTTCGAAAAGAGACCACCCAAACTGAGTTTACCATGAACTCGAATGAACTCGTGCATGATTTATAAGGTATCATGTGCACCTAAAAGTTTTCTAGTGCACACCCAAATGGGAGGATAATGGTTGTGTTCCTCTGTCATACAAATATGCAAGAGAGAGAGAGAGAGAGAGAGAGAGATAAAAAAAGTACACTTAAGAATGGAAATGAGATGCGGTTAGAGTGAAGTTAACTAATTTCACTGTAAGTTAGTCCATGGATCAATAAAGTATTGACACGCAGAAAGAGAGAATATAGTCCAGCCTGCGTGTCAACACTTTATTGGTTCCTGGATCAACTTACGGTAAAGTTAACTTTATCATAATCGGATCTATGGAAATGCAACAAAAATAGTTCCCAAACATTTTACTTTTGCTTTATGGTGTTAAACGAGATAAGCATGCCCACCAATGTGATGTTTGATTATCAGCACTTCTGCCGACTGCTGCCGATGAATAGTGATACAAAGGGTGTTTGCTAAGTAGAAGTTTCCAACTCTTTTCAAGCTTTAAGTGATGTTTCACGGTCCCCATATGTTTTTTGCCCTGTTTTCCAGCACAGCTAGGTACTTGTAATTTTCAATTTGATACAAAATGACATGAGCTCTTGTGACACTCCCCCCGGAACTTCCTTCCTATAAATACATATCCCTCTTTTCAGGTAGTCCTTCATCATTTTCTCTTAATTATATTTACCCTTTTCTTTCACACGGCACACGCAAAAGAAAAAGAAAAAAAAGAGCAAAAATGGCCTCAGAACCAAAATGCGAATCTGAAATTTTGTTCGATGATTTTGAAGAACTGGTAGCTACTGAGTTTGATGAAGACTTGATCAGGGAATTACTTGAAGAGCCACCAGCAGAGGTGGAAGAGAGTGATGAACAAGTAGAGCAAGGAATTGAAGTCAATGGTTGTGATGGCTCAGAAAATATTGAACACTATGCCAACAATGTACATGAGTTTGACTGGAGTGAGATGGCTCCTTCTACAGAGCCATCAGATACTATCTGCAGTGTGGAGGATTACACAGATGAGTTTGCTGAGTTCGGAAATATCGGCGAGAACTCTCACAGTTATGAGGAGAGTTCCCTTGATGAAACTGCTCGTGTTGGGTTATGGTAGGAAAATCAATATTTTGCTCCAGAGAGTAGTAGTGACTACTCTGTTATCCCTTGTGCCCCAATAAGTCGTATAAAAAGTTCATTTCTAACTAGTACGAGGTACAACCCGTAAGTGCGCGTACAGACAAAATTATGAAGAAAAAAACACAAAAAAATACCAAAAATTCTGAGTCTGCTAGATGCATGCAACCCTATTTAGGAAGCTTTACTTTGTTAAAGCTAATGCACTGAAATATGTATGAATTATTGCTAAATATTTCTACTGTTTTTTTTTTTGTCTTGTTTGAACTTTCTAGATAAAGCACCCCTCACCCCCTCCTCGAATCAAAATATATATATATATATATATATATATATATATATATATATATATATATATATATATATTGTGCGCAGTGAAAACAGTGAACTTCAACAAATAACTCAACTTTTTACATAAAGACATAAGATGTACCAATTCTCATTTCAGACCACACCCAATCCCACATGCACCAAGTAGAAAAGAAAACAAAGCTTGAGCAAGTTTATTCAATAAGTTTGGACCACCAGTTTATTCAGTAAGCCCATGATATATGTTGATCAATAAATTCTCGAGGAACTAATTTTTTCTTCTTTTTTTTAAGCTAAAATTTAACAATCTTGGCAAAGATTCAAAGATCTCATGGTCACCCTTAAAGTTGTTTTACCCTTGGGCTACATGAGGCTTGGTAAACTTTGTTAGTTTGTTACACACCAGACCATTAAAAAATTCTATTGCCTGACAATATAATATTTTTAGACAGGTGTTATTACATATCTTTTATAAATTTGAACTTGGAAGCAAAATATTTTCAACAACCTAAAATCAGGAGATTTTATGGATGATAGGTCGCATCATGAGCTTGGGAACACACTTCAGATCTTTCTTTTTTCATCTCTATTATGAGGCTTATCATTTTTCTTTCTTCTCTATCTTTATCAAAACTCCAAAAATAGTCCACACAAAAGTAAAGAGTGTACTTTAGGATATTAGGTCCTTGTTCTATTGAGAAGGTAAGAAGAAATTCTATAACATAACTAAGTGCAAGAAGTTCAATTGGCACTAGTATTAGGCTCTCTTCTATGATCTACGTTTAGCCTAAATACTACTCCCAAATATCAGTTTGACATAAAGAGTCTCATTTGTAAAAATTATGTTTTATTTGCAAAAAATTAAGGATGTATTTTTTGTTCTATATTTACCAAATAAGATATTAAGTTATAAGATCAATAGTGATGATATGATAATGAAACTATGATTGCAATTTTGGGGATATTACGTCATTTTATTAATAAATTTTAGGACTATATTATTATTTAACTCTTTGTATGAAATAGAGTATTTTTTTATTTTTTTTGGACAAATGGACCACCTTTTTGGATAGCGGGTATGAAATTTTTCTGAAATTATCCATTGAGTTTTTTTTTTATACGTATCAATGTAAGTACAAGTAAACTCATAAATACTTTTATAAATGAATAACTTTTTCAACTCCCATAAGTTTACTTCCTCTGTTCTCAATAGAATTACTTGCATACAATTTTAACAAGTGAAAAGGAAACTGTATCAATTAATTTTCAATTTTTATATTGCCCTGAATAAAATAATATTTGTCGGCCCAGTAAAATTATTACACAAGTAGCAGGTAAACTGTAAGCATATAAAATCCAAAGATTCAGCAAACTGAACTAGAACCAGAAGGATTTGAAATTGAAATACATAAAAACTAACAATCACGTATGTGTGTGTATATATATATATATAGTAAGCGATTACTATGTGCACTAATACATATGATCTAACGACCCAAAATGGGAAAAAAAATTCTCCTGCCACCAGCCACCACTCCTTCTAAAGAAAGGTAAGGGAAAAGTACGTTAGGGCATTGCAGATAAGAGAGAAATTGTCAGCTCCATATGCTTTGGATGAAGATGAACCAGTTGCTTATTATTCAACCTGAGGCTTCCGACGCAGAATTGAGTTGTAGCAGTACTGTCTACAAACAATTTGTTGGGCCTTTTTCCAGATATAGGTTTGCTTCCCTTATTGCATTTGATTTTTAGCCTTCTCTAATCTAAATTGTGGACTGGTCTATAAAATGCTAGCTGCTGCCTGCTGGACCATTGGTATGTAGATAATGTTGGACTCCTTGTTTGAGCTTGTATCTGTTACATTTGGCCCGTTATATTTTATATTAAAATGATATTTCTTGCCAAAATCAAATTTTTATTTGTAGACTGTAGTCAGTAGTAGTGGCAATTTTATGTAAATAAACTGAAGAGTTTTGTATTAGATTTTTTTTTTTGAGCGCACCATAAATCTTATAATTATCACTTTTCAAGTATGAACGTAATATCTCATAAATCGCGTACATTATCAGATAAATTTATAATAAATTATACTTGAATTGTCTAAAGGAGATTTTTGTCTTTAGCTAGTATAAAATCAACGGCTCTTAAGTCTTACCTCTAACCTAATTGCCAATAAGCTAATTCCTCCAAATTATACTATAATTTGATACATTTAAAAAAATCGTCAATGACCTTGTGATACGTGTCAGACTTCAATGTACCGGTGGTTTTGTATGTTTCACCGGTTAGACCTAATAAACTAGGCCCAACAATTACGGGCCCAAAACATTTCTGGCCCAACCCATCTAATGAAGAAAAAGGTATGAATAAATAATCAATTTCTTTTCTTAATACCCACTTGATCCATATTGAGTCTCTTCTATTTCTTCCTCTTTACTTTATTATTATTATATTAATTGCCCGAGTATTAGCATTGGAGTAATCTCCATAATAGATATATACAAAAAGTCTGGGGACTGCGACCTGACCTAGTTAAGACATTTTTCAGCTTAGCCTGATCTGCAAGTTTTAAATATACTATGATTTGAACGCAAAAGTTCGACCTGATTAGACTTATCCGAAAGTTTGCCTCAATTTTTAGTAAAGTGATAAGAATACTGAACTGGGATACACCAAATACTTAACTGTTTTCATCTCTCTTCTAGCATATTATATTATAATATGATTGAGTTCAAATTGGGATAATGGTGATTTGCAAACAATCTTATATTATATAATTATATAGTCATTATTATTGTGAGTCACTTTTTGATTTCTATGCAGTAGTACTGAAAATTATGAAAAATGATAATTTTAATAGTTTTTTCAATGTTTGGTCCCTTTTGATTTGTAGGTTTGTACTGTACACGTTAGTACCAAAAAGAGTCTTAGATCTTAATCAAATTTCTTCACTCAATATTATATTATAATAATTAATAGCCACTAACAGAGATAATCCAATTCATGTCTGTGATCAGCAACTTCGCGGCTCTATTGTTCTCCCTTTCTTTTCTGTCTGTCCTTCTATTTAGGATTGGCCCGACCCATAGACTTCAATAGGCCAAATTTTTATTGAAAAGTCTGACCTGATTAACTGTCAAAGTCTATCAAACCTAAGCTAAGGCGACGTATTGTGCATCTCTACTCCCAAAGAACTTGGTGACTCTTCTGATCATTTACTTGACATGCAAATTATGTCATCTCACATCGGCTCACATCATTTATTCTTAATAATTTATTTTAGCTCATCAAGAGTTGTGAAGAATAATTATATATTTATAATGGGTTTTCTTAACATGTGCCCTAAGGGCACATGTTAAGTGCGAAAATCGAGAGATGGGACCCACTAAATATTATTTATTTATGTATTTGTACTGAATTTAATGTATAAAAAATAATATATTAGTGGACCCCATGTATTGAATTCAGTGCATATATATAAACAAATAATATTTAGTGGGTCACGTCTCTCGATTTTCGCATTTAGCATGTGCCCTTAAAGCACATAAGAGGACCCATTTATAATATACAACAACCATTATATTAACAATCACCCTATAATGATAACAATTATATGATGCTATGTATTTGTTTTTGTCAAAATAATATAATCATTCTATAATATAATATATTATTATATTAATATGATATTTAGGGGTGTAAACGGATATAAACGGATACGGATATAGCAGTATCCGTATTCGAAAAATTAATTCGCTATTCGTATTCGTATCCAGTATCCAGCAGATTTTAAAAAACATATCCGTATTCGGTATTCGAAATAATATTCGAATATGGATAATATCCGTTTCTGTTTATTTTATTCAAATAAACAGATTATTCAGATATCCGAATACGTTTATCAATCACCTAATATAAAATTCATTCAAATTATTTATAAAAAAATAAATAAATAAATTGAATAATTACTCATAACCAATCACAATTTAAAGTTTAAACCATACATATTAATGAATGAATGTTAATTTATTTATATTTAATAAATACAATAATCAATGCTATAAATTACAATTCAAATAAGTTTTCATTATTTTTGAAATACTAAATTCAAAATGAATGATCTTCTTATTAATGTTTAGATGTCCATTAATTATAAGTAGATGTCTATTTTATGTGTTAATTTGGAGTAATACTGTAGTGTGTATGAATATTTATAATCTATAATTATAACATTTAAATTATATTTATAACACTTGTTAAATGATACATTTTAGATATATTGTAACACTATATATAACTAGAATAAAGGGGAAAAAATAATGAGTTTTAAAGTATAATTCATTAATGAATGAATGTTAATTTATTTATTTTTAATAAATACAATAATCAATGCTCTAAATTACAATTCAAATAACTTTTCATTATTTTTGAAATTCTAAATTCAAAATGAATGTTATACTTATTAATGTTTAGATATCTATTAATAAGTAGATGTCTATTTTATGTGTTAATTTGAAATAATAATGTAGTGTGTATGAATATTTATAATCTATAATTATAACATTTAAATGATATTTACAATACTTGTTAAATGATATATTTTTGATATATTGTAACACTATATATAACTAGAATAAAGGGGGGGGGGGGATAATGAGTTTTAACTTATAATTCATTAATGAATGAATGTTAATTTATTTATTTTTAATAAATACAATAATCAATGCTCTAAATTATAATTCAAATAAGTTTTCATTATTTTTAAAATCTAACATTCAAAAATGAATGTTCTACTTATTAATGTTTAGATATCCATTAATAAGTAGATGTTCATTTTATGTGTTAATTTGGAGTAATACTATAGTGTGTATTAATATTTATAATCTATAATTATAACATTTAAATGATATTTATAACACTTGTTAAATGATGCATTTTAGATATATTGTAACACTATATATAATTAGGATAAAGAAAAAAAGTAATAAGTTTTAAAGTATAATTCATTAATGAATGAATGTTAATTTATTTATTTTTAATAAATACAATAATTAGTGCTCTAAATTACAATTTAAATAAGTTTTCATTATTTTTGAAATCCGAAATTCAAAATGAATGCTCTACTTATTAATGTTTAGATGTCCATTAATAAGTAAATGTTCATTTTATGTGTTAATTTGGAGTAATGCTGTTGTGTGTATGAATATTTATAATCTATAGACTATAATTATAACATTTAAATTATATTTATAACATTTATAACACTTGTTAAATGATATTTGTAAAACTTGTTAAATGATACATTTTAGATATTTTAACTTTATAATAGTAAAAATTCATTAACTATACTTAAATCAATTTATTAATATTATAATAAAAGTATTATTTCCTACTTTTTAGAAGTGAAATGACATATTTTAAAAATAATTTTCGTATAATAGTGAAAACTAATTATTATATAAGGAAGTCCATTTAAAAAAAATTATTTTGCTTATTATATATATATATATATATATATATATATATATATATATATATATATATATATATATATAAGTTATTCGGATACGAATTCCGGATACGAATCCGAATTCGGATATCGAATTCCGGATATCCACTATTCGTCGGATATATTTATGGACGGATGTTAAACGAATACGCCTATATCTGTATTCGTATTCGTTTATTTGTGGATATCTTTAAACCGAATACAGATATATCCTTTTTTTTTCGAATGCGAATAATATCCATTTTTTTTCAAATACGGATGCGGACGGATACGAATTTTTCGATTACCATTTACAGCCCTAATGATATTTATTATATTTGGTTCATTAATTATATGTATTAGTCTATTACACATGTATAATGTTGTTACATTAATTTTTAATTTTTTTATTACATCATCCAATTGATATATTAACTAATTTTGTCCGTAATGCAATAGACCATAAAAGATAAAATAGTAATGATTATAACTAATTTGATATTTTAATTTAGGCCTAAATATAGATTAATACCCTGAACTTTGAACGTTTTTCTATTTTGAGGATTGAACTTTCAATTTTTTCAATTAAAAAATTAAACTTTTTTAAAAAATTATTTTGAAGATTGTCATATCAGTTTTTTCAGTTAGAGAATTAAACTTCTATTTTTTTTTTCACTTTGGGAATTGTCTTTTTAAATTTTTTCTAATTACTTCTAATTAATAGTTATAATAATTGAATATAATAATCTTTTAATTTAGGACGATGGAAGTACATAATTGTATTTAATAAAAAGAAACAAATAAAACAAACACATTACTATTAATTAAGCTTAATCAGAAAAAATTGAGAAGACAATTTTCAAAGTGAAAAAAAAATTAAAAGTTTAATACCCTAACTAAAAAAATTGATAAGACAATTCTCAAAGTGAAAAAAATTAAAATTTAATCATTTAATTGAAAAAATTGAGAGTTTAATCTCCAAAGTAAAAAAACGTTAAAAATTCAAAATATTAATCTATATTTAGGCCTTTAATTTATAATTTACTTTAAAAAACTGATATTTTCACATAAATTTATCTCATATAGATGTCTGACCTATTCACTATTTATGTGAGAGAAATTATATAAAAATATCAGTTTTCTTTACTTTATTCATTATATACAATCATATAATTTAATGAATCAAATGCAATTTTAAAGATAATGTAATAATATTATAATTATTACACAAATACTAAAAATTAATCAAACAAATATATCGTAATAATTTATTACTATTATATTATAATTTTTTTATATTACATAAAATATTATATTATATTAAATTTTTATTCGACAATCTAAACCCTATAAGAACAATAGTATTAAATGTATTTAATAATTAATTATGTGTTTAAAGTACGTGTGAAATCACTTATCACATCCGTCATTCTCTCTCTCTGTCAACTATATTTATAATAAGTAATAAAAACACTTATAATTAATTATTTTTCATAAATAAAGTTGGTTCCTCGAATTTAATAATTAACAAAAATTATTAAATTTTCAATATTTGTTATATTACTTTGCAATTACGGTTGGCATTAAAAAATTATTGTTCCAAGAAATAATAGAGATGTTTCTTAAACAGTTTGTTTGACCAAAAAGGGTTCCCAAATTTTGACCAGTGGACTAGGTCGAAGATCAGGGCTTGCCCCGCACTAGATCCAAGAATTTCGATATTAATACGTCAATTGCGACGGTCAAATTCCTCTCATTTGTTTAGGGTAAATATCTAAGACCAAAAAATATTTACCAAGAGAGTATGTTGGCATTTAGCTGAAATTATATTTTACAGGCAATAGCATGGTATATCTCATGGTGCCGTGAGCTAAAGGAAATTAAGGAAAATGGATTTTTTTTTAATTTTTATTTTTTGGGAAACTTGTTGTCAAGTAAGGATATAAATAAATTGAGTTGAGTCGAATATTAAGTTATTCAGATTTGGTTCATAAAATTTATCGAGTATGAAATAAAATTTGATTATGACTTTTCGAATCGAGTCTGAACAGTTTAAACTTTTCGAACGAATATGATCTGAATATCAATCGAAAATTACAATTTGAAGAAGCTCAAATAATTTATCGAATTTTAAATTTTATTCATATTTGAATCGTTTATATTTCGAATCGAGTTCAAATCAAACTTTTAGTTAAATTGGTATGAATCAAGTTTGAACCGTTTAATTTATTTTACAAGATATTTTATAACCTAAAAGGTCGGTGTTCAAATAGATTAAAATCTTCTTTTTAAAAAAATATTATAAAAAATAAAATTATTTTTATCGTCTGTTCGTACACAAACAATAAAAAAAAAAGTCAAGTGGAAGTTGAAACCCACGTGTAAGAGAAAGTTAGACTAATAAACTAGTGACCAAGTAGACCACGTAAACGTGGAAAAAATATTTAGTTCGAATGCGTATGTCCACGCGTTTTAGTATATACCGTGCTAGAATCTTCCTCTTTCAACTAGGCCCAAGCGAAGGGGAAGGGAGACCGGTAAACAGTAACGGAGTTAAAATTTTTAATTAGAACGAATTAAAAATATTATAATAATAAAATTATAAATTATAAATGTTTTTTAAAATATATATTTTTTTAAAACCGGACTACAATCAACGGAGCATATCTCTGGCTCCGCCTATGCCTATAAATAATTAAATTCACGGTGGCATTTATAGTATAGTGTCATGATACATATATATTTTAAATTATGTTAGTACCCGTAGTTGTTATCTTCTGTAGGTGCCTTAAAAAGATCTACAAATTATATTAAGACCAGGAGAAATGAAAAAGTGATACTAAAGAATATGAGTTGTATGTGTCTAACAAAATATGAGAAAATTCAGTACTAGTTGTCATAATTAATAGATATTGGCAACGGTTAAAATGATCCCAAAAAAAAGCTTAAAAAATTAAAATCTCAAATAAAAGAAGAAAAATATTTTAAATAAAAAAAATCACAGGGGTGGGTCAAAACGACATAATTTTAATTAATAAAATGATAAAAATATAAATGTCTTTAATAAAATCTCAAGATTGCATGTTTTGAATCATTATATTATCCTTCACTAAATAAATAAACATGCTATAGTTAAAAAAAAAAATGCTTGACACACCGAGTAGGCATATAATCAATTACGAACTAATACTAATAATCGCCCACAAAATTAACAATTTTCACTGTAGTAATCTGTATTTTGTTATTGAATTTTTGTCCACATAATATTATATGTAAAGACGAAAACGCGTAGTGTACAGTGGTGATATGAAAGATCCATGGAGATTCAAAACTCTTACTATTCAAACATAACTAAAAGGCACGCATGTGACTCAATTACCCTCCCATTCCCGCTACGTCACCCCCTCTTTCCTCTTCGTCTTCCTTTCATCTATTTCTCTCTCCTCTATACACACGAGTCAGCTCCCTGAAAATCACTTTTTGACTCTTCAAAAGCCAACTTTTCATCTCACCTTATCTCACTTCAAGAATTTCAGTTCTGGGTTTCAATAACAATTCTTCAAACCCCAGCGGCCACTCTTGTTTAACTTCTGGGCTCCCAAACAACCCCTTTCATTTTTCAGCTGATTTTCCCCCTCCCTTTTTTTTGCTATCTTTCTTATTATGTGATTCTCATTAACCGAACAAGAAAACAATGTCATTTTCATCAACAATGGTGTCCAAAATTTTCCTCATTCTGATTTTACTCCCCCTTATAAAACAAGTTCATGGGAATTCCAATGCCTCTCTTCTAACTGGTATCATATTGCCTGAACATTCTAGTTTTGATAGAGTCTCTGCTTATTCAATTTCCGATTGTAATGGGGCCACATCAAAGAACACAGAGCCAACAAAAGAAGACGAAGCTGCTGAAAACAACTTCCGTGGCGATGAAAAGCCGCTTAAACCGGCGGTGAAACTCTACCTAAAGCACCGATCAGACGGCCGGAAAACCAAGGGTAAAGAATCAGTAATTGACTCAACATCAAGAGACCTAATCAGAATTCAGACACTGCATACTAGGGTCACAGAGAAGAAGAATCAAAATACAATTTCAAGGCTAAATAAAGAGATTGTTTCACAGTCTGGGCAGCAAATTAAGCCAACAATTTCGCCGGCAGCTTCGCCGGAATCTTATGCAGCTGAGTATTTTCCCCAGCTCGTGGCCAGAGTTGAATCAGGGGTGAGCCTTGGCTCAGGTGAATACTTTATGGATGTGTTTGTCGGTACACCTCCTAAACACTTTTCTTTGATACTTGATACTGGTAGTGATCTTAATTGGATTCAATCTGTTCCCTGTTATGATTGTTTCGAACAAAATGGTCCTCATTATAATCCAAAAGATTCTACTTCTTTTCAAAATATAAGCTGCCATGATCCCCGTTGTAACCTTGTTTCATCCCCTGATCCTCCACAGCCCTGCAAGGCTGAGAACCAAACATGCCCTTATTTCTATTGGTATGGGGATAGTTCTAACACAACCGGTGATTTCACCCTTGAAACTTTCACGGTCAACCTCACCACGACTACGGGCAAGTCAGAATTCCAGGAGGTGGAGAATGTGATGTTTGGATGTGGGCATTGGAATAGGGGCCTATTTCATGGGGCTGCAGGATTGTTGGGACTTGGGAGGGGACCTCTCTCCTTTTCATCCCAGCTCCAATCTTTGTATGGCCACTCGTTTTCGTATTGTCTTGTGGACAGAAACAGCGATCCGAGTGTTAGCAGCAAGTTGATTTTTGGGGAGGATAAGGATTTGTTGAATCATAGGGAATTGAATTTCACTTCCTTAGTATCTGGGAATGAGAATTCTGTTGATACATTTTACTATGTTCATATAAAATCGATTATTGTTGGAGGAGAGGTGCTAAATATTCCAGAAGAGACATGGAATTTGTCGACAGAAGGTGCTGGGGGAACAATAGTTGATTCAGGTACTACACTCAGTTATTTTGCTGATCCTGCTTATGAGTCTATTAAAGAGGCATTTGTGAAGAAGGTGAAAAAATATCCGGTTGTAGATGATTTTCCTATACTGCATCCTTGCTACAATGTGTCTGGAGTTGAGAAGCTAGAGTTGCCCACATTTGGGATTCAATTCAGCGATGGAGCATTGTGGAATTTCCCAGTTGAGAACTATTTTATTAGGCTTGATCCTGAGGATGTTGTTTGTTTGGCAATTTTGGGAACTCCTCGATCTGCTATGTCGATAATTGGGAACTACCAGCAACAGAATTTTCATATATTGTATGACACAAAGAAGTCTAGGCTGGGGTTTGCACCAACAAGTTGTGCTGAGTTTTGATGTATTGTCTAGAGTGGATGGTAGGAGGAAAACTGTACACATTTTGGGTTTGGAGGCAGGATTTCCATTTTTCCTTTTCAAAAGGAGGTAAAAATACATAAATGACACAGATGATATTTATTTTATTTTATCAAGGTTCTGGTGATTATATATATTTTAACACAGATAAATTTGTTCAACAGAAATGTATTCGGCTCTAAATGTTTGAATGCTCCATTTTCCAGTTACATATACTTTTCTTTCTTATCCTAATTTGTTGTTTGCTTAAAAGTAGTTTTTGAATAAATGGTTTTCTGTGTATAATTAATTTTGTACTTCAACTACCTTACATCTCTCCCATGTGTTGCTGGAATCCACTTTCTTCTGGTTGAACTTTCATCATACTTGTAGTAAGAGAAGACCAATGTTCTCAACTCACCTAAATCAACAACTGAAAGGCACAGCCCCGCAAGTGTTGGTCTTAAGTCAGCAGCAGAAAGAGACCGGAGTAGGCTGGTCTTTGTAAACTATGAGTAATTTGACTAGAATTTATGTCAGTAGAAATCTATGTGCACTAACGTTTATGCACGTACAAAGAGAGAAAATGGTACACAAGTCCTATTATTTAAATTAGTGATGAGCTTTCAACCCACCTATTATGTTGTTTATTCTTTGTTAGAAGACAATTGTTATTACACAGCTAGTGCATATTGACATACTCTTTTCTTGAATATTCAAAGCTTAAAAGCTTTTGAGATGACCCGACTCTGTTAGGGAGTTTATTTTCAAATTTTGCCTTATTCTGTACCTTCCCAACAAACCAAGTGTTG
The DNA here is from genome assembly GCA_947179155.2 of Hedera helix. Lineage (NCBI taxonomy): Eukaryota > Viridiplantae > Streptophyta > Magnoliopsida > Apiales > Araliaceae > Hedera > Hedera helix. The sequence goes on along the minus strand of OX359268.1, from coordinate 53,378,222 downwards.
AAGGAGCATAAGAAACAAATCCACATTGCTCTTCCACAAACTTCATTTGAGAATCGACATTATGAAACTAAAAATAGTTAAATGCTACATGACCCTCTTCATATCCTTGTTAGTTCTAGTAAATGAAATTAATGAACTTTTTCACTTTTACATTTATTTGTGTTTCTTTTTTTGTTCTTTTCCGCGGCATTTTACCAAGTTTCAAACGAATACTAAAGAGAAAATAGCATCTAATGTATCAGACAGTAGACACTATATAACTTGTGTGTGAGCTTGGTTAAAACTAATTATTTTCTAATAGTAGGATCATATCCACAATGAATCCTAAAGAGAAAACAACATCTAATGTATCAGACACTATATAACTTGTGTGTGAGCTTGGTTAAAACTAGTTATTTTCTAATAGTAGGGTCATATCCACAATAACGTTAGATTGTTTATTAATCTTTCCAAAATAAATTAATCCATTGATTCCTCCAAGCTTTCCCCAAAACTATATTTTCGGGAAAATTATGGTTATACAATTATTAGCTTTTCATTACAACATTAATTTTATATTTGCTGAAACATTGTCCCGTGCAGGGTTATATTTAGTATCAACTGTTACCATCGACTATTATCAGAGGGTTGATGTTTATCATTTCCTAATTCCATACCAACAAAATTTGCAGTAAGAAATGAAAAGTAGGGCTAAAAGCTAAAAAGGAAAGCCACAAATTTGCCAAGTACAGAAAACATGATTAATTTTATTATTAGTATATTTAAGCGGTTTCTTTGAGATTTCAATCACCATAAAAGGGTATAGATTACATTTGCAAGTACAAATGATTACAGTACAGGAAGCTTTTGAAAAGTTGTACAAATATCAGCCAAGATAACTCACGAATTTAGCAGGAAATGATAAGCTGCTGCCCAAGGAATTTTAATTTAATTCATCCGACGATCTTCTGAAGTGCATAAGCTGAATTCTCAAATTTTCCATCCCATCTGTTAATTTATTTGGTTGGCAGAACAGAAATTTTCAGGAATTCGGTGCAATATGATACGTGACAAATTCAATGTGAGAACTTGAGAGGCTGGCTAAAACATACCTGCACTCTTCGATTTCTGGAATCTTGAGCTCCAGGTCCTCTTGAAATGGCTGCAAGGCACTCTGTATTTTTTCGTTGTCCACTTTGTCGAGAGTAGGTGGATCCCACTGTCATTGAGGGAGAGAAAGGGAGAGCAGGGGTTTTAATATGCAAACTTTCTAGCTTCAATCCTTTTCACAAGGATGACCAACATTTTGGCCTAAGTTTAAACTTTAGAAGAAAAACAATCAGTCAAATTAGCAAAAAAAATTACATGCCGCTTCCTATATAAAGTTGCATGAATAATTGATCGAGTGCATTAGGACAAAATAAATGGCAAAATTTTCTTCATTCGAGATGTTAACTTTCAATCAAATTCCAACCTAATCCAAAACTAGCCTTACTTTAAGCATCAACTGTTGGACAGACACATGGTAGAGGAAGAATACCTTTGGAGCATTATCCTTGTCGATTGTAAGAGCTCTAATACCCTAAATGTTGAACCAAGAGAAAGTGTAATCTTAGAGAGGTAAAGAGCAATTTTTGTCTCAAAACTGAACCACAGAGCAATGGGTTTTTATTAGTGAAAATCAATAAATCTGATTATTACCTCGTACACGTCACCAGATACAGTGCTTCGAAGAATATTCATTGTCAGTCTAAATTCTTTCTTCAAGGATTCAGAAAGTGTTTGATTTCTCCCATCACGAACCTGGAAAAAGTTCAAGAAAAAATGCAGATGTAAGATGCACCATAGCACCACAAAGACCACATCTAGTTAGACTTGCAGCACACCTAATTGAGGGGAAACCTCTAGTACAGTAATACATTACACTAGGCATCAACAATTATACGATATAAAACAGTTAATAAAAAGAATAGGGAACACAAATAAAGTGAAGAAGTATGCTCATCCTTCATGTTGTACATATATTCCTCAATAAATATAGGTGATGTTGCCATAATATTTTCTTTCTTTGTTTCACAATGAACAATGACAAGTGAGGAAAAGCAAGGAATTTTCAGTCTGGTTCGATCGAGTTTTAGGGCCATCGTCACAAATGACACTGAAGTTGTTAACATTGGCATGCACAACTGAATTTCAACAAAAAATGAAATGGAAAAAGAGACTACAAAGTGAGTGAAAGGGTTATACAACATCATCTTTAATTCAGCCTTCTTGAATCAGGCATTGGATAGCAACGCTGTTTGTGGGACTAGTATCTTCACTGGTACAATGGAAAGAAGCGAAGGAAATGAGTGCTAGGCATTTCTGCTAGATGTGATGCGCTGGAAAGATATGATGCTGTTGCCAATATGATCAACCACTGACTCATGTAAAGACAAGATTAAGGTTTACACTGATTCACACATGATGTGGAGCATGTGGCTCATTGCGTGTGGATCAAACCTCCTGCTTTGATACCATGGAAGATGTTTCTAATTGTTATGCAAAACTGAACGGCTCAGAAAATCATGGAAAATCCAAATGTAAATATAAAATTGCTGTCTATTGTTGTTTATAAACTTTTAACAGTGGACCATGGACAGATAATATATCTAGCTTATCTTGTTTGTGAAATAGATTTTTTTTTACCGATCTTAGTGTTATCTTCAATCCCGTAGGAGAAGATCTTTTTAATCCTTTGAGCACGGCATTGATCCAAGCATTTCCTTCCTTGCCCACCTCTGATTCCTGAAGTCAAAGTGTAATATCATTCATATAAGTTATGTGGCACGCTGAAGCAACAAAAGCGTGCAATTCCATGGAAACAATGTCCAGATAAAGCAATATTTTTTCCCCTAGTAGAAATAGAAACTTACCAATGACTTTATGATCTCCTCCACAGAATCCTTGGAAAAGCACTCATCGATTACCGACTGCCTGCAAGCAAATGAAAACAAATTGATTTGGATAAACTTTGGAGTGTAGCAAATATGTTTTGTTCTTTCAGATTTATTTACTTGTTTAACACACTATCTTCATCAATCTCAACATTTACAGAGAAATCCTCAATTCCAGCTTTGACCGCATTCTTATCACCAGAGTTTAACCTCACCAAGTGCTGCTCCAGCTCAAGGAATTTCTAACATACATAAATGGCAACTGTGATTAGTACATCAATATATTGATAGAAAAATAAACTTCAAACCAGAATTTATCAGAAGATATTTCAACAGTCCAAGGTTAGAATAAATTCTTTTCTAACAATATGCAAAAAGAAAAGTACAAATAAACAAGAAAGCAAACGAACTACTGAAGTTGAGTCCAGTACCCCATTGCCAACACATTATATTCACAACTCCTCAAAGAAATAAATCACAAAAAAAATTCTCGAGATATGAGTTCAGCTCAAAAGGAGGTTCCATCAGTGAGTCAAAAGATTCTGGAATAGTAGTACTTAATTTAAGCAGTGGTAGGAATGCAATGATAACAGACATCATTTGTTCAGTTGAGCCTCTGTACCAGAGTTTTATATGTCACAGTGATTACTAGTGTTTTATATGTAATGGTGACTTAAGCTACAGGAGATATGGTGAATATTCAATGCATTTCTTTCCCAACAGTATCTCTAGGTACAAGGGACACTCTTCCAATTGTCATGGTCAAGTTCTTTTTAATCCATCCTACATTAGTGTCTCAGCTACCAATGCAACTTAACATTGAAGTACTAGTCAAAATACATAAATTTTCATGCTTGCAAAACCATATTATCAAGATTTGTGCTTCGAAGTCACCTCAGAAGGAACAAAATGGGTTGCCATTCCAACTGCGACCAGTTCTTTGCCATTCAACCTTGCCCCTGTTAAAGCTAAATATTCCCCTGCATACATAAGCACATTATCAGTCATCTAATAGAAGCCAAATATGTCACTTCTTCCAAGTATTCCTTTTTTTTGTGTTGTATTATATATTCTTTTATGTAAGCCATAAGAAGAAATCACTCTTCAGCAAGGAACAAGAAGAGAAGTACTTTAGCTTTGCTTTTTTAAGAAGAAATAAAAATGCATTTGTATCAGGTGAGGTTTAAGATACTAGCTGATAGCTTACCAAGACGTCCAGGGAGATGGGAAAGCATGTAAGAGAATCCACAGTCAGTATGAAACCCAATACTTGCTTCTGGAGTTGCAAAAACCTGGAGATATTCAAGAGTATACCACCACAAAAAGCTAGATTAAGAACACAAATTTTCTGCATGAGTATAATAATAGTAAGTCTTGACTTAATTTTTATATGAAGTATCCTAATCAGATGGAACTTTATACTTTAACGCCTTAAAAAATTTCCCATCCTTTAAATATGTTGAGATATGTTAGAGGGAAAAAGAAAAGACAGTTTCAGATGCAACAAAGTACGTGAAAATGGGGTGGAATGAAATCTCAATGCAAGCGTGATTAGTTAAAGGTTCTTCATGTCTCGTGATAATTTCATTTTTCCGAAATTCTTGAAGTCTAGAATAACCTAGTCATTGTTTATAATTACATGGCATTAGCTTTTAACGCGATGTTTTTAGTTTCATTTGAATGACTGCACACATATTCAATTCATAATGTTTATTTGTTGGTTAATGCTTTCACTTCTATGAAACTCATCCCTAAATCTAAAAGTGAAAATAAGTTTAAATAATTTCCTTTATGTATATACTTCATTTTCTATTACGATACTAATAATCTAATAACAAAAGAGAAATTTGGAGATTTGATTACATGTATTGATCATCCAATCACTCTCCCACTGTCTAGATATATCATATACTCACAGTCTTTTCTGTAACAACTGAGAACGTCATAGGAACCATCAAAGATGCACCTCCACCCATGGAGATTCCATTTACAAGAGCAACCTGACAAATGTATGTACATATATTAGTGAATCTCTTCGACAACATGGAGTAAACAAATTTATCCGAAATGTTTTCATTTTGTTCCCACATCTAAAACAATGACCTTCGAGGAAAACTTTATTTTTCCAAAACATAACCTTTATATTTGCTAGTAATGTAGGTAGAATTGCAGTAGCGGTGGCATCGTAGTAGTACTCAATCTACCTAGTATATAAGTAATAACATGTGACTTTATAATCTAAAAGAAAAATGAATCTCTACATTTGGAAAGGATAAAAATAAAAATGTATAAATAAGAAACTAATTTTAAACCATACCAGGGTTTTCTTATAGGAATGGATGTGGTAACAAAGCCAATACATTCTGTAGACCACTTCAAGACAGGAATCCCCTGCCAATAAAATGAGACACTCTTAAATAAGCCTGACACATAAAGTTAAATTAAAATTGGTAAATTAGAAAGTCTTTAGGATGAAGCAATTACTTGATGCCCTGCCATCATAGAACATTCTCAAATCCCCACCAGCAGAAAATGCACGGCCAGTTCCCTAGAAAAGCACAATGACTTTATAAGTTGCTGCTAAAGAAACCACTGACCTAACTTGTATACTCTACTTAGGTAATTTAGATATTTAAGCTACTCTACTCCATTTGAGTTATTAACTTGGTATAAAATGAAGTTCAACACCGACAATAACGAAAAGGTTGAAGAACAGTACTGGCCTTGATTATCACAAGCTCCGCAGTATCATCTTTTTCCCAACGTTCCAGGAATTCTGCTAACAAGGAAACCTAAGTGCAGGACAAATGCGGGGGACAACATGCGCACCAAACAATAAAATTACCAAAATTGTGCATAATATTTTAACATGGGTTAAATTCAATAAATCATAAGCTTACCACTGTTGAAGAAATGACATTTAGTTGACGAGGCCGGTTCAAGGTAATCAATCTGACACGGCCTATTTCTTCTCCGAGCACAAACTAAAGAATCAATTAGAATATACAACAGCACCAATTCAGTCATTTAGAAAAGCATCTTCACGTGTCAGTACCAAATGAAAGAAGATCCAAGTTACAGATACAAAAAAAATGGTGGAAAGGAAAGCAACACTTTATCTATAGTTGATTACTAAAAATTATAGAGTTTTAAATTTGTAGGCCTTACCTCTTCATCTGGGTTTACCAAGTCCTTTGCCATTTGAACCAGTAACCAATAATATGAGCCAACAAACCTGCAGAAGATTCCAACATAAATTATCTAGAGAGACCCAAAACAGAACCCTATAAAATGGATATGCCTAGTAATGTATGAAGAAAGAAAAACAAATTTTAATAAATCAAGACTTATAGCAGCAGAAATCACAAATGGGACGAAGAACTGCTAAAATTGTCCAGATTGTTGGAAACCTTTCTTTGACCTGAGCGTGAAAGATTTGCTACTAAAACTTGCTAAATATTTTGAATAAATGAATATTTAAGAGCGCGTGGAAACCTATAGGATTGAATTATGCACAATTAGTACTGTAAATATAAGTGGGAATAGCTAATAGTTAGTGAATGTAAACTTACAAGAAAAAATAATTTTCTTGGACCAGAAACGGGAGACTGCTGAACAACAGGGGGTTCTTGGAGAGGAGCTGATAAATAGGGGTGGGGGAGGCGAGGGTGTCACCGGTTGGTAGCTACCTAACCTGAGAAGCTCAACTACAGAGAGAGATGGTTAAGCTCAACTACATCCTACCTACGCCATCCATTTATTTTCTGGAAAATGCTTTTGTAGGTCCTCTTTCTTTATTGATTTTTATTTAGATTTTCTTAATAAAATTTTCTTCTTTTTTAAAATTAAATATATATATTCTTATTTTAAAATTATAAAATAATATAACGTTTTTAATTTGTCATTATATTTTTATAATTATTTTTAATATCATAGTCCCATAACTGAATTTCTAACAAATATTAAAATTATATTTAAAATTAAAAAATTATTTTTAAAAGTTACCATTTTATAAGTATATCTTTAATCCTGAGACAATACTTTCTTATGTCTTCTTTATAAGCAACTATTTTCTTATTTTAGATTATTATTTCTTTTAATTATAATTTTAATTTTGAACTTTGAAGCCCCGATACTGGATAAATTTATTAAATAAGAAACTTAAAAAATCACACTTCCAAGTTGGATATTATTTTAAAAATAAATATATTGTAAAAACAACTCTCAATATTTTTTTTCAAAAAAAATATTTTAAATATTTTATTAACAACATACAATCATTTGAAATACTAACACTACCGCTTATAAATATTTTTGTGATTTTTTTGTTAAAACAAAAAATCCAATTACAATTACATATAAGAAAATAACTTATATATCAAATAATAGTAGAATAAAAATATATGAGTCTATTATTTAAGCTCTTCTATATCTTATAACTTTTATGAATATTTAAAATTAACATAAAATTGTCATATATTTACATTATAATATTTGTATTAATTTTTTTTATAAAAATTGTTTAGTATGTTACATATGTCAATATGTACGGACAATCTAAATAATGTTTTAGATTATATTTTAAAACAAAAAGTCATAGTTGAGAATGAGAAAATTCCTCAAGAACACATCTGGCAGGCATGGCATTATAACATAAAAGTTACATTTGACGCTGAATGATTGTTTACTTTTAAATAATTAATTTCAGATTATATGTGGCAGACGTATGGAATTAAATTTATTTCATTTTTTAAAGGAAGGGACATCATTTATTAGTACTAGTTCCATGTAATAAAGTCGATTCGGAAAGTGTGAAATAAAGGCTTAATGACAAAAAAAATTAATAAATTTTACAAATATTATTAATTTAATTAACGTGTTATTTTTAAAATAAATTAATTATTATATTTTTAAAATTTCTTTTAGAATAATTAAAAATAAAATTATAATTAATTTTTGCTGAGGTGATTGTTTAGGTATAAATAATCAAAAATATATAAAGTGCATGTTGATATGTATTTTTTTTATTGAATTAAACAGAAATAATTGTTCAATAAAAAAAATAATGAAAAAAGTAATAAAAAATAATTAATAAATATAGTTATTTAATTTAATTTTTAATTCAGGTCAAATGGTACATATTCCGTAAAATAAAAGACGAAGACATCCTAATATGTTTTTTCATTTCTTTTCTTACGACGGAAAGACTAAGCATTTATTAATTGATTAAGAATCTAAGTACTTAAACTTGAAGATAACTAAAAAATATTATTACTTCTAATTATAATTTTTTATTATTATTGAATGATTATTTCTGTTTAATTAAGTCAAAAAAATTAATTATTTTTTTTACTGAGTATTATTTCTGTTTAATTCAGTAAAAAATATTTTTTTGTCTATTATTTGGCAAATAATACTTTTTCTGTCTATTATTTTTGTCTAATCCAACAAAAAAATATTTTTTTAAATGACAATTATTTTTGTCCATTTTTATTTATTTTACTTTATTATGTTACTATTCGTAAAAAAAGAGAGATTCTTTTTAACTTTTTATGAAACAAAATACATTACGGAAAAACTTTCTTCTTTTTAAAGAACAGGGAGAGTTTTTTTTCTTCTCAAAAATCACGAGTGAAGTGTCTGAGCCAATCAAATTCTGCCATGTGCCATTTGGTTTTGCAGAGAAGATATAGCTGAGGAGTCAACAATACTTAAAGATTAACCTTTTCAAAACTAAAATTTATATTAACCTGAGATGAACTTGTAGATACGCATGATACTTACAACACTTAACATATGTAAATTAATTTTTAATTTTAATTATTTTTTTTCTGATTCAGCAAAAAAAAATATTTTTAGTTTAGCAATTTTTTTTAATTTCAATTAAAAAAATATACATCAACAACAAATATACTTTATATATTTTTTGGATATTTACACATCAACGGCCACCTAAGTAGCCACCTCAATAAAGATTAATTATAATATGATTTTTGGATATTTTGAATTTTTTTTCAAAAATACAATGGTTAATCTGTTAAAAAAAATAATGTGACGACCCCAAATCCGGGTTCCATAACCTCGAGTTTGGTTCTCACTATTCAACACATTACTAACAATTAAATACATACATTGCATTTAAATATCGCGGAATAATACATATTGGTTCCCTTCAAAAGGTTACAATACCAGGGTCTATCAACCTTAATCATAAAAACAGTTCCTATCATAAGGAATTACAAAAGGTTTAACAACCGTAAATACATAAATAAAGATCTAACTAGCATGCATAAGCTACTTAAGCTTTGGCCTTTCCTTTTCCCTTATCCTTCCTGGAGCAATCAGGATTATCTGAAAAATGGTTCATGATATAGCAAGAATGAGCAACTAGTTTGCTCAGCAAGTTTAAAACAATCATATAGATTTAATATATCATGAATGAATGGGAAATATCAACAATGATTCAACAATAGATATAACAATTGTGAATGAAACAGGATTCAAATTTAATAAACAGAATATTTGAATCTTAAAATGCTGAGTGGTCACTAAGGACCCTGAACTAACTAGGGTATAATAGAGTTTCCTCCGACCCTTTGAGTTGTTTGGTTTTCAAGGGGATCAGCCTATTCAACCCGCTGTATATGCATTACATTTAGTCACTGGCGCCCAAAGTCGGTTTCCCGACACAAAATCCCCTAATTTAGGGTTGTTCAATTCTCAGACTTAATATAAGAAATCCGCACCCAACAATGGTTTGGATAAGCTTTTAAAAGTATTCAAGTTATTGAATTTAGAAACGCAATGTCTAGCTGAACTATTAGCTTCAGACATTTTTAATACAGTTCATGAATCAAGAACTAACAAGCTTCAAATGCACTAAGTGCGATTGTATAAACAATATGGATGTGGAATAATTTTAAATAATTAAACCACTTCAAGCTTTAACAATAAATACAAGTATGGAAACTTGTTCAACGATAATAATTGAGTAGGGTTAGAGAACTTGCCTTTTTGCTCAGCTACAATAATTGTCTAGCTTTAACTAACTTGCTTTGAAAGACCTAACATTAATAAAGTCGGTCTAATAATTAGTACGACGTATTTGCATAATTATACGCTTAAATAACGAACTTATTTACCACACATAAGTACTAACACATAATTTACAGTAGTCAAAACAATGTTATTAACCTTATAGACATTTAATCATTTTAGGTTAATAATTTAATAAGTTAGAAAATATTTTTCTTAAGTGTTGGACACTTATTAAACCTTTAAACAACTTATTATAATTGTTTAATTAAATTCAATTTATTTTATTAACTCAATCTCTTTTTAATTACTATTTAATATTGATTAAATAGAAATTAATTAATTAACTCTAGTTATTATTTAAAATAAATAATAACTAATTGTACTTACTTATTATTTAATTATAATTAAATAATAAATAATTATTAACTTAGTTTAAACCTTCTTTAATTTAATGTTAATCAACCAATAATTAACCCATTTAGACTTAATGACCAAAAAAAACCAACGAATATTGTAAATATTATCAATTTAACATACGTATTATTTTTTTTAACAGATTAACCATTGTATTTCTGAAAAAAAATTCAAAATACCCAAAAATCTTATTATAATTAATCTTTATTGAGGTGACTACTTAGGTGGCCGTTGACGTGTAAATATCCAAAAAATATATAAAGTATATTTGTTGTTGATGTATATTTTTTTAATTGAAATTAAAAAAAATTGCTAAACTAAAAATATATTTTTTTGCTGAATCAGAAAAAAAATAATTAAAATTAAAAATTAATTTACATATGTTAAGTGTTGTAAGTATCATGCGTATCTACAAGTTCATCTCAGGTTAATATAAATTTTAGTTTTGAAAAGGTTAATCTTTAAGTATTGTTGACTCCTCAGCTATATCTTCTCTGCAAAACCAAATGGCACATGGCAGAATTTGATTGGCTCAGACACTTCACTCGTGATTTTTGAGAAGAAAAAAAACTCTCCCTGTTCTTTAAAAAGAAGAAAGTTTTTCCGTAATGTATTTTGTTTCATAAAAAGTTAAAAAGAATCTCTCTTTTTTTACGAATAGTAACATAATAAAGTAAAATAAATAAAAATGGACAAAAATAATTGTCATTTAAAAAAATATTTTTTTGTTGGATTAGACAAAAATAATAGACAGAAAAAGTATTATTTGCCAAATAATAGACAAAAAAATATTTTTTACTGAATTAAACAGAAATAATACTCAGTAAAAAAAATAATTAATTTTTTTGACTTAATTAAACAGAAATAATCATTCAATAATAATAAAAAATTATAATTAGAAGTAATAATATTTTTTAGTTATCTTCAAGTTTAAGTACTTAGATTCTTAATCAATTAATAAATGCTTAGTCTTTCCGTCGTAAGAAAAGAAATGAAAAAACATATTAGGATGTCTTCGTCTTTTATTTTACGGAATATGTACCATTTGACCTGAATTAAAAATTAAATTAAATAACTATATTTATTAATTATTTTTTATTACTTTTTTCATTATTTTTTTTATTGAACAATTATTTCTGTTTAATTCAATAAAAAAAATACATATCAACATGCACTTTATATATTTTTGATTATTTATACCTAAACAATCACCTCAGCAAAAATTAATTATAATTTTATTTTTAATTATTCTAAAAGAAATTTTAAAAATATAATAATTAATTTATTTTAAAAATAACACGTTAATTAAATTAATAATATTTGTAAAATTTATTAATTTTTTTTGTCATTAAGCCTTTATTTCACACTTTCCGAATCGACTTTATTACATGGAACTAGTACTAATAAATGATGTCCCTTCCTTTAAAAAATGAAATAAATTTAATTCCATACGTCTGCCACATATAATCTGAAATTAATTATTTAAAAGTAAACAATCATTCAGCGTCAAATGTAACTTTTATGTTATAATGCCATGCCTGCCAGATGTGTTCTTGAGGAATTTTCTCATTCTCAACTATGACTTTTTGTTTTAAAATATAATCTAAAACATTATTTAGATTGTCCGTACATATTGACATATGTAACATACTAAACAATTTTTATAAAAAAAATTAATACAAATATTATAATGTAAATATATGACAATTTTATGTTAATTTTAAATATTCATAAAAGTTATAAGATATAGAAGAGCTTAAATAATAGACTCATATATTTTTATTCTACTATTATTTGATATATAAGTTATTTTCTTATATGTAATTGTAATTGGATTTTTTGTTTTAACAAAAAAATCACAAAAATATTTATAAGCGGTAGTGTTAGTATTTCAAATGATTGTATGTTGTTAATAAAATATTTAAAATATTTTTTTTGAAAAAAAATATTGAGAGTTGTTTTTACAATATATTTATTTTTAAAATAATATCCAACTTGGAAGTGTGATTTTTTAAGTTTCTTATTTAATAAATTTATCCAGTATCGGGGCTTCAAAGTTCAAAATTAAAATTATAATTAAAAGAAATAATAATCTAAAATAAGAAAATAGTTGCTTATAAAGAAGACATAAGAAAGTATTGTCTCAGGATTAAAGATATACTTATAAAATGGTAACTTTTAAAAATAATTTTTTAATTTTAAATATAATTTTAATATTTGTTAGAAATTCAGTTATGGGACTATGATATTAAAAATAATTATAAAAATATAATGACAAATTAAAAACGTTATATTATTTTATAATTTTAAAATAAGAATATATATATTTAATTTTAAAAAAGAAGAAAATTTTATTAAGAAAATCTAAATAAAAATCAATAAAGAAAGAGGACCTACAAAAGCATTTTCCAGAAAATAAATGGATGGGGTAGGTAGGATGTAGTTGAGCTTAACCATCTCTCTCTGTAGTTGAGCTTCTCAGGTTAGGTAGCTACCAACCGGTGACACCCTCGCCTCCCCCACCCCTATTTAGCAGCTCCTCTCCAAGAACCCCCTGTTGTTCAGCAGTCTCCCGTTTCTGGTCCAAGAAAATTATTTTTTCTTGTAAGTTTACATTCACTAACTATTAGCTATTCCCACTTATATTTACAGTACTAATTGTGCATAATTCAATCCTATAGGTTTCCACGCGCTCTTAAATATTCATTTATTCAAAATATTTAGCAAGTTTTAGTAGCAAATCTTTCACGCTCAGGTCAAAGAAAGGTTTCCAACAATCTGGACAATTTTAGCAGTTCTTCGTCCCATTTGTGATTTCTGCTGCTATAAGTCTTGATTTATTAAAATTTGTTTTTCTTTCTTCATACATTACTAGGCATATCCATTTTATAGGGTTCTGTTTTGGGTCTCTCTAGATAATTTATGTTGGAATCTTCTGCAGGTTTGTTGGCTCATATTATTGGTTACTGGTTCAAATGGCAAAGGACTTGGTAAACCCAGATGAAGAGGTAAGGCCTACAAATTTAAAACTCTATAATTTTTAGTAATCAACTATAGATAAAGTGTTGCTTTCCTTTCCACCATTTTTTTTGTATCTGTAACTTGGATCTTCTTTCATTTGGTACTGACACGTGAAGATGCTTTTCTAAATGACTGAATTGGTGCTGTTGTATATTCTAATTGATTCTTTAGTTTGTGCTCGGAGAAGAAATAGGCCGTGTCAGATTGATTACCTTGAACCGGCCTCGTCAACTAAATGTCATTTCTTCAACAGTGGTAAGCTTATGATTTATTGAATTTAACCCATGTTAAAATATTATGCACAATTTTGGTAATTTTATTGTTTGGTGCGCATGTTGTCCCCCGCATTTGTCCTGCACTTAGGTTTCCTTGTTAGCAGAATTCCTGGAACGTTGGGAAAAAGATGATACTGCGGAGCTTGTGATAATCAAGGCCAGTACTGTTCTTCAACCTTTTCGTTATTGTCGGTGTTGAACTTCATTTTATACCAAGTTAATAACTCAAATGGAGTAGAGTAGCTTAAATATCTAAATTACCTAAGTAGAGTATACAAGTTAGGTCAGTGGTTTCTTTAGCAGCAACTTATAAAGTCATTGTGCTTTTCTAGGGAACTGGCCGTGCATTTTCTGCTGGTGGGGATTTGAGAATGTTCTATGATGGCAGGGCATCAAGTAATTGCTTCATCCTAAAGACTTTCTAATTTACCAATTTTAATTTAACTTTATGTGTCAGGCTTATTTAAGAGTGTCTCATTTTATTGGCAGGGGATTCCTGTCTTGAAGTGGTCTACAGAATGTATTGGCTTTGTTACCACATCCATTCCTATAAGAAAACCCTGGTATGGTTTAAAATTAGTTTCTTATTTATACATTTTTATTTTTATCCTTTCCAAATGTAGAGATTCATTTTTCTTTTAGATTATAAAGTCACATGTTATTACTTATATACTAGGTAGATTGAGTACTACTACGATGCCACCGCTACTGCAATTCTACCTACATTACTAGCAAATATAAAGGTTATGTTTTGGAAAAATAAAGTTTTCCTCAAAGGTCATTGTTTTAGATGTGGGAACAAAATGAAAACATTTCGGATAAATTTGTTTACTCCATGTTGTCGAAGAGATTCACTAATATATGTACATACATTTGTCAGGTTGCTCTTGTAAATGGAATCTCCATGGGTGGAGGTGCATCTTTGATGGTTCCTATGACGTTCTCAGTTGTTACAGAAAAGACTGTGAGTATATGATATATCTAGACAGTGGGAGAGTGATTGGATGATCAATACATGTAATCAAATCTCCAAATTTCTCTTTTGTTATTAGATTATTAGTATCGTAATAGAAAATGAAGTATATACATAAAGGAAATTATTTAAACTTATTTTCACTTTTAGATTTAGGGATGAGTTTCATAGAAGTGAAAGCATTAACCAACAAATAAACATTATGAATTGAATATGTGTGCAGTCATTCAAATGAAACTAAAAACATCGCGTTAAAAAACTTTCAAAAACTTTCAGAAAAAATGGGGCATATTACATTATTTTGAGTTATGCTTTAAAAGTTAATGTAGTTATTTCAATTGACGACATGTTTTTTTCTAAATCTAAGTATAGTGTGAATCACAGTTTTGGTCTGCTTAGTAGATAACTGCGGAGAGCCTATGTCATTAATATTATAAGGGATACTTTCTTTCTAAATACTTTTATACACTCTCTTTCTAGATTTTGTTATTCACTATGTCTCTCTAATTTTGTTGTTCACTTTGTCTCTCTAATTTAGTTTTCCACTTTTTCTATCCCAACTTTTTTTACTCCTTACTTTCTCTCTAAAATTGAAAACCATATTTTTAAAGAGAGAAAGTCAAGTATTTTTTTTTTTGAGAGAGTACATTTTCAATGAGAGAAAGTCGAGTACTTTTTTAGAGAGAGTTTAAATGTTTTTAGAAAGAGTTTGTGAGAAGTTTTAGGTAGAAAAAGTGAAGTTACAAAATTAAATCACGGATTAGTTTGTTATGGGTGAAGTTTTAGAGAAAGAAAGTAAAGATACAAAACTAAATCATGGATGAGTTTGCCATATATGGGTCAAAACTAGTTAACTAGTTTAAATAAACCCATATTTCTCGTTTATAATATAGGTCTAAAACCAACCCAACCCCTAGCATATAAAGTAATTATCCAACCCAATAAAATGTGAATAGATATGGCTGACCCAATAATTTTTCACCTATATTGCAGGTCTAATATGGGTGATATAATCATTCATCAACCTGTCCTGTCTCATATGAAAACTTTTCTTCCTTACCTCTTGTTCTGTCCTGGGCCCATTTATAATTATTTGTTTGATGCTCAAGCCTCTAGCAATTTCGGCTCACAATTAGTTAATTAGTTAGAGAAAACAACTATTATATGCAAGGCGGCCGCGGGGGGGGGGGGGGGGGGGGGGGGGGGGGGGGGGGCGCTAGCGCCTAGGGAGCCTAGGCGGGGCCTAGGCGAGATTTTTTATTTTAAGTCAATTTGAATATTTTATCTTACATTTATCTAAACAAAACTATAATATAAAGGAAAACAATTTATAATAAAGATAATAAAGGCATTTGCTTAAAGTTCAAACACATATCCATATTGCTAATGTCAAACATGCAATTGTTTAAAGTTCAAACACAAATAAATAATAAAAAAATCAAGCTAATAGTCCTCATCTCCATATCCCTTTATATCTTTCTCTAACTCTTCTTCTTCATATCCCTCCAAGATAATGTCCTCATCGGACTCACGCTCATACTTCTCATCTCCCTCTTCTTCCGTGTCATCATCAAACAAAAAAGTTTCTTAATTATTTTTCCAAGGCTCTAGCACGCTATCCGCTTCGGATGCTTCACCAACCGCTTTCCAAGTCGAACAACCCTTAACTTCTTCATCTATTCTTACAACGTCGTTTTGTAGCTTAGTTATTAAAATTTAAAAAAAAACAATTGCTGCTCTAAATTTTCCGCTTAGGCCCCGCTTAATTTCTCCGTCTTGCCAGTCCAATTCCGTATAATTTTCTGGAGGTTTTTTTTTTCTCCTTGGGCATAGGTGAGGCACTAGGCGGCTTAGGCGTGGCGCCAAGGGGGGCCTAGCACCTAGGCGGGGATTAATCGGACCTAGGCAGGGATTTTTAGAACACTGATTATATGCAAGACTACAAAACAAGTCGGGGTAAAAGTAAATTTAATGAAACATTTGATTTTGATTGTGAGAAGTGCATATCGTCTTTATCTTAATTAGCTTGGTACTTGCTTCTTGGAACTATACCACCGGTTTTTGAATGATTCTCGAGTGCAACATGATTTGGAGGTGACTAGTGGCCTCTAAGCAGGACATTTATTTAGATTCAAGTATCAGCTGTGACTCGCTCATGTATTGTACTGGAACTTGTTTAATTTATATATTACTATTTTTGTGATCTTAATTCTCAGGTTTCAGAAAAAACGATGGTATTGGCTTAAAGTATTTGCTTTGGCAACAGTCAGGGATTGGGATGCCTTAGAAAAAATTTCAAAGGAGAAAAGGCCACCAATTGGTAAGATTTCCAACTTAATTATAAGAAAATAGTAGCAATTCTGGTTCATTGATTTGAGCTTACATTGAGGATGACAATTAAAGTAGCACAACATTTGTCATCGTAACTTTCTTCTTGATGGTTGGCCAAAGTTAAACATGTTTCGAGATTTCTAAACAAATCTTCGGCTCTATACAATCTCATAATACTTTACAAAGGTGACTGGAAGTTTGTATCTCAGGCAAAAGGTATTCCTCCATTTTGCCGTATAAAAATGGATATGTTTTTTAAGGTCATATAATCAAAATAATTCATAATAAAAAAGAGGTGGAGAAACTATTCATGGTTGTTTTGTCCCTATCCATTGCAAGCAGAATTAATGAGTTGAACACTTCATTCTTCTTTAATTCCTCGTTTCCTAAATAGGTTATCGGCCTTTTGTGGAAGCAATGCATTGATGCAGATCAGAAAGGTGAAATGTTAAAGTATATCCCGAAATTGGCAGATCTCTGAGAAAGAGCCTAGGTAATTTAGTTATTAAGGAACATATGGTAGATAACATTTTGAATATAGTTCATTAGCTCTACTATATTATATAAAGGTTAACATTGATTATAGTTTAATGTTACAAGAGACTTGAGGAATTTATAAGAAAATAAGGGTATACATTTTATCAACCTGAACAGGCTTATGCTCAAATTGGCATGGCAAAGGAAGCTACGTATGTTGCTTCTCAGGCTAAAGATGGTGAAGGAATTTATAACAAATACTCAAGGTATACAATTTTATAATTCTGAAGAGGCTTATGCTCGAATTGGCATGGCAAAGGAAGCTGCGGATGCTGCTTCTCAGACTAAAGATGGTGAACTTCTTTGGCGATTGAAACTAACTTTTGCACAGAATGCTGCAGCTTCATCAATTTTTGATAGTCTTGGAGACCCTTTGTCATTTCAAGGTTCTTCATAGAATTTTCTTTGGATTTCTCACTTTAAAACTTGTTCATTTGTTTGTATTTTATTCTCTTTAATTCATGTGTAACGAGTTTCAGACAACCCCTTTTTGTCTATGTTCATATTACACCACATCCTTTGAAGTTTCTTGTGATTGTAAAGTTGTCATTGACCAACTTGCCTGCTGCAGTTTTCTGTTCCTTTCACATTTTTATTTTGGTGTGTATTAATGTGCTACTAATTTTCCTCCTCCTTTATGCCTCCTGCTACGACTGTGTCAAGTATTGCTGTATTAGGCAAAAGCTGTTGTGTGCATTTTGACTTTTTGTGGTACCAGTTGATTTTACTAATTTGTTACTCTAATTACTATTATTATAATTTTTCGCAGAATTGTTTTACTTTGGGTTAACTGTAGATATTGAAGCCACTGATATTGAGGTTATTCCTTCAACGTCTCCTCCCATTTCATGCAGCCCTCGAGGTTACGAACTGCTTTTCTCACGTCAGTTGTAAATATATTTCAAGGGAATGCTTTTGTATATGGTAGAGCTTTCCGACGGTAATGGTGTAGAGATTAATTCTTGTTTGTTGCCGCTGGCCACTGGCTCCATACATGTGTTTACTTTTTATATTGAATTTACCTTCTTTTTTTCTTTATTTTTCCTCTTTCATTCAAAATGTATCACCCTCTTCTCCTCAATTGTTGCCACCCATTAATAGAACAATGCCTTCATTAGAGGAGCTTCAAATTTTCTTTTTTGGGCGCGCAATGGAGGCCGCTAGCGAACATGGGGAAGAGTACGTGAAGAGGAGACGAGGATTGAGGTTTTCTGGAAGAGTCTAGAAGTTTGAAATCAACTTTGTTAATGCTACCTGTCGTTGTCTGATAATCAGCGCAAGTGTTAGAATATTGGAGGAGGTTCATCACCTCAAAATAAATATAAATATAACTAGAGATGTGCAAATCAGGTCAGAAGAGGAAAATTGTTTGCAATTTCCCTTTTGAAAACATTCCTATAGACGAGATAACAAAACACGGTTTAGAAAAATATTGTTTGAAAAAGTAACTAATCCAAGCAAAATGTCTGATGGGATTTATGATAATCAAACCTGACAAAATATGGTTACGGGTTAATTTTGGTTTATAAAATTTAGTTATAATTTCATTTAAGAATTAAAATCGCATTATTTATTTTTAATACGAATTGTATGAGTTGAAACCATATAGTTATGGACATATATTTTAAATTTCAAGCTTACTATTATTATGATACATTTTAATAAATTATTTATGATATTTAATGTTTTATATATTCTCTCTCTCTAAATTTTTTTATACTCTCTCTAAAAATTTTAGATTTTTTCATTCTAAAATTTTTAGATTTTCTCTCTAAAAATTTTTATACACACTTTATTTTTAATGTTTTATCTCTAATGTTCTTTAAACCTCATCTCTTTCTAAAACGTGTAATATTTTCTCTTTCTAAAATCTGATTATATTTTTCTCTCTATAAAATCTGATTACATTTTCTCTTTAAAATCTATAACATTTTCTCTCTATAAAATTTAATTACATTTTTTCATTAAAATTTAATTACACTTTCTTTCTCTAAAATATAATTACATATGAAAAAATCTTTTTTACCCAAGTTCCAAACAAGATTTAGTAGTAAAATCTTTTGTTTTTTTTATTGTATAAAGTTACATATTAAGTCTATTCATCAATCATTAGTAAAATATCATAATTTAATATGAACTACAAAGTTATTGGGAGATAAATTTATATATATATAATGAGAAACTTTACAACTAACTTATCACGTTAAATTGTCCGTGTCACACACGTTATATTCAGTTAATTTTAAATTCCGGATTCGTCGTTGATGTCCCACGTGATATCCACTGATTTAGTTTTTTTGAGCTTTCTTCAATTCCACATCTTCCTCAGCTTCTCGGTATATCTAGAAATGGGTATCTTTTAATTTGAAAAATTAGAATAAATATAAAAATAGATTAAAATATGATTATTCGGTTTGCACCTGTTTTTTATTTCAAAAATATAATTTTAAATCTTATTCAATCCAACTCCTTTAAAATAGTTAACTAATTTCTAATTAAATTTGAGTTGATCCATAATTTATAACTTGTATTGTCCGCGGCGACTAATGATAATCCTAAACAATGAGCACACATGGATCATGTTTGTGCATGAGATCGAGTCATTGTTCATAATTGGAGAAGTAACTACAACAACATATATTTGGACACAATAAACACCAATTGTCAGAAAGATAGCAGTAGCATCTTGTAACTTTTGATTATTCTTCCAAAGACTCTTTTCTCAAACAAATATTCTCACTGATATTGACAAGTAATATTATGCCCTTTCCATGTTATGTAAAGTAATCCTTTTCCCACCACAAAATTGGAATACGACTCTGGATTCATCATTTTTTTCTCTCTCTTTCCAATCCCACTTTTCTATCACATTTCATGCTTAAGAGCGGAAAACTACTGGTGTTGCCGTCTCAGCAGATAACACGTTAATATCTGGGAGAAAACAGTATGATGAGAGTGTGGGTGGCTTGGACCCATAACATTTCATTTACGTTGGTCAGGTCAGGTCAGTTCAATTTAACTATCACTATATTCAGTCCCAGTCCCAGTCCCAGTTTCTTTCTTGAGTATACAAACTTTGATTACCCTGATAACTATTTTCTGCATTCCAACATATTCTTGGTACATATATAATTGTCATGTATTCAATCCCTTTATCTTCTTGATAAGTAACGTATCCCTGTATCTTTCATCACACGACGGCTTTGTTCTTTTTTTCCTTCATGAAATTAGACCCGAAATTTATAAACAACAAATACGTACATAATACTTTTACAATTATGATACTCAGCACTTTTTTCGGATTTCATAATATTACTGTTTGTACGTGGAGGTTGATCCTCGATCGGTCTTTAATTTAGTTTGTATGTGCAATTTTGTGGGGATCTGGAATTTTCAGAGTTTCAGCTGGTTGCGTTCATCTGGAATCATGGTTCTGACTAAGGGTGCAAAATGGAAGCTGCACAGTGTTGTAAATATGTACGTTTCATTCTCCACCACGTTGTTGTTAAAAGCTAGGACGGACCAGATTTGTGTATATATAATGTATCTACATATACATGCGTACAAATAAATGAGATATAGTACATGATAATGATGTAATAGGCCCAAAATCATCATGATGATTTTCAAGAAATAAAAAGCTGTGTAAATCAAAAGCAGTATTATTTGTTTGAAGGAGGGAGGGGCCATTCATATTTTGCTAGCTGTTGTCCAATCTCCAGTAGATTTCCCACAACTAAAGGAAGCTGCAGGAGGGGGGTAGCTCGTCTTGGTTCATTTATTTTAAAATTTCTCTTTTTTTTCTTTTTCTTTTTAATTATTTATAAAATTATCCTGTTCTTTTCATGTTTGTTAGAACTCATAATAAGTAGACTCTTACTTATATAGTTATGACATGATGTATGATTACAGAAACAAATCTCTTTAGAAAAAAGAGAGAGACATCAATGTTGTAATTAACAGATATACCTTGTTTATCATAATATACTGAAATGGTCCTTCCCATTTCCTGTTAAACCAACAGAACTATAAGTGATCGACTAATTCAGCGAGCAACATGAAGCTGACAACTGACATTGTTCCGATAACTATACAAGGTCAATGAAACCTAACACTGCCTTTTTTTGTTTTATTGAATGGAGTATTCCGACTGTTCCAAATATAATTATAAATCGAATTATTTTAAAGAAAAATGATATTTTTTAAAATATATTTCTAATATTTGTTACAAACGTAGTAATGATATTACTCAATCTATTAAAGTAATGATATGTTAGAAGTTTCGTATGAAATTATATATAAAAAAATGTATTACTTATTAAAATTGTTGGACATACTCAAAGTCGGTAGTAGTGGACGAGTAGAGTATAGTGTTCACTACTACTGTAGCATATTTTTCAATGTATCCCTCCCACCATTACATTTTGACCATATACGCAATGCTCTTCTGAAATTCCACAGTCTGTTCCATTAATAAGAAAAATCTGACACACTGACCCCACACAGTTGAAATACCATCGCATTCTTGACTCACTTTATCCTTTTTCTTCATACCCATAAATTACTAACTGTGCCACCAAAGTCATGCAAAGGCCATAGCCTTTAATTGCGGACTGTCCAACTTTGGCTTCTTTTCAACACACAGACTAGATTACGCTGTTTAGGGGAATAAATTAATCGAGTCGAGTTGAATATTGTATTATTTAAATTTTGTTAATAAAATTTATTAATTATAAAATAAAGTTTGATTAAAACTTATTTAACTATTAAATCGGCCATGATCTCGAACCGAACTCAAATAATTTAAACTTGTTGAGTGAATATGATTCGAATATTAATAAAAAATTATAATTTGAAGATGTTCGAATAATTTATCAAATTTTAAACTTTACTCATATTTAAATCGTTTATATTTTGAATCGAACTTTTAGTCAAGCGAGTATGAATTAAGTTCGAACCGTTTGGTTCATTTTATAGCCTTAATGCTGTTTGCCTATTTATAAAGAAAAAGAAAAAAAAACCTCCACTTTCCAAGTTCATACACACATAACAGAGAAAATACACACATACACAAACTAACATACAGCAGCACAAACCCAAACAAGCGCACATATATACATATAATATATGTATATTAGAAAGGTGGTTAGTGGAGCCTGTGGAGAAAATGATATATTATTTAAGCCTGCCTTTACAGAAATGTTTCATTGAGCTTCTTGAGCTTCACCTAGCTTTATGTAATCAGATTGCTATAGTGCATTATATCCGCCACTACTATCAGAAGTTCGAAGCCTAAGCATCATAGACACGATTTTCTTTTCTTTTCCCTTTCTCTTTTAAAGAAATCAACAATGGTACAAGGGAAGAAGTTGGTGCCTTTCATCATTCCAATAACTCTTGTTGTTCTTACTCTTCTACCATTTATCAGGGCATCTCAAGAAAATGCAGAAACAGAAAACTCCCACACCATCAAGAATGATATCAGGCATAATAAGGTAACATAAAAATTCTTGTTCAAGAAAATTTGTCATGTTTTTTTGAAATTTTCTGACAAATATTAACTGATTTAATCTACCAATTTTCAGTTGAGTCCTGAATTATTATTTGAAATTAAACTCCACGGATTTCTCCTTTGGGCATCGATGGGTTTCTTGATGCCTGTAGGCATACTTGTTATCAGAATGTCAAATAGGGAAGAATGTGGAAGAAGGCTCAAAATAATGTTCTACACGCATGCTACTGTACAGGCAAGTTCTATTCTTCTGGTTCTTTTGTATTCCAATAATAAAATAAATATAAAAAAAAAATCCTTTTTGTGCAAGTAAACTTTTAACAATCATATTCACCATGACAAATAACATCTTAACAGTGTCTAATAAAGTTTTTTATCAAATCTTTAAACTATGTCTATTAGATTGAAATACCCCACTTTTAACCTTTAATGATGGTTAAATATAAGTTAAAGTGAATGCAACCCTACTTGCAAATAATTAATCTAGCCCACAGTTTGTTGATGTTTAGTTAGTATTAGTTTATCACTAATTACTGTTTAATTTGATGCCAACAATTATCATGAATACTTGAACATTAAGAAAAGGCATTGATGAATTTATTCTTGTTAATAAGATACAAGTAGCTTCACAATTTTCTCGTTTGAAAATGAGCATATTTTGAAACTATAATTATATATGGCATTAGGTGTTATGTATTCTTAATCACAAAACACATGGTAGGCTACAGTGTTATAATTATTGTCATCATCATTTTGATCACGCAGTGCCTTAAATATGGATTTAAGCAATCCCCACATGGCTTCTTTTTTTCTTCCGCGTAGTGAATATGTTTTTTTTTTTTTTTCATTCTGCAGATACTGGCAGTAATTCTTGCAACAGCAGGAGCAATATTGTCGATAAGAAACTTTGAAAATTCTTTCAATAATAATCACCAGAGGATGGGATTAGCCCTTTATGGTGTCATATGGTTGCAAGCTTTGATTGGGTTTATCCGGCCTCGGAGGTAATTATTAATTATATAATTAAATCTTTCCCATTGGGAAATTTAGTATTTGAATGACTTGATTTACTTAATCCACTTTCAGGCCTAATAAATCTAATTCAATGACACAACACCAGTCACACCACAGATACACACTTGGAAAAATTTGACACAAAAAAAGAATGAAAACTTGGAAATATAATTCAGAGGGAGTGGAAAAAAAGTTGACACTCCATATATGTTGTTGTTTACAGGGGAAGTAAAAGAAGGAGCGTATGGTTTTTGGTGCATTGGGGCATGGGGACTGCGGTTTCGCTACTGGGAATCATCAATGTGTACACAGGTTTACAAGCCTACCATAAGAGAAGCTCAAAAAGTATAAATCTTTGGACAATAATTTTCACTGCTGAGGTCTCACTCGTTGCATTTTTCTACCTGTTTCAAGACAAATGGAACAACATTAAAAAGCAAGGAGTGATTTTAGGCGATGAACCGATCCGACCCACCGACCAAGAGATGTCTCCGAGAGAGAGGAAGAAGAAGAAGAACGAATTTTTAGCTCACGAAACTCCATGTTGAGAAAGCTTATGAGTTGTCAATGATTTGTTTTAGCTGACATGAGATTTTCGCTAGCCATCTTTTGTTGTGAAAAATTTATAATGACTAGCTAAAGATTGTAAGTTAACTTGTATGATTGTACTTGATGGATTTTCAAATCTGCCTAAAGGATATTTCAAGGAATTTAACCTCACAATACAAAGTATTTTGGTGGAACATTTTTAAATTTCAGGTCAATATTTCCAATTTACTTTTAAGATTAAAGATTGTTTCTTTTCCACATATTCCACCAACCAAATGGTTCCCTTGTGTTTAGTTATACTAGACTGATAACTTGCGTAAAGTAGAGGTTGGTATCAATAAAATAATCTAAAATTTTGGTGTGTAATATTTAGTACTATAAATAGTATAGTATAATTGGTACTAATCTATTGAACATAAAATTGAACATTTGTATTATCAAAATTATTGTATATATTTTTTGATACATACATATACATTCTTAAAATAATACAAAAAATTTAGCATAATTATTAACATGGCATGCATTGCATCAGTAGAGTAGAGATGAAGAAATCGAGACTAACTCAGTATTAACTCGGGGCTAACTTGATATTAATTCGGTGACCAACTAAAATAATTTAGTTTAATTTAGATAAGATCTCCAATTATCTTATTATATATAGTAATAGATTAGATAATAAGATACAAATTATCAGATTTACTTAAATAAAACATTAATAAATTTTTTAATTACTTGGCCTTACCCATTAAATAATACAGCAACAATTATGAGTCTATCTCATCAATCTTTATATCTAAAAACACGTCATCTAATTAAATTTTAATTTGTAAACTGGTGAATTGTCTTGTTTGGTAAATGAATTCATTAATTCAAAGATTTTAAAATTTTGTGAACTGACTCAGTTAGTACATGATTTCATTTATTAATTTATTCTTCTAAAAGATGTAAAATCCATTTAATAATTTAATTTGTTTATCCGTTGTTTTCCACGATAGGACTATTGAACTTCAGACTATATATATATATATATATGAATACAACTCAACTTTTCATGGGGGTTCATCCTCTTGAAAACAGATGAAAAAACCAATATAAAACATGGTGAACAGTTGCTATACTAAGGAATATAAAGGAGGTATAACACAAAATTTATTTTTTTGTTTGGGAAAAATTAGAACTGAATTTTTGGTATTCCATAAAATATTTTGCCTATATAAGGATTACGTCTGCATATTGATAGTAAATCATAGCTTGAGTGGAACCCGGAATTTTGATAAGCTACCTCACACTTTTATCGGTCATTAAATCATTAAATTAAATTAAATATACATACTTTTATGAAGGATTTAGTGGCAAAGGGGTAAAAGGTTTAAATCTCCAAGACATTAAATCTTATTAATTATCTAATGTAAATTTATATGTTTACATAAAAAATGGTTTATGAATTTTAACAAAAAAAAATATTCACAATGTTTCCCAATTTTATTCAAATCTAATAATGTTCAAATATATTATTCATAAATTTCATATGAATAGATTAATTAGTAATATATATTAAATTTTATAATAATAAAATTTAAATAAATTATACATTCTAATAATATTAAAAGAGTCTTACCAATCACATAATGTCATTTGTATGAAATTTGTGCAAAACGCATTGATTTAATGATATTTCCGTAAATTTCATACAAATAATAATATATAATTGATGTGAAATACCAATTAACCATGCCCAATAACTGGCTAATAATTTTTCCCCACCCACCCCGCCATACACCTACTTGTCTCCTCTTAAAAATGAAACCAACATACTCTTTTTTATTTCTTTTTGTATTTTTGCCGCCCCTCACAAACTATCACAATAATTTTGTTAAATTACTCTTGGATCATTTGTTAATCCCTTGATATTTTGAGTAAGCGAGTCCCTTGAACCATAAACTCAAAGTACAGTAAATGAATCCATGGAAACTGGAGAGCATTTTCATTTCTACGTAAGTATGATATTCTTCTCATGGATTATTGTTTTCTTCTTCGATCGGCTCTCACATCACTTGATATTCCTTGTTTCTATAACTTTTTAATTTGAAGTTGCACGTAAGGTGTTTGACAATATGCCTCTGTAGTTTTTTTTAACTTCGTAAACTTTCAGTTTAGGAAATAAGGCTTGCATAGTAGTAGTAAAATAGTCGGGCAAAAATTATTAACATGTATGTCCTGATGGAAGTGTGTATATATTCGGATTTTAACTATTTTTTTGTTGAAATTAAATTAAAAAAACTTGAATTAATCATAATATTAACTAATCATAATAATATTTACCAATTACAATTCTATTCTCCTATTCAAACAAAATGAAGGCAAAACGCATCAAAATCAACCTATAAACACAAGTACATAACCCACAAACACAACTTAGGTTTAAAAGAATGTTACTCCATAAATGGTCCCATTTTCCCCATAAATCAAACAAAATTTTCATCTCAAAGTTGCAAGTTTTTTCATTTAAAGAAGAAAATATAAAGTTTTTCAGCATATTCATATCCTAATGGTCATTATAGCAGCTCAACCAACTATTAAAGTAGTTCTAATTAAATGTCTATGCATATAGAATGTATATACAGGATACTAAATATAGTCAGTTAGCTTAGGAGTTGAGCAGAAAGAAAAAAATTCTAGAATAGAGATACATTTTGTATTTACATTGTAAGTTTTCAATCGCTCTCCATTAATGGAAGATAATACAATTTTCCTAGCAAATTGTATAAATCTGTCAGTTCGGTGCACTTTAGTTCATTGATTTTTATGAACTTTACATGTTTTACATAAAACCTAAGTACCTAACTACATTGGAACCATCAATTAATTTTTCATATGCTAAAAGATAAAAATAGCATAACTTATTTTTCTTTATGTTGAATAGGAAAATAATTTACTTGTAAGAAAGAATTTGATTAGAGGCATGAGGCATCACTCCTTCCAGACTTGGATCTCAAATATAATTCTATGAAGAACACCCATCAAACAAAACCACCAAAATCCAAATTGGAGCTAACTAATTAACACAAATTTAAACATAAATTAAATTTCCTAATTAAAAACCTAAATTTTAGAACAAATTTTTTTTTACAAGAAAAGTTGACCTTAACAACCTTAAACTGGATCTAAACAAAGCGAGGGATGAGAGCTTGTCGTTGGCGTAGTGCGTGGGGCCAACCACCACGCACTACGCCATTGTGTGCAAGAGAGACAAGGAGGAAAGAAAAGGAGGCGACAACAGGGTGGATGAAGCAAATATGAAGCTGAAGTACCAAGTTAAATGTCTACTTACCTTAAATAATTTATTTTTTACAATAATTTACCTATAATATTTTTAGTATTAATTGTCATATTTATATTCTCTATGCATATTTATGGAGTATCACTGGTCATGTGCAAAAAACTATGCAATTAAATGAGAATTTAAATACGAACAATTTTGCCATTTTATCCTCTTTCTCAATATGCTCAAAAAATGAATAATGATTTTTATCTTGAGACGGATGGAGTACAATATTTTACCAAAATTATATTTAACCCTCTAGTTTAATCTTTTTATAAATTTGCCCCTTAAATTTATTAAATTATTTTTTTACCTTGCCTAATATGCTTGATATGGTCCACCTCTCAACAAATGGGAACTAAAGTGAAACATAATTGTGTCTATAATTAGAAAAGGAGCTTTATTAACTTTTAGAAATATATTTATTATTATGATAAGAGGGACATTTAATTATAGTTCCAGAAAACAATTCATAATAACGAAGGCCTTTGGCTCAAGTGGTATTACCCAACCTATAGTAACCATGAGGATGTGGAATCGAACATTGGTATGCCAAGGTAGGGTGTGTGAATGTGTTTAAATTTCAGTATAAATTAGAAGAAAAAAAATCATAATAATAAGCTTTTGGATCTCAGCAGCTGGAAACCTTATGTGTGGTGGGGCTACCTAGTATAACTAAAGGTAAACATAGATATCAACTCGAACAAGTAAACTCCAAATCATAAATAAACCAAGTTCATTGACCAGTCACCAAGGCCACAAATCAATTTTGAAAAATTAATACAAATCTCGATACCATAATAATATACCATGAGAGAAACCAATCTCTTTAAATAAGGCCTTTAATATTGGTCAGATAAATCTATAAAATTGCCAAGTTAATAATCTGAAACTTTTTATTTAATTGTAATCCTCAAAATTTCACAAAATCCATCCCATAACAACTTGTTCTCCCTAGGCTTTGCAATTATTCACAATATCATCTCTCTAAGTTCTATCAATTTTACATGACTCTTCCCCTAAGATTTGACACCGACTGTAACTGCTCCAAAACTCACTAGTAAAATTTTAATCTCCAAAAACCCTAAGGAAGTATATTTGTAGTGCTAAACTACTTTTCCACCCCACTTAGATAAAGAAATAACAAAATAAAAAATATTAAGAACAGTAAAGTATGACCAAAACTTTGACTGGCGAGAAGATTGTTTTAAACAACTTTTTTTGCCCATAAAACGATATGTATAATTGACAAAAGAAATGAGTCTTGTAGAGCTTGTCGAGATCTTTGATTTGTATAGTATGGGCCCCACAATTCTTCATGGATTAAAAGTTATAATAATTTGAAGTTTTACCAATCCAAATGTATTTCAATTTTGCCCCTGTATCTACTCTGTAGCTAAAATAAAGTTTTATTTCACATAAGATTTTTGTTATGTTTAAATCTACCTATGTTTAGCTATTATCTCCCGATGTATATTACAGAATAATTAATAGTTTTCTAAGTTAATATAGTTTCGTTTCTTTTTGTAATAAATAAATAAATTATAATAGTTTTGACATATGGCATTACATGAGTTATGATGAGTGTCAGGCCACTTGTCATATGTAGGAGGAGTCTTACAAGCGAAGCAAAACAAAATAAATAAAGAATAAAAGGAAGAAATAAATAAGTGACATAGAAATAAAGAAAAAAAGAAAATAGGAGAAATAGAGTAGGAAGGAAATCTGAGATCTGGTTTGTGGCCGGGATGGGATGAGGCGACAGAAGTAAAAGATCTAGAAGGGCAAATGCTCTTAAGGCTTGGATACTAAAATCTTAGGATAGTACTTGAAGAAACTCACCAAGAATTGTAGAGGGTTTCATTTTCTTCACTTAATTAAATCACCAGATTTCAAGGTTTTAACTTCAAATCAGTAAGTTCTTATCTATTTTCTAAAGCATAATGATTAGTTATTTTAATCTTTTCATGATTAAGGTTTAGCGAGTTAGATTTAAGAATTTCTAGATATTTCAGAGCAAAAATCTTAATATCTAGTAATTTAGGTGAAATAACATATATTAATAAAAAAAATCTACAAGTTAGATTAACCCCAATTTTGGTTATGTTGTGTGGCTTGGTAAATTATTTATATGTGCATTAATTCGGGATGATTACAAGGACAAATCTAGAAACTTTATTCAATAGGGTCACTTTTACTAGTGTAAATAAACGGTGTTTGTGGTCCGGGTTGACTTGGATCAACAACTAGCTCAAATTTTAGAATAAGATAGATCAGTTATTAATTTTTTAGCCTGAAAGTGATATATCTATATTAGATCGACCCTGAGGCCCAAACTAACCTAACTTATTTGTACTCGAATTGGTTCGGTTCGGATCATCATCCTTGTTTTTCACAATTTTCTTTTAGTACTTATAATTTTTAATGTTGAAACATTGTTTATCTCAAAACTGTAATAAATTTTACAAGACCCTAATATATAAAGAATTAGGAAATTAATTAATATACTGTTAACTTAAATTGTCAACGTTAATTATTATGTAATATGTATGTGTAATTTTTCACATACATTTAAAATCAATTATTGATTATTTTCACTCTGGTTGGCTTTGGTTCAATTCTTGATTCTAGAAAGAATCAATCCAGAATCTAACCAACCCACTAGTCAAACCAACTATTGAGAAATCCAAACCAAATCAATCCACAGAATTGTTTGGTTCGGTCCAAGGGCTTTTTTTGTGATAAAAATGATATTAATAAAGTTTTTTCATTCTTGGAGTTCTTTCCTCCCTTATCTACTATTAGTCTATTAGGACTCTATAAATGAGACATGAAAAGGGATTGGGTAGAGGTGATACATATAGACAACATTTTCTTTCGAAAGTTGTGTGTAGTACATTTTGATGATTGGACGTGTGTAGCTATATGAAATTAGCTCATGAACTTGCCTACCTTTGACTGAGTTTTACAAATTCACCATGTTCTGTTTTTATTGAAAAAATCGTGTCTCTGAATAGATAAGTTATATTTTCCTGTTTCTTGATATGTTTTAGTTTAGTAAATTGTTTGTGTCAATAATAGTTTTGGACTTGATTGGATGTGTAGCTATTAAAAGAAAAAATAGCTTATGAACTTGTGTATCTCTTACTGAGCTTCACAGATTAAACATGCTTCATGTTTATTAAAAGATTCATGTCTTTGGCAATGTCAGTAAATTGACCCTGATTTTGGATGCGTTTTAGTTTATCAATTTATGTCTACGGAACTGTCATGAATTTGCTTAACTGTGACCAAGTTTCATTTATACAGCAGACTATATATATTGGAACATTTTCATAAATTCATATATTGTAGTAAGTTGAAAAAGGTATTAGTTATATTTCTTGAGTTGTCAGGTTCTGGATGTGATAGATATATAACCAAACACTAACTAGGGGGATAATAAGAAAAGGTTTAAACTAAGTAATCTGTGATATGTTTTTTTGTAGTTGACTAAAACCAAGTTTTTTTTTTGTCATTTTAGGCAACACTATCAGGAAAGTAATGGAGTCGAGCAATGGTGGTGACATAGATCGGATCAGCATTTTACCTGATGATTTAATTTGTAAAATCCTTTCATTTCTACCTACAAAGTACGTGGTAGGAACTAGTGTTTTATCGAAACGATGGCAAGACATGTGGGCTTCTGTTCCTACACTCGACTTTGATGATTCTTTATATTTCAACAAAAGCATAGCAAGAGGTCCAAGTCAGACAAAAATTGACGTGGATTCAAAGTTTATGAGTTTTGTTGAAAATGTAATAATTGGTTCTCAAGTGTCTTTTTTTGAAAGTTTTTGTCTTGAGCGTCATTATGTCGATGATGAGTTTCGGGTCAACTCGTGGATCAGTTTTGTCCTTGAGCACAATGTCAGGAAGATGGAGCTCCGATTCTTCGCTAATCACCCTATCAGTTTACCCTCCAATCTTTTTGAAAGCAAGACATTGGTGGTTTTAATACTTACATGGGCAGTTATAGTAGAAGTTCCTAATTCTGTCTGGCTTCCTAGTCTCAAAGTTCTTCATTTAGATAGTATCATGAAATATGGTGATGAAGACTCAGATCAGAAGCTCCTGCTCTTTTCTGGCTGCCCAGTTCTTGAAGAACTGTATATAGAAGGATGGATTTTTGACAATCAATGTACACTGGAGGTTTCCATCCCAACTTTGAAACGCTTGAGGCTAGGGAGTGAGAAGGATCACTTTTTACCTTACTCTTCATTCGAGATTGAGATTGATGCTCCCGAACTTGAGCACCTTGATCTTGAAGATTTTGCTACAGATGAAATTTATGTTGAGAACCTTTCATCCGTGTCAGAAGCACGTATTGCTGTCAGCGGTTGCATCTTAAGGCCGCTTTTGGAAGGAATCAGAACTGTTAAATTTCTATCCATATCTGATTCAACTCTAGGTGTAAGTTTCTCTACTAATAAGTATCATGTTTAACTTTCCTTTTTTATCTTTTAACTCCTTGAAAACTTCTCACAATAAAAATATTTTCATTTTTGTACATCTAGTCTCCTAATTTATTTTTTATTTGCATCTTAAAAAAATTAATTTGATCATGTTATTTGACGCTTGGAAATGATAAGATATATAATATACTTTGACAGACTACGCAAGGCTCAATTTTTGAATATGAAATTCAAAGGTTATAGATTGTGTTAGTATATATATATGCTTAGATGGAGCTATGTAACAATAGTTGTTGAATTTTGTAATGTTTTCACTTGATATTGTGTTTAGATTAAAATGCAATGTTATATAAGTAATTTCTCTTGTGCAGTATATCAGTGAAGAAAAGTTTTATTGGCTGCCAACATTCCCTAATTTGATTGTTTTGGAGATTGGCGCTAATGGTGATTTGGGTTGGAATGTGCTAGCGGGATTTCTTGAATTATCACCTAATCTAGAAGTTCTTAAACTTCTCAAGGTATGTCAAAATTCGATATGATAATCTAGCTTGTTATAACTGTCTGTCTAAAGTTATAGGCTTCTAAATTCAATTCCCTATCAGGGTCCTTATTATGGTGTTTCGGAGGATTCTTGGGATGGCCCATCTCCATCGAAAGTATCCAATTTGTTATTGCATCTCAAGGAAACCAAAATTGACGAGTTCAATGGCAGAAAATATGAGATTGAAGCAATAGAGTTTATACTGAAAAATGCGAAGGTTTTGAAGACCATCACAATTGATTGTCAATCTCGAAAGATAAATGAAGGAATTCGTGAGAAATTAGCAGGGTTCCCTAGGGCCTCAAAGAATTCCCAACTTAATCTCTTGTTTTGACGTGTAAGTTTCTCTTTATATATATGCATACATATACATACATACAAACATATATATATATATATATATATATATATGTAATCATAATTTTTTCCCCCTTTCCTTGAGGCTTCTGCAATCTAAATCCCTTTAATGGTGCCTGGAAGCAGGATCGGATCAGCAGTCAGCAGTCAGCAGTCAGCAGGAAGTCTTGCAAGCTGGATTGGTTTGTATTGGATTGCCTCGACATTTTGATCAACTCCGCAGCTTAGTGTCTTTACAAAAATTATAAGCTGCTGCTAAAGTTAAATTTTGTTGTGCTTTCATTTGTTTCTAAAAAAGTCAGGAGTAGCTCTGCATGACTGCTACCATTGTTAGGCAAGCTTAAGACAATGTTTTCTGAAATTCTATGAAACTGTTCCTTTATAGCTGGTTTATATGTATTAACTACTATCAGTCTCTCTTATCAGGCGAGGATGGATATATAAATATGCTCTTTGCAAATCTAGATTTTGACTTTTATAGAGGGCAATGAAATAATCTTTTCATTCCAAAGGGAGAGTTGACTTTTGAAAGCCAAAAAGTTATAAAAAAATTACCCTTTCTGTTCTACAAAATATGTTCTTATTTTCAAAATTATAAATTTTAAGGATATACTATGTTCTATGTTTATCTCTTGGATTAATTACGATGATATGATAATGAAATTATGATTATAAATTTGAGGACATTGTTTCATTTTTTATGTCAGTACCAAAAGAAAAGTAACCATTTTCTTGGAACAAGAAAATTTGGTAAATTCTATCTTTGTGGGAGGGAGGAGGGAATATAATTTAAATTGATCTTGTTTTCTCAAAAGTCAAAGTCCAATACATTGTCGAGATCAATTTTATTTAGTATTATAAATTTTGGTAACATTAAATTTGAAAATAAACTTTTATTTTGGGACATTTGAATAGTGTTGATTTGTGAAAGCAGGTTTATAAATTGCAATTTGCTCGTTACATTTATTTATCTTATCATGTTTAATGTGGCTTTTAAGCAGCAATTGATTTTTGGATGCTATTTTTCTTTCCTCGGATATTTTTAGAATTGTTTATCAGAGTTGATGTCCCGTTGGAGATACTAATAATGTCATTGTGTCAAATGTTCAAGCAAAATACTCCTTTTAAGCTAAATCAAATTGTTACAAATGTTCTCCTTTAGAGCTAATTATTAATAATAAGTATAAGTATATTATAACCGGATACAATATTGATTCAATCATTAAAAAATGTTGTCTGACCCAAAAATTTGTCTCAGACCCCAATTTTTAGTAATTGAGGTTAATATTGTGCCTGAATATAATGTATATATATCTATCCAACTGTTAATATTGAATTTTAATTTTTTAATATTAATATATTTTTCCACCATAGATAAGGAGAATTACAGTTTTACTCTACTTTCCCAAAAATATGAGTAACATTTATGATTTAATAGATCCCAAAGCCAAAACTTTGAAGGTGAGTCCGAGAACATCGATTCAATGGCTTTAAATTAAAATTGACAAGTCTTTATTCTAATTCAATCATATCAATAAAAAATAATATTAAATTATAACATTAAATATCTCAACACTGTAAAATTCAAAACGATGACTCATAAAACTAAAACTATGATCCATGATGAGATTTTAAAAAATAATTGAGAATTAATATTTTTATAAAAAAAATTAATATTAGCCTCAAAATTGAAAATATCAATTCTCAGTCAATTCCGCGTGAAATTCATAACCCATCGACTATCAGGCACGCACACTAAAACAACATGAAAACACACAATCGCTCGACTCTCTCTCCACAGGATCCTATCTTCCATTCTTCCTGTATCTCTCTCAAACCTCCCTCAAGGACCTCCTCTCCTCCAGCGCGTCGTGATTCCCCAAACCCGACCTCCGCCGTTGGTGTCGCTGCCCACTGGCCAAATCGCCATCTACAATCTCCTCCGTTATCTCTTTCATCTCTCACAAATTCTCTCTAACGCACATCCCTCTACTTTCTTGGGTTTTTCTGTGACAACCATCTTCAATTTCTCACTCTGGCAACAAGGTTTATATGCAACCATCATCTTCAAAAAAAATTTCGTTTCCAAGTATTTGATAATGCTTTTACTGGGCACATGTGTATATGTGTATATCTAGTTTTGTATTAGCAAAAATTCTAATGGTTGATAAATTTCTGTATATATGTGTATATCTAGTTTTGTTAGCTTAGTTTCAAATTACTAGTCTCTTTTTTCATATTGAGTTTTTGATTTTGATTTGCCTACCAATTGTATGATAAAATGTCTAAACAAGTTCTTTTTGCCTAAATAGTCTCACAAAGTTGATTTTGTGTTGATTGATTAAGTCTTACTTGGAATACCCATTTTGATTAGTTTTGAATTGTGTTTTATTTTTATACAAAACATATTGCTGCTGCTGTCAAGGCTGTGTATGGAAACAGGGGGCCTTTTGGTGTTGGGGTAATGAAGTCTTTGGTAAGACTCCGACTGATCTGTCGCACAAGTTGACGGCGCCCAAGCAACCCACAAACACGTTACCATACCGGGTCTTCAAGCGGTCCTTGCTCCTTGGCTCTAATTCTTCAGATTTTGTGACATCTTATATAATGTTTAACAATTCTACGTTATATCAAATTTAAAGGCATAACACTCTGCTGCTATGGGCCAATGGGCCATCTTGTACTTGATTTGTCTATTGTTTGGTGCTAAGCAATTAGCATGACAGCTTCGTTTCATTTGCTTTGATTTTTTGTTGGAGAATAAACAAATTAAGACAAGGAACTTGTCCAGTCTCCCAAAAGGCAAAAGTTGAGTCTAAATGTGAAAGAAAAAACTTTAATTCCAATCTGTTGAAGATGGCTTTCCCTACTTACTGCCCTTAATTTCAAAAACTTTAATTTCAATGTAGTTGGCAACTACATTGCCAAGTTACTGCCCTTTCCTTTCGTATTATTTTTTCCTTGTTTGTTGGATAAAAGAAGATTTGCATTCAACTCCACTACCATGCTTCCAAGTTAGAGATTCTCATAGAAGGCATACTATACTCCCTAGCTAGTCCCTATTATGAGGTATGAGGTTGAATGCAAAGTCCAGTGGAGCTATATATATATTATTACAATGAAAAGGTTAATTTTTTTTGGTTCCTTTTGTGATATCAGTTTTCATTTGTTTTTTGGTACAATGGAACTATGTTTCATATGTCTATGATCCTTGTTCAATGTAATTGATGCCTTAATCTATAGCAGTTGGTGTTGCTTAGTTGTCAACAAATTCTATTTACAAAATTGCTCTCCACTTGCCTTGTGCCAGGTCAAAATTAGTCAACCTCTAGTGCCAGGTATGTTGATCGTGGCAAGTTACTACGGGTGTACTTTGAGTTAATAATGATCACGGTTGATATCTGTATGCCCCCCACCGAAACCTGAAGAAGATTATCAATTGCTTCCCCTAATATGAATACTCTATATTAATCAATGAAGGAGATTATACTTTTTTTGGTTTAGTGGAGTTTATGAAAGTAATACCTCTTCTCTCTAATGAGTGTGCCATATAAATAATATAGCAGTCTGATATATAATATAATTGATCAAGTTTTACTGCAGATTTTCTTAATCACGTTGTTATCTCATACTTTCTAAATTATGCCTGTTATTTAATTTGTATTGTCTAAACCCTGATTATATCTTTTGAATATCACATGTTTTATATTTATATTGTCGCTGAAATTTAAGGATTCTGTTGTTTTATTTATATTGGTTACATAATCTGTTTGAAACGAATGGTTCGGTTTGAGGTTTACTTGTTTGTGTAT
Organism: Hedera helix; assembly: GCA_947179155.2. Lineage (NCBI taxonomy): Eukaryota > Viridiplantae > Streptophyta > Magnoliopsida > Apiales > Araliaceae > Hedera > Hedera helix. The sequence continues at coordinate 53,341,154 of OX359268.1, read as the reverse complement.
CTTAAGTTTTTGTAGAAAATAGTACTTTGTTTATTGGTAAATTGTATGTGATGGGTAGTGAAGCATCTGGATTGCTATTTGCCTCCATTGATAATCATAGTCATTTAAAATTTGATTTGTTCTTGTCAGAGAATTTTTGTAGTGTTATTTATTTATGTGTTTGGGGAAAGAGGATTGAGTTTCTCTTTCTCATCAGTTTCTTTGTGGGTAACAATACTTATATCAGGTGATGATCAAAGTGAAGATGCTTTAAATTTTTTACTTTCTGGGATATATAGGCATACTTTGTAAGATAATTTTGACTTTCTATTCTTTGCTTTTTACCTTTAAATTTAAGTTAATAATGCTGCACTAGCGCACTGGAACTTACAATGATATCATTGCAGAGTATTAAAGTTTTTTGTGGTTTCAGAGTATTCGAGTTCCTGTTCAAGATCAAGGAAGATACCGAAATAGAATTTTTTTTATCGCAATTAATATTTTGAGAGTTTGCTTTTGTAACTTGAAGTTCACCTACATTTTGCTTGGTTAATAAGGATCGGCTGCTGATGGTAGAATTCTAAGAGATGTATTGAGAAGAAACGACCCCTTGATTGTGTCCAATGGTGCGTATGCGTATTTTGTTTTAGTAATATACAAAAGTTATATCTTTTGAGGAAAATTAACACATTATCTCTTGTAGGAAAATATTATTTAGTTGACGTAGGGTTTATGAATGGGCTTGGTTTTTTTTAGCTCCATATAGAGTCGTCTTAACGAGTGGACAACTAGTGGCAACAATTCACTAACATACAATGAATTATTTAATATTCGTCATTCAACTGTAAGAGATGTAATAGAAAGAATTTTTGGGTTATTAAATTAACGATGGATCATCTTCAGATCTGCTTTATTTTTTTATGTGAAGATTCAAATTAATATTATAAGTGCATATGCATCCTCCATAATCATGTACGAGATGAGTAACCAGATGATCTGTTGTTAGATGAAGTAGAAGCCGAATTACGTGTTGAACAACCCGAATATATAGTTTAAGATCAAATGGATGATGATGGTAAAGACAGATGATTAGTGAGTAACAATGATACAACTACTTCGCAAATACAAATAGAACTAGGATAATGCGGGCTACCAATGAGCAGATGTAAATGAGAGATGCACTATCCCAAGCAATTTTTGTAGATTACCAAAATAGATGAAGCCGAGCATAATATTAATTTTTCAATATTTTTTACTCTTTCTTATTGAAATTTGGGATTGAATGACCTGTAAATATAATGGAAAGAATTTGTTGCCTTTAAATGATTATTAGTTGTGTTTTAATTTATTTAAATGAATTTTTTAATAATGGATATTAGTTGTGCTTTATTTTATATGAATATATTTAATTATGTTAAATTTTTAATATTAAAAATAATACAAAAATAATAATTATCTAAATAATAGTTTTTAAATTATAACACAAATACAATATGAATTTAATATGTTAATTAAATTATAAAAGTATTTTAATTAAATTTTATAAATTAATAAATTATAATTTCATAAAATTATAAGTCAAATTGAATTCCAAAACAAGTTATTCAAAGCAGACCTGAAAATGCCTCGCTCAATTTGGAAAGCCCAACAAACTTTATAATGACGAATATAATAACCCCTACAAGTAAGGAAGGTTTTAGCAGGGGAAAGTGACTGTTGGAGCCGCTTCAGAAAACAAAAACCAGGCATTTTGAAAGCTGATCATCATTAAAAAATTTAATTTAGTCCATATAAATTTGACTCAATTAAATTTGTCTATTAAATGTTTCGAATCCGGTACGGTACCATGAAAAGGCTCTGGCAAAGCAAAAGTCTAAATCTTTTCGTCTCTTTACTCTTTCTATCCACACGTTTAGTGCAAAAGAATCAGAATCAGAAAAGAAGAACAGGAAAAAGAAGAGTTAAGTGTATATATATATGCATTGAATGCGGAGGAGATTGCAGGAGAGATGGTGGTGGTGAAAGAAGAGAGAAATGAAAATACGACACCGGAGGCGGCGCAAAATCCTCAACATCATCCGTACGCATTTCATGTTTCTGGACCTCGCAAAGTTTCTTCTCCTAATTGGAGAGACCTCATTAACTCCAGTTGGTAAGTACACAGACAATTAGATTTTTATGCTGGGCTTTTGGTATTGGGTTTTGTTAATTTGGAACGTCGCTATATTTTGTATTTTTTCTTTTTCAGGTGAGGTAACATAGTAATCAAATTAGATTCTTTAAGCGTTTAATTTAGGACTAAACACAGTAGGCAAATTTGTACACTTTCGTAAAGTAGAACTGGTTTAACAATCTCAGAATTTGGGTCTCTTGGATCTTTCTGGTATATTGTAAAGATTTTGACGGATGATCCTAAAAGCTAGAAACTTGGATTGATTTCAGGTTTTGGGATCTTATTTTTATTACTTGATTTAGTTACCCTTTTTGTGTAGTAAACTGCAAGTGATGTTTGTTATAATTTGCTTATGAGTCATAATTCAGTCTCGAGTTAGTGAGAATTAGCCATTTCCTTGTATATTTTGTATAGATGGGTTTCCTTCTGACAAATCTTGCTAATTTAGGGCAGCCACTCTGACTAGCAAATATATTCAGTTCTGCTCTGTTTAAATATTTAATTTAAAGGAAGTTCTTATTATAATTTTCCAAACCATTAGAATCATCGGATAGATTTATGACTAAGTTGAGAATCTAATTGTTCCATATTTGTCTTGGACCGCTCTGCTTTAGTACTAAATTTAAGGTCTATGGGGAGGACCTATCTGACTCGAATCCAGCTAAATAATAACTGTTGCAGTGAGTTAGAAATATACACCTGATTATAGTATGCAGGAAACTGAGAAGCTATGCATATTGAAATACTGGTCTGTGCACTTACTTTCTAGAGATTCTACTTTAGGAACTGAAATTCAAGTTCTAAGAGGGTATAGCTAATTTTTGCTGAGTTAATTGATTGACATTTAATGCAGTAGAAGTTTTCATTCTAAAGTCTTAATTGTGTTAATGAAAGTCGGTGATTGCTGGACGAGATTGGGTGATCCAGGATGTTTTATTTGTTGACAAACAGGTACCATGTAAAAAATATGATGCATTTTGTTTGATTCTAAGCTATTTTCTCTAGAATTATAAGAATTAGAATTTGCATTCTTTAGTTATAGGAAAGTGGTAACTCTTGTTTCTTTAACGTGGTGATGGTAGTCACTAAAATCTGACTCTATCCTTTTTATTCATTGAGTTGGCCCTAGTGTCATTGTCTGTGAAATCCTGTGGATCAAGCCTAACTCATATCTACAAATACTTATTTAGATGTGTATATACAAAAATGTATATCTTTTGTTTAAAAGTTGCTGAGAGGTTGGAGAGAGTGATGGAACTCTCAAGTTAGCCTAATGGATCATTATTGCTGTTTTATCAGATGTAGACCGTTAAATCCTAATTCTTAGGATCACCACACCTTTACCATCTTTGAAAATATTAGATAAATTCGATACAATTTGCAGCTATTGACCTTTCTTGTTCCAATCCCATCTGTTATCCATCATATCATTTTATATTTTGTAGTATGACTTGCACATAATTAATAGATTTTCCTAGGGATAAGCAAAAAATTGAAATTGGCTCCAAAACCGCACCAACAGATGGTTTTGGCATATATGACGGTTTCAAGATGGCTGAAAAACCGCATTTGCTGTTTAGTTTCGATTTCTGCGTTCCACCGCAACGCAAAAACCGTACCGCACCAATAATGGCAAAAACGACATCGTTTTGTTTTTTATTTATTTTAAATTACATGGTATTTATTATGCTTTTCTCCTTTTTTTTGTTGGCATAGTATTAACTTTTACTGTTGCCTCTCGTATGACTATTAATTGTAGTTTTGAAAACTTTTAATCGTAAATTTACTTAACTAATCAATTTTCTTATTGTTTGATTGTTAGTGACATTTTTGCAATTACAGAATTTCGTTATAACGTGGATGAAGATAAATAAATTCAATAGTGATGATCTTTTTATATAAGCAATACACTATCTACTTTTAAGTTATAAACAACTATTTGCCATAGTCTTACTTTACTTTTTCTTAAGTAGTTATTTTAATATCTTCTATAAACATTTGTCTGCACGTGAAAATTAGGTGATTCTTTTGGTATATGTATTATTTCAGTCTTAATTTTTTGTATATGTTTAATTGGTTTTGAAACCGAAATTGCACCAAATGAAACTGCACCGCACCAATCACAAGTGGTTTCATATGCGGTTTAGACTTTAAACTGCACCATGCTCACCCATAGATTTTCCAATATTTTCTGATTATTGTGTTACAGAATTTAGTCATTGACACCAATTAATTATGTTCTTAGGAAGGATAGGAATTACAAGAGGACAGTTATTGCCTGCTTCATACAAGCAGTTTACCTGCTTGAACTTGACAGACAAGAAAATAAGACAAAAGAAACAGCACTTGCTCCAAAATGGTGGATACCTTTTAAGTACAAGTTGTCCCAAACCTTAACAGATGAAAGAGATGGATCCTTATATGGCGCAATACTAGAATGGGATCGATCTGCAGCTTTGGCAGACTTCATAATCATTAGGCCCGGCGGTGCACCTAGGGCTGTTTTAGTACTAAGAGGTACACTACTCAAAAGCCCAACAATTAGACGTGATATAGAAGATGACCTCCGATTTCTAGCTTGGGAAAGCCTAAAGGGTTCTGTCAGATTCAATGGTGCTTTGGAAGCATTGAAATCAATTGCTGATAGGTATGGAAGTAGCAATGTATGTATTGCAGGGCATTCATTAGGGGCTGGCTTTGCACTCCAAGTTGGTAAAGCATTAGCCAAACAAGGAATCTTTGTGGAGGCCCATTTGTTTAATCCACCTTCTGTTTCACTTTCAATGAGTTTGAAAAATTTCGGAGAGAAAGCTGGTTTTGTTTGGAAGAGGATTAGATCCATGCTTCCTTATAGCAGTGATGAAACCCAAGTCAGTGGTGACGAGGGAGAAAACACTTGCAATGAACTAAAAAAATGGGTGCCTCATTTATATGTGAACAACAATGACCATATTTGCTGCTATTATACTGATTCTGCTGGAGCAGAGGTAAGCCAGGTGGAAAAGGGGAATATGGGTCTGAGAAACGGGCAAGCTGCTTCAAAGCTATTTGTGTTGTCACAGGGCAAGCAAAAGTTTCTCGAGGCGCATGGGTTGGAGCAATGGTGGTCTGATGATTTGGAACTCCAAATGGCTATCAATAACAGCAAGCTCATAAGCAAGCAGCTGAAGTCCTTGTATGCACTACCACCAGCAGCGAATGTGGCATGAGCTTTGGCTCAACGTTTGCTAAATAACTCATTTTCAAGACGTACTTTCATGTGAGGATTATATCTTCCAACTAAAACTTGGAACCTACTGATGGATGAACATATTTGTTTTATGTCTTTCTATTGATGTATGTAGGGATGGATGACTATTCGGTTATAATCGAATACCGAAATTTTTACAATTTTACTATTCTAATAAGTATCTGAAATTGGTTAGTAAATTAGTACTAACCAAATGATTGAAAACCGAATAATACTATTAGGTTATTTAATATATAATCGAAATATGAATTTATTTTTTTATTAAACAAAAAAAGTTATTTTAAATTTCACAGTAGAACTTTTAAACAATATTTAATGACAATTCACAGTCATAATAATTTTAAATTAATAATACATAAGCACATAGTCGCAAGACAATTAAAACTTTTTTTAAACTACATGTCCCGGTTAGCATATCAATCTATAATATCATGATATGCAATTTTAAGGGTAAATCAGCAAAACAAAATATTTATTTCAAATTAACAATATACAAGTACATAACAGTAAGAGAAAGTTAAAAACTTTTTTTAAATATATGTCCTAGTCAACATATCAATCTATAATATCATGATATGCAATTTTAAGGGTAAATTATATAATCGTAAGACAAAATTAAAAACTTTTTAAAACTACATGCCCAGTCAGCGTATCAGTCTATAATATCATGATATGCAATTTTAGGGGTAAATCAGCAAAACAAAACATTAATTTCAAATTACAAGATATTTAACTATATGCGCATATCAATCTATAATATCATGATATGCAATCTTAAGGGAAAATCAGCAAAACAAAACATTAATTTCAAATTAAAAATATATAAGTACATAACGGTAAGAGAAAGTAAATTTTTTTTTAACTATATGTCCGTATCAATTTATAATATCATGATATTCAAATTAACAATATATAAAAACATAACTGGAAGAGAACTATATATCCATATCAATCTATAATATCATGATCTGCAATATATATATATATATATACAATGGAGCATTTTTAGAAATGCAATTCACTAGTTCAACAACTTAATTTATCCCATATCAACTGGGACAGATCGATCGATGTAAATATCAGGATCAAACTGAAAACATACATGTAAGAGGATAAAAAAATAAAAAAATTCTGCAAAGACGTGCGATGTAAAGTGGAACCAGAGCAATTTAACAAGTGACTCGTCATTGTTCTTTTCTTTATCTTCATATAACAAAAAAAAAAAAAAATTCAAAAGTTTTGGTCAATTCTTTAAAGAAAATAATAAAGATCATAAAATTTGGCACTTAGGATATAAACTTTCCGGTCAAGAAATTGGGGATAAAGATAGCTCAATATCAAAAACAAATGACTGATCTAAGTCCATAATGAGAATCCTTAATCAGTACTCAAATGTCTAATTTGGAAACGTCAACTAATATCGTACACTAAAAAAATAAATTTCAACATGCCTCTATAGCTAACATAGAAGTTTACATTACATTACATTACAGTTAATTAATAAGTTCTTCATATTTTAAAATATTACATATATATGCGTACATGATATATATCTTGCGGAGATATACACGAGCATGGATCTTTACATGTAACCTACACAATACACGGCCTTTATATATAAATAACTATAATAACTGCCCATCTTATATACAAGCAATGTTCACAATATATATGCATGATCCGATCCCTAGCTAGCTATCATTAATTATATATACTCCTTTAAACGATAATAACAATAGTATATATATACACACACACACACACAACATCGATCTATAAACCTGGATATGAGCGCCATATATGCATGCCCATGGAAGATATTCAAGTCTGTGGAGAAAAGGACATCGATCACATAATCCCGGACAAATCATAATCATACACACAAATCTCCGGAGGCATGATCGGAGTCGCATAGGTCGAGTCGTCATAGTTATAAAGAAAAGGATCGTCCATCTTCTCTAAGAAACATGATGCAGATGACGACTCTCTCTCTCCATAATTATATCGTGGAAAACTCGCGTTTTCATACTTCCCAAACCAATTATAACTTTGTAATTCATCATCATCATCGCTACTACTACTACTAATTAAAGGCGTTGGCATGTTGAGTTGTTGAGGAATAGTGCTTAAAGTAGCTTCCGAAGAATCAAAAGACAGTTCCGGGCTGCTTTCTTGAAAACCATAATCAATTGGTTTAGATAATATTATATCGGAGAAAGGAGGAGATGGCTTCGAGATTGGACTTGGACTTGGACTAGTAATTCTATTTCCATTGCCAGTGAGTTCTTGAACAAGAGTTTTGAAGGTAGAGGAGTCTGTGATATAGACTTTTGGCCTCAAGACCTTAATCAAACTGTTAAGGTTAATTTTCTTGTCACTACTACTGCTCATCTTAGATATTTTCACTGAATCTTGACTTAATTTCTTCCCCATGCTTTTTGGAAGAAACTATACTCCTGATTTTTTCTTCAAAGTTAACCTCGAAATAAACTCCCAACTAATTACTAGTATAAACATGAGACTCCTCCGATCGATGATCCTCCTAGTTTCTTTCTTTCTTGTGGGTAAAGGAGGATCCTAAGAGCTAGGGACTATTAATATGCAATTAATTGTCAAAGGGTTGAAGAAGGTGGTGGCAGCTGGTGTGGACATATACACAAGAAGCCAGAAGCATATATATAATTATAAAGATACTGAAAATGATGTTCATTCGTATACACTAATTCATTCTACCACTATCTAGGTAACCTATCTAAACAGTAGTCCTCCTAACTTCATTCCTCTATCTCTCTGCAGTTTACTCATTTGTCTCACAAAAAGAGTTTCATTTGTCAATTCTGTTTATTTAAGATAAGAAAAAGACTCTTAATTCTTTCTAATGGACAGTTTTAAATCGACTCAATTTCGTCAATTAAGTTCATCGTTGTAATTACTAATTTAAACCGTTGATAAATTTAATGTAAATTTGGAACAAAACAACATGCGTTCTTATTGTTTATAAATTTTATAAATGAAACTATTTTTGGAACATGAGTATTATTTATGTATTTTTCTAGGACATGCCAATATTTGTACCTACATGAATGTTGGTTAATTAATTAATTCTTTTGTGTTGGTGATTAACTAGTTATATGTAGATTTCGGTCTATTCATTTCAGGAAAAATTAATTATAAAAATTATGGATGGATTAACAAGGAATTTAAGGTAGAAGAACAGTGAAGGCACGCAGCCAACTGTGCAATTGCTTGTGGGCTTGTCATGCTTTCATATTATTGCGAGAGTGACTTTAGATTAATACTAAATTATAAAGGAGACAAAAAAGGCTTGGTAGAATGCAAGTAATTATATATATTTATGATATAGTTGTAAAACAATCACTAATAACGTCTAACTACAACTATAATTATACAAATGAAATACATATACAAAATAAACAGTTTTATTATGAATAATGATTTAATCAATAATTTATGTAAAATAATTTTTGTAAAAAATAATAAATTTCACTCTTTTTTATAAATATCATTGCATGAATCATTATTATTTATCATTACTCATAATATTTTTTCAAAATAAAATACAATAACACCAACTTTAAATAAATATAATAATGCTCATCATTTTAAATAATAATTACTATCCGCATATGTACATATATATATATATATATATATATATATATATATATATATATATATATATATATAACTTACTAGTATGTTTTAGTTTGAGGGACAACGGGAGTACATAGAGAGAGGAAGAGACTTGCTCACAGTTTCGTTATCAACCAAAAATTTAACAAATGTTAACAAATATAATAGTCATATCAATATGTACATGTTTTTTCAGTATGACAAGGATGTTTATATGGCGATGTTAATCAGATTCACATGACAACCTAAGTAGATGTTTAATTTATCTAGATAATAATAATAATAATAATAAAGCCTCAAATCAATTCGTGGATGTTGATTTCCCACATCACATCGGGAATCTGGATTCTGGCTCCGGGCTGTCTTTATGCTGATAGTGATTAAGGGGGGCACAGTTTGTCATACTAAAAATATATGCAAATTAATTACAGCCGCCGACAGTAATTAAAGATGTGAAGTTACTTCCTGGGTATGATGGCTCAAATAAAAAATAAAAAAGTTTAATTTATTAAAAAATGAAATATGTAAAATAAATAAAAATAAAAATTGTTCCACTGGCATAGTGGAAATAAACTGCGTGGGCCATATTATTACTCTATATTTTCCACTCAAACTAAGGGGGCGGACGACAACTCTCCCTATATATCAACGGTGGCATCACGGCATCACCCCTTGGCTGGAAAGGAAAGTTGCAATTGAGATAGATGAGCATAGTGGTGAATTAAGAGAATTTGGGATCTAATATAATATTTTTAAATAAAAATTTTTATATTTAGTACGTTTTTTATTAACTTTTATGATTAAATTGACTATTTTTTAAATTAATATATCTTATTATTATTTAATATATATGTAAAAAGTTTATAAACTAAATAAAATTTAGTACTAATCTTAATATTTATTTTTTTAAAAATTTAAATATATATATTTAATTGTTAATTTTAAAAATAATTAATTTGACTATAAAAGTCAATGGAGGACTTTTGTTTTGGAACACAAGGAATATTAATATTTTTTTTATTTAAATGAGATTTTTTTTATACTGTTAATTTTTTTTAGGTATTTAATATTTGAATTGGACAATGGGCCCTGAAAGATTAATTGGACTTATATTTTTATAAGATTTTTTTTATATGCATTATTTATAGTGTTTAAAAATTTGGGATCTTCTTTTGAAATTGAAACTAAAGCGTAAGCTTTTTTTTTATTGTATAGGGCCGCCCCTAATGAGCATGTTATGTTAGCACTACAAATGGAAAAACTATTCTTTTATGCTCTTGGAGTATGATGAATAGTTTACTGTCCATCTCACATGCATTTGAAATGCATGTGGATTTCTCTGTGAACTCACATGCATGTGAGATCTTTTGTGGTGGGGTCCACAAAAGACTCACATGCGTGTGAGATGGGGATCAAGCGACAGGAGCATGTAATAGTTTCTCCTACAAATGAGTACAAGGGACCGAATAGAAACAAGTAAAAAATGGAAGGATGTTCTGCAGAAAGAAATCTGATTCACCAGAGACGCGATGCAACACAACGCAGTTTAATCAATAAGACCTTGATTCGTTATCATTTTGGCTAATTCTAACTGTAAATGTAATTGAATAGTGAAGGAGCATTCATATTTACACGACCAAATAAAAGTTTGTTGAGGTTTATGGGATGCTGGAGTTTTTTCTGATAAAGATGACCCCAGCCGCCGCCGCATAAGAGGATATACAGGACTGAACTCCCTTGTGTCCTCTACCCCTACCTTTACTGCGTAATCATCTAAAGTCGCTTTAGTGCAATTTTTCTGGTCCTCGAGAATAAAGATGACGAAGAATGACAATTGGTGGAATGTAACACTCCCTTCCCGACCAGTGGAAAGGGAGGCTACGCACGAACGAATTCTAAACAGAATGTCAAAACAAAAAGGAAACTCTCCTCACATTTGCCCTTGAATCCCCTTGCAAACCTGCCGGAAGAAAAACACAGCATGAGCCAAACGCCCAGTACGGATAAAGAGTGCAAAAATAAGAACTGAAATTGAATAACAAAATCAAATGAACCAAACTGAGATTAACAAAATCAACTGAACTGAATAACAAAATCTACTAAACTGAACTGATCTACTGAACTGAACTGATCCAATGAACAACATAAAAGGCTGAATTGAATGGTTGTGTTTATTTCATACCGAGCTCAGAACAAAACAAAAATATAACTTGTCACAAAGACAAGTCAAAATACTGTCACACAGGCAGGCACACATTGGACTGCAGATCCAAATGCATGCAAAATCGGAAGGTGTGTTCGGCACAAACAACACCAAACCGCATAACAGAACAGAACAAATAGCTAGGGTCGACCCATACGCCTCCCACAACAAAACACCAATTGGCCAACTCCCATCGGAGCACACAAAATGGAGACGCCGTGGACTAATCACACTGTCACGGAAGTGTCATGCCTCGGTGCCAAGAGGACATGTCTGTGGTACCCCCACAGGTGGTTATAGCTCAGGTATACCCTACGATACTTTCTAACAAAAATATCACGTCACAACGAATGCGACACAATATCACAAAAGGGGTTCTAATACGCACATGCTAAACCGAAACAAATCGACACAAAGTCTCCCAATTATACTTGCATGTACGTTTCTACAGAATCAAAATAAATACTAGACATGCTTAAGAGTACAAGATAAGTTGTGAATATCTAAAATCAAACAAAACTATCATATGCATTTGACTATGAATAATATATCGAAAAATATCCAAATTCTAATGAAGAACAAAACAAACAAATTAAAATCAAAGGAATATTGCTGAAGGAGTACGGAATCCGTACCTGGAATAAGCAATGTAATACCCAAAATTATATTGCAAAACTGATTCGTTAAATTCCCTCCGTTGAAACTAATAAAGGAACAAATAAATACTACATTAATCAATTGATTAAATTTTACATATTTTCTTTCTCTTAGGCGAATCTGAAATCCTTCCGTTCTAAACAAAATTCTACCTAACGTTATACATACATAAATATTCTAATCATGATAACGTATTAATAAATAATAGTATTCTTGTTGCTTCCGAAATACATATAAGTATATTCTCAAAAATATTCTTTCAATTTTTTTTAATTCTATTACAAACAAATATTATTAGTATTATTATTATTATTAATATTATTATTATTATTATTATTATTATGTCAAAACTCTAAAATTACAAAAATACTAATTTAATATTCCAAAATGCTAATTACTAAAAAAGATATACTAAAATATATTAACTAACAAACTAACTAGCATACAAAAATTAAAACTACAAAATTAAAAACTAATACAGAAAATTAAATAATTACACAAAGAAAAAAAAAGAGACATACCCGAAATTAAGAAGAGATCCACCGTCTCCAAAGAAAACCAAAAGAAATTTGGGCTTATATCAATACCCAAAATCCAAAAAAGAAAAATAAAATATTTAACTAAGGAGGTTCTTACTTAAAAACCCCTCACACAATAAGGTCCTTTCTCACAATGGGAGGTCCTTATTGTTTAGTGTATTAAAAGAGAGGGGTAAGGCCATATATTTATAGGTAAATGAGAGGGAATGTTTTAAGGAAGTGGGTGATGTGGGACTCCAAAAGAAAAAGGAGCCGGGTATTACATGGAAGATCTTGAAGAAGAGGAGATGCACCCAATTGAGATGCTTCCAAGAAAATAACAGGACATGATGATCTAAGGGCTCGGTACGGCGCACAAAGATGTTCTACCGGGAACAAGTCAGAATCCACAGCTAATTCCAACTCAGCCATGTCCCTTGCCATTTTTAACTTCCCTGATTCAGAGAGTGGTCTAACAAGCAAAGCATGTCTAATAAAGAATATCAGAACACGAGAAGCCATGCTCCTGACAAGACTAGTGCATATGGTTTCTCTCCCGATTGAGATGTCACTTGAAGAAGTGGGCAACAGCCTTGACAAGAATTCACCACGAACATGAGTTGTGCACTTTTGCAACTCTTCCATGTAAGGTGATGCATTGTTGTCCATAGCAGCATCCATGCCAAGTGCAACAAAATTCTGTTCATGAATTTCCAAGATGCAAGAGACTCTAGACGCTCGATCGGGGCTTGGAATAAGGATGTCACTGAATCACAGGAAATACCATATATTGTGCCCAACGAGGCAGTCTTTTAACCATAGATGTTATGCGTATAAGAATCTCCTGCAGATGCTGACATAAGTGCTAAATTTTGTATCTGAGCTGGAGTTGCAGCGCCTGTTATCTGACGTGCTTCAGACCCAGTTGATATCTGCCACCAACAAGTTCAAGAACAGTCAAGTGCATCAAATTTTAGTCCAACAATCAAAAAAGAAAATTTGTAATAAAGTAAAAATTTCCGGAGATACTATAGATTAATATATTCTTTCATGTAGTTGGACCTTTAATCAATCCAGAAAAATTTTCATGATGACCTTTGCAAAACAGACACTTGCCAATAATAATTTATGACATGAGCATTGGCAAAAAGGTTCCCCTATCGAATTGAGGCACATATACTCAACAAATGCAATATATATGAACGTATATGGTGACACTTGTAACAATAAAGTATGTTATGATATAATCAAACAATATATGGCACACTAATAACAATATATGGGGATGGAAACCAAGAATTGTGAAGGTCAAAATAGGGGAATATTATATAACCTGAAAATTCAAGTATTGATTCATAAAAAACTTTGTACATTGAGGCTCATAAGACTACAGGCATAATGCTAACAAATTTCAATTTTCATGTACCAAATTGATTCCCTTGACAAAATAAAATGTACCTGGTATTCAGCTCTTTGCTACCAGAAGCAGAGCTTTGCTGATCTCTTGCAAGACTAGAAGAGTTAAACGTGCATCCATGTGAACAGTTTAAGCCTCTTCCTGAATGCGTAATATGATTATGGAGATATGGTCTTTGGGAGGGGAGGGAACACTTCCACTACTTGACATTGGAAAAACAGTATTAACAAAATCTGACAGGCGACTTAAGCAAAGTGCCAGAAAAGAAATCAGAAATATCTCAATGGCATCAACCATTTGTTCTCTTCCTTCTGGACTGATAGCTGGTAGTACTCCTTTGAAATCCGTGTCACGTGAAATTCTTTAGAGGAGATTCTCTATTGTGAAGAAGAGTTTCGGATAGGCAGTGGTGAATACTTCTTTAACAAAGCTTGATGCAGTGAAAGCAGACTTCATTTGGCTAGCAAAGGTTTTCACAAGTGCCTCCCAAACGCGATCTGTCAACATCGAATCACCATCCTAAGATAAACAGAGCTAACATAAGCACAAGAAACATAAATTAAACAATAATGAGAATAAGAATTGGTAATAATAGTAGTTACAGTAATATACACTTGGATAAAATATTTTTCTTTAGTTTTTATTTATTTATGTTTTTGATAAATGCAGTTATAGAGAAAATATAAGAAAAGGCCTTTGTCATGAGACTGAATCTTGCAAGGATTAGCATATTAGTGACAAAGATTGTCAACAAAATTGGACAAAAGCATTAAAAAAAAAGAAAAAAAGAAAAGAAAAAAGCATGCTACAATACATCCTCCAGCACGAGGTGTTGGAGTATGCCCAAGATTTTCATTTTCTAATAACAATTTCGAAAAGTACTCTAAGCCATTTTAGAAGTTCATTTCACAAGAAAATTCTGTCTCTTGTGCAATTCCAAGTTGGGGATGGCTCTTGTAATTGAATCAGGGAAGATGCTTGGGTTGGCGTTTTTCCACTTGCTATAGCCATCCCAATTTCTTAAACCTCTTCTTTGAGCACAATTCTCCCATTTCTAGAAACTACACTTCCGAGTGTAAGTCCATTTCGTGGAACTTCTACCTTAGCCATCCCAATTTCTTAATCATGTTCTGACCTCCGAAGTTTTCTAAAAAATACATAGTATCATTTATTGTTTAGCTCAATTGCATTGTTAAGTAATTTTTTGACATCCCAAACCAATCAAATTCTACATTATACAATATTTCGCTGGAGATAATTGTTAATTGTAACAGAATTCTACTAAAGTGTATAATTAGAAAACTGGACACTAAACGTAAATTGTATACAATTACCTGCGTAACCTCATCAAGTAGCAACACACGTATAAATGGGTCCCTTTTCTTCGACAAATCCCTCTACAAATGCCAAACAGCGACCACAATGATATGCAAATGATCCATACAAATATTCATCCTCTGCCACAAGGCTTCCTTTGCTTTCGTGCCACCACCAATCTGTGGCGTTCTTTATCCCTCCCGGCCCACCCCCCAAAGCCACCACCTCCACTAGATATGGCCTTCATATCTAATGCCGCACACACACTCTTCACACGCTGGTTCTTATACTTAGTAATGAACCCATCAACCGTTTCACGCAATTCACCCAGATTATAAAATAAATGCAAACCCTTCAAGTCCCCTCTCTAAAACCTTCATTCCTTCTGACCTCAATTGATTACCGGATTCAAATACCCATTTCATTTCTCCATCGATTCCCGCAATGCCGCCGAGGCCATTTACTCATTTATTATGCTATGCTTCGAGACTGCGATGAACGTAAACGGTAAAAAGTAAATACTGTGGCCAGTGGATTTCTTTTTTTTGTGAAAAAAAGGTGATAAACTACTACCAACATTTGTTGGGAAAAGTAACTTTTGGTAATTTTGGGTGCACAGACAAATTTTTTTCAACAAATTGAAATTTAATATACTTTATAAATTACTTATGGGGAGATGATATTTTTTAATGCATTTTTTTTTCTTTTTCAGTGCAAAGTTTACTTATTCTCAGTTATATAGTCTACATTAAATATTTGTATCATTTCCGTACAAACTTTTCTAGTATGACAATGTTAGACTTTATTACTTGGATTAGAGTAAAATAAGAGTGTATAACTTCATAATGCCGGTTAGTATTAGTCACATCTTTACGAATGAATATTATTATTACCTACCAATGCAGTGGCAAAAATAACAAGATTTTCCCCAAAAACTGTTAACTGGGGATGAAAAGTAGAAAGACAATCTTAGAGCAGAGCTCTACTAGTCTTCTCTCCTTGCACCTGAGAAGCATTTTAAAGTTTAAACACCATCCTAATTGGATACATTTACATGCATTATCCATAACACCATATACATTATAGAAGCGTAATGAACTGCATGAATTCTAAAGATAGGTATAAAAATAAGCCGCGAATTTCACATTACTGGTTAATATCCCTCCATCTCTCTCCAGATTGTAGGCTTTATATCTGTTACTCTACTAAATTCTTACAAATATCTTGTACATGTACTTGAAATGTAGATTTGGTGCACAGATTCAGTCTTTTATATACAGAATATAAAAAGATCACCATAATATGGGATTTTAAAAAAGAATAATTAACTAGAGTAAAAGAAAAGTACGGGTAAAACCTTCTAAAAGGGAAATTTTCAAGTGGATGATGATGTCTTCTCTTTCTTTCCTGCAAGAATCATGGAAATTTGGAGGCCTCTACTGAAAGCTTGATTGAAGAGCAGCTGTATTTGGAATTCTGACACAAACGGGAACCAGGATAATACAACTATGGGCATGAATATTACTAGTGACATCATGCATTCATATGCCCTCGCCAATTCCATTACTGAATTCCAAAATCCTATAGCCTTCAAAGTGGGCCTCAGTGCTTGACCAATCTGTGGATAACCAGATAAAGAAACAAAGTGATTAGGTAGAAAATCACTATTACATTTTATTCTGAATTTATGTAGTTCAAGTGGACTGCATTGCCTGAAAATTAAGAAACTGACTACATTTAAGTTTCCCATAGATTTTACCAAGGCAGGATTTATGAGCCTTTTTACATTGAAGAAAGGGTTGTGCCTCTGCGTCAATCTCAATACCGAAAATTTAAGCTAGATAAATTTCAAGTGTAAAACTGTCAAGTATTTTGAAAATTTCTCAACTTGAAATGCAAAAACTGGCCATTGTTGTGCAAAAATATTAAACTATATTTTATACTTCTCGTGGACAGAATTTAATACTTGACACTCTAAACTTCATATAAGTATTCAATAAATATCTCAAATTATTCTATTTTACACTTCTATGATATTATTTAATTGTTTTTTTGGGACAATATTGTACTTTTTGTAGAGAACTCGATTGTTTAATATAAAATTCCCCATAAACAAAGAACTCGCACCTTTTAGTGTTGACTGTTGAGTTATAACCATAAAACAAGTTCAATTAGCAATTGAACAGGGAGTCATTTTTTTTGGGTCCTCTGATAACTGACCTAAAGATAACCTCCAAAGCCCAAACAATGGAAATATATGTGCACAATACAACATTGCATATACTATAGATGGAAGTACTTAAAGTCTAAATGACAGAAACTGAAGGTACTCTAAAATAGTGGATGAATAAACGCACAATCATTCATCAGTTTTTATTTGAAAACTCCACACATACAGTATATGGAAAAAAGTACTGTCATATTATATTATTTTTGAAAACTATAGGATTGAGAATATTTCTATATGCCAAAAATATAACACCCCAGTCTCATATCGTAACATGTGGGATACTTGGATGTATATATAAGGACTCAAATTGCTATCACTAATACTTTAAGTCACTGACGAGAACGTTAGGTATTTAAGTGAAATAATTTGTAACACTCTAGTCGTACATCGTAACATGCGAGATAATTGAATGTGTATATAAAGACTCAAGCTGCTATCACTAATATTTTCAATCATATGACCTTTTGGGCGAGTCTATGGTGGGTTAAGATGATCTAAGAAGATATTATTAAAACAAGTGCATTTAGCCTTATTATGCTATGATTTGACCCTGGTTGTTACAGGAAAAATACAATCAATCCACGCAAATGTCTTTGCACAAGAAAATGTAATCAAAGGATTCACCTAATCGTAAAAGTAGCTAAACTAATTTTAGTAATTTAAAACATCAAATGTCTCACTACGTGGGTAAGGAATAAGCAGAAAAACATAATGAAGACTGAATTCATCATAAAGAAAAGAAGAAACTGTTCTAGAAAAACATAACGAAAACTAAACTATACCAAAAGAAGGGGGGGAAACAACAAAGCAAGTCTAAGGTGTCATCCTCAATTCAAACCAGCTTTACTGCAAAGGTTAAATGACTTTGTTTTTATGGCTAGGTCGGGAAAACATACCGTTTCAAATTAGGGTTATTGGATTTAATGTATTGTGCTAAGGAGAAGAGAAATCAACAGAAGAGATGGTTTGATCGTGAGTAAGAGAAGAGAGGAGAACAGGAAAGTTTTACTCAGATGGCAAGGACAAAACTCTCTAGGTAGAGCCTAGGTCCAAAGATGATGAAAAAAATCCTCCTTAAGTTGTGAGAGAGGTATATATAGGTGTTGGTGACTCCAGGTCATATGCCTGACACAAAACTTAGGTCATACGCTAGTCATGTGCCACTTGAGTAAAGTGGGTTCCACGGATTAATGTATGTGTCATTCTCATGAAACCTAAACTATCCTATGCCCACAAACCCAAGTCCCTCAATTAGGTCCTATATGGAGGTGGTTTCCTTGAACCTTTTGCTAGGAGTTCAAGGAGGCAGCCTTCTAAATCTTCACTTTTTATAGGACTCAACCATTGCCCTAGCTGAAGCCAGGGGTAGGCCATTTTCCAGACTTGGCCAATTTTCTGCTTTCCAGGGAGTTTGTGTGCACGCATACTCCACTGAATTTGTTTGTCGCACACACCCCTCTTTATTTCATTGGATCACACTATGTTACAAGGACTTGGGTTCCAAAAAACGTCTAGGTGTCAGAGTCGGAGTAGAATTACCAGATACTGTTATTGACCTAGTGAACCTTGTATTTGTGGTACTTATGTACCCAAATATGCTACTCTTATATATCAATACTCTAAACTTAGAGTACCGAAAAATTTCTTTGTTGTTTTACCTATTATTGCACAAATAACAATATTCTAACTTAGTATTGGATGCTTAAA
This sequence comes from Hedera helix, assembly GCA_947179155.2. Lineage (NCBI taxonomy): Eukaryota > Viridiplantae > Streptophyta > Magnoliopsida > Apiales > Araliaceae > Hedera > Hedera helix. Next base: position 53,322,049 of record OX359268.1, on the reverse strand, counting down.
CACTATATTTTTACTAAATTATTATAAAACAATCAATTTGTTAATTCAACTAAAAATCTTCTATAGAACTTAGTGTTATTACTTAGACTCTAAAAGGATTCCTAACTATAAGTACTTGTATAAAAATCTATGTAGTGTATCACATACTTATATTCGTACCGTGTACCGAAACAAACCATGTTTCAGTTAACATTGTGTCGGCCTTTTTGAAGCAAAATTATAGGATGCGTGGATCTTTAATTAAATCAAGTATGCAGTGATTATATAATCTAGTACTGCTAAAGTCCAAGGATAGGCATGAATAAGCTTTACATCAAATAGGTTACAGTGATGAAATGTCGTTTCTACCTATTTCTACATTCAAGAAGCAAGATCCTACTTCATTATTGTAAAAAAACCTTTACGTTCTCTTTCATCATAACAAGCTAAATGACAGTCAAATTTTTTGACACAGGTGTTGGGACACAATTGACACAACCTGCTCTTTCCATGTTTATATTGCAAGCCAGTGTACATGTTATTGTGCACAAACTGATTATTGATTACATCATACTCATAGTCTTACTATAATATTCATAGTTATCTTAAAGTTGCAAGTTCACTGCTCATATAAATTCACATCTTATTATACGTACTTAATTACTTGCCGGATTATTAGATATACATATCGCCTTAGAAACCTTAATTTTGGATGTTCTTCAAGCACTTGGTTGTTATTTAAGATCCTAAATGAACAGGATTGAAAGTTGAAACAATAGCTTACTATAGGAGCATCTATCGCATGCAATGTCGGTGAAATAAGTAATCAGTTAACAGTTAAAACATTTCTTAAGAAAGATGTGGAGACTGTACGTTACAAATTCGTACATTACATAATAAGAGCAGGTTACTTATGCTTAATGGTTATAAAAATTCACAGTTAACAAAATAATTTACACTTATTTTTTGATAATCTACAGAACTTTAAACTTACCAGGAGAAAGGCCCGCCCAGTGGGAGTGAAAGCAAGGAGAGCAGCAAATATATCACTTGTAGAGAGCCCACATACAAGAAATAAGTTAGTCATAACTGTTACGAATCCAAAGAACAAAAGCGTCTTCACTATCCTGAACATGAGCTGAAAATCTGTACCAAATTTTCGTCTTCCCATTGATAACAGCTGGAGGTGCACATAGAAGCAGAAATTAGAATAGCTGAAAAAATGATACAGGTGGGCAGATGCATTGGTTATTAATATGTATACCTTTAATACCAGAAGAATAGTTGCCATGACGAACCAAGAAAGTCCATAAATCTACAAAAAAAGAAAACTACGTGAGCTACCAAGCTCTTTGATGACTGACAGTCTGACACAGTTTGGGACACGGAAATAAGCAAAGACGAAGAAACAAAGATTTTACCCCTATATCCTTGCTATCATGAGCTATATCAAGGTGATAGACAATTCCATATTGATAAATGAAGAAGCGAAATGCAAGGATTATCTCGAGCACTCTACCCCTTATGTTTGTGTGTTTTAGATGTTCTTGTTCTCCATCCCACCAGGACTCCCAGCTTTTATCAGGTGAGATGCCAGTACCACCCCGATTACCCATCCACCTCTTCCAATCTGTCCAGTCATCCACTGTTTTCAGCCACTCAAATCCTGAAGGATTGAACACAAAAGGAGCAAACAACCAGGATGATACCAGGAACCACAGAGAGAGTAACAAATAAGTTCAGACTTGAACTACAATATGATTCCCCATAGACTTGATAAATAACCAACAGTATAGCCATCTCCAACCCTATCACAAAATGACTACAACAATACATCCTGTAATTTTCAGCAAATTTTGCATGGAAAACAACAAACCCACGGCCTGTAGCTTGGTATTTAGAACTTCCATGCAGAATCATTCTACCATAATAACGGGCTTTTGTTCCAAGCTGGAATGTAAAGAATACACAGGTCAGCTGCAGCTGCATAATTATAAAATCACAGATCGCAGTGCGAAATCCTCTTTCCAGGCCAATTTCCATGACCATAGGCAGCACAAGCAACAAACCCAGCTGATAGACAGACTGGGGAGCCAAAGCCTCTTCCAGGGATTTGTTTAGATGAAGATCTGGATAATTTATAATTCGCTTTTCCAACCCACTCAGAACCATATATAAGCGTCCGTATAAAAAGACATAAACTATAAGCACAGTGACCTGAAAGCACATGATTTTCAAATCAAACTTTACAATATGTTTTCATTGTAATTGTAATAGACTGACAGGTAATCTATGGATAAGCTCAAACTCGACTGTAAGTTGAAATAGTAATGTTCTTGTTGCCTGGTGTATGAAGCAAGTTCTATTTAGAAGAATAGGAAGGATCGGGTCTTGAAAACCCACAACTAGCTTTCTGGTGAGGGAAGCCAAGCATATGCAGAGACCTAAGATTTCATCCCCCGTCACCTCTCTCCCTTCCCCGCTTGGCTCCCACAAAATACCAGTCACACATGCAAAGAAACATCACCGCAAGGACACAGACAAGAGAACAGAAAAAAAATGAATGAAAAACAAAAATCTTTGTTACATAGATTCTTCAGTTTAGGGTGAAGTACACGGGGTGTGGGATCCGAGTTGGATCCTTCACTTGTCAGTCGGACACCTCGATTCAGCAACAGTTAATTATGTACCCATAAATTTTCTGGTATTTCAAAATTGAATCCATAAAGTTATTACCTTTTTCACTATATTTGTCATATTTAAATCTTCGTTGAATATACCCCTACTAATTATCTTATACATTCAAATTAACCCCAAATGTTTGAGATTATTTCATTAAATCTTACATGACATTTATTTTAAACAACATTACTTGTATCCATGCATCCATATCTAAAATTTGGATCCTTTTACGTCATGTTCCCATATCCTATTATTATAGAAATATACAAGTTTGACACCTGGACACTACCAATACATGATTCCTGTACCCGAGTCCATGTAACATAGGAACAAATTAGGCAAAGGCAAAGGCCACACCAATCAGTTATAACAATATATGGTGCTGACCCAAATATTGTTCACTCCACCAATCAACATTTATGTATTCTACTTTCTTGTTACTTTATGCCTAAGCTCACTAACACTTTCATTATGAAGTAAAGGCTCGCCAGCTAATATTTTGTCATATTTGTTTTCCTTTCTTCTTGTCTTAGGGGACCAGGGCTAGGGGGGGAGGGAGGGAGGGAGGAAGTGGAGGGTTCAAGGGTAAATGTATTATACAAGATATCCAGGTTATCTCAATATGGACAACATTACAGTTACTACTTGAAAATTTGCACTAGCTTTGAAAATATAGAGCTGCTAGGTCTACTGGATAGTGGATAGGAACAAAAAGGTAACAACGTAGATATCAGTAGTTTAACAATTCAACTTGAGCTGACCCCCAACCCACCCAACCAAAGAAAAAATACGTATCCTAACATTTCATTGAAGTAAATATCATTCCTCCACCAAAAACAAAGGCAGACCAGTTCTTTTTTGGTCGTCCATAGGACAACACAACTCAGTTCCTGATGTAAAATTGAACTCTTACCACCCACAGACTTCATTATTATGTAAAAATTCTCCCCACATCCTCATACTACGAAGCTAAGATGACCCCATTGATTATTAGCAGTTTAGTCACTTGAGATATTGAAAGGAGTTTGGGCATTTCTTAGTTAAAGATATTAATGCTCAATTAACTAATATGGGGGGGGGGGGGGGGGGGGGGGGAATAAAACTGTAAGTAACCAACTGATTTGCTTCAAAAATATACCATGCTGCAAAAGTAGAAACCAACTGTGGTGAAGTAGAATGACAGCATCCAGTAAAAGTCAAACCGGCATCCAAGTCGGTAAACATCACAGCTAAGTGTCTGCTCCCCATTCCCATTTGCAACCTTAGCCTCAAAAAGGGATATTTGTTTCATCCCCACATCACGGCCCTTGCCTAGTTGTATATACTCATGATGTGTTATATATCCACCTCGTAAAATTGAATTGTAACCTGTAGAAATATCCAGATCATTATTTAATTAGTTATTAAATTAGTCATTTGGGAAGTAGAAGAGGTTACCTGAAAAGATGTCCTCGCTCAAGTTAATTATTTCCAAAGCTTTGCTTATACCACCCCTTGTTAAGTGAAAATTCTGTCAAAGATATCAGGGTGTCCATAATGGAACCGTACTCCGTGAAAAAAGGATTGTGTAAGCTAGAAATACACATGAAATAAAATAATTCAGTTTGTATCCAGGTATTGAAGCCATGATATCACCAAATGAACAATTAAAGACTATTTGACAGTTATGTTAACGAGGACAAGATTACAGATGAAGGGTAAACATTAAGGGTAAAGTAACATGAAATGCGAAAGGACACTGCAGCTAATTAGCATTTGCTCAATTATCAAAATTACTGAATAAACACACCTGGAAGTTCATAAGTTTAGTCAGTGAGAACATCAGATCTGTCCCTTGAGGTCTTTGACTTATGGCCCAACTATTACCATACTATACAACCAAAAAAAAATTGAATTCATTTATACAGTTGTTTCAAATATATGAGAGACGAGGTAGTAGACATATGATTAATTTACAGTTTGAAACCAGTTGAATAACATTTACCACTGTCGTTATGAAAATATCTCTTTCGTTCAATTCAAACTCCACTTTGTCAACAGTGGCATAAGTTTCAAGGAAATGTTCTAAAAGGCGCTAGGCGGGAGGCCGGGGCTAGCGCCTAGGGGGCCTAGGCGGAATTTTTTATTTTAAGACAATTTTAATATTTTATCTTATATTTATCCAAACAAAACAATAATATAAAGTAAAACAATCTATAATAAAGATAATAAATGCATTTACTTAAAATTCAAACACATATCTATATTGCCAATATCAAAGTTCAAACACAAACATGCAATTGTTCAAAGTTCAAACATAAACAAATAATAAAAAATACAAACTAATAGTCCTCATCTCCATATCCCTTTATATCTCTAACTCTTCTTCTCCATATCCCTCCAAGATAATGTCCCCATCAAACTCACACTCATACTCTTCATCTCCTTCTTCCTCCCTATCATCATCAGACAAAAAATATTCCTCATAAAATTCTTACTCCAACATTTATACTACTTTTCTAAGCTCTAGCACGCTATCTAGGCTCTAGCACGCTATCTGCTCCGGATGTTTCACCAAGCGTCTCCCAAGTAAGACCCGAACAGCCCTCAACTTCATCATCCACTCTCACGACGTCGTTTTGTAGCTTAGTTATTAAAATTATAAAAAAAAAAATTGCCGCCCTAATTTCTCCGCCTAGGCCCCCAGCCTAATTTCTCCGTCTTGCCCGCCTAGTCCCGTCTAATTTTTTAGAGGGATTTTTTTTCCACCTTGGGTCTAGGCGGGGTGCCAGGGGGTTTAGCGCCTAGGCGGGGATTTTTAGAACACTATTTCAAGGTTTTCAATAATTTAGATGCTAGTTAAACCACCCGTAATAATCTTCTTCTTTAACCTCTCTAAAGCACAATATCTTTAGCCCTGTTCATTTAGATAATGGAAAAAGCTCTCACTTTATCATCTCTTTTATATGAAGCACCATTTATTTTAGCATTATTTTTTGCTACTTCAGATGTTGTGGAGTTCATATTACTGTCAGAATATTGGCAGCTCCTTCAACAGCCTTTATGACCTTATGGCCAGTAAATAGATCATAAGCAACTAGGAGACTTCAAATAAAAAACAATAATGATAAAAAGAAAAGATCAATGGTAGAATAAATGAAAGGAAAGCCTTATGGACTGAGTGATCAGTCAAGGCTTGATATACGAAATAGATAAGAATGTAATAAATATATGCAATGGACAAAAGGAGGCACTCAGACTGCCAAAGTATATACACGAGAAGAAAAATTGGCAGAAGAATTAGTCATCTTATAATTTATTATGAATTTATAAAAAAAGTTTGTAGCTGAGGGCATAATATCATATATACATACACACAGGCACAAATATATATACACATATAATAAGGGTACAAGACTATATGTGACATACGTAAAATTGAAGTGGTCTAAAGTTGACATTTTGAGACTACATGGCCTGCTGCCAAAACCCCAAAAGAAGTTATTAATATCTAAGCTAGCCTGTTGTCCCAAATTGGCTCAGAAAGCTAGAGCACAAATTAAGAACCAAGGAGTCAAAGAAAGAACTATTTCAGGTTCAACACAAATATAAACAAGTAAAAAGACCGTACAATTTTCCAACAAGGCAGAGCTGTGTGAACATACCATCTTCAAGATGAAGCAGTAGTAGACCAGATTTTTAAATTAACAAGTTATTGTAAGGAATTTGCTGAACCATGAGTCACCTTAGAAAAACTGAAGGAGCTTACATCTCATTCTCAAGAACAGACATCAGCCCAACAGATGAACCAATTACCTCCGCAAAGATTTCTCTTTTCATAAGAAAAATGAATATAAGAATAAATATGAAAGTAGAGTTATGTGAAGACGAGCTATTTACGAGAGACAACTGTCAAATGGTTCAGTATCCTGGAAAAAATGGTTAATTACATTATAGATATTTTGAAATAGGCAGCACATTTCAAAATCGAACACTGCTAATATAAATAGCTTAACATTAAAGGAAACATCTATTATACTAGGTAAGTCCAAAGGAAACATACCATACGGAATATATAGCATATGCACTTGGGCATAAATCAAATATTTGATGCTTCACCCCAAAAAAGAAGATAAAGCCCAATGTAGAGAAGCTCTAGTTGTTGCCTATCAGAACCCTGTGGAAACCTAGAAAAGGACGAATAAATTAGAACAAAATTAAAAATGGTGAAATAAATAATGTAAATAGGATTTTGAGTGTTTGCATTATATAAAAAAAGTATTGATCTAAAACCATATAACGCAATGATCTGGATTACATCAAGTTGACTTACTTAATATTTGACTAACAGTGCAAGTAAGCAAACTGTGATTGATAGTTCTTGAAAATTTTATCTATCAGACGTACAATATTGTTACCCAACTGAAAAAAGTTTCTTATCAATCTTAAATATTTTAATAGAAGGATGAGTCTAGAAAGCTACAAATCACGGACGAAGTACGTGGGAATTACTATATTATAGATGACTACTAATGTACGTGATATATATACATATATAGATAGAGAGAGAGAGAGAGAGAGAGAGAGAGAGAGAGAGAGAGAGAGAGAGAGAGAGAGAGAGAGAGACTTCAACGGACAATATACCTGTTCATAATCCTCATAATTCTTAGTTCTTACGTCTAGGTGTGAGCAAGAAATCGAATTGTCTCCGAAATCGCACCAAAAACCGCACTAACGGTTCCGGCATATGTGGCGGTTTTAGGTGGGTTGAAAAATCGCAAATAAGGTTTGGGTTTAATTTCTAAACAAAACCGCATGTAATAAACCGCACTGCCAAAATAGAGCATATCAAGAAGCATTATTATAATGTACAAACATTTGAAATTATCCCAAATTATAATTATCTCTGTTTAGAATTTTCATATGTAAGGAGATAACATCATTCATATTTTTAGGTTCTATTTTGTTTTTGTTTAGACAAAACATTATAAGTAAAGTTATGTGTAGTTGTGCATTTATGTGTTATCAAAGTGGTATTTAATATTGTGTGATGCTGAATTGTTAATTTAAATTGTATAATATTTAATTATTTCAAGTGGTTTTGGAACCGAAACCACACCAAATGAAACTGTACCGCATGGTTCAAAACCGCACCAATCACAAACGGTTTCATGTGCGGTTTTGAATTTGTCAAACCGCACCCAAGCGATTTCATGTGCAGTTTGTACTTCAAACCACACCAAACCGCACCATGCTTACCCCTACTTAAGTCAATGTTGGCAAGTAGTAAGATTAAGTGCTCCCATTGATGCTGCATTTCTTTTCTTTATCCGCAAAAGACGAGAAAATAGTCCATAGTCAGTTTAAGTGAGCTGTTTCCTTCCTCAGCAATTCTTGTTATAGAAAGAATATAGCTAGTTGTTAACAAATTGAATGAACAAGCAACCCATAAAATTCTCAAGAAACCAGAGACAAAGTATTATGCAGTAAAACTAGTCTTAGATCATTGCATCTCATAGCTTGCAGTTGTAACTTTCCAAAGATTTATCAACTCTGCCTTGTGATGAAGCACATAATGGCAGCACCAATTGAATTTGTACATGAGTTCTCAGGATTAAGGCACATTGATAAAGGGGTACAATTTACGGAACACAGAAGCACTAAATATGGAAAAACATATGTAGAATGTTGTAATGCAGATGACAACTATATGGTTGCATTTTAGCTTGGGTGCGTCACCAATATCTAAAGTCTAACGTTGGGAAGCCAATAACTTTATATACATATGTAAGTTACATTTTATTTAAAAGTGGGCATATATTTTGGCACTTATTGAACTTTAGAATCAATAACATATATAATTTCTATTGCAATGGATTTTATTTTAAGTTATGAATTAAGTTTTAAACTAAATACTACTGATTTAATTTTTTATACAGGAGTAAAATGGGCCTAGGGAAAAGATAGCTCCATCACTCCATGACCTCTGTCAACTTTTATTTCAAGCACAATTCCTGAAATTGCAGCATCTGATCTAAACTGAGAACTTTTTTAACTTTAATACATCAATACTTTAATGCATCAGATATCCAATCCAGGATGAACTAAAGATTGGCTGTATGTGGGTTAATGAAGCATGACCACTGAGATCTACATGGTGACCTGTTATATCCTTCTACGGAAGTGCTTTCTTAAATAAAAGTTATTCTCACACTCTAGCTTTAAAGGACACAGCAGCTCCACTTCTAGTACATTTTACTTTCTGTTAAACAGATCAGCTTTGTTTGCCTCAAGTGAAGGGTAGGATGGGGGTTGACAACTACAAAATCTGTTTCATATGTCCTGTGAAAATTTACAGAACCACCCTTCCATTTAAATGCTTTCTGCTTGTAATAAGACTTGCGTCTGCACCAAGTTTTGGGGAAAATAGAGATGATACCTCCAAGCCTAAAAATTTATAAAATGCTTCCACATTAAACAGGTCTTAAGCGAAGGAAAAAGAAAAAGAACCACTAGCATTCATCAGTGGAATCAACTGCCTCCAACCTCCTAGGGTATATCCTTAGATTCAAGAATTAAGTTTTTGAATTCCTTGATCAACTAAAAGTAATTGGCTATAAGTTTACTTTGTGGGCGAGTATCAGGATGCAGGAATAGAATAAGACTGGCATCAAAGACATATAACATACAAGTTACCTGCAATCCAAAGACAGAAGAAAGCCATTCAAGAATATCATTAAAAGATTTATCTTTATCCTCTGGCATTCTGAGACTCGGAAGATTTCCAGCCTTACGTAAAGCTTGAAGTGCTGCTTTCATCTAGATTTAAACAATAAAACATAAGAATAGTAGATAAGAGACGGAGCAAGTAAAGTGGTATTCTATTATAAAGAATTGTTAGCAAACACACAACAAATCCAAAATCACGAACGCATCGTATGTACAACCTCTGGAAGATCCATGATTGTTGGTTTGACTCCAACAGCATACAGGGGAAGAATGTTATAGTGCTCATTTTTTTCTTTTTCTCCTTAACATCTTGGGCATATTGTTGGGTCTGCAATAGTCATATCAATAGAGGGTAACTGTCAGGTGCAACATTGTTTCAAAAGAAAAATGAACATAGACATTCCAAAGAAACCAAAACTCCGCATCAACTTTTGCTTTCGGAACAACTGTCGTCAGCACATCATACAATACGGTTGCAATTTGATAAATCTTAGCCATCTCCTCCCTTTAAGTTGTAAAGGACCAAACCAAAATACTCAAATAAATTAAATAGAAAAAAGAATTAATCCTTAACGTGATTCAGAAAGGTCAAAATAAAAGTATCACTCACGGTTTCTTTGTATATTGGCCATCTCTTATATTTTTCTCATAAAAGTACTGGTAATATTTCAGGATCTCTCTGGAATCACTTTTTGAAAGTTGAGGTTTTGTCTCTTCTTCTTCCTGCAACCAAGAGAAATATTATGCTGTTCTAACTTGAAGATGTTCATTTGTCAAAACTTTGCCAATTTCTACAGATCTCAGTGATCATTTTGAGAACCAAAAGATAATTTTGTAATAAAATTGTCAAATCATGTCTTATTAAACTATTGTATTTAACACATATTATTGAGCTTGTAAGTTATATTCCATACATATAAATTTAAGAGAAAACATAAGCCCAATGAAGTAAGAAAGACGACTATTACGGTATTACCGAGAAAATAATTTCTCAAAGTACATTTAATAAGTCAAATACAAAATCAATTTATGCCAAAACCTGAAACAATATCATGTTTAGTATCTATCTTTCTATAAATGACTTTTAATACTCTTGGGCATTTTCACTTGTATGTATATGCATATAAATGTATAGACAGACACATATGTACAAGTATAAACAAGTATATCTGCGTATACTATTAAAGACAGATATACGTCTTGAAATAGTTACATGGAAACAAGTTTGTTGCCATTCTGTTAATGAGCACACATCAGAGAGCACCAAAGGTGGGGGAGGGGGCGGATCTTATATAGAAAATTCATCCCAAAACAATCGTCGATAATAACCAAAATGCTAGTATGGTACTATAAAATTTTGAAAGATAAACAAATCTTAAAAGGGCAAAGAAAAATGTTAAGAGGATTATTGGAACGACCTGCACAAGTCTATTTAACAGGTAGGTCTTGAACTGCCGCACACCACGTCCACTCGACTTTGGATCCATCCTGTGAGCAATGCAAGAAACCAACCTAATCCAAAATATAAAACAAAAACAAAGCCATGAAGAATTATAATGCACATGTCAAAAATCCAATTTACTGGTGTTGAACACCAAACTGAAGCCTCTAACTTCAGACGAATAAATAACTTTTTTTGAAAAGATGTCAGCGTTTGTGCTTTTAAATTATATATATACAATGTCATTTTCCCCTTAAAATGATAAACCAAAAAAACACAAAAATATCCTAAGCAACACAATTGGTGGACTCATATTCTCATAAAGCATCAAAGATACCTGATCAAACTTTTTGGTGTCTCTCTGCACTAGGCCAAGTCTTTTTTTTTTTTTAGAAAAAAAAATACCACTAAATAGCAAAACAAAGCATCTAGCGGTTCATTCAACAATTATAAACATGGTGTTTGTTTATTGTTCTTATAATCAGCTTATAAGGTACTACCCTTAACAAATTTGAACTTCTTTTTCCATTTTGAGATGCCCCAATATTAGAGTTCCTCATTAAAAAGTAAAGCACTAAAAATCAATTTGTCTAACTCCTCCTTTTGAGAAGATGACTTTGAAAAGTTTACACATAAATTTATGAGTAAGCGGTTGAGTTTCTTCAGTTTTTTATCATCTTTGAGTAAATATATAATTTTCCTCCAACAGCAATAAATACTTGTCCAGTTTTGAAAGTTGAAAAATCTAAAGCTAACCCACAATATGGTTTGATAATAGTAACATTGAAATCTATAGAAAACTAGGGTACTTGTATACTCTTTGCCCCTCAACACTTTTCTTTTAGTGTACACTCTCTAGGATTAAGTTATGTTTTTCAACCATTTAGTAGATTATGTGATAAAAAAAATATCCGCATAAATAAATATTGTTATGCTTTTAGTGTCTCTTTTAACAGCTTAAGTTTTTAGATTATTTTGTTAATTAACATGGTATCAGAGCTCTGAGTATGGAAGCTTTTAGGTTCAAATCTTCCCGATCGCACTTTTCCCTTTATATGGGTGTTTATAATAAGTTCAAATCTTCTTAACCACACATTTCCTTTTATATTGATAATGATGTCGTATAAGCATTTACTTTGCCTTTTCACGTATGCATGTAGCCTATAGGGATTGTTTAAGTTTTTATATAAGTTTGTTACTAACCGATATATGCATAAGTGATGTTGTATTATTCCAAGTCATAATGCAAAATTATGAATCATCAACAAAATTATGATGCGGTGATTTTATGAAACTTACTTCTTTCTTAAAAAAATAAAATCCATAAATAGTTTTGATGGGTAAAGGCAGTTTTCTCAAACCGGACCGGTAATCGAACCGGAAAAGATACCGGGTGGATAGATTACTGGTCCAACCAGTAGTCGAACCGTTATTGAACTGGTGACGTCATTAATATGTAATAAATAATAAATAATTAAATATATTAATTATTATTATATATAATATTTAGTAAATATGTAAAATTAATAAATTTATCTGCACAAAAAAAAAAAAATTAAAGCTATTTGTACAATGTTTACTTTATACAATTCAAATAAATACTAAATTTATATACAAAAAAAAGATATTAAATCATGATCATAACTCAAAATTCAAGACTCAAGAGTGATAAAATCAAACACAAATGAACATAAACATCTCTAGGATACATTCAATTAAATTCGATAAAAAAAAAAATCTATTTGTACAATGTTTACTTTATACAATTCAAATAAATATTAAATCTATATGAATAAAAATATATATTAAATCATAATCATAACTAAAAACTCAATCAAAGATACATTTAATCAAGTTCAAATGCTTAAATTTTAAACAAAAAAAAAAGTAGGGAATCGGATCACTGGGTCGACCGGTCCAACCGTCGGGTCACCGGGTTTCGACTAAAACTGGTTTTTTGGCTTGAACCGAACCGGATAGCCGACCGGTTCCGGTTTTTCCGATCGGACTAGAGGTCCGGATTTGAAAACCATGGGTAAAGGGATCATAGATGATAGAATCTAAACTCAAACCCAACAAGTAAATAAGGCCCTATTGGCTAGAATATCTTGACTAAAGAGAAGATCAAACCCTCCCCCCCCCCCCCCCCCCAAGCTCGAAATCCTGACCATTTACTAGTTAAGCTAGAGCTCATTAGATTTTAGAAATTTACTATGCTTTTATTAAAGTTTGGTCTAATTCGCCTTGGAGTGAAGTCCAAATGCTCACAAAGTGTGTTCGTATATACTTGAAACCCATGTATGGAGTCCTAATTACATGAATTAGTTGTACCTAACTTGTAAAATTTTGAAAGATATAACCAACTAATTTAGCTTAGGTTGCATTTAGTATGACCCACTTCGAAAATTGCCAGATCCTTTGGTTGGATCAGCTAATCCTGAGCACATGATTCTGTGGCTCCAAGAATATGAAGCTGCTATAAAGTAATGAAATTCTAGGAGGGAAGAATTAAATAAGACTTATAGACATGAGTTAAGAAATCCCCAGGCAGAATTTTGAAATTTACCTACAACTAGGGGTGTTCAACCGGTAATTACTGGTCCGTACCGAACCGAAACCGTACCGAACCGAAACCGAAAGATAGAAATTTTGGATACCGATTGGACCGGTATACCGAACCGGTTTTACTGGTTCGATACCGGTTCGGTACCGAAAAAAATCGAAACTTAATATAATTATTATTTTATTATTTTTATTAGTATTATTATTATATTTATTATTAATATTAGTATTATTTTTATTATAATTATTATTTTTGTTAATATTATTATTATTATTTTTTTTTTTTATTATAATTATTATTTTTATTTTTATTATTATTTTTAGTATTATTCTTATTATTTTTAGAATTATTATTAATTATTTATTAATAATAATATAAATAAAAAATAAAAAAACCGGTATACCGGTTCGGTATTTACCGAACCACAAAAAGGCGGAACCGAAACCGGTACCGAAAAACTGGTATATACCGGTTTTTTTGTACCGGTAACAAACCGGTTTTTTTAATACCGAACCGACCGGTTCGGACCAGTTCGGAAAACCGAAAAAACCGAAAATTTTGCACACCCCTGCCTACAACAAATGACAAATATGGCGTTATAAAAATATAAAATAACAAAACCCCACTGCCCTATAAATTTTACTCCCACTATCCAAAATATAAGATCAATATTAATTTTTTAAAATATTTTTAAATTCAAAACTAATATGGATTAATTTAGTTTGACAATGAGATTATGAAAATTGTAAACTATACTACTAGTTGAAAGTTGAAAATATTTTAAATTGAATTCAGAATATCAAAGTTAATGCTATGTTCTGCCACAGAGCGAGTATAACACTAGTGATATTTTGAAAATATTAAAAATTTTGAGATTAACTTTAAGAAAAGAGACTAAAAAAATCACTATAAAAAAACTAATTAGAGAAAGGCATAATAATAAAAAGAGTAACAACTGATCTTACATAAATAGGCAACCCTAGGGTTATCCTTTTCGACTTCATTGGCCACCTGGAGAATGGGGCAATGGAGGCGAGGGACGACGGCACCAACTCACTGTTGACGGTGGCATTATCGTCGGCGGCATTGGGATCAAAAATCGTGGGATTCCTCGACATCCTCCTGGAGAGGGACCTGGGTGGGGCCATCTCATCTTTGGTCCCACTCGAGCTCGCCATATCCTTTTTCCTCCAAAACTGCAAATTATTACAAAGGCCTTCCTCCTCCTCTCCTAGAAGTAGTAAGTTTCAAAGTTCCTGAAAACACTACCGTAAACAATAATTGTAGTAATCATTTTTATGTATAGAGAGAGAGATTCTTGGATTGTTGGCGGTGCAATGGATTAAAGAGTCTTTCGGTTTCTCCGAGAGCAAGTAAAGAATTGAAGTAAGAGACTGGAAGATTTTTCTTCTTCTGCTGCTGCTGCTGTTGTATGTGCATATACAAATACAATTAAAAGAAGAGAGAGATTAGATACTATTATTGTATTGAAGGAAAAAATCAAAAGTGAAAAAGATGACACGAATTTCGAAGAACCTATGAAGCTTTATTTTGCTTCAATCAGTCCTTTTGTCGCTTCCCGCCGTTCGTACCCAACTACAAATATCGCCCCGCCCCGCCCCGCTCGCTGGCAGTTAATAAGATTTTAGCCCGACAGTTCATAAGATTTCACGCGGTCGGTTCGAAAGATTTTAGCCCAATAGTTAATAATAAGATTTCACGCGGTTGCGTACTAGTAAGATTTCAGCGTAATACTTAAGCAGGTCTTGTTATAAAAAATTTAGCCTAATAGTTAAGCAGGACTTCTTATATAATTATTACATTATTGATTGCTACTTTTTCTTTAATTTTTTTATCAGATAAAATAATTAATTTTAATTCTTGATTTTATAAGTTGGTGATTGAATTATATTGCTAATATATTAATTGTAATCATAATAAATTAATATATTGTAGGATATTTTTTGTAAGAAACATGGTTTCTTCTAAAATATATTATTTATTTAACAATATATAACTGATTATTAATCAAAAAATTAAATTAATATATTATTTTACACAATAATAATTCATCTATTCTTCTGATTAAAATTATTGAATATTCATCTATTTGTGTAATAATAAAAAAACTTATATACTCTAATGTTATAAAAATAAATTTTAATAATAATAAAATGGCAACATAATTAAATATTATTGATAATAAGAATATGAATTGCTACACTAACTAAGGACAGTGTTTTTAATTAAGACTTTTAAAGACTCTTTTTAAGTGAATAATTTTTGTAGAGTTCGTTGACTTTTAATAACTTTAATGACTTTTAAAGACTCTATGAAATAAGTGACATACTTTTATAGACTTTTTACTAAAGATTTTGATAGACTTTTATATACTTTTAATATATCTTGTAGCTTACATCATTAAGCATTTTGTTGAATAGGTCAGACAATATACTTTGAAGAAAACTATAGAAATAATGAACTGGATAGATTGGCTTGGTCTGGAAGCATCCCCATCTTTACACCTTTGACATAATAGAGTATCACATAACCCAATGATCACAAATGGATAAAAAATTAAGGGGATAACTAATTTAGAGAAAATTACACATTGCCCTATAATGGAAAAAGTTTATAAACCACATAGAATTTTAAAATTTTCTATTATTTTTTTACTGCTAGTACCTAAATATTGTAATTATAATTTTAATTCAACAACATAAAATGACATTCGCAACCAAATGAAAAGAGACCCATTCATGAAAATCCTCCATAGAAACAGTTGCTAAAATGCGAACAATTCTATTAGACAGTTTACTTAGTATATCATTATTTATCAAAAGTTTTATATGAGGCATTTTCAAATCACCAGTATAAATAACACCTAAAATATATTAAATCAACACTAACATGTAAGCTTACACAGCTGATGAGGATGAACTATACTATATTTTTATTCCCTAAATGCTAAGTTTTTGTAATTATTTTGTACTTAAATGTATTAATATTTATTTTAATTTGGTTTTGATATATTTTGTGAGTTTTCAATTAATTTATATTATTTTATGTTATTTTATACTATTTTTATTTGTTAGTTTTTAAGTATTTTTATTATTTTAGGAAAATTATTTATTATTATGTGTTTTTATTAATTTTATTATTATTTATTTTATATTATTTTCATCTTTTCCGATCCCTTTCTCAAATATTTCAAAGTTTTTGGCAAATATTTGGAAGTCTTTGGGCATGAGGCCAGACTTTGAAAAACTTTGAATATGAATAAATCTTGTTTTAAAATCTATCAAACTCCACTATTTGATAGAAATTTTTAAAATCTATGACTTTTTAAATACCGAAATACTTTTATAGACTCTGTAAAAGTCTTAATTCAATACCACATAACTTTTAAAGACATTAAAAAAATTGTAATTGAATACCACTAAACTTTTATAAACTCTTTAAATGTCTTGATTGAAAAAAACTAAACTTTTAAAGTCTTTATAAATTCTTACAAATCCTAATTGAATAGACACCCCCTAAATAATGAAAATGTATGAAAATTTGATATGATGGTAAGGATAAAATATGGATAGAAAAAATTTCAAAGTCAAATTAAGGATGCAAAAATATTAGAGTGAATCTTTTTTCTAGCAGAACATTATATTTTTATGATTTGAGTTATATAAAGTTTGTTCGTTATCCGCGTTTACCGCGCGTTTGGACATCAAATGATGCATCTGTGAATTAAATAAACGAATGCACTTGACATTTTAACTACATATCAAACATCGTGTACTCAAACATACGTAATAAAAAAAAAATCATTATACAATAAGTCAATTTGTAATATTTTGTCACGAAAAAGGAAATAGCAAGCAAGGAAATAACAAACAGAAAAGGAATTAACAGAATTAAAAGGAATTGAAATTGCAGATAACTTTTCTCATGTTCAATTTCTATTACGCTACAGCTTATATCCTCCATGGCTAACAAAATACTCTCTCTCCTAACAACCTCTTCCTATAAGAACATTACACGTGTCCTAGCAACTATTGAAACTAACAGATTACTTGATGAAACGGTGTCGTAAGATGACTGATACCTATTAATTGAAACTACGTCGTTGGACTAACTCTCCAGATGGAACTTATGACATGAACGTTGTGTTTAAAGGATTATAACCCACGATGTCCTTCAATAGCTAGATCAGTTGGTTTGCTCCCCTGATCCCCTTCTTGACAATTCCCTACCGCTTGAGAAGATCCTTGTCCCCAAGGATTGAAATTTGGATACTGGTTACTTAGCTTACCCCACTCTTCCCATGTAGCATCTTCTGGTATGCTATGTGGCCACTGGACCAGTACCATAGCTGCAGGTTGATGACCTCTTTTCCCAGAATTCACAGTTGGTCCACCAAGACTATCACTCATGGCACCCAGGTCAGAAACGCTTCTCCGTCCAATAACACTTAGGTTGCCTGAAGACTGATTGGATTGTAGAGATTGCCCAAGACTGAGATCAATGTCCCTTGGCATTTGAGCAAGCTCTGCCAAAGACCCAATTACTAACATTTCTGTTTTCTTTTCAACAGTCATGGCCCAAACCTTGTCCTCATATTGATCATAAGTTACAACACATTTATTAGTTTTCACTGTCCCCAGCTTTAACAAGCCATCAGCACCACAAGAAACAAACTGAGTTCCATGATTTAAAAACGATGCTCTAAGTACACTCGACGTATGCCCTTCAAATGATTTTAAACATGATCCGTCGAATATAGCCCATATCTTTATTGTTTTACCCCCAGATGCCGTTATAATACATTGATCGACAGGTGAGAACTCCACTGACCAAATTCCCCTCTTGTGTACTCTAAGTAAGATTACAGATACAAGATCTGGGAGCCGCAACATGCATGCGGTGTGGTCCTGGGAACAACTACAGACGAGATTATCATTTGGTGCAATAGCTATGGAATTTATATCCTTACTATGGACAGCAACAACAACTTTTGCTTTCAAGTTAGAAGCTCCTTCCACGTCATTTGAGAGGCCATCAAAACTCCACACCTTCAGGGTAAATTCACTACTACCACTAACAAAGAAGCTTCTCGATTTCTTCGAAAATGCAACAGCTCCAACACCACCCATATAACCTGTGCCAACTCCAGTACAACATCTGTTGTTTGTTTCCCATGATCTATCATTATTGTCCTTGCTTCTCGTTACAATAAGTGTTTTTCCAGAAGTTGATACATAGGTATCGAGGCTTAGAATAATGTCAGTATGACCTGCTAATACATCTGAACATGACATGGAAGTAAGATCATACACTCGTACTTGTTCAACACTTGCTGCAACAACAAGAAACTGTACATCCTTGTCCAAAATCTTCACATCCCCTATCTCTTCATTGTATCCTACAAACCTTTTGCTAAGGATTAATTTCAAACAACTTTCAGGGGATTCCGTTGGGAAATAAAAATGAAACTCCTGGTCCGTCGTGACAAAGAGCAACCCCTGACCAGAGGGCAACATAGCAGCAGAAGTGAAGCCTCTTTTCATATCTTCTGCTTCCATGCTAACTGCAAAAGCTGAAGACTTCTGCTCACAACAGCATACAAAATCATTAGAGTCCTTTATCCGCACAATCCCATGTTCACCAACAGTGATAAAATAAATTCCTGGACCACTTCTTTTCTTTTCACACTGTTGTATAGATGAAACCAGACACGAAGCGAAATGAGATAAAGAATCTATCACACAAACGGCTTCAACAGCCTCATATACTAGTACACTAGACTTAAGCCCATAATGATGAAGGTCCCCCCAGTATACAATCCCATCCTGCAACTCATCAATGCTCAAGTCAGGATTTCCTACAAAATATTGTGACAATTTCTTGTATGCTTCAATACAAGCACTAGCTTTGGCAAAGAACTGCTCATAGAGCTTCTTGTAACTGGCAAAGGTTTTGACACAATCATAGTCTATCATATCAGTTGAAACCCATATTGTTGGAGCTCCATCTTCATAACCAGATATAGCCCAAGCTTCAATACGCCCAAAGCCTTCACATCTGATACTTGACTCCTTTTCTTTTCGAAAGCTTTCATTAAGAGGCAAAATCAGGCCAGAGATAAACACATCATCAGCTTCCAACATTTCAAAGGACTGTTGTATTCCATCAGAAGCATAGAAAATGAAATCAGTTTGCCTCCTACATGGCCAGCCATCATTCTGTCCAGCAGTTAGCCGCATAGCCATAACATCTTCCTTAGCCATTGGACCATTAATTTTTGTAGTGTCACACTCCCCTAAACAATAATCATCCTGAACTTTTATCCCACAAGATCTGATACTTCCCTTACTATGAGTGAAGTCAGTTTGAATAATATTGGTTAAATCATAAGAATTTAACCCCATAAATTTAATCAATTGTGACAAATCTCCAGGATCAAAGCCAAAATATAAATGATTACTTAACCTATAATTCCAGATATCAAAATCATACCTCAAAACTTGGTGAAGATTAACATACTCCACCATTGTTTGTAAGAAGTTGAATTCTTCCTCTCCATATTTCTCTCGAAGGATTTGTTGTTCTATATTTTTGACTACTTCAAGCATCACCATTTCAGAAGGTTCAATTCCCACAAACTTGGATTCACTAACTTTTTCTATTTTTGTTTCAGTCTTTTCAACAAATATCTTATGCTCACCAGCAAATCTTCCGTATAGCTCAACCACAAAGTCCTCCCAACAGTCCGGAGTCCATGTATCCAAAAAAAATTCTTCAACATACTCAAAGTACCACTCCAGTGCTTCTCCTTCAAAATCCTGCATGACATATTGAATCATATCTACTTCGGTCATAGGATTTACCTTGAAAAATTCTTCATAGCCCTGAATAAATTCATAAGGAGCACCGCCGGAGAAAGGAACTCTATAATCTGGTATTGTTGGAGAGGGTCTGTGCATAGTGGTAGGTATGGTTTCATGGATCTGGGTGGTGGTTAGGGGTAGAGCAGTAGTTTCCAATTGGATATGAGGAGCAATCAAGGTATTTTGAGAGATAGGTTTTGTAGATACTGATGGAAGGGGTAATAGAGCAGGGGTAGTCTGTTGCAGAGGGGGTGAATTAATAGAAATTTGAGCAGGATCAACACTTACTTCATTTGGTATTAATATGTTGCGAATGGTCTCCAGTACCTCGGTTAACTTCTTAGAGATCTCATCGTTAGAGGATTGCAGCTTTTGCAGACTGACCGTGGTGGTGGAATCTACCATTTTTGTTGGCCCAAGGATTGCTTTGATACCAATTGTCACGAAAAAGGAAATAGCAAGCAAGGAAATAACAAACAGAAAAGGAATTAACAGAATTGAAAGGAATTGAAATTGCAGATAACTTTTCTCATGTTCAATTTCTATTACGCTGCAGCTTATATCCTCCATGGCTAACAAAATACTCTCTCTCCTAACAACCTCTTCCTATAAGAACATTACACGTGTCCTAGCAACTATTGAAGCTAACAGATTACTTGATGAAACGGTGTCGTAAGATGACTGATACCCATTAACTGAAACTACGTCGTTGGACTAACTCTCCAGATGGAACTTATGACATGAACGTTGTGTTTAAAGGATTATAACCCACGATGTCCTTCAATAGCTAGATCAGTTGGTTTGCTCCCCTGCTCCCCTTCTTGACATATTTAATACCGTAAAATATCTCATTTTTTTTAATAATTATATAAAGACGACACGATTGTTTCTAATTTGTCGTCAGTAGCAGCCCTCAGAGAGACGTTCCGTGGGAAAAAAGAGGAGAAACCATCAATGTAGTAATGTTCCAGCAGCAACAAAGAGCACCCAATAAGTGCAAAATCTATTGAAACTATTCAATAATATTATCAATGCTGGATTTTTTTAATGCCTATTACAAGAAAAGTCAAATCAATCAACAAAATAATATCAAAGTGAAACCAAATGGACGGTCTTTCAATAATCAAGTGAAGAAACATAAAAGAAAAAGAATGATGATCATCAATAAACTGGGAAGAAAGAAAAAAAGGACAGCCAATCAATTCCCAAATAAGACCTGTACAGCAACTCTCTCATATCAGCACCTTTCTTTACTCATGGATCCACAGCATAAACATAACAGACAATAGTGAAACAACTGCAAAAACTGTAACAACTCATGGACTCCTCTCAATCCAGTATCGCTCTCTTACATGCAAACACTGTTTAGGGAAACCTTTTCGAGCATGTACGTTAATTTATGAATGGGTTACTGAATATGAAGGTTGAGAGTGTAATTAACCACCCTGGTTCGTGGGGTCATGTCTGTCGGTCCTATTCATGTAATGTCTCAGATCTCTGATTGTTCTACCTTGCTTTCCATCTCAGCTGAACCACAACTCTCCTTCATGGATTCAATTTCCATGCTAGCTGTGCGAGTCTTCCTGTTTCTACGATCCTGCAAAGACGATACAAGATTAACCGATGATATGAGTTTCTCAAAATTTTTAGCTCAATACACATTGCGCCAAATCCCAACTGGTGCAATTTGTATTTGTTCGTCATAATATTCAACTTGATGCAACATCATGAAAGTGATTTGAAAAAAAAAACACAAAGGATGGGTTAGGGAGCACAAAAAGATTGCATTTTTAGCATTGAAAACGTCAATTTTTGAATAACTGTTTGATTTAAGGATGCAAAGCACAGGAACATATACTATGTTTTATTTGTACCTAAACCTATATTAAACAAGGGCACAAATTAGCATGAAACAATACACAAGTCTTCTTCTTTTATTGTAATCTTCATTTTTGTGTATGTGAAATTTATATGGCTATGTAGTCACAATGTCAACAATAAGCTAGACTCTAGGATTCTGGAACTTCATGTAATCATTTAAGATTCATCCAGACTTCTCAGGTATTCAAAAACAGCTGCCATCAAGATATTCCAGAATCAAAACAAGAATAAGGTTTTTCTTTTTAAGAGTTAATTTCCCGTGGTGGCAGAGGCTGAGGTCTCAGAGAGCACATGCATTACACTCGATCAGGTGAAGGTCCCAAAGACTTTAGGTTGTTGGATACAGCGTGAATTCAGTATCATTAAGCATGAGATAAAGAATACAGGAAGGAGGGTAGAATATCCCTAGAGTGACACTACAGTCTGTATGAGACTGACACTGGTATCAGGAGAGACTTCAGTTGGCATTATACCTTCTCTAATGGGGAACATATATTCTCAGACTAGAATTCATTATAATGTTTAAATATTAAATAAGTTGAATGATGTAGCACAAAAGATAGACCTTTAATGAATTATGGTTGAACCAGTTACTCGCTTGACAGGTAGCCTCTCTAGAAGCACATATATAGTGTTGACAATAGGCCACTTTGATGGTAATTGTTCTAAGGGACCATACTGCCTCTCTCAGTCATAGAGAGGCTAAGTGTTATTGTGCCTGAGTGGTGGGACGACGGACAAAATTTTTAACTAAGACTTGACTGTAGCAACTGAAAGTAATACCAAGTCAGTCCAAGAAAAGGCATCCCTTCGCAACACCAGTTTTGTGGCATCAAGCTTCGGGGAGCTTAATGGCCCTAACCCAAAGACCAAGCTGAAACCAAAGCTAACTGAGAGCTAAGAGTTTGCCCACAATTTTGGCCAAGACTCAATTATCAACAGGCAAAATACCAAGGTCCCGAACAGAGCACGATCAACCCATTGTGATGCAAATGTTGTGGCACCAACTTCGGGGAGCTTCTTGGCCCTTACCTCAAGCTTATAACGAGGGAGCAAAGATTTTTGTCCATGATTCTCATGGGTCAAAAGAATTATCACAGAGTACCGACACACTGGAATATACCTTTGGGGGGGGGGGGGGGGGGGGGGCTTTGGTACTTTTAGAGAGCATAGCGCATTATTGCACTTATGCTGAGGAGCTCTACAAGTGCTATTGTGGAATAGCCCATATATTTGTGTGATGCCTATGAAAAATTTAACTTGAGCATGTCAGACCTTCAGGACTTGGCTT
This sequence comes from Hedera helix, assembly GCA_947179155.2. Taxonomy (NCBI): domain Eukaryota; kingdom Viridiplantae; phylum Streptophyta; class Magnoliopsida; order Apiales; family Araliaceae; genus Hedera; species Hedera helix. The sequence continues at coordinate 53,298,620 of OX359268.1, read as the reverse complement.
TCTGGAGGTAATCGCTAAACTAATCTGGGGCATTTGTGGTGACATGTTTTGCATGAATTTGGGTTTTATGTGGTATGTGCCTATTGATTCTTGTTGAGAGTTACATGTGAGTTTTATTATTTTAAATGTACAAACTGCATAAATCAAAAAAAGAAGAAAGAAATAAAAAAGGAAATCAGCAACAAGTAAATAGAGAACATTCACTCTAGGTCAGAAATTGATCAACACCTCACGATAAGGGAAATCATCAGCTTCGAGCATCCGAACAACTTGACTCATTTTTGGTCGTTTCTCTGAGTCAGGATCAACACACCTAAGTGCAATCAGAAGTGCACATTTTAGAGCACGTGTTGGGGGTTTAGTTTCAAGGTCTGGATCCACTACTTCCTCAGCTCTTCTACTCGCAACCATCATTTTCAGCCATTCAACGAGGTTAACCTGCCATGAGCATAAGAAATTACTAGTTGCAGTTGCAGACAACCAATATGTTGAGATCTGAGTATTTACTCCAAAGTCCAACCCCTAGAGAGTAATACGGAGACAGAGAGAGAGACAAAAAAACACTTCTCTGAAATTGTGGAGATAACTAGTAATGTCTTAGTACCTCATTAGCAGCCCGACCATAGTCCACAGGGTCCCTTCCAGTAACTGATTCTAGCAGGAGGACCCCAAAACTATAAATATCACTCTTTTCATTCAACAAACCGGTGTTGGCATATTCTGGAGCTACGTAACTGCAAATGATATATAAAAGTGATGTTTGAGCATGAAAACAAAGTGAAGCTCCCATTCGAAAAACGGGAAGACTAAGTCACAGATGTGATATAAAATGGAATCGCATCATACCCAAATGTTCCCATTACTCTGGTAGTTATGTGACTTTCTCCTGAATCCAAGAGCTTGGCCAATCCAAAATCAGAAACTTTCGAATTGAATTCATGATCAATCAGAATATTGCTAGATTTTATATCACGGTGAATAACTTTTGGTTCAATAGCTTCATGCAAGTAGGCAAGCCTGAAAACCAATATGTAACAGTGACACAAAATTTTCAGATGCTTCAAGTGATGTAAATTTATCAACACCGTACAGGACAGCAATAATTTAATTGCACACTATAACTTTATTGCTATACTGGATTCTTTTAACAGAAATTAAAAATTGACCATAATGTAGAAATAGCTTGATACTTAGAATCTCAGATGACTGATCAAGGCTTATGATATCATCCAAAATTGAAATGTAAGAAAATTGCTAAAAAGTGAGACAAGCAACAGCAGAATTAAACCGGACTTTATAAAACATTATACTAGTTAGGCAGCATTAAATGTTCAAGTAATTAGCAGAAGATTTACTTACGCTTTTGCAGTACCAAGTACAACCTTCATACGAGCTTCCCAAGTAAGGATGCCATGTTGGCGCATGGCCCCATGAAGCCATTGTTCCAAATTTCCATTATTCACATATTCATACACCAGCATCCTGCATAGTTGAGAAAAAGAACAAACATCAACAACAGAAATAAGAGTTGAGGTCAGAATTTAAGATGATGAAGGAAAACAATTAACTTAAACTTCAAAGTACTTGTTTGGAAATACCATTTTCAGGAAATATTGTGGTAACAACGAAAAGTTTAAGAGTACATTAGGAGGAAATTAAAAGCTAACCAATAAATTAAAAAACTGAAGCTTACCTGTGAACTCCTTCTATGCAATATCCCAGAAGTCGCACAAGATTCTTATGACGAACATGACCTATAGCCTCCACTTCAACTCTAAATTCCCTCTCAGCCTGCCCCCTATAATTATAAATCACATCATTACTCAAAAGACAATTCAATAAAGCAACACTAGTGGCAAAAATGGATTTCCAAAGATTGCAAGCCTTTTAACTTATACTCACAGATTATTAAGAAGCTTCTTCACCGCTACTTCAGCCCCGTTGATTAGTACACCATGATAAACAACTCCATATCCACCCTCACCAATCACATTTTCTGCTGAGAAACGATTGGTCGCAAACTGAAGATCTCTAAGAGTAAACCAATGACCCCACCCAAGATGCGACATTTCTGGCAAACCAATTAAAGGAGAGGCCATTCCAATTCCATATGACGGCTGCTTCTGGACAGTCCCAGAACTTCCTTCTTCCCCTGAATGTGAACTACATGCCCTCTCGTGATAATACATCGAGCTGCACTGACTGATGTTATCAGCGTCACTGGATTTACTCATACCTAGATGCACTGACATCTTCTCGGAATTCTTATCGTTTGATTTATCATTAACTGTAACAACTAAACTTTCTTGATGATTATTGAGATTCTGAACCCCTACTCTGTCAACCTTGATATCTTTTGCAACATCGGGTATTTGAGAAAGGGTGTTTTTGTTCAGGGTTCTTTTAGATTTTCTTAGAAATGCGACCCACATCGATAAGATACAAAGAATCAACACTATAAATGCAACAACGCATATGCCAATCACAACCCATAATTTCATGCCCAAAAATGATGTCTTCTTCATCAGTTCTTTATTTAAACTCCCGGATGACATTTGGGTGATCGAATATCAGAAACAAAATTGTGCTCTGACCTCTTAAGTTTTCTGCGAAGTTAATCCATTGCCTCCTGGATCCCAAAAACATGTCAAATAACCATACAACAATCCAAATGGAAAACACATCCAAATTTTTTGACAAATGCCCAAATGTAATTCTCCAGACTTGTCGCGGATACATAAACAGGTTGGTCAACATTCTAATACAAGGAATAATGAGATGACATCTATTTAATTCCAGACTCCAGTGGGGGGAAAGAAAATAAATTACTCCTATAATTTATGCAGTTTATTTGGCCAAGTCAACAAATCTATTGGGTAAGATACTAGCACATCTCAATGCAGTAAAGAAGTTTTGTGCATACAATTTATGCGAACAGTGATCTGAACCCCAAAACACCTAAGCTTTCGCTCATTTTACAAAGCAAGTAAACCCCATTTTGGTAAATTCGTGCATAATTAAAACGCAACACAAAACAAGTTTAACCAACACATCAATATATCTGCACCAAATAAAATCACGAATCTAAACCTTGGAAAATGACGATAAAAATGTAAATCAAATAAAAAGTCCATCGAGACAAAGAGAAATAAGTTACCTTGACAATGATCTAAACCTAAAAACCTTATTCTCTTCCTCGGGAGCCCAAAGCAGCAGATAAAAAGCCTCTTTTTTTAATCAATGGAGACTGTATAAGAGTAAATAAGGCAATACAGACTTGAAATACAAAATCCCAGCAAAGAACAGTTCCAGAGGAGTGGTTTAGAAGTAGAATAACGTATGCCCTGAAGTGAGCAAAATAGAATTGTGAAAATGAATAAAGAAATTGCTAAAAGAAGGCCAGACAAAAAAATATAATCTTTGAGGGGCAAATGTAGGGAGATAAAGTAAGTTTTTTTTCTTTTAACTGTGGGGAAGATTTGAGAAGGGTTCAGAAAGAAAAACAGAAGTGGGTGAAATGGGTCGGTGGGATTGTGTGAATATGGAAGATTGAGGGACCCTTTTGAAAGCTGGGAAGAAAGAAAGCTTGGTTTGCAATGGAGGAAAACCCAAGAGGGAGAATAGTAAAGGAAAAGCAAAAAATGAGGTTGAGGTGAACCAATGTGGCATTTATATCAGGGTAAGAAAAATTGATGGAAAAAGGTGAAGATCCCACAAAAAAAGAGGGCAAAAGCATATATGATATAAACGTATGAACTATTGAGAGGTGAGACACAGAGGATGTCAGTCAACTCAATAGGAGGAGAGGAGGGAATTTATTTAGATAATCCCAATCTAGCCAGCTGTGATTGGGGGTGTACTTACTAAATTGTCCTTTTTTCTTACAAGGGGAAAAATATACGATTGAATGGAAAATCTTGGATTATTCATACTTAAGAGAAATAATACAAAAAATAAATAAATAAAAAATAACAAATACAATAATTTAGAACGCTAGACCATTAGACGCAAGGTTGGCCTCCACTGCGTAAAATCCACTGACAACTGTGATTGTGATGGTGTTGTTCCCTTTCTTTTCTTTTTTTTTAATCCTCATTTGTGTAATTCAAGTGAAATAATTTTTTTTAAAAGTATAGTCCAAAATTATCGGTCTTTATTTAACCTTTTATTTTAGGCACTAGTGAAGATCGCTTATGAAGCTGGACACATTCGATATAAATCTTTTGAACGAATCTTTCCAAGTTTAAGACTAAAAGAGTTTTTGAAAAAAAAATTCAATAAATATTTAAGTATATATCTGAACTAGTCCCCAATATTCATTAAAAATTATTTTAAAAAAAATTAGACATACTTTTGTACGGAACATGCCACCTACAAAATTTAAGAGAAAATCAAGGTATTTAAGATTCAATGTGATCAATTAAATAATTTTATTAATGATAAATAATAATTACACAATCTGTTAATTTATTTCAAATCTCTTAATTTCATCCTAAATTTTATGCATGACATATTATTGTATGGCGTAAATTACTAATTTACATGTCATCGTTATATAATTTTTTCTATTTTTTTTTTTTTTTTAATGATGAAAGCCTCATTTGACAATAGTCAAAGTTTATTATTACGAGTATTACTATAGTGACAAAAAATATTTTATAAAAATTAATTTATAAAATGATATGATAAAACGATAAATCTTATGATAATAATTAACCACAACTAATCACATCATTCTGTATTTATTTTTTATAATTATTATTTAATTATCAAATTATTATAATATTATATTATTATTGGAGTATTCATATGCGTACTATGTTTATAAAGTTATAAAAATTTCATTAGGACAATCGTTGATACTCCATTTAATTTCAAGATGACGGCTATATATAAATGCAAGCTCTATTTTATTTAAGTGTATATTCAAATAATAATGTATCTTAATACCGATCTCCTGTAAAAAACTACCAACAAAAATATACTAGTATTCGTTATATAAAATCTCCAAATGTGATTATAAAATTAAGCCGCTAGTTATGAAAGGTTTATTCTTAATGTAGTATTGACTTTGACCAAGATAAAGATGTTTAAAAAATTAATGCAACGGATCTCAAGGGTAATAGAGTAAATACGCATAACTAAGCCACCAATTAGGAACTAGGCTATATATATATATATATATATATATATATATAAACCTAAGAGAGGGTTTACTTTAATGAAAAAGAAATGTGTCTTTATTGAAAATAATAATTATTATTATTATTATTATTATTATTATTGTGTTGGGAAGGAGATAAGGCCAGTAGTGGAGGGATAGTTTTAAACTTTATGTCTGAAACAAATCCTTTCCAATCTTTTTTATAATGGAGAAATACGAGCATTAATGAATTAGGTAACCGGTAATTGGGTTGTGTTGTCTATATTTTCGAAAGTACCCCGCTTGAGGATTAGGAGGCCCCATGTCATGGATTTATTGGCCTAAATTTAAGGTTGTTGACGATGATGATGGATGAGTCTAAGCCGGCAGCTTGTGAGGTTCCTCGTAAGTTCTAAGCCTATGTTAGCACATTGTGCTTGTTCTATAGTAGCAGAACCATGCACGTGCAATACGTGAAAGTCACGTGGAGGGATTATTAGATTAGCCTTGATTTTATTTTCCTTGTATTTTTTTGTGGGGTGTCACGTTTTAACCCTACCTAGTACTAGATGTTAACGCTTCTATTATATTTTATTAATAAGGGTATTGATATTTGAAAAAGAAAATCTTTATCTTAGATAGAGTATTGAAGTTTTTACTTTTTATTTTTTAATCGAAGAAGACTTGTATTGAATTGAAGTTTAGCGACCCTCATTATTATTTATTGGACTGAAGTAATATCTACAAATTGCGAGTCAATGCATATTTACTTTTTATTATTACTATTATTTCCTGTTTTCAACTCAAAAGCCACTTCTTCATGATAAACTCAACAACTCTCTCTCTCTCTCTCTTGGAATTAATGATAAGTTTTGATTCATTTAAACAATTGCAACCTTAACTTTAATGAATGCCACAGAATCCATATTTCAGGTTGAACACAAGTAAATATACAAAAATTAAATATTATATTTTATCTTAATTATTTAAAAGTAAAATTTATTAAAAAATGAGATTTAACAAGAATTATTGTGTCATACACTATTTTTTAAAAATTAAAATATATTTTATGTTTTATTTTATTATTATTTTTTGTTAATTTATACTTTTCCTTTCAAGTTTCAAAGCTTTTGCACCTCAATATTCTTTCTCTGTCTGATGCCAACGACATTGCACGACACTAGACTTGACAAAAATAACTCAAGCCTACGGACCAACTAAACCCACGTACAAAAAGTACGTTTCGGGTTTATATTTTTAAACTCAAAAATCAAATTTAACTATTTTAATCAACCGATCCAATTCACAATAATATTATTCAATAGTCAAATTCAACCATTTAAAAAAATTAGTACTCCTTTTTTTTAAAATTATAAGATTATTATTGCCTTTTAAAAATTAATTTGAGCTATTTTTAAATCTAAAATTGTTATGATTTATTTAAATTTTTATAACAATAAATTTTATAATTAATAGTATTTTTATTATATTTATATTTGTATTAAAATAAACAAAATAAATTAATTTTAAATTTAAATTTTAAATTTAATAATATTTTTTTAAAATTAATATTAATTTTATAATTTAAAATAGACATAGTATTAAACAAAACAAAATATATCGCATCTAATTCTTATTTTACTGCCTTTCAATCTCACTAAAACCAATCATACAACCCAACCCATATGGGCCAGGCCGGCCTATTTGCCGGGTCTACCCAAGCCATAACAGTTTTTACGCGCGGATTTCACTTTCTAAATCAATTTGCAATATAAATACCGTATCATATCTTCCAACTTTATAAAACTACAGCATTGGTTCATTTACAAATGAATGAATTATTTATTTATTTATGTCAAAAATCGAAAAGAAAAAAAAAACTGTTTTAGAAATAATACTACTTATTTTACAAAATTGGAAAAAATAAATGTAGAAAAATAGACAACTTATTTCCTTGGATGCTTTGTTCGTTGTCCGAGACGGAGAGAGATGATATTGAATTGGAGTTCCGGTATGGCCACCATGTTTGTTCATCGGAGTCGGAGGTGTCCTCCGACCAGGAATACAGTCTGTCTGGCTTCCTGTATGAACGCAGAGCAGCTACGAATCCAACTGGACCATCTTCACTCCGAGGCAGATACCGCTAGAGCCAAAGGTCCCTTTTTATTTCCATATTTCTTCATTCATTAAAATTATTGACACCCTTTTAATTTTTTCTATTTGCTAACTAGTTAATCTTACAATTCTTGACAAATATCTGGTTCGACTATCTGATATATATCATTTTTTGTTTTGATTTTTCTAATTTATTTAGTCTGGGAATTTGTTTGTTTATTGTTTTCTTGTTCCCGTTATAGTTTTGAGATTCGATGAAGTGTGTTCTGGAATTTAAAGTGCTGGATAATTAGGGTTTAAGAGAGTCAATAGTGTTGAATGAGAAGGATAATTAGGATTTAAGAAAGGCAATAGTATGGATTCTTCATGAAAATTGTACACCTCATGTGGATAATGATACGAGGATTTGACAGAGGGAAAGGTGTAGGAGGAGAAGGATTTTTTGGAACCAAATATTTAAATAAGTTTATTTTGTTTTCTGTCTCCCCTTTCTCAGGAAGATTGTCCTTTCCCTCCAGTGTTTGGTTCTAAAGGGTTGTTTTCCCCAATGAGAAAGAAAATTTGTCATTGAAAGAAACCCAAATAGGGAAAATGTGTAAAGCAAAATTAGAACCGAGAAAAATGGTAGTGGTTAATCATTAACTGGATGATAAATGTTATAGCTATCTGAGGATTACTTGGCTGTTATTTCAGCTAATAATGCAAGATTGAGGCTCTTGCGGTTGTCTGAAGCAGCGGAGAAGCTTCAAAGGCAGGCGTTAACTAGTGTTCGAACTGGAAAGGAAAATGATGCAAGGGATCTACTTTTCCAGAAGAAGAAGGTAATGCAAGCCTTGGAAAAGTCAAAGAGTCGCATCGATTTACTTGATGAGCTTTCAGCAAAGCTAAATGAGGTACATTCGAATGATAGTTTTCATATGTGTCATACTTCATCCAGCTGAGAAATTGATTGGAGTATCCAAGTTTAGAAGCTTAAGTGTATTCCGTCTCAGTGTTAATGTGCTGGCTTCCTGCTGAAAAAAGGCACTAAACCAGAAGTTATATTGGTTTCAGGCAATATCTGTGAAAGAAACTCAGCTAGTTTCTGCTGTCACCCTAGATCTTGAAGCTGGTAAAGAAGATGCATCTCCTTCAGTTCGGATTGTGTCTCCAAAGGAGGAAGGTTCAAGAAACTCTGCTGAATTTGAAGATTTTGACACTAATAATCCCGCGCTTGGTGAGGATCAAGAATCTCAAGTTGAGGCACAAGGTCAATCAGAACTATCTTCCCTTAATGATCCAAAAATTCTAGAACGAACTTTGATTGGGGGGCAGCGAAATGAAGCTAACGTGGCCTTGAAGGGAATATCCTCTTATGAGGAATTTTTGGAACATTTGGATCAACAGCTTAATAATATTGAAGCAGAACTCGTCACAGTTTTAAGGTTCTCTACCATGGTATTGGAAGGTGGAGAGAAGTCAAAAAATTTAAGGTTGCAGCAAACAGAGGAAATTCTCGAGGCTGTTAGTCGCATTAGAAAGAGGTCCTGGACGAGAGAGCCTGCAGATTGTTTAGTCCATTGCTTCACTCTTTTGTGAGGCTAATCATACTTTTTTTTAATCATCCTGTGTATGTAATACTGAATATAAGATCTGTATGTTTGCAGGATTGCAAGTATCCAGCAGACAAAAGTTGGGATCAGATAGAGATTTATTCTTATGACTTAATTCCCCTGCAGCAGGTAAGCACTTTTAGTTCATTCATATGAAGTAAATTATCAGATATTGATTTACTTATCAAAAAGAATAAATTATCAAATTTGGGTCTATAAGACCAGAGGTGATAATTATACACTGAAATGTTTAATCCTGAGTCCTGACTTCCACTTAAAACTACTTATGTGATAAATATAAAGTAAATAATGGTTTGATTACTGCTAAAGTTGCATTCAAATCTACTAATATAAAAAAAAGTAATCAATAAAAATCTGTGTTCTCAAATCTGAATATTCGTAATTATTACATTTTTTTTCTAATTTAAAAAGTCTTGAACCTTAAACCTGACAGTCACATTTATATGGTCTTCCTTTAAGTCCTAGTAATCCAAAATTATTGAGTTAGATGTTATAGATTGATATATGTGCTACACTAATTATATGTTTAACACATTAAGAATATAATAAACTTATCCCCCATTCAATGTTTAATGTGGTCATGCTTTTGCCTTTTCAGGTTGACAGTGCGAATTCTTTGGAAACATCTCAAATTTATGCCAGATGAAAGAAACAATTTATTCTTTCTAATGTAACACATTAATTTTGTTGGTTTATTCTCAGAGAGAGTTCTTTCTTCTTTCTTTTTTAAAAATCCAAAAAAAAAAGAAAAAAGAAAAAGAAAAAGAAAAAGAGTTTAAGAAAAATCATGTGTTATAATGAGTGTACTTACCTAGCAAAGAGTACTATTGAGGAACCAAGTGAAAGTTTTTTGTTCTTTCCTTGTGATGAATTGTATAGAAGGCATGAAGATGAAATGATGGTTAATTTTTTTATGATTACAAGACCCATATAAAATTCTTGACTCCGAGACTTTTCACCACCTTCAAATAATAATCTGTACAATTTTATGAATCAGCTTGAACAACTGAAACTATAGTAATAATGTTCAGGTCTATTTTCATACCGCGAGACTGGGTATGTATTTATGGCAGTAATTCGATAATCATCTTCGTCTTCTACTTTCTCTTTTCCTTCTGAAACAATAAGATTATGGGAATATGTCGAGTGGATGCATTTCTAAGATGGTTTGGTTATAGTATCTATATATATATGTAAGTGACCTGCAAATGAATGAATGAATTAATACTTATTTTTAGTAATTCATTTTAATGAGCTAACTATTATGTTTTGTCCGCATATTTGTTTGCATGTATGTTCTGATAATTCATTAATGTTCTAGGCCGGCCGGAGGAGTGATTAAAATCCTTAGAATTGTTAACCAAATAAATCAAAATTTTCCATGACACTCTTTGTTTCTGTACAGCGTGGATAGGAAGGAATAAAAAAGAAATCTCATAGATATCCTTCCAGTTACTACTACTAGTTGATTAAAATAGTATGATATTTTAATTCACTAGAAAATGCCAACTCCAATTAATTAGTTTGAAAATAAAGCAAACGATTCATGTAGCTTATCAACTCCAATTAGTTTGAAAATAAGGTTTTTTGTTGGGTTGAATTTAGGAAAGTGATATTTCCACAAGTCATTTTGATATTTTTGTAAGTCAGTTCTATTTGATCTTGCGAAAATATTAAATTAACTTGTGAAAATATCAATTCTCTTAAATTTACTATCATTGTTGCTGTTTTTTGTTTTTAAGAATCACGTATTCATGTTAAATTAAGGAGTATTTATCATTTATCGAGTTAATATGAGATAAAAATGACCGACCGTCTAATGGAATGGAATTTTATTTACTCAGGTTTCGAGAAATGCAAAGTTTAATGCTCATCCTTTTAATTGTCAAAGTGACGATAGTTCTTGCACCGCCCAATTTGTAGATCAAACACAGGCAGGCTCTATATGCATGCATTTATGTAGGTATTGCCACATTCCTCCCAAAAACTGCATGATAATCTGTAACACATGCGTTGAAGGTATCTCTTTGTTCCTTAGTACTACTACGTATACAATTCGGACTAAAACTCCACAACCTACCTCAATAATCACAAAGGACACAATCTCAACCGTAAACCAAGATGCAGATAGTTTCTAATATGGTAATAAAGTACAAAACCCCAAATCTTATTAACTTCTGCCATTGAATTTTTAGCTCACAATTAATTAAAGCCTAACCAGTAACCATCAAATACTGATCTTGATAATGTGAACACAAAGAGGCGTAAAAGAAACGGCTCAATCCGAAGATACAAGTCAGTAAATCCAGCCACATTTGCTGTCTTAAGCCAATTTATTGAACACTTGCCTCAACCAGTCTATAAATATATGCATCGCCTGCAAATATATCCTCAAGTCATAGTCTCCCTACATTACATACACATAAATTACAAACAAAACGCAGGGTGGTACTAAAAGTAACCAAATGGCGAAATATTCAATGATTGCCTATTTCATGGTGTTGTTCGCAGTGGTGGCTAATTTGATGGTGGAACCAGGGGAGGCACTGAGCTGCAGTGACCTAGGTGCATCGTTGGGCCAATGCTCCTCGTATGCAACAGGTGCATCCTCCGAGCCATCTGGTGGATGCTGCAGAGCGGTGAAACAACTCAACGGAATGGCTAGAACCAAAGCAGATAGGAAGCAATTGTGCTCTTGCCTAAAGCAATCTGCTTCTGCATTCCCCAACATCCGGCCTTCCAATATTGCTGCAATTCCTCAGAAATGTGGCATTCCTTCAGCCTCCTTTTCTGTTGATCCCAACTTCAACTGCAATTCGTAAGTCCATTCCTATTCTTCTTTATCAATATAAGTTTAATGTTTACGTAAACTTAATTACTGTGGACATTCATATTATTTTCTTCTTTGATTCTGCAGCATAAATTAAGGCTGGAGCTTTTATACATGGAGAAGCAGTTGGAGGAGAATAAAGCGCTATATATATATATATATATATATAGTTTATCATCTATCTACCTCTTGTACCCTGTTAGTCCAAATTGGTGTTAAATAAAGAAAGAGTTGCCTCTGTAAATTATCGTTTTGTAATTTGCAAAGCTTTCTCGTATAACAATTGCTTTAATGCTTATGTAAGTTCGTTATCTTCGTGATTATAACTAGTTATGCTTTATAAATCAATTGACATAAAACATTTAACTAGATAACTATCATTCATCACATAATCTAGGAACATCAACAGTGTAATATCTCAACTGAAATAAAGTGAAAGATAAATTCAAGGAATTAACATAATAATCAGTATCTCTTAGTCCAATGAAATTAAACCAACAAATTGGTTCTTCAAACACAATTAGAACTCATGCTTTTTCAAGTCTTGGAAAGTGTGCGCCCTGGTGCCCAAGAATATATCTCCGGGGGCAAGGAACCATCAGTTAGCAAATTTTGTGAAACCCCATAAATATCAGAAACATGATCCATACGCTGACACCCATTCTGGTACTGCTGGTTGTGGCTCCGTGTTGCTTCATGGTCATCGAGAGGTGGCAACCGCTCAAAAGTAGCATTCATGAAAGTTGCAGCCATAATCACCACAGGACCAGAAGCAATGAGTGCACCAACTACACCACCCCCCACCACCTGCCCCTGTGCCCCTGCCAAGTATATTGTGAGCCCTGGTGGGGCCGGTGGCGGCAAGATTGACCCCAGGAGTGACAGAATCTCAAACCGCCCGTGGAGGGTCACAGTGGCCCCTGATGAGCCTGGTTGGCGCAATGTGACATTGGTCACGCAGCCTGTGGCACTAAGCACGCTGACACCACGTTGTTTCCTCCTAGCAAAGCTAGTTAAGCCCTCGCTCACATCACATCCAGAATTCACCTCTATAGCATGTGCTCGGAGCGCGTTTGCGCTGTCTCGAGTGATGATTATGGGTGGTTTTGGCTTGTTTTTTGAGCCTGCCGGCCTGCCACGAGGCCTCCGTAGGGGATAACTCTCGGCTCCTGGCCTGTGGTCAGTGGCCTTGTCAGGCTCTGGGATATTATGATGGTTCATGGCACTTTTGGACACTAGGGTGAGGTCTGCACCACCAGCCATTTTTTGTGCAGCAACCGGGGATTTTTGGTTTTAAGTAGGGAGCTAGTAAAAATAAATTTATAGGATTAGGAGATGGTTAAGTAACATGAACCTTTTAATTAGTGGAGGTTTTTTTTTTCTCTGTATTAATAATAATCCCAGCTGCCTAACTTTCAACAGATATTTCTTCATGTAAATTGTCTGTCCCAACAAATACCAAAAAATTCCACAGAAAAAGTGAACTATTAAATCCTGTCATGGCACATAGTATATATAAATGAGAGGCGAGAAAGCTGCTGAGCTGCTGGTGAATACTATGATTTGGGTATCATTCCCAACCACTGTTCAAAATTTGCGAGAAAAGAGTATAAACAAATGGATTTCAATCTGTGTGAATTTAAGCAAACCCAGGGGTGCAGGGGAAAACTGTAAATACAAAAAAAAAGTTTCCGTAAACATTTAGAATAGGCAATTTCACTTGCAAGGTAGAAGAACATCAAGTGCAATGTATTTTTATTAAAATTATTGCCTTTATTTTCTTCAGCTTTCTTTCTTATTGATATTCATATATGTAGAAGCTATGTTATTTCCCTCCAAACAACTTAAGCTTTTTGTCATTTGTCTTTTCAAAATATTAAAAATATTTCCTATAATTTTTCTCGGGAAACAATAATGTAGTGAATTTTTATATGCAAAAATTTATAAGCAATAAAATTTTATATTCTCCTTTATCGCACTAATAATTTTGCTAATTTGACTATTATGTTTCTGCCCCTCTACCTCCTTTAAGACTTGCAACTCAGCAATTCTTTGTTCGTTTGAGATGTGACATTTTCAAATTAAGCAAACTTTAGTTATTGCCAAGAGAAACTTGGAAGTTCTTTTTCTTTGTCGGTTGAGGTAGCTGCACCATGTTTAGGCTCTAGTGGGTCTCGTATATTTTCCTCTTTTTTTTCCATATTGAATATAAGCTATTTAATATCATCAGACAGTGACATGGTATGAATCCAAAACAGAGGAGTTAAAAATGAATAAGTATAGTAGCAAGGTCGTCATGAATTATTCTCTAAAAGCAAATAGCAGCAGGAGATTGAGAACTAACTCCATTCCCGTGAAATGTCACACATTCTGAAAATTCATAAGATTCAGCCTCTTGTAACACTAACCTCAAATCATTTAACAAACTGTAGATCTCTGAGACTTGAGGATGCAACCTCCCACCGGCTACAAACTCATGAACTTCCCCATTAACTTCAATTAAACTACAGCCTGGTTGTTTCTCTATGTACTTCCTTTTCATCGAGATCCTTTCCTGCATTGCTTTCTTATATTGACCCATAGCTGCATAAGCATTAGACATAAGTACATGACCACTGGCCTCATTCAAGTCCAACTCCATCAGATTCTTTGTTGCCCATTTTGCCATCTCAATGTTTCCATCTCTTCTGCAAGCAGAAAGAAAAGATCCCCATATAATTGCATCTGGGCTCATAGGCATAATTTTGATAAGCTCTCTTGCTTCTTCAATGAGTTGTGCCCGGCCTAGTACATCAACCATGCAACCGTAGTGCTTAATTGATGGTTCAATCTCATAACTTTCTGTCATTAACAAGAAATAATACTTTGCTTTATCAACCAAACCCGAGTGATTGCAGGCCGTAAGAACACCAATAAAACTGACACCATCTGGTTCAAGACTCGAAGATTCAAGCCTAGAAAATAACTGAATAGCTTCATCCTCACGCCCATTGACAGCCAGACCAAAAATCATGGAATTCCAACATGATAAGCCCTTAATGGGGCTCATTTCAAACACTTCTATCGCAATTTCAATGCTTCCACACTTGCAGTACATGTCTATAATTGCTGTAACAACAATCATATTCAATTCGATATCGTTCTTTTTTATGTAATCATGAATCCATTCTCCTTGTCTTAGAGATCCTAAGCAGGATGAAGCATTCAATAAGCTCACTAACGTAAATTCACTAGGCTTAATCTTGTTCTCTTGCATTTTACAAAATAAATCCGATGCTTCAATCCACATCCCATTCCTGACATACCCACTAATCATACTATTCCATGACACTGTACTTCTCCTTGGCATTTTATCAAACAATCGTCTGGAATCAAGAATTTCCCCACATTTAGCAAGACCCATAATCATTGAATTCCAAGCAACAACATCCAAATCCTTATCTTCTTCAAATAATTTCCATGCTTGGCTCAAAAACCCACAATTTGCATACATATGTAACATACTATTCCTTATAAAGGGATCGAATATGAGGCCTACTTTAATGATTCTTCCATGAAGTTGAGCTCCATCACGAGCTAGACTAAGTTGAGCATAAGCCTTGAACAGTGAAGGATAAGTGAGTCTATCTGGGTGGATTGGTGAATTGACCAACATGTCAATGAACAGAGAGATTGCAATTTGTGGGTTTGAGCTCTGAGAAAAGCCTCTGATGATGGTGTTCCAAGAGAAGAGATTTGGGTTTTGAATTTGAGTGAAGACCAAGTATGCGTAATTGATGTCACCGACCGGAGAAGTGGCGCAGAAAGCCAGGACACGGCTGGCGGCGACGGTGTCTTTGGATATGCCGGATTTGATGAGTTGGGCGTGAATCTTTTGAAGGTCTTTCATGGTGGTGCATTTGGTTTCTAGCATAGATAGGTAAGGCTGGTCTGAGATGAATTTGGAGATGCTGGAACTTGATGGTACTGGAGTGACTGAAGAACAAAAACAAGATGCCATTTACCCCTTCTTTTTTCTTGATTCTGTTAGTAAATACTCCTTCTCAATGGATTAGTTGGTAGTTTATTTAATTCTAATGAAAGGGGCACGTAAAATTATAAGAGTACTAAAATTCAATGAAAAAATTAAGTTGGTAACTCAATTTGCTAGAGTCATGGATGGATAAGGTATTTCGTTCATACGTGGATACAACTTAACAAGGCTTATATACACTTTTATGATCCCTCTTACCTAAGTGATGTTAATCTATAAGAACTTATAAAAACAATCTCAAAGTAAATTTAAGTCTGCAGAAGTAACTCTCCTCCGGTCATAATTCAGATCGAAACACGAGTAACTCCGGTTATGTAAAATAATATATATAAAAATTATATAATAAATATTAACTATACGATTAATTATCAAATACAACTTAAATACTAATTTAAAATAAAATAATTAAAAATCATTAGCTAAATCAAATAAATAAAATCATTCAAGTTAAATAATTAAAAATCACTAATTAATTCAAATAAAATAACTTATCACCCTAATTAAATATAATAAAATAATTAATCTCATTAACTAAATCAAATAAATAAAATAATCCAAGTTAAATAATTAAAACTCACTAATTAATTCAAATTATCAAACTAATTAATTCAAATAAAATAATTAATCTCATTAACTAAATCAAATAAATAAAACAATTCAAGTTAAATAATTAAAAATCACTAATTAATTCAAATAAAATAATTTATCACCCTAATTAAATAAAATAATTAATCTCATTAAATAAATAAAATAATTCAAGTTAAATAATTAAAACAAACTAATTAATTCAAATAAAATAATTTATCACCCTAATTAAATTAAATTAAATAATTAATCTCATTAACTAAATCAAATAAATAAAATAATTCAAGTTAAATAATTAAAAATCACTAATTAATTCTAATAAAATAATTTATCACCCTAATTAAATTAAATTAAATTAAATAATTAATCTCATTAACTAAATCAAATAATTCAAGTCAAATAATTAAAATCACTAATTAATTCAAATAAAATAATTTATCACCCTAATTAAATTAAATTAAATAATTAATCTCATTAACTAAATCAAATAGATAAAAGAATTCAAGTTAAATAATTAAAAATCACTAATTAATTCAAATAAAATAATTTATCACCCTAGTTAAATTAAATAAAATAATTAATCTCATTCACATCAAATAATTAAAATAATTCAAGTTAAATAATTAAAACTCAACAATTAGTTCAAATGAAATAATTTATCACACTAATTAAATTAAATTAAATGGTTAACTCCGCTAATCAATCAAGTAAAATAATTAAAATACATTAATTATCAAAATACGTTAAGATAATTAATTCAAAAAAATTAATTAAAATAAAATAATTATCAAATTCCACTAATTAATTTAATTATTTTTAAAGTATTTTATCGTATTTTAATGATTTTATTCGAGTAAAAAATATTGAGACAGTTATTTTATTTAAGTTCATTAATACAATTAATTATTTTATTTGAGTAAAATATCAAAGTTAGTTATTTTATTGACTAGCATATCACTCTTTCCTCTTTCAACTCCAAAAAAATATTGAGTAATATTTTAATTATTTTTAATTTAAATTTAATTAAAATTGTATGTAAAACTTCATAATTTTATTCATTTACATAATTATAATATTTTGAAACTTTTAGTAATATGTAATTATTTTTACTATTATTATAATATATAAGTATAATTGTTCAAGTTAAATTAAATAAGATTTAAATATTATATATATGAATTATATAAGTAGGTTTATTCAGTAATTTAATATATGAATTTTTTATCATAATTTTTTTTTATTTTCTTTTTAACATCTTAAATACAAATAAACAATATTATAAATTATTAAGTACTAAATTTAAATGATGAAGTGTTAGTTTAAAGAGACTAAAACAATTTTATGCTGTTTAATGAATTGAAATTACCCTATCGGTGGATCCAGCGGAGGCCCCATTAGTTCGAGTCTTAGAGGTCATTTTCCAACCCTCCAGGCTCCAGCAACCAGTCTGGTCTCTCCGTCTCCTCTGGCCCTTTTCCCTGCCGCCGTGACGGCGGAGTCCCAGTAGTTTCCGCCACCGGGCGCTTTTGTTGCTTTTCCTTGGATGGTGGAGACGGTTCAAATTGACTTGGTTGTTCAGTATCCTTTACGCTCTTGCGGTACGTATCATCCCAGATTGAACTCGGTTCCGACATTGGTACGAGATGCTACGGCGGAACTCGGAAGGAAAAATGGCGAGAGACAAAATTGTGTCAGAGGCACAAATACAACTAATTCGCCCCTTTTTCTCTCTCCAATCCAGGTGAGAAATCATGGCCTCTGTTCTTGGGATTGTAAAAAAGGGCTTAAATTTGCATTTTCATCTTCAAAAACCAACTGGGTACAGATTGTTTCTCCAAAAGATTATGAGGGATGATGAATTTGTTGCTGTGAATTTCTACTGTTTTGTTTGTATCCAAGGAAAAATTATACTATGTCCGTGGGTATGGTATGCCCCTTGGGTAGGGGTTCACGTGTTAGAATTCGTGTTTAATGTATGACCCCATCCTCATGTGAGATGGAGAGGATACTGTTGATCCATGCCCTAATAATTTCTCGTATCAAAGACCCAGAAGAGAAAGTTGCAGGGGTGGGTGTATCATAATTGGTTTAGTTTATATATATTTTTTATCGTGTAGGTTTGTATATACTAATTTTATTTTAATGACAAAATATAATAAAATACGCTCAAAATTATAAAATACACTTTATACAATAGCTTTTCCGGGTGGTGAGAAATAGAGATTGTTTTTATAAAAAAATTTAGATTAAAATTATTTGTGTAAAAAATATATATATTTAAAGGGGTAAAAGTGTATTTAACTCACTTAATAAAGTGTCCTCGAGTTCTGAAAATGATTTTATTTGTTTATTTATTAATTCTATAAATAAACTGAGTGTTGAACCGGAGATGTGCAATAAGGTAACAGCCATTAACCGGATCCGGAGTGTATACAATAATGCCACACCAAATAAAATATACTGGGAAAATGTTGTTTTGATCATTTTTCTTTTTATTATTCTTTGATTTTATATCAATGCATTAAAATATTGACAGAAGTATCTTCCAATTGTTGTGAAACACTTGCCCTTAAATGGTCATTATTTAACTCCAAATAATGTCTGCGCAGTTCAAAAATAAACAATATCTTTACTCTATTATGATATTATATGTGGCTATATATATATATATATATATATATATATATATTTATTATATTATATTATTGTTGCCACATTTAATTGGCTGTGGCAATGGTTGGAAACAATGTAAGTATGATCAATAGAATAATAACATGATAAATTTCTCACTAAATAAAGTTATTGTTATTAAAAGTCCCAAAATCATGTCATTTTGTTGGACACTTCTTTTTTGGATTAGTAAACTAAATGTAACAACCAAAACCATATAATTATCTCCTACACATACACAAATATATCACAAAGAATATGAGACCTTCTAATATTATTCGAGAACTTACTCAATCAGTGTTATGTTTATTTGTAAAAATAATAACTTAGACGTGATTATTTATATTACTTTATTGTTATTTTAAAATTAATTTATCAAATAATTAATCTATTTTTTAATATCTATAATTTTAACAAATAAATAAACATGGCACATGTCTCGTATTATATGTTCCTTGTGTACATTAATAATATTTTGGAATACCATATCCTATTAAATTTATATGTAAGTATGACTTGAAATAGGTGTCACACATTTAAAAGAAATAGAACAATTAAGAGTTGGTAGATGGAGTACTCTCGTCACATAATTAACAGTCTCCATCAAATACAATCTCTTATTTTGAATTATTGTGACAGTGAAGATGTGCTTTTACTTTGCCCCCCACCCACCAAAACAAAATTTAAATAAAAGAAAAAGGGTTTTTGTCTACGCTTGGAGCTAGAAAGGAACCCACCAATGTGTTTTATATTTGTAGCCCGTGGAAATTCGAATTCAATTTGTCAAAAGTTAAATATGTAGGCTACCACTTTGGAAGATCCTCCTCTTATACTGAGTCCAACTTAAATTACTTTTTCATATAGTCCTCAAATAATATCATGAAACAAATTATTGAGAAAAAAAAAACACTGAAACTTCTGTATATTCTCATATTTCTACTTGATATATTTAAGACTCTTCATACAATTCTACGTGACAGCATTAATATTTTCTTATTTAAATTCTCTCTTCGGTTATTCCGATTAATTCTCGTGTTGTTCCATTAAAAAAAATAAAAATCCTTAGCAAATATGCGTGTGGTAGCCTAAAACTGTTTGCTATAATTGCCTCCAACATTGTTACCTTCTTCTACCTTGGGGAAATCATGACAAGACATACAGTTAATTGTTTCAACAAAAAGGGTGAAAAGTAAACTAAAAGTTAGTACACAACATACCCATTTTCTTGGACGGGCACTATATATGCACTTAGTTGGTAGCCATGGTCACACAACTACCCAACAAAAAAGAAAAAGGAAGGACCAACTAGTTAGACCACTTGCTCAATACTCTTTATATATGCAAATAGCAGAAATTCTATTACCTGCATTACCCTGCGCTCTATTGTGTTGGTAAGTTTAGCATCAGATAGTAATTAGTTTAAATGGAAGTGAACTCATATTATACATAGACGGTGGCAAAGTCGGGACTGTTTTTTAGTAGTGTCAAAATTATTATTAAGCAATAAATAATTTAGTAGAAATTCGAGAGCAGTGTCCCCAAATCAATTTTTTTAATACTTTTATACTTTCGGGTAACACACACACACATAATATAAAATATATATTATATTACAACGATAATATAATAACTAATAATATATGGTATATATACACAATATTAACTCATAATGGATTTTTCTAATTACAATTGTTCATAAATAATTAATTTATTAATTATTTTGAAAAATAGTATAATATAAATTATTATTTAGTTTAAAAATATTATAAAAAGAGATACATATATTAAGAGGATATGAGACATATGTGGTTAAAATTTAATTGATAAAATTATAAAATTTTAATTTAACCCCATATAATAAAAAAATTATAAAATTTCAATAAACTCAATTTATATATAATATTAAATTTTTTAAAATTTATCTCATATTATAAAATAATTATTTTTTTAATTAAGTCAATTAATCTCACGACATAACATGTAATTTCGTACCTGTACATAGATATTCAAGGATGGTGTTAGATACATTAGCACGTTAAAAAGTGCGGGTGCATATTACAAATTTTCAATATTTGACGTTTATTTTCATTCAAGAGGCTTGATTTTAGATCAGTGATCATTTTCTTTTTAAAGTCGTCTTTAGCGAGTATTGGGTCCACTAGTCGCTTTCAAAATTATTTGTACTTAAAATTATTCTAACGAAACTTTAATATATATTTAAAATTTATGGTGTATTCAAGAATTTAAATTATGATATTATGGTGAATTAATTTGGCACTTTAAGAAAATAACATTAAATGAGAAAATAAAATATAATATAAATTTTAATATTTTATTTTATTTTTTTAATTATATAAATAAATATAATATTTTATTATTATGTATTTATATTTATTCATTAAAAAATGATAAAAGGTAAAGAAATAACAAAATCGCACGTATAATCGTAATGATTACTAGCATCATTTATACAACCCACACTAAAAATTCCAAACAAACCCCTCTTTTCCTCTCTCTCTCTCTCTTGCCCCCTGATTCTTCATCCATCCAATTTACCTTTTTCCTCCCTCTCTACTCACTCGAGCCTTCCCCCCATATCTCCTTTCTCAAGTTTCGTTTTATTCTCTCTCTCTCTGCTCACTCGATCCTCTGTTTTTCAACATGGTCACGATGATCTTCCAGTTTGAATTATCTTAACTCGTCTTTCTTTCTTTGCTTAAAGCAATCAAGAAGCATCTCCAGAAGAAGATTATGAATTGAAGAAGAATGGGTATAAAGATGGCTCATTGTCTAATGGTATTCATCCAGTTGGGATTTTCTCTGTGTTCAGGTGATGATCACTTTCTTGGTCTAATCTACATGGGTATCTTATTCTCTGTTGGTATGGAATGGTGATTCCGTATGTTTTTCTTCTTTTTCCTTTCTGTTTTGAAGATTCCTTTTTGAGTACATGCCCTAGTAATTTTCTTTCTGTCCATTGAATTGTACTGATCAATTTGTATGTTTAACATCTCAAATTTGCAATTGAGTCTGTCCAGTTGCTGGTATCATTTTCTAGCTCTCTGTTTTAAAAGCTGCTGCTTCATCTAAACGTATTTGCTTTTCAATGCCTCCATGTTTTAAAAAAAATAATCTTTGGCTCTTCAAATATTTAATAATAATTCATTTACATTCACTCTTTCTTTGTTAATTAAGTCATTGCCTTTTAATTTTTTATATTGTTCTGTTTGGCCTATGAAATTGTTCCTCTTTACTTTCTATGATTTCAAATACAACTGCAGCAGTAGTAGTACTTTGAATTCTGGTATTTCTGCAGAATTTCGAAGTCCTTTTCCACATACACACATGTACTGCCTCACGCCCAAGCACAACTTAGTAAATGTCTTTAAAATTTTCTAACATAAATACAAAGAATAAATTCAAGTCCAAAATTTAGTACGTTTTTTTAAGGCTGCAAAACTAACATACATTAGACCTACAATATTTTTTTGATTGTATTTGTTTCTTTTTTTTTAATAGATAAATACTTACAACTAATTGTGTTGGATGAAATAACAAATTAAAATAGTAAAAGTTATACTTACCCTAATCTGATTTTGATTTCAGGTTCAGACCATGAAGCGAATAAACAAAATATAGAACAAGCAGCATCATTCTCTAGGACAATTTCCACTAGACAAATGGATGTTACAACTCCAATAACAACTATTCCGACAGTAAATCCCACCCCATCAACTACTCCAATATTAAATCCAGCAATATCAAACCCCGACTCACCCTCCGTCGGAACCAATACAACAATGACCCCAACCAACACCACTACCACCACCACCACATCCCCTGCAACTGGAAGCAGCTGGTGTGTTGCTACTCAATCTGCCTCACAAACTGCGCTGCAGATTGCATTGGACTATGCTTGTGGTTACGGGGGTGCTGACTGCTCGGCTATTCAGCCTAGCGGTGGCTGTTACAATCCCAACACGCTACGCGATCATGCCTCTTATGCATTCAACAGTTACTATCAGAAGAATCCGGTACCTACTAGCTGCACTTTTGGTGGCACTGCTGTTACTACTAGTACCAATCCAAGTAAGAAACCTCTTCAATTATTATGAATATGTAAACTACAAGGTAATCTAGTATGATTTCGTTACACTTCGTACAAGTAGTTCTATATACCTTGTTCTTTCGTCATAAACTTCAAGTCCTGGTGCCAGTTTTCTTGTCTTAACCTCAAAATTATTGAAGGACTTTCCTTGTAAGACCAATACATAACCTATCTGATAGTGTTTTGAGTTTAGTTATTAAATTCCTCTCTTTTTCTATGTGCAGGTTCTGGTACATGTCAATACCCATCCACAAGGTTATTTGAGTTAGAATTGCTTAAGTTTTCACTTTTTCAATTTTTGCAAAGCAAACATGATTATGACAAAGAAAATTAACGTAGGAAAATTTTGTATTTGCAGCACAATCTCATCGGTTCTAAACATAAGCAATTCAAATGGTGCCACTGTTTTTGGTGCAGGACCTTACAACCCCTCAAGCTCAGCAGCCACCTTGCCCCCTAGCAGAAGTCCGCTATTCATCTACTCTACAATATTATTTCTTATCATGATCATGCTACCAAGAGATCGCTTTTAAATATTAATTAGCGAGCGGCTTTCAATTTTTGGTCCGCAGTGACTATTGAGACAGCCAAGTATCTGAGGTTGGTTGTTTATACAACACCATTAGCATGCAAGACAGATGATTGAGGGTGACATGTATAGAGAGACGCTGTGCTTTTGCAATAGCGGTCGGTCATTTTATAATTGTACTAGAGGATGGATTGTCAAGACGATGTCAGGAAGATTAAAAATCTATCAAATATTTTTTGGGGGTTGATGGACAAGCTTAAATCTTTCCAAATTGCTGGTATACGTACGTTTCAGATAAAAGTCTATTTTGACTTTAGATGGTTTTGCGATGAGAATCTTAGTTGACAAGAGTTTGTTTGTTTGTTTGTTTGTTTGTTTGTGACAAACTAGTTTATATTTAAATTACCTATATTTGTATGAAGGGTAATGGTAAAACTCTTAAATTTGTATCTTAACATCTTTATTATTATATTGGTTGATTGATATTATTATATTGGTCGATTACCTTTCCATGAAAGATATGTTAATAAAGACGCATAAGAAGTTTTCTTTATCAATAATACTTTGGTTAATACAAACATATAAGAAGTTTTTTTTATCATTAATACTTCGGTGATAAAAAAATAGTTACAAAAGATGAATTGTAATCACTTGAGTTGTATGATAAATCATTAATTAATTACACAAACTAATTATTTTTTATAAATAAATAAAAAATAATTATTACCATAACAATACTCCTATAATAATAAAATTATTACCTTAAAACGAAAGCCCCGTAGACAATAACAAATTTTGTTACAACTCTTATGATTTTTACAGAGAACTATAGCTTTCATTTTTGTCGATGCGGGACTCGGCAGTAATGATGAAAGCCAAAGCGTATATATCGTGATGTGGGACTAAATTGCCTAGTAAATACCCCAATCACGTTTTCAACATAACCAACAATTCTGAAACATTGCCTGGTAGATTTGTGGGATTAATATATTACGGCTAATTTTTTTAAATGAAACATTGGTATTTCTTTGAAAAAAAAATAAAAAAAAACTTGTGGGATCAATTGACCCGGTCTGCCCTATGTGATTTAATTACTGAATTTTTACTCGTAGCCTTCTCAAGGGATAATTGAACTGGTGACCTCAAAATTAATTAATTAATTAATTCCCCCTTCATGGTAGCCAACACAGATTACGTTAATTAGGCATCACTAATTGCGCGGGCAGTATTCTCTTTATTTGTAATGGTATTAACACCCAAATGGTCCAGCTCCAAGCCTATAATCCTAAGCCCACTTCCAGTCAGCACTAAACTTTCTCTCCCCCTCCCCTTCCCCTTTCTCTCTACCGTGTTTAGATGAAAATATGATGGAGAACCACTTTGGTTTTTCTTAATTAAGGCGGCTTCTGTGTTGTTTATTTGTGTCCGTACTGGCTCATAAATTTCTATGGATATTGCATGTTGACATTCATTTCGCAAATCCAGACCGAAAAATCAAAAGGCAAATGTTTATCAAAGAAAAATCTCCACTTGATTCCACCTCCGTACAGAAATAAGATACCACTCCCTCCGTCCTTAAAAAAGATAAATTAAGGATAATTTTTACATAACTTAAGATAATCAAGTAATTAGCAGAGAGCATAATTTTTTTTCCCAATATCTACCCTTGAGTTTTGGATTTAGAGAGTGAGAGAATTAATGTGAACTACTCATTTATTCACTCGCTATTTAGCTAAGTAAGATATGTGTATAGGTAAGGCTAAATTAGTTCATACAAAATTTATCTAGTTGACTTATTTACTTTGCTCATGCTTTTGAAAACAAATTTTTTTTATCAAAGGAGGGTGTATGTTTTTGTAAATTCTATTTTAGTTTTTAACAAATATTATGCATAGATAAATATAAATATTAATTTTATAATTTTTTCTAACTATAAATTTAAATTTTAAAATTTTTATGATGAAAAAAATATTCAAGAAAAAAAAAATATCTAACTGTATTTCATGTTAACCTTTATGCTAAGGTGTTCTTTTATATATTGTAAATTTTGGATTTAGCTAATAGTAACTAGTAAGGAGTAGTAGTGAAGATTTAGCCATCATATATATCATATTTATAAAATAATAGTAATAATAATAATATACAAACATAATTTATGCATCTAAGATTTTAAAGTCTAGTGAGATGGCTCATGTAATACTATTACTTGTATTACTTTAAACATAATTATTAGAAATGACATGAGCACAATACGTACCTAACAAAAGTATCCAATTAATTTGCCAAAGGTACCGGGCGCTCTTTATCTAATGGGAACCATTCATTATGCTTTATGGTGTCCCCCATTAATTGTCCAGGTTTCTATTGTCTCTACACCTCACTGGCTTCCATCTTTCATTTTTCAGATGGTAGAGCGACAAGACCACCACCACCTCCTCCAACCCCTCGTACCCACCACCACCTCCCCGGCAGCTGCAGCCACCGGGGCAAATTATCATAAAGATGTTGATAACATCAAGCTTATCATCTCATCAAATTCCGGCATCATCTTCAGGTTTCTTCTAATCATCCTCATAGGAACAGTCTCCATATGGGCAAATTATGAAGCCTCCAAAGGCTTCGCCATCACCATCATCAATGACGCCGGCAGCTCATCCCCCGGGAAACGTTTCTCTCTCTTCTACGTCTCCAATGATAAAGCCACACGTATAGTCCTAAGCACAAGTCAATTCATTGAAAATTTTCTTTACCCTGAAGACCATCATATTCAATCCCAATCCCGCCCCAAGAAACAAGTGAACCATGTCATTCTCCGGCTCGCCACCCAAAATCTGACCACTAAATTCTCCGTCGAATCAAGAAAATATCAAGAGTATGTTCTCCATTTAAGTCCTTCGATAATGGACGAACCAAATTTTAATCATGCCATTATGTCTGCTGTGCAAAAAGGTATGTTGCGTATTTGGCTATGGGACGGTCAAGGTAACGCCCCGCGGGGACTTATAAATGGCATGATTGAGTACATAAGCAGCTTGGCGGGGTTTGTGCAGGAGTTGAACTCCGGCCACCACGGCAAGTTGCCGGAATATTCAGATATTGACAGTTGTTGGAATGGTAAGGACCCAAGAGCCGTGGCTCAATTCTTGGATGATTGTGAGAAGCAAAATGTAGGTTTCATCAGACGGTTGAACCAAGCCATGAAAAATGATTGGCACGATTCAATTGGTTCCAATTGCATGATTGGATAGAATTAATGCTATTTGGTATTTGGTGTCCCATTCTTTTTCCACGTACGTACATGCATATCCAGCAAGACTGGATGGGATCAGACGAGCATGTTACAGCTAGCTCTATTATAGGATACTGATGGACGGCCTTGATGCGATCTTTAAGTGGGGATGGAAATGCCTGCTGCCGTACATCAATCATGATGATCAGGAGTTGATATGTTGATTAGAACATGAAGCGCACTAGAAATTAAAATGTTTGATTCTCGTGGCCAGTACTAGATAAGTGCTTGTATAGAGATCTATCTGGATGGTGCTCAATCATAGCTTGCATTTACTTTTTCTTATTTATTTGTAAAAGTTAGTATTTTTTTAACCAAAATAAATACAATAATTTATTCATGAAATGTTGGCTGGATTTTCTTTAATGTTTAATGTCTTCTACTTTCCATATTAGATAGATAGAGTGATTGTGATATAGAAATAAGAAATTAGGAATTGAAAGATGTACAAATTTTTTTCTTATTTATTTGTAAAAATTGGTATCTTTTAAGCAAAATAAAAACAATAATTTATTTTTAGAAAGTTGACTAAATTATCTTTAATGTTTCTTTTACTTTCCGTATTAGATAGAGTAATTTAATTCTTTAGGAATTGAAAGATGTGCATTTTTTTTATAAAAAAATAAATAAAATTGTCTATAATTTAAGGAAGCTAATTGATAAAAAATACTAGTGGAGATGGTATTAACAGAGCAAAATGTACGGGGACATTACAAATTTACAATTATTTTCAGTAGGCAAATATCTTTAAAATCCACCACCGATCGATCTGCCACCTCATTTAAGTGTTTATCAATTATCGGAAGCTAGTAATTCAAGTTTGCAACCATAATTTTATTATTATATTATCACTAATAATAACTTATCTTAAGATTAAATATGAAACCAAAATACAACCTTAGAGCAAATTTTGCTGATAATTTCCTTTTCCTTTTTTTTTATTTATGTTAAATGGAGGGAGAACTAATTATAGTTTATTATTTAATCGTAAATATTACTCAAATAGTAATATTTGGGTCCATATGCACATTTAAATATAATTCGCACACTCCCTCCCTCAAATTTAATAACAGGACTATTCTGAGCTCCACAATTTGAAGGGAAAAAACGAAAAAATTAAAACTGAACTCTCCATTGACTTTAGTATCATAGTTTGTGCTCCATATAATTCTTATAATTAACACACACACACACACACACACATATATATATATGTGTACAAATTGAAGAACTGACAATTACAAATCGAACCACATAAACTAAATTAATTTTAATGTATTCTTAATATGTATTTCAGGCGAATTATAAATAAAGATTGAAAATTAATTAACTACAATTAAACACTAATTAACCTAATTAGAAGATGAAAACTAGTAATAATGAAGTAATTTAGGAATCTGAAGTCATTTAATAATAAACATAACAAATAATCAATCGATAAATTTATTTTATTACTCAAATTATGCCAATAGTTTGGTGTACATATTAATTCAAAAAATAAATCAATCAAATTAATTATGGTTTTGATCTCCCTTCCCTTAATTTAGTAATTTTATAATTAACTTAAAATATAGACTATGAAAATTTAAGGATTAAATATAATCCATCAAAACTTTGTGAGCTTATAGATTATGATAAACTCATATCTTAATAATAGTCTATCAAAATTTCTACAATAATTTAAAATCACGTAAGAAATAAGCATAAATGTATTTTAATAACGAAACATAAATGCGAAACCAATTAAAATTAAAGTACAAATAATAGAATAGATGAAAAATATTATCATGAATAATTATTTTATTTCACCTTCATCCTAGATCTAAAAAAATTAGTTAGACGTTAAAATAAATAAGATAACAAAAATAAAGAAGAATAAGAAGAAAATTCCCTTTATTTAAAATCCTTCAAAGAGCGTACAATAAATTAATAAGTAATTTAATTATACTCCTACTCCTAATCTAAATTGATAATAAAATTAGTCTAATGCCTGATTAATAATAATTTTCTCATGATATATACTCCTCTATTTATAGGTATCAAGGTTTCAATTAATTTTTTTAGTAGGAATCAACTTCCTTCAAAAAAATCTTCTAGGTGAATTTTTCTTCCTTTTATTATATTTGATTTGCACACCAAGATTATTTCACTTCCTTCTTTTTCATTATATGAATCTTCTCGACTCTTTCCTTATATGAATTGGAGTATTAAATATTACTACTTGATAATCAAGATTTTGACTTTATGGTAACAAAATATTAAATCCTACAAGATAAAATAAAATATATTAATTAAATAAATTAATATAATAATAAAAATTTGGATAATAAAATGTATGAATTATGTGTCTATAATGTAAAATTTTCAAAAAAAATTAGGGAACCTAACTGTTTAAATCAGTACCACCATCATCTTTCAATAGGCCGACTTGTAACAGTACATTACAAATTTTGTTCCATTTATGAGCAGAAATATAACGTGCCCCCATCGTCCCTCCTCTTAATTAGTTACTATAGCATGAATTA
Source organism: Hedera helix (assembly GCA_947179155.2). Classification (NCBI taxonomy): domain Eukaryota; kingdom Viridiplantae; phylum Streptophyta; class Magnoliopsida; order Apiales; family Araliaceae; genus Hedera; species Hedera helix. The sequence goes on along the minus strand of OX359268.1, from coordinate 53,269,180 downwards.
GGTAGACTATTAATACACAATGAATGCCACGAGCGTGGGGTATGTGTGTGTGTGTATATATATATATATATATATATATATATATATATATATATATATAAAAGATAGATGGAAGTTTACGGCTGTATAATTTTTTAATTTATATTATTTAAATTTTTCGAACGAACAAATTTATTGTTCAAACGAACAATTATCAAAAAATATGTCACTAAATTAAAAAAAATATGTTAAAACAATGTAGTTTTAGTAATCGTTCGCATGAACAATAAATTTGTTCTCCCGAATAATCTAAATTATATAAATTAAAAAAGTATACAATCGTACACTTCTATATTCCTTTATTTATATATATATATATATATATATATATATATATATATATATATATATATATATATTCGAATCTAGTAATAGTACAGAAATTATAGTCTAAATGGACGAGCAGCCCATCATTTGCTTATGAGTAGTCTATTTTTTGTTTAACATTTATTTAAATATTTATATTTGATTATGTAATATGATTTTGGTTAAACTTTTATCTTGCATATTTTTTATCCATTGTTCAATAGTTATAACTATAATTAATATATTATAGGTAATAGAAAGGTAAATTTGTAAAAGTAATATTTTTTCTTTTTTTTCATTAAAACTCAGAAACACAAGAAAAGAAAAATTTTAAGTATTCTATTCTTTTTTATTCAAAACTCAAAAACAACATAAAGAAAAATTTTAAGTTTTCTATTCTTTTCTTTTCCGTCCAAAACTCAGAAACATAGCGTAAAGTCAAGAAATGACCGAAAATACATAATAGTTATTTATCTAAACTTTTTTTAAACTATAATTTGAATTATAACATTTTAGTTATATATATATATATATATATATATATATATATATATATATATATATATATATATATATATATATATATATATATATATATATTAATTATCATAAATGGGCTTAATAAAAATTGAGTCGGTATTAAGAAGGACATCCTTATAAAACGTTAATGATTTATAAGGGGCAAAAGGAACAAAATGCTAACCAGTTGGGAAGAACTGGGAAACAAGAATGACTAGATCATCTTTGAGCTTCATAAGAGGCTTGATATGAAAAAATTTAACTTCATAGTTTGGCAAAAACTGTGAAGACTGATTAGATTTTAGTTAACTAGGGTTTGAAGCAGGTTTAGACTTAAACAGTATTATAGGATTTTGGGATGGTACCAAAAATTTGATACCTATTGACTAAGTCCACAGAAGGGACTGGGTTAACTGGATGAGGAATTATGATTCCTTTATTTTTACTGGACTGACCAACAACAGGAAAATTTCCTCGACTATGACCACTTGAGCCACTTCTTTCACTCATTTTAGTGTACCTGGTTGGAGAAACTCTCTGGTGAGAAAATCGAGAATTAAATTTTGACTACCTTTAATATATTCAATATTAAAATCAAAAATACTTAATAAAGCTTGCCATCTAGCAAAAATTTGTTTAAATGCAATATTTTCTACATCTTTTTCTAAAACATATTTTGCAGATTTACAATCAAGTCTGACTAAGAACTTTCGATTTAATAAATCACTTTGAAACTTATTAATGCATAATACTAAGGATAAAATTTCTTTTTTAATAGTAGAATAATTGACTTGAGTATTATCTCATGCACGAGAATAAAGTGAAATAATTTGTTCTAGTGAATTAGGGTTTAGCTTTTGTTTGAGTATTCCTCCTAATCTAATTTCAAATGCATCAGTTTTAATGATTTTAAATGCATCTGAGTTTGATATGCCAAGATAGGGAAGTGTCTTAACATGCAATTTTACCTCTTGGACAATAGAAGTATAAATATCAGTCTAAGGAGAGGGATTACTTTGAAGTCGTTCAAATAACGGCTTACAGACTCTCCGCAAATTTTTATAGAATTCACCTATGTAATTAAAGGAACCTAAAAATCTTTGAAGCTGAGTTTTATCAAGAATTTTATCTGAAAATTTGCTAGCAAACTGTATAGCTCTAGCAACTGACTGAATTTGACCATACTAAATAGTATGACCTAAGAATTTAACTTTTGTTTAAAATAAATAACATTTTAACTGAAATAGAACTAAACCATTAAATTGAATAGTTCTATAGAATGAATTTAAATGTTTTCAATGTTAATCAATTGAGTTAAAAATATAAGAACATCATTAATATAGACAATGACAAAATGATTGAAAGAGTTTAAAATATCATTCATGATATTTTGAAATTCACTAGGGACATTCTTTAATCCGAATGGCATAACATTCTACTCATAGTGACCAAAGGGGGTAGTAAATGTTGTTTTATACCTATCTTTTTCATGAATTTAGATCTATTAACATCCCTTCTTATTTGGTAATGGATATCTAATCCATTCAAGGACTTTATTAAGGAGTTTATAATTAATAACTAGATGAGGGGTACCTCTCTCTATTTCAGCATTCTTAATAACATAAAAAGCTGGACATGTCCAAAGTGATTTACTATGTCTAATTAAGCCTTTTTTCAAAAGATGGTTAATTTTAGTTTTACAATAACTCATTTGTTCATGACTCATTTGTATAGGGGTCTAACCTTAGTAGGAATTAAACTTTCTTTAAACTCCTTAGTATAGGGAAGCTTAACAATATGTCTTTTTCTATGCCAGAAAGTATGTGGTAAGTCAGAACAAACATTCTTAGTTAACAAGTCATGAAAACTTTTTATTGACTTTTGAAGATTATTACTTTGTAACTGCTCTTCAATTCTTTTGTACCTAATTTCATCTTTTAGGTATCTTAAATGATTTGTCTTATTATTTAATATATTTAAACTTTTAGAAATTGACTCGTCTTGAATAATTCTCAAATCTTTATTTTTAGGTTTATTAATAAATGAAAATGTTACTTCTTGACCTAAGTATTTGCTAGTTAAACTATTTGTATTAGTGGTAAAATGGTACAATAAATATATAAATGGTAATCCTAAAATAATCTTATATGTCATGTTTCTTATTAAAACAAAAGATATTTCAAAATAAACATTATTTTGACAGATATGAGTTTTATGTAATTTATAATTTATATCCATTTTACTTCCATTAGCTGAAGTCATTTTTTCAGTAATTTTTACATAATACCTAATTGGGATTATACCTTCTTGAATACAATTCAAGTTAGCACCAATATCAACCAAGGCTGGGATTTCTATAGTGAATGTTTTATTAATAGTTATAGTGACTTTAATATACCATTTCTGAATGGTAAGAGATTTTAATATTTTTTAAAATAATCCTTGTTGACTAAAAGTTTCATTATCACTATCTGAGCTATTAACTTTAGAAGTTTCAGCTTCTTCTGTATCCTCACTGTCCGATATGCTATTACCTAACAAAGTATCCTTTTCTTTAAGCTTATTAATTTCATTCCTTAATTCAGTGATTTTTTTATTTTAATTTAGAAATTTCTCGTTTTAAGTTATTAACTTCTTGATTTAATCCAAGTAGAGTTATCTCTTTTACTGGATTTTTAAATCTTTCTAAAATTTTATTAATACTAAAAATAGGTTTTTCTTTTAATTTATTTACTTTGTTAGTTGGAGTATCTTTATTAAAAAAAAATTAATTATTTAGTATATTGTATTTTTAACTGAGAATTAGATATTTTACTAATTTAATCAATTAATAGACTTTGTTCTTCTTCATGTCTACTTAAAATATTTAGAGTTTTATTACAACAAGTATCAGTATATCTTAAGGTTACTTTAGGGTTTTGACTAGATTCACCATCTGAAGAGGAAGTGTCATCTAAACTACTAGATGACTGAGAATAAATATTTTCATATTCATTACTGCTGAAATTATTTTCTATTGTTATTACTTCGATTATTTGATTACTTTCTTCTTCAGATATTTTTAATTATTTTAATTTTTCTTTAACTTTGCATTTATTTTTATAATGATCTGATTTACCACAATTATGACAAATCACTTTACTCTTATCAAACTCTTTGTAACATTTATTTTTATAAGGCTTTTTTTAACTTGTATTTTTACGTGACTTCTTATAATAACTTTCTTTGTTACTATATTTTTTATGTTTTCTGAATTTATGTTTTTTATTACTTCTATGATGACTTCTTTTTCTAGAAGGAGCAATAGGAGGTAAACCATATTATTCACAAAAAGATCCTAATTCATATTTAGTTTTATTTTTGTCTTTATTAGCCTATTTACTAATCTTAAAATCAATACACATTTTAAAACCTGTTTTCTGAATTTGACTAATTATATCCGCATAGGTTAAATTATCATAATCAATAAAACCTAAGTTTTTATTTAATTCTTCACGAATTTTATGTGCAAATAAATTGGGTAATCCATTTACAAATTTCTCTTTCTAGAAAGGTTTATTACTATCTTCACGCATTATGACAATAGAAGTAAAAACATATTTATAACATATGAAGTCACTTAAAGTAAGACAAGCAAGATTACTTAACTGATTATGGATCATATCAGTTACATTACTTGAAGTACCAATAAAATATTTTATTATTGTATAAATTAAGGTATTAACTCCATCCGGGGGACGTAAACCAAGGGTTTCATCAAGTATAGGGTTACCTTCATTATCACATTGAGCTGCATTAATAATACAACATCTGGATTCTTCAGTAAAGGGTTTTTCCCACCAGGATATAAGAATACCAATAAATCTACTAGCCAATAGTTCAACAATCTCAGGTTGTCCTAAATATTGGAAAGTAGTCAAATAATTATTAGCTACCATAGACATGTAATTTAATTTATTTACTAACTCTTGTTCACTAAGGTCATCTATGTTCCATTCATAAATTTTATTAGCTAAAACAAAAAATTGATTATCTAAATTTCTTTCTTCGAACTGTAAATCTGGAGGGGTTAGTTTAGAGTACCAATTTTTTGTTTGATTGGTAATAATTGATTTGTTAAAGGTTAATTTATTAAATTGGTTTTTAATTTCTTAAATATTGGTATTAGTAGTAGTGTCTGATTCACTCTCACTTTGATTATCATTTTTATCTATAACCGTTAAAGTTTTAGCTTCACTAGATTCTGGTTTATCAAGTTTTTAAAATAACTTATCTAATGTTTTAATAAGTTATAACTTTGTACATGGTAAACCTAGACATTGTCTACTCTGAGGTAGGTTTAACAAAGGGGACTCAATCTTGTCAGTATCTTTACTATAGATTTTATTTTTAATTTTTTCTTCAATTTTATCTAATTGTTTTCCTAAGGTAGCTAGGTATTGGTTAATAAAATTATTTTGTTCAATAATTTTTTTCTCAGCTTTATTACCATCAGCAATCTTAAAAGGACTTGCATTTACAACTGTGTTTTTAACTGGTATAATTATACTTTCTAACGGAGGATGACTAGACAATATTTTTAACTTATCTTCTTTAATAAATAAAGTCTTGGCAATAACATTACATTTCTCATAATATTTATCATACCACAAGTCAAAAGTAATATTTATTTATTTTTTTAAATAATTTTTTTCTATTTATTAACTATTTTTTCCCTATCATTTTCATTATGGTTATTACGAAATTGATGTCTTTTAGTTTTATTTTCTTTAGAGTTAAAATCATTAGTTAAAATTTGCCAATTTACTTTGAATTCTTTTGTTAAAACTTTAAGTTGGTGATTAACAAATTTTACTTCGAAATCAGACTAAGTTGGTGATAACTGTTATTCATCATCTTCAGATTGATTAATAGATTCATTATTATAATAAAGTTGACTAGTTTGACCTTCATTAATTATTCATTTTAACTTAATGTTTTGAAGTGTGATTTTACTTAGAAATTCTGAATCTTTTCTAGTAGGTGTTGTTATACTAGCAATATCTTCTATGACTAAAGGTCTTCTAAGTCTTGAATCATCAAAACTTATTATGACTGTACCATCTAGGTATTGTCTAACATTTTTTAGGTTTATTATGTTACTATTGATTGGCCTTTGTGGTATTTCATTTTCTAATATCTATTGTCTCGGGAGATCTATATCTCTCCAACGAATAGTTTTTGGGACTTAGATATTGGCATCACTAGTATTGCTTTGAATTAAAACAGTCTTATCTTTAGAACTTTTACTAAGTGCTTTAACATTTAAATTTGTTTTCATTGTTTTATAATAAATTCTAAATATCAAAGCAAAAGCTTAGGATCCCTCAATCATTTGAGTGATTGTCGACGCCGGGATTTTCGTCGTCTCGTTTATTATTATTAAAATGTCCCTTTCCAATTTTAGCCTTTTGATTTAAATGTGATTTTGGAAAGGGTCGGCTTAATGTCGACGGGTTTTGAAAGATCGATTTTTATGAGCCAATTGACCAGAGTCGCCAGTTGGTATATTTGAAATGGATGTACCAACTCATCCGAGTTTGTTTTCGTAATCGCTGGCTCATATGTGACTCCGAGTTAATTGGTCCGCAAACCGAGATTCATAGAGTTCGGGGGCTTGCTTAAGCGAGGGGAAGGTGTTAGGCACCCCCCGACTTCCGTAAAACACGGTTACCGCTATCTTGATGTTTTCCTATCCTTTTAAATCCTAAAATGTGTGAGTTGCGTGTGTGTGCGTGTGTGCCTAGGTGAATACTTGTGGTGAATTTTGTTTGGATTTTTTTTGTATGGCAAATGTGCTTTATCTGGAAAGCGTTTTAACGTCTTTTGACCCAAATGACGAGGCTTCGTTTTAAAATAAAGATTGATTTTAATTTCGAACCGATGAGGGTTTTTTATTAGATGTCATTTTAGAAAACAAACAATTTTAAACTTTTGTCAAATAGGAATCGAGACTATACATTGCCTTTTAACAATTAATATAAATACAATGAAGGCAACTTCTAGACCTCTTTAACCCTATGCACAAAGTTTAATTAAAACGTTCATTTATTTTACGAAATCATTTTTGTAACATTTTAAAACCAATTAAAGCCTTTTCATCAATTATGGATTAAAGTCTGCCAAAAAACTCTCAATTTTAAGCCTCGTGGATCTAGCATCCTAGTTTGATTCTTTTTAGAAGATCTTTATTATTTGCCTTATTTGAAAAACCATTTTTTTGTGTCGTAAATTAAAACAAGCATCCCAAAACGTGTCGGGGCTATCCACGGGCATGTGAGCCATCCAGACAACCCCAAACACCCACAATCACATACTTTATTATTATTACGGGGCCTTAACCCGACTTTCGACTTGATGTCGTTTTAAGGCCCAATATTATATTTACACCACCACGACTCCCATCTGACGATTACATATACCAAAAACGTCCATCATCGGGATTTGACCACGAGGATCTCCTCCCTAGGCTCACATTCACCCAAAATCATGGCACCACCAACACTAAACCAAATCTAACGAGATTTAACATTTATATCACCCTACATAACCCAAATATCACGAAATCAACACTACGCATTACTTATAACCATAGCGGACGATATATCACCGCACGGATGTCATCGGGGTGTTAGGAGGAGTTACGTTCCGATGGAACCCTCTCTAACAACACCTAATCCACGGATCATCATCGTACAACAACAAACTATATTACACAAACCCAAAACACAACATTATCACATTTATATAAACAAGAAAAAATCAAAAGAAACACCCATTTTCACCTTGCAATAACCCGAAACAAGCTTTATATTCAAAGATTTAAGCAAACCCACAAGAATATGCAACTATCTAGCAAAAGAAAATGATTTTCCCTCAAATCTATCCAAACCCGAGCCCCTCCTTCTTCTTCCTCGCGATTTTCTCTCTCCAAATCTCTAATTTTTTTCTCTCTTCTTCAGCTCTCGGGTGGAAATGGCGATCTATAGCCATTTCCAGGCAGCCGCAGATGCATCTGCGGCTGGCCGCAGATGCATCTGCGGCTGGCCGCAGATCCATCTGCGGCTGGGCGGCAAGCCGCCTGCGCCGCTTCCTCGGCTGCCGTGTGCCGTCTCCTCGAGCCGTGCGAACCTCGAAAGTCGTTTGGCCGCAGATGCATCCGCGGCTGTCTGGCTTGCTTTTCTCGATTTTCGTGCCACGCGGTCTTAATTCGCCAATTTCTGCGGTATTATTTTGGAAGGCTGTATTTTTGCAATCCGAAAATCCCTGGGAAACGTGCCACATTGTTCTAGGAGGCTAGTTCGGAGGGCTGCGACTTGATATAGAATTTAATAATTGTGCGAGACCCCCGAACATCGTAAGCGGAGTGGCCATCAGTCGTCTTTTGTGGTCGGCTCAGGTTTTTCTAGATCAACTGTTCGCCTTGCCTCAAGTGACCGGATGTTCGTTGTCCGTTGTGGCGGCTTTGACCGTAAATCGCTGGGGTGGCTTGATGTTGGGGTCCACCTTCCTTTTCGCTCGTCGGGTCAAATGACGATTCTGCCCTCCTGTCAGGGTTAGTGCAAAAGTGCAAAATTTGGGTGTCTACAGTGATTTCTCCAGCTGTTTTGATATTTAAAGTTAATGTTTTAATAAATGTGGGTCATTTAGACTTAATGTAAAGTCTGAAAAGCAATTGAAATGGACTGGTCTATTATGCAGATTAGATTCTATTATGTCTAAAATGCTTAGTACATAATTTAAATATCGTGCATCTCATAGACACAATAATATGCTCGAATTAATTCCTTTAATGCTTAAAATTTTTACTGCAACTTGAATTAGACCTATATGAATAAAATTATATCCCTTAAGTTTATGTTTTTTAATTACTTCATTTGTTAATAAGGAACAGTTTTCATGTTCTTTATTAATTTTATAAACTTTTTCAACAGTTTTAACATTGTAATTTGATTTAAAATTATCAGAAAAAGTTGACTTATATATTTCTTTAGGTGAAACGTTAGGTATGTTCCAATTACCAAAATCTTGACTTAGGTTATCATAACTATATTTTTTCTGATTAACTATGTCTGGGATTGAGGACAAAACTGCTGATCTTGAACTAACTGATGAACTAGATCTGAAAAGTCTACTCATTATAATTGTTTAATCAAAAGGTTTTTATCTTAAAATATTTCGCTTAAATTACCCTGCTTACCATAAGTAGACACATACCCGAGTTTTAAGATTCTCTTAGCCTACACTGCTCAACCTTAGAGACTTACCATGACACTACAGGACTTATGGCGAACTAGGTGTTCTACAATAAGTAAGGTGACTCAAATTGGAGTTTAAGAATAATTTTTTTTGAATAAACAGAATAAATGAATTGACCCGCAAGTAGGGGGCAACACCTGAAATTTCTTTAAGCTTTGATATCAACTGCAATGTCTTCTCTTTAATTTTTCAAGTTACATTTATTTAATTAAGATTTTCACTAATGTTTTAAAACTTGGATCGGACCTGCGATTTAACCGATTTGTTCTCTGGTCCGGTTGGTTAAAAAAATCGGTTTGATAGTGATTTGGTCAAAACTCAATTGACCACGATTTAATCGATAAAACCGATTAATTGACCCAATGAATCGGTAAGCCAAGTATTTTTTAAATATTTTTTTGTATAAAAATAATTTAATTTATTTTTAGTAATATTATAATATAATTTCACTATATTTTACCTTATAAAAAATAGATATTTTAAAAATATATTAATTATTAATAATATATTTTTTATGTATTTATGACGTTACCGATTCGACTATTGGTTGAGCTATTGATCTATTTATCCAGTACTTTTTTCAATTCGCTAATTTGTCCGATTTTTAAAACATTGATTTTCACATAAGTGATCTATTCTCCATCAGTATTACTTTTTAACAAATATTAGCAATATATATGAAAATATTTTTTATATTAAATTAAAAATATATATTAAGAAATTAATTAATTAAAAATATTTTCCTCACTTGTAACAAATTCACCTCCTTTACTTGCACCCAAAAGTGTACATCTAACCAACAAACAATAAACTCTGAGAATATACGACAGGAAAGAGATTTTTTATATGTCGACAGAAAGAATCCGAACATTAAGCCTAACATAACAAAAGATAACAGGTCGGATTTAGATTTTAATCATCTCTTATTATTACTGTCCTTCACCACCCCTTCATTTCCTGCCAGAATCAAATACTTATCCCTCCTCGTAAGACTAGTGCACTCAAATCCCAATGCATCCGCCAGCTGTCTCTGTATATAGTTTGCCACGTCATGGCTCGATTTCCCACCGGCACACGTCAGCTCCCTCGGCAACTTCCCAAGTGCATGCACATAATAAGTGGGCCTCGGGTTCATCAAGAAAAAGATCGGATCCAAACACTTGAGTCCACTCGCTGTTGTCCCATAAAACATGCCCACATGAGTATTTATAGCAACCGGCACAATCTCATCGGCCAGCTCAGCAAACAAAGAACTAAACCTTAACAAATATGGCTCCCTACAAGTAGTCCCTTCCGGACAAACCACCAAATCTCCTTCGCTTAACAGTCTCTCCATCATTTCACCGTCTTTTTTTCGATCTCTTGTTAATCGGACCGTTTTTATTGGGGCAATAATTTCAGAGACTTTGCTCAGGCTGTATGTAACTGCGGTCAAGGGCTGGCCCAATGAGGTGCTGAGGAAAACCGGGTCCATTAGGGTTCGGTGGGTGCAAACGTAGAGGACTCCTTTGCCGGTTTTGTTGGCTGATAGGCCACAGTTTTTGGACTGGATTTTGACGCCGCTTAAGCAGCCCAAAAAGATGGCTAATCTGTAGGGTAAATAGATGCCCACGAAGAGACGGAAGATGGCTAGGATAATGCCGGGTGGGAGCCACATGAACATGGAAAGTGTCGCTAAAGGTGTGGGCAAGAAGGCTAGCCTTCCGTCGTGAAAGATTAAGGGCTTTGGGTATTTCTCCTTTGGCATTATTGAGGTGGCACGGTTTTTAATATCTTCCTTGGTCACCATGTAAGCTTCCTGTCAAAATCACAAACACAACACGATTAGTAATGGAACTAAGTCTGTACAAAATTTTAAAATGTTTTAGAGACAGTGGTGTTCATTTTTCCATTTTATTTATTTTTAGATATTGGAGAATTAATTAATTGGTTATGCCTTGCCCCGTGAGTTAGTTGTTAATCCCATGAATTAGGAGACCTAACGAAAAATTGAAATTATGGACAACAAGGACTTACGGGGAGGGGCGGGATGATACAGGTGGGGCCATTTTTTAGGTATAAGTTGGGTTGGAGTATAATCAGAAACAAATTAGCAGGTGTGAAAGGTGGGAGAAAAGTTGCTTTGTTGAGAAAGAAATTTGGTTTCTGGTGGAAGCAATGAAAGTTTGGAATTATATATATATATATATATATATATATATATATGTATGTATGTATGTATGTATGTATATGCATGCAATGTTCTTGAGGAGGATCTTACACACCATAATATTCAAGTCATCTGCACTCCCCATCTACACTAGCTATTTATTTATACTACGAGAGAAAAATTTCGGGATGAGAGAATATAAATAGAGACACATAATTGGAAAAAGATGTTGCAACTGTTACATTGAATATTACTCGTTCTTAATGGATGACCAAAATTTCTCCAACGGTATGACCTATTTCTGTTTTATTCTATACACGCTAGCTAGATTTTGAATACTTATATACTCCGCATAAAGAAGGATAGTTTCAATTTCAAGTTAACGTACATATGCATGACCAAAAAAGTAATTGTCAGCTGTGTGTCTGAGTATCTCTTTGGGCTAAAACATCAGTTCATTACACAATGAAAGACTACATGACAATTAAATCATACTAATATTTATGTTGTAAAAGTAAAGATATATTTAATAATATTTTTATACTTGTTTTAATAATAATTTATATTTTTACCGACACTCATTATTTTGTCATCATAATTATTATTATGATATTATCAGTGATATATATATATAGTTTTGATTTAAAGAAAATGATACTGGAAAACATAACAATTAAGAAATATTTACCTTGAAGAGGGACATAAAGAGGTGGTCATGATGACTTGAAATTCCAATTTCAGGCTCTCTCTCTCCAAAGAATTCCTTAAGAGCTCTGTGCTTCACAATCAAGCCAGAATCAGATAGCAAACCAGTAAAATAGTGACCAGAAGTGTGGAGCTCTGTCCCAAAAACATTGTCAACGCCCAAATACTCCTTCAAGAACCCTTGAATCATGACTCTAGGGACACTTGTGCAGACCACCCTACACCCGGTGGCAGCCCAAATCTCATACACCTGAAGATTCAGATTTTCAAGATAAAACTTGGGCAACACTGCCCTTCCAACACTCTCCATGTCCCTTGATCTCAGCCCACAAAACGTAATGAAAATCATGACCCTTAACTTTAACTTGTAGTCCAAAAAACAAAGGAATGGAGATGACAACAGCAGGACCAACGCTCTGAGTATGCTACCGCCTTCAAAAGCCACCAGCATGAAGTAGGGGAAGAAGGACTGTGACCTTAGCAAGGTCCCATCAATGTCACAGACCAGAGTTTGGGATCCCCTTTTCTGTAGCCCACATTTGGTTACACTGGGGTACAAATTATGAGACGGTCGATGCTGTGATCTAAGAGATGGGTTTCTTAAGAAAAACCCATAATTTTTCACCTTCATTGCAGCTCTGTAACATGAGTTGGCCAAAAGCTGGTACACTAGCCATTCTGCTAGCTTCAGAATTCCCATGGCAAAAACCATGTCTTTTTTTTTTTACTGGCACAGTCAGTGATTGCTAAGCTTCAGTATGGTTGACAAGGATAACTTCTTACTGTGTTTTAGTGTGTGTGTGTGTGTGTGAGAGAGAGAGAGAGAGAGAGAGAGAGAGAAAGAGAGGAGATTATTTTTGGTATTGGGATGGGGTGAAGAGAATAGGAAGAGACGCAGAGGAAATTTATAGGAGCTGGTTGACCATGGGTTCATTTGGTTAACCACACCGCTGGCATTAATTGCACACTCTAAATTTTCTTATGTATATTTCTTTTTTGTTTAATTGTATAGTGTATTTGTTTTTAATATTTGGTGAAGTACCCCCGAGACGTGGGGGGTTATATATTTCTCTGCCTTGGTTAGCAACATGCAGGTAGGTTAAAATGTTGGTGACCACCTTTTTGATTCTGTTTCTGTTTTTTGAAAATCATGTATAACTTTTTCCCTTGAGCAACACGTATATCAAAGTCATCGACATACTATTAACTGTCATATTAGTCTCATATGGTTGACTTTTATTATGCTCTATTTTTCTTGAAAATCCTAAAATGTTTGCCTCGTTTTAGCTGTGGGGGAGATCATTTTTTTTTTGTATTGCTGATCAGACGCAAACACTCAATCACACATTTACACGATTTAAACTTAAAACCTTTTGTTTAAAAAAGACTTAAAATATTACCAAGTCAAATGCTCTCGATAAGAAGGAGAGCATTTTTCCTATATTCCTACCTTTTATTTTGATTTATTTTCCTAATATATATTGTGATGGTGATAGATCTTGTTCTTGACTTATATATATATATATATATATATATATATATATATAGAACACTACTCCATTATTTAGTCTCGTAGTCTTGACTTTTATACAATATAAGAATATAATTTGACCAGATTATGCATGACAAAAAGTTATTTGGTACAAATCTTAGCGTACTTTCGGCTAGACCTTTAATAATTAATAGTAAAAAATCGCTTAGTTTTGTATTTTATAAAAATTAGTACTCCATAATCTTCTATTTTAGACAAGAAAGAGTAGCATATATATACATAGAGAGAGAGAGAGAGAGAGGCGTGTATATGTGTCTCTATTGGAATGTGTGCTGAAATATGAGGATGATGCCTTCATCAATCCCCTAGTGGTTATGATCATTTATCAACAGTCTGCAGGAGATAGGCACAGAAAACCATCAATGTGTTTCAACTTAATGCACTACTACAAGTTTTAAACTTTTGGTTTTTCTAGGACCGATCCTAGCGATCGGTATAATTTTATTTTATTTTATTTAAAATATTTATAATATTTATTTTAATAATTTTTTTTATATAATTTAATAATTTAAGTGTAATTTAGATGTATGTAAATAATAATATTATAAAAAATAGTTGTCAGATTTCAGAATTTTAAATTTGGATTCAATATTGTATTAAATTCTGTAAAAAAAATTATTAAAATAAATATTATAAATATTTTAAGAATCAAAAAAAATAATAAATAATAAAAAATAACAAAATTGGACCGACCGGCCGCCCAAGACCCTTCCTTAAACTTTAAGTTTGATGATCTACGGCACCCATCATTTTAACTTCTCAAAGTAAATAGTTGTACATAGAGATTCAAAATTTGAATTTTATTAATAGTAAATTATTATGTAAAAGATAATAACAGAAGGATAAAGATAATGATTTTTTTTTCTTATTTAGATTTTTTTCTTAAATTAAAATAAATTATTTTAATAAATTTAAATATTAAAATAAATAAATAATTATGTCAATTAATATTTTTACAAAAAAGCTACGGATAGTCAAAAGTCCTGCGGTAGTAATACATGCGCATAGCGAGCAATCACTACACATGGTTGACTTCTACTTCGATTACTAGGCAAAATTACTCCGTATTTAAGTAACACTTACTCTACTAGATACTCCAGGTCTTATCTTAATTTTTTAACCTCACACAGTTGGTTGGTGCAATAAATGGAACTGTTTTATGTACTGTTTCGAGCTTGATAATCAATAAATTATCATGTGATAGTGGACCTTAATAAGAAATGTCTTTTTTTAGAGTATTACTATTAATTAGGGGTTTCAAAGTTTTGTCTTAAATACTTAAATAATATAACATCATTATATTAGTTAAGTTTATTTTTATAATTGATTTTGTTATAAAGTAGCATTTTTATTATTAATCAATGTCACATAATTTTAAACATATTTAAGACAAAATATTTGGATGATAAGTGAGGGCACCTAATAATCCTTTATAAGGCCTTGAATTGTAAAATGCATTCGTTACAAAGAATTAAATTTATCCTTTTCCAAGCAAAGAAATTAAAGTGCTTTAATATATATATATATATATATATATATATATATATATATATATATATATATATATATATATATATTTATATTGTTGAGGTCCCAACAGTAAGTAGTTCACCAAAATTGTGAAGTTAGACTTTCTTTGCCATTTAGCGAGAAGTTTCCTTTAAAAACCAACCATGTGAAATTGCAATATCCAACTGGAAATCATGAATTAGTAATTTCTTTTGAAAAATGTTTTTGGATTCAAGTTTGGTCGTATGGCACTACAATGTTGTGATCGGTCCATCTTTTATTTGTCATCGTTTATTAGCGACCGATTTTAATAACCGATCATAAGTTGTAGTCGGTAGTTGAGATCATGCAGTTCGCGTTGGTGAAAATTCAATCAAATATGTGGATGTGTTTGATGAGAATGGATGCCATAAGATTTGCATGCAATTCCTCCTCCTTACCAATTGCTAGTTTCAATATATAGACTAGTCTATACACGCATCAAATAATTCGTTCAAACTATGTGATGCATGCAATTCTAAATTTCCTTTCAACTGGCTTGGTCGGCCTACACTACATGAAGTGCTTCCTTTATATAGGATAGGATAACAAAAATTACATAGCATTCACAATGACTAGAGCGATGACCCTCAAAAATTCTAAAAAAAATATTTTTGAAAATATATTTATCACACACATGCATGTTACGATGTGAACTCGTCAGTGAGGGTGTGGTCATTTATGTATTTTTCTCATGCACCTAATCCCATTATGGCTGTTTCCAAAAAAATAAAATGAATGAATCCATTATACTTTTAATACAATATTTAAACAATGATTAGTAATTTTTATTTTCAAAGAAAAACACTTAAAAGGAGGAGGGATTATAAAGAAACCCCTAACTTGACACATCATTATGTTCGTAAAACTCCCTTTGTTCCAATATACAGTTAAGAACATTAAACTCAAAATTATATGAATTTTAGTTAATACATACAATAATAAATATTATAAATTATTCAAAATTACTATTGATTAATTTGTATTTTAGATATGTACATTATATCAATTTTGAATAAAATATCTTAAATTATTTTTTTTTAAAGTTAATAATTGAACTGGTAGAGAGTATATATGACTTATTTTTTTGGGTATGTGTACGTTTTTTTACATGACTTGATGTGTGTATTTACTGATAAAGCAATGATTGCAAATGAAGTTTTAACTTGGGACTTTCTAACTCCATGTTTTTATATCAATTACTTCAATATAAATTAATCCAACTTAGGATCTCACCTGGTTTCACCTAAGGTTGTAAATGAGTTGAATCGATTCGAATTTTAGATTACTCGGATTTGACTCGTAAAGTTAAATTTGTACTTGGATTTCGAACTATATTTGAAAAATTTTACTCAGATTCGACTCGACTCGAATTTTAGTTACTCGAATTCGATTCGACTCAGATCGAATTATATTCAAACTACTCGTAAACTTGAAATTCAAACTCGAATTCGAGTTTTCACATAGTAATTAGTTTTATAATATATATAATTATTAATTGAACTTATTATTTTACTTAGAAATAAAAAAATATAATTATAATTATACTTTAAATATATAAAATTATAATTAAAATTATAAATAAAATAATAATAATAATAATAACTAATTATTCATATTTTGTTTAATTGTGTATATATTATAAGAGAATGTATCAATTATCTATTCGAATATGTATCAATCGATTATGTATCGGAACATAATTAAAAATTCAAGTAGTTTGAATCATAAACGAGTCGAATATAACCTTATTCGGATTTTACTCGTATTTTTATTCGAATTATTTTTTATACTCAAATTTGGATTATATTATTAACGAATTCGAGTCTCACTCACATTTTTTAGAATCGAACCCGAACTATTTGGTTCGATTTGCAACCTTAGTTCCACCACAAGATGAGCCGCACTGCGAACACCAACCTGACGAAGGCAAACTAATAAATACTAAAAAGGCCATTTATCCGCACGGTACATATTGTACACAACATATATATTGATCGATTCATGTGCTTAAATTGGCTAAAAAGGATAAATTTTTCTTGATCAATTGACTAGTGTCTTGGTACACAACAATATCGGTTCAAGTTTCTTTTTTTCCTTTTTTTTTTTGACACCGGCAGTGTTAGTATATGTTGTTTATACTAGTTTCTACACTCTGATCGTTACTTCTATCCCCAGTTTGAGTAAAGACATGTTAAAAGTTTCCTATCACTTAATATATGGGATGTCAAGATTAATTTGGTGTTTTTACTTCAATATTCACTAGTTGCGTGTTAATCTTTGGTGTGAAAAAAATCATACCGTCAAAGTCAAACAAAAACGGATCTCTAAACTACAATCTTTGGGACGAGAACAGAGATAAAATCACGATTCGTAACAAAATAAGAATGCAGTAGTTAATAAAAATTCAATAGTTATGTTGGGAGCTCTCAATTTTTGGCCAACTCACTATATGATCATATATGCTGGGGATCATGGGTTTTTATAGGTGAAGTAGTTTAAGTCATTCCCTAAAAAACCTCCAATCATTCTGTTAAATAAACGTTATGAAAGCAATGTTATAAACCAAATGGCTCGGCATGGGGGCCCCATTTGGATGCCCAAGATTCAACAACTGCTGATCAAATAGATCGTATTCTTAAAGTCCAATGGTGGAGCTTTATGATCGCACTAAATGTTGATTTTGTCCCCATATCGAGCTACCAAGTTTGTATAATAAATAATATATATTTATTTATTTATTTATTGTGACTTGCTTGATAAAGAGTGTAATTAATTTTAATAACAAAGACAATGAACTTACATGGAGCATTAAATCAAATTTTATTAAAAAAAACTCTGCAAACTACAAAGGATAGTTTATGGAGGCACCTCTTATTTATTTAACATCCGTATGGACTAACTACTAGGGTACCAAGAGGTAGATAGATAGCTAGTTAGTCATATATGATTTTTATTTCTTCTCCAACTGCTTGATTCTCCATGCCCCCAAACTGTGAAGGCTATAGCTAACCAAGCTCCTTTTGAAGTTTTGAGTCTCTCTGGATCCATTGCAGATGCGCCTCAGATCTGAATTTTTTGAGGGATTTTGATTTATGTTGCAAGGAAAGTTAGCAGCTCAAAAGAACCCTTCTCCATGATTTTTATCATTATATTTTTGGACAGCTACAAAAACAGGGGTCGGCTATGGGAGGGCAATCATCGGATTTCCCTGGTACTTCACCCCACTATTTGACAAGGATGTGTTGTAAGAATTACTGTATGAATATTTGCCAAAACAATATGAGAGCAAATCTAATTTATTTTTCTCGAGTTATTCATAGAAAACAGCTATACATTGTACAAATCGTCATAACATTTGTTTCTAGCCAAGTTACAATTGAAATAGGTAGAGATTTCAAATACAACAAACTTCAAGACAAAAAGGAAAATGGAAAGTTATCTGCATTTTACTAGCAGATGAATTTCTAGTAAAAATGCAACATCAATCTCAACAAATCCAGAAATGAAATTAGACATAAACGCGAGTCTGCTAATCATGAAACATATTTACAACAATTAAATTACACCGTTGTTTTAGGCACATTGACAACAACAGGCAACATATCCAGGGGTCTGTTTGCCACCATTCTATACACTTGTGAAAACAGCCCCTAGTTCTATTTCCAACATCCACAAGAATGTACATGAACATGAATTATATTTCCAGACACAAATTACCCAGCACCAACTACAGGGAAGCACTGGAAATTGACAAAAATGAGCAAATTAGAAGGGGAGATCACGGCTAGCAATGCATCTGGCAGCAGGAAGACTTCACCTGTCAGCTGGATGCCTCTTCTCTCTTTGTTGACTGTCATTGCTGGTCTGCCTATAATCAAAATGCTTCCTCTGCCACTTTTCTTTGAAGCTTGCTTGACGAATACTAATGGAGTGTCCATTACCCAAAAACCGGACACCGCCTAGTATATAAAGTTATCAATCACACGCTTGCCCACTATTATTATTTTAAAAAAAAAAATTGTCTTAGTTTATACACTAGTGCAACAGTTAGCACTCATAATCGTCACTTCTCAGCTGATAATGAGATAGTTCAGTGCATGCTTAATTCTTCTATGGCTTCTCCTCTGGGTTACTGGTTGGGCTCTCCAAGGAATCCCCTGCATAAGACCCATCTGGCTGACGAATACATATATTCAAGTTGTTGTAGGGGAAAGGCTCCTGGATGGTCCAAAATCATACACACGAGGAGAGGTCAGAAGAATTTATTCAATTATACGACTGGAGGATAACTCTAAAAATTTAAGCAATAATTTGAAAATATAAATTTTACAGATCAAGCTTCTACACAAGTTTTAATTTGGCTTCAGCTATCAATATCAATGTTTGGAAATCGCAAATGTAGTCTAAATGGATGAAGCACAAGGATTGCCACCCTTTACACTATTACACACAGGGCCAGAGGGGGGTAATGAAAAGTCCCTTCTCTATCTAAACCGCGTAGTATTGTTGTTTTTTTAATTATGAGACGAGCATTATCAAATCATTGATAGGTTTCAATAAGTATCATATACTCCTCTCTCCTAAGGCCCTTACTAATCTTTACACTTCAAACCTGTTTTTAACCAGTGACACGGGAAACTGAACCAGTGAACTACAAACTAATGCCACATCCCTTGGGGCCGAAGTATCCTGTCTGCCATAAACATTAGTATTTTTGGAAACACAATAAAAGAAGCAGCATTTGAAAGGTTATTTGGGGGTCAATTTTTGGATATCTACTTGAAGTTGCATGGTATATTCAGTTCGTTTTTCCATTATTATTTTGGAGTGCCCACAATATCCATTCTAAGAGTGATGAAAGATTATACGTTCCCTTTGTTAATTGGTCATAAATATTATTAACATATAATTAGCTTCTAAAACGAGGATAAAAATTGAGAAAGTAATGATATGCAGATCAGCCAGGAAGAATTTTACTATAGAAACTGAAATATTTGGTTAGACAAGCCGAGATAGGAAAGTTACGGAGTGAAGTTGAAGATGAGAAGAAAACATCTGACTTATTCTCGTTACCTGATCACCAATCCCTTGGCCCTCTGACTGAAAGAGGATTGGCCTGCATCGTTTGTCTTCATTCATCAGATTTGAATTCTGGAAATGAGTAACAAGGGCTCCCTTGCCTTGGATGCGTGCATATGCTAATGAAGCAACTTTTTCACTATTAAACTTTTCCCATTTCTTCCCATTAAATGCCTGCACAAGTTTTGACATAATAATCATTTTTTAAAACTTCAAAAGAGTAGCATATAGAAATTTAAGATTGTGGCTTGCTAGCCTAATATGTGAAGACACAGAACTGGCCTTGGAAACAGCACCACTTCAAGAACCAGAAGGTACACAAGTACATATACACCAGCTCAAAGTCACTTGAATAAATTCTAATAGGCAAAAGTGTATATAAATAATAAACAACCTCCCAGCAACATAGCAAAGGATAGGAAAATGAACCTGATAGAAGGAGACAATATGTGAAGGAGAAACCATGTTGATAAAGGCATAACCAACATTGCATTTATTCTGCAGCCAAACAAGAAAACATCCAACAGTCATGATTCATGGTAAGGGAATATAGTATAGTGTATCATATATTAACATTAATTACCTTAAAATCAATTGGCAAGTACAAAAAATCATAAGTGCCCCTGTGATATTCATCAATAGCTAACAGCAACATCTTTGAAGTGTACCTTAAAGAAAGAGAAGAGAAGCACAAGTATCAAGATGTCAGCAATCTCCATACGAATTACAGATTCTACACTAACTAACATACCATGAATTTGTAGTTTATTCTTACTTGTTGGGGATGTTTTTTATCATTAAAGTAGTCCTACTATCTTCCCCACTGATGATTTTATCCAAGTCAAGCTGATATTGCTTCTTGTTTTCAATCTGGTTCGCAGCATACTCAACTCGCCGAGCTCGTCCCCTTTCAGTCAATCCCTCATTTATTGCTCCTGTTCCTTGATAAGAACCGTTCCCAAAAAATATAGGACCATTCCTTGGCATTGTCATCATTCTGGAACTAGGAGAACCATTTTCAATCATGTTTCCGAGTGGAGCAATGCCAACACTCATAGCCCCAAGGGGACCCATATTTGTCACATAGCTTCCGTTATTGTGACTTAAACCCACACTTCTAAATGCTACTGGGCTCAGGAAAGATGTTTCAGGTGACTCTGGTAAGTAGCTGAAATGTCTGTCAAGAGGAATGCCAGATGGAGCAGATCCCACATGATGGTGATGAGGTGAACCAAGAATAGTGCCATGTCTATTGGAATACAGATGACCTTGCCCCTGTCCACTGGATGCAAATGGGAGTCCCCTGGACGAAGTTGGCCAGGCAGAAGAATTGCTGCGTTCAGAGTAAGTATTGGGACTTCCCCAGAGAAACTGAGGACCAGATAGTGTTCCAATGCCTGATATATTAGAACTCGAGTCACCAAAAGACGACACAGGTCCAGGACTCGCAATTAAATTCTGGTCAGGAAAGGAATGGGAATGCTGATGCGCCACCATTTGCACAGACCTTCCTTGATCTTTAGATTCCTTACCAATTGGTGCAATCTTCACAGGGTTTGAGGCACGGACTGGAAGAATAGAGGCCAACCCAGACATTTGGGCCTGGTTGCTGTTTATAGGGCTGAGTGTTTCCAAACCTGGTGACCGATTAAAACCTTGAATAGAACTGTGTTCAACTGGACTGCCGAAGTGTGTCCAGTTACCTGTCATGATTATGCTAGGTTTTTCAGTGCATCGTTAGAAGACCATTTACTACACAAGAATAAGCATAAAATACTGTATACTTCCCAAATGATGAAGATTAACTAGATATATACCTGGAGGAGAGTTCATTGGTGAACCAACTTGATTTCGAAATGTCCAGGTTTCATCTTGTTCCAGCTCTTGACTTATTTGCTGCATCAAGCTAGAGATAGAAGGCAAAAATTAATCAATTATGCAAACTAATCTAAACCATCAAAATCAAAGAATCTGAGGTTAGTAATAAGGAAATGCAACCAGACCTAGTAAACAAAACAAGAAGATAAAAGAATCCAGACATTAGGTAATAGCAATAAAATGAAATGCAAAATAAAGCTTAATGCTTTTCTTTTTTTAAATAAATTTTATTTTTTGGGTAATTAAACTGCAGCTCTAAAATATAGGAAAATTTGGAGGTTTAAAATGTATAGTACTACCATTCACAAAAGAAAAGTCTGCAGTACATAGATGGCATTAATGGCGTTAATTAATTAGTCGTTCTTGAATGCTTTATTAAAACTAATTTTATGATGTATGAGTAAAAATTATTGAAAGTCCCAAAAAGGAAAGAGTATAATAAAAGGGGAGAATTTAGTACATCAGAAATGCATCATGAGGGAGCATTCACAGAGATGGACTTGGAGTTAGGGTGAGGTCAGGTGGAGTTGATGGGGAGGGATGGACTGCACAAAACAAACAGACCAAAAAACCGGTCTTCCAAAAGAAGGGTAAAAACAGATGTAAAATATTAGATCAGGTTGATTGAGAAGAGAAGTGACATAACCTGGAGCATTTTACAGTATCTGTAATATAGAATATTTAATACTCACTCCGTTCCATATTATTTTATCATTGCTGACTTTTTGAAGTCTAATTTAAGAGATTTTTAAACTCAAAATTGACAAAGATTCTTTTAATTTTAATCAATACAATGATAAATATTGTAAACTATCTAAAAAGCATTACTCATTGTATGTTTTATTATTTCATAATTTTTAATGAGTCATCTCAATTTTGAATTTGAAAATGTCTCAAATCGACTTTCAAAAGTCAATAATGATCATATAATTTGGAACGGAAGGAGTAATATAACATTAACAGGTAATATTCTTGCTAAAGTTTCTCAGAAGTCACCATATCAGAACTAGACTGCATCTCCATTAGAGTTGAATTAGCATTACTATTACCATCAATTTTTATAAGTAATAATTGTATATAAGAGCCATCTCTGTGGAGTATACAAAAACAGGGACAACTGCCCAGCGAACCCTACAAGTAGGGTACATAGACACTAAAAGACATCGCAAACTTTAAGGCTAAGCTCCAACAAAAAGTCAACAAAGGACTCTATCGAACCTGGAAAGGATTTATTTTGTCAAGGAAATAGGAGACTCAAAAATAATGATCTAATATTAACAATACAGAGCTCAAAATATCTGCAGTTCCTCTCCCTCACTATCACCCATCATAAGCAATGTCAGAGTTGAATTATAGCACTTTGCAAGAAAGGAGATCAGTGTTACTGTTGAATAAACCAGCAAACAATTTTCATCAAGATTAAAAAAAGTGGCCAATGGTACTAATAAAGAAAACAAGAAACACATTCCAAAAAGTGTGATTAAGAAATGACATTATCGTTACATACTTTCGACGGGCACCACCAGGCCGGCTGGGCTCAAGTTTTATACGTTTCCCAGCTATATCACTCCTATTTAATGCTTTGAGGGCTGCTTCTGCAGCTCGAACATCATAAAATTCTATAAACTTGTGGTGTCTCTTGTGAGGTGTTTCCCTGATCTTTATTCATATACAAGAAAGTAAAAAACTCACACAAATTATCAGAGAACAGAAGGAAGTATTCATATCCAACTGGTTAAAAAATAACAGCAATAACAATTATTATGAGCAAATAGCACCTCTTTGACTTCTCCATAAGCCCCAAATATTTGACGAAGGTCGTCATTTGAGACAGATGCATCCAAGTTGAACACTACAAGAGTTCCTTGATTAATATCCTTTTCTGATGGGTTATCCTGTACATAGCAGGGAAAACTATACATGATATAGATGCTAGTCTTATCAACAAAACTAAACAACGGCAGAAGAGACTAACTCTTGGTTCAAACCTTGGGAATTGAAAAATGAATGTCAAGTTTTCTTCGTCTCAGGGGCTTATTTTGAAGTGCACGCATTGCAGTTCTAGCAGCTCGGATGTCATAGTAAGATATCATCACAAAGCCCCTATGTTTGCATGCAGTATATAGGGTCCTGATATCTCCATATTGCTGCAAAGAAAAATCAATTTCAAGAGTATTTAGGATTGTTTTCTTTTCTCTTTTTCTTGATAAGTGAGTATTTAGGATTCTTATAGAATATCTTTAAAATCAAGTCACTTCTGTTTAAAGTTAAAACAGTGATTAAAATAATCAAGAATCTATGCCGTACAGATCTTATTTGAACCATTCTTTGCCCCAATTCAAGAAATTTATGTTTTTGTCAATCAACAAAAAACTTAGTAGATCTTTCATAAAGTATATTATGATTTATGTGGGCATAGGCACTCTATAAAAAGAGGTAAGGCTATATACATCTGATCCTCCTCAGACCTTGCTATTTGCAAAGCCTTGTGCACACAGTACAAACTTTATGAGGTGTTGTTTCCATTGTAGCAGTGTTAATGCCTCGTTATCAAACCAGTAATATCTAAGATCAATAATTTATTAATGACATTTAACTGTTTGTAAATCCTCTAAAAACCATAAGTCATAATCCAGTGCCGCACAGGCGCCATCTGGATTCTACCACAATGCCAGGAATCATATTGGCTAAAAGCAAGAGGTTTTTTTAGGCTACACTGGCTCATTTGCTACACATCACTCCTATATTTTCTCAGTGCTCAAAACATATGCAAGAGTGTAGTACTATTTCCTTTTCCGATAATGTCAATTATTGCCATATCCAGATCATTTGGGAGCTATCCACCCAATTTCATTGGGTTGCTCTAAAAATAACTGGAACAATTAACAATTGTCCCTTAAAAGAAACTAAAAATCTAGATTCATGACAATCTAACCATAGTGAAACCGTATGATAGTTTGAAACATTCATTTATTATAAATTAAAAAAAAACATGGATAGGTAATTTTGGATCAACATTCATATTCTATCATCTTTGACAAAGAGAAAGATCAACAAGGTTTTTCTGTTTTTTTTGGGAGGGGGGGCATCAATTATCAAGTTTAAAGTGTGAAGAAAATTGAGCTCACAAACCATGCTACTAAAATATCATGCCCACATTTAACTAGGTTAAAAAATTCCTTAAATCAGATTAATTCAGAAATATATTCGCCAAGGAAATAGTAGTATCAATGCCAAGCATTTTTTATTTATTAACCAAGTTTTAACTTTTGAGTTAAATATGTAAATTTACATTAAAACTGAAATACTGGGAAAATTATGCACCATCCCTACAATTGACCCCTTAACAACCTAGCACAAGAGTATGGATCTTTCTGCATTTTAACAACAAAAAAAAAACTCCTAAAAACCTGAATTTCAAGTAAATAAAGTAACCATAACAAAGGTCAAACGATATAATTGGTAAGAAAAAGATAATAACTAAGGTGCATAAAGTCGAAAGACACTGATATATGTGATTGATTGGATGAAACATTGAAATACCTCAAAGAGGGATCTCAACTCAGAATCCTCAACATTACTATTGATATTACGAACAAATAGTGTCCTTGAAGGATGTTCACCATATGGATGTTCTCCAGCAACTGTTCCCCCACCATTTGTAAGACCAAGGTTACCAATGCCATTGGGAACACCATCAGACATGCTCAAATTTGAGACACTAATTAGTAGGCCATCTTGGAGATCAAAATCCAATTCCATTCCACCTCCACTGTCAAAAAGATCATCTTCCAAATCCTCCAGTTGAGTAGGCAAACCACTAAGGTCAAAATCATCGATTACGCCAGCTAATAGCTCATCTTCATCTCCAGGAAGTAAGCTTCCAACTGCATTTGACTCGATATCTACAAGTGATTTTTTACCTTCATCTTCTCGATGAAGCTTACTTAACGGAGGAAAGTCATCGTCAACAACAGATAGACCAGAATGCCTTGACCCATTGACATGAACTACACGTAAAAACAAGGTTAAAAATAAAGAGACAATATCCAAAAATGTAAAAAATGATGCTCAAACATACACTTCTCATGTGGAAGGACAGGCAATGAGCTAGAAAACAAGCTAGCATCAGTTGATTCAGGATAGGCATCAGTACAGTGCCGGATATTCCATGGATTTTCTAGTTTTCTCGAAATATCTACCGAGGGTATTCTCGATGGGCCTGCAAGCAAAGATAAAAGCATACAGAGATGAGCATGAAGAAGCTATCCATACAAGTCTATATATACTATCCTGTCAGTGGACAGTGAAGGAGGAGGTTGATTGACATCTTCAAAATTACCTGAAACAGAATTTTTTAAATACTTCTCCATTGAATCACTTCCTGTAGACACACGTGAAAGGAATTACTAGTTATAAAAAAAATGGACTTTGGATCTTTGTTAAGGGCATCAAGAAAATAGAAATTTGAAACAACAGTATATAGATGAATAAACAATGGGCTCTGCAGCAAATATCAAAGGCAAAAGAAACTGCAATTAAACAACACCCTAAAATAATTCAAATATAAGAGGTCCTAATTAAATCTGTAGCACATTTGCAAAAACAATTCAAATAGTTTAATGACCAAATGTCTCCGTAAAATACAAGTCATACTTCTGATCAAGATCCCATTATCTTTTTTCCAAATCACTTGTTAGCTAACAACAAAATAATCAATTATCTCATAGTACAATACTCTACAGAAAAGCTTGCAAATTTAGTAACGGAAATAAACAGATGCAGCCATGAACTATATAATTCCAATCAAAAACAGGTAAGCCACATGCTTTATAGACATACAAATGAGGACACATATTTAGGTAGAAAGGTGAATATGAAGCTATTAAAGCTCAAACATGAAAGAGGTTATTTACAACTATAAATAAACTTCACCGACTACTATATTTAATACGTGAAACATCAAAGCCCCACGGTGATGATGATTATATGCATTAAACGCCAACAAAATAAGCAAAATTCAATAGACTGACCATTTTGTTAACAAAATTTTGCTCAGTGGACTTCAATTAGAAATAACCCCACGTAGAAAAATAAAACAAATTTAAACATCATTCTAAAGGCAGACAGGTACAAACCACACAACTACTCTGGTCAACACTGATCGAAGCTAAAAAAAAAATGTTACATAATTGAACACCACAAAAGTTCAATTAAAACAAAAGAAAAACAGAAAACTTAAGCTGATAACAAATAAAGCCCCCTTAAAGACAATAATCCAACTAAAAATCGAAACATTAACACCCAAGAAGAAAATCACCTAATTAACCAAAGAATCTGAATACCCACCAAAGTTTTGAGAGGAGAGAGAATACCTCATAGAATTAACATATAAAGCTCACTTACTACCAACAAAGTAGGGAGAGAAGAGTCTAATAGAAGTTAAGGCTATGAGCAAGAACGGCAGCAACAGCAACAAAGACAATTAAAAAAAAAACAGTTTCGTAGAAGCAGAGAAATTAATTTCTTCTACTCTTCTACTCCCTTCTCTCCCGCCGGGAGACTAGTGGAAAGTGGAGAGAGAAAGTGAAAAAGCCACGTCTGCCGTGGTCCATGATTGGAGGGAAAGGAAGTACTCCTTTACCAAATTATTCAATAAGATTCTCCCTCCCTCGTTCTCTCTCTCTCTCTCTCTCTCTCTCTCTCTTCAATTATTTGGCTGCATTTGAATATGGTTTCGCGTCCGTTGACACAAGTGTCCCACAAGCGATAGATAGCAATTAAACGAGTTTTAACTAACCTTGAACGTAGTTAAAATTACGGGAGCTGCCACTCGTGCTGTGTGAATCTGATTGGTTGGAAAGATAGGACAAATGGAGCACAGAAAGTATTTTACTCTTCTATACACTTGGATGGATATTGACCGAGGAATTTTAGCCCGTTGGTTCTTTTTCTTTTTCTTTTTCTTTACCTTAGTTTTCTTTTATATCCTACTCCTTCGACTTTTTAACAACATTTATATAGGTAAGTTAGTGAAATAAATAATTTCTAACGATATAAACTAACTAAAAATAAATTTATTTTACACTTTTTTTTCAAAACTCAAATTTAAAAATTATTTTCAAAAAATATATATAAAATATATATATATTTATAGATGGATTCTATAACTAATATAGATAATCTCGATTATTTGAGTGGTGTCTTTAGTGATGACTTCTCCGTTTTTAAATATTTACATAATATATTTTTATGGTGATCATCCATTGCAGAATATCTTTAATATGAGTGTTATTATGTGTGATAAAAAAATATATAAAATAATTTAAAATTTTCAAGTGCGAGAGTATATAATTTTATGTTATGTCTTTCTTTATAAAAAGAAAAAATTTAATTTTCCCCGAAATGTCTCATCAATATAAAGGTTGGGCATACATACTCTCGAATCGTGTGGGACGAATCCATGTGATTAGTGGTTCGCAATTGATTTTAATTAGGGGCTGCCAACGCGCTTGAGGAACTCTGAATGACATCAGAAGGGCCCTATAAACTCATGCCTTGCACAGCCTACTCGGTGACACTCTACCACCAAATAACTCGTGGGCCTCCGAATCACGACTTTGGACCTTGGGAGTGGTCTCAGGCCTATCAGTCATTAGGGCCTATATATCAACAATTACATAAGATAATGAGTTATAATAGAAATAAACTTTTGTCCAAAAAATAAAATAAAATTTTGATTTATGTGGTTGCTTCCTCTTTTACAAAGTTAATGAGTAAAGAAAAGAAAATATGTGAAGCTCATTTTCTCTCCCAAGGTGGAGATAAAATAGAGGAGACATGATTTTAAAAACAAAATTCCAAGACTTGTGTTCCTCTGGTTTTTCTTCTTTTTCCTCATTAAAACCAACTAAGTTATATGCAATTAGTAAGTTAAGTTGTGAAATTGTTAACTCTTAAAAATAATTAATATTTAGCGTTGTAGAAACAAAAAAATTGTTATGATCCTATAAACTTTAATGTTAACATAATAATCTACAATAATTTTATTCTATATCTTTTAATAGCTTTAAAAGTACGCCTAAGATTTTACTTTACTCAATTTTGGATTCTAAATATTAAAAATATAGGAAAAAATATTGTGATTACCTAATAATTAATATAGGAGATATTTAGTTAATTAATGTTAAAAATAATTATGACTATATATTCTAAATATAGAAAAAAATATTATGAGAAAATAATAAATAATATTAAAAAGCATAATATATATTACAAAATATATTAATGATTAAATTTTAGTTATCAGTTTTATTTTAAATAGGAGATCTTTAGCTAAGTCGTTTTAAAAAAACTCCTCACATATATATTAGTTATTAAAATTTAGTTACCTTTTAAAACTAAAAATTATGATGGTAACTTATTATTTTACAATAATTTTATTTCAATATAGAATTCTTTAAACACCAAGTTTAGGCTTTTAAGTTGTACTCATTTTTTAACTCTAGAAAACTATATATATAAATTAAATATAGAAATTATATTAAACTAAATATTAAATTAAAAAATACATTATTAACACTCAATTGTGAGCCTTTGATAGTTGTTTATTTGAGCAAAGTTTGAACTCGTTTTAATAGTAATACTAAGTTAAATTGAAATTTAGGAAAATATTTTATAATCATCATATATATAGAACAAATAAAAAATAATTTTATTTAAAAAATAACTCATACTTTAGACGGGACACTTAACTCATACTCATAAGTTTGCATATTTATTCCTATATAGTATTCTCATCGTCCCAAATTATAATATTATTATTGATTTTTTAAAAATTAATTTTAAATATTTTTAAACTCAAAATAATCATAAATTTATTTAGTTTAAGTTAATATAATTATGAATATCATAAATTATCTAAAAAATATTATTAGTTATAAGATCACGTTAATTTTAAATTTAAAAATCTTTTAAATTAATTTTTAGAAAGTCTCAATAGTTCGGAAAGGATGGGGTATATATGTGTGTGTATATATATATATTGCATATGACGATGCAACCTCTAACGATTATTCTTCCTAATTATATAGCCCACTTTTTCCTCAAGGCTTATTTATGAGAAGGCCCTTATGTTTATTTATGGTCCAGTTACTAGCTATCTTTACAAATACTACAGATTATTGAGTCCACTTGTGAATTGGTTGCAAAGACCATCATAACCTAGATACTTATTGCCTGTTTAACAACTCCATTAGTATAAAGTAGGGATACAAACAGGATCCTACACGGATTTGGGTTAGCAAGGAAGAGCCAATCCCATAAAGGGCTCATGAAAAACCCACTCATGGTAAGTCGCCTAAGGCCAATAAAGCCAATAATTTAATGGATCTGGGCTAATATTGTTCCAACCGAACTATGTATAGAAAGAGAAATTTTGTATAGAAGGAAGTAGTAGTATAGAGAGAGAGAGAGAGAGAGGGAGCATAAATATGGTAAAGACATGTAGAAGTGAAGAACATTGAATCCATCAACTCAGTTACCAAATATGCAAGCCCTGACATAATAAACATTTGGTACAAAAAATACTTTATTGAAAATGAAGGCGCGTACTTGGTATTTTTTCAGTCGGCAGGTGCAAACTGCAACCGACGGTGGTTAGCATTGTCTTTTTTGAACTGTATGAGAAAAAGAAATGTGCTACCAATATAATATATATATATATATATATATATATATATATATATATATATATCAATTACTACTCCCTTGTGTCGCACAAAAGTGACGTTATTTGGAACCGGGTGTTTTTAACATGGGGGTGGTACGTAGGAGCGAAAGAAACACAGTAACTATATATGCAAAATGCAATCAATATGATCCAAATATATTTATGCCTTGAAAAATCTCTTTGGAAATTAAAT
This sequence comes from Hedera helix, assembly GCA_947179155.2. NCBI lineage: Eukaryota > Viridiplantae > Streptophyta > Magnoliopsida > Apiales > Araliaceae > Hedera > Hedera helix. The sequence continues at coordinate 53,238,180 of OX359268.1, read as the reverse complement.
TGTTTAGGGAAATTGTATATGTTTCAGACAAAATTTAAGATATTATGAAATGAATACAATGGACGAAAGTTACATCTAACAATTAAGGCGACCATGATGGGGCTACATGCATGTACGTAGCGGGCTACGTACGTACATTCCTTTATGGTGAATACGACCGACAATAAGAGGTATAATACGTCAAAAATGTTTATTTTGCATCCATTGAAAGTGTTCGTTGGATAGGATTGAAACAAATATCCACCACAATCTCTCTTATATTATTATACGTTCTTAAAAAAGTACTTAGTCATATATTGTTTCAAAAAGTTTAAATTATTCAGGTTGGATTTGAAATCGTGTTTGACTCAATAAATAAATTACGAATCTTAATCAAATTTTATTTTATATTAAATAAATTTTATAAATTAAATTTAAACAACTTAATTATATTTGACTCAATTCGCTTACCCCTTAATTATGCGCATACTTTTTCCCACCACTGATGCAATTTTCCTACCACTGATGCAATAACAGTACTATGCCCTTCCACATGTTGACAGGGACCAAGGCAAGATTTTTTTTTTGAGGGTCTGAGACATGATATTGTAAAATCATAAATAACGTAGTAAAGTCTCAAGGCATCGTACTCAGTGCAAATTTTGTAGATAATGTTATATTTATTGGTTTGAAATAATTTTTTTAATATTTTGTAGATATGCACTCTTTATAATACTCAAAAGGTGGGTGATGTAAAGGTCTCAAATTTTTTATGTACAAAAATATTTTAAATAATGTGTTATCATTATATTAGTTGTTTATATTTCATATTAACTTAAATCAATAAAATAAAATCTTATATTTGAAATAGAAGTACATTCTTATAATTATTGAAAAAAGTATATCAATATATATTATCTTTTTTTATAATTCTTGAGAGGCTTAAAGCTTTATTTTTTTTCCAAAATCTCAGTGTAGCCAGGGGCCGGGCCTATTCTCCCTCCGTCCCTGCATGCTGGCTTCTTTTTTGTTTTGCCCATTGATATATATATATATATATATATATAAGAAAAAAACAAAACAAAACCATTTATACATATTATTTTTGTTGTTCGTAGTTTGCCTGTTCCACTAAGTTGAATGTGACTGACATTTCCTGCCTATTATGTGTCCACATTTTGCTGAATTAATTCTGCATATATGAAAATAACATTATTTGAGTGGTTCATAAGCTTGGCTTTCCACAAGTAGGTTCCATGTATCCTCCATGTATTAAAAACTTTGTGGTCCTTAACTATGTGACATTTCCTGCCTATTATGTGTACACATTTTGCTGAATTAATTCTGCATATATGAAAACAACATTATTTGAGTGGTTCATAAGCTTGGCTTTCCACAGGTAGGTTCCATGTATTCTCCATGTATTAAAAACTTTGTGGTCCTTAACTATGAGGGGAACAAAATTGCCATATACCTACCTTATATTAATTGATCAAATATAGTCTTTGTTATATATATATATACATACAGAGATTTGGCCTTCGAATCCGCTTCCAATGATTAAGTATGAAAGTTTAAAGTTTAAGCATAAAAGTATACGTAAAAATCATATCTAATGTCTTTTCTTTATATTTATATTGACTATTTGGATAACTGTTTGTTAAGATTTTTCCCTCTTTTAAAGAGAGTCGTTTCAGATAAGTTCAAACACAATGAACTAATAAAAATAAGAGCCTATAACGAAGAAGATTATGACTTAAACGCGTTTCACGCATAAAGAGATTTGAGTTGTACCAACCAGTGTCCGAGTACCAAATACCACGTCCGGAATATGTTAAAGGTTTTTTATCCCAAATCTTCCTAGGGATACCACTCCCTATATATATACTAGTCATGTAATAAATAATAAATATAGATTTTTTAGTATTTGGATATTAAGACATGTAAGATATATGTACAATACTAGTTTGTGTATAAATATACTATCTCTATTTTTAATTATCTAATGATTTAGAGATTTATTTTTATTCTTATATATTTGATGTTCTCAAATTTCTAAGATATATTGATTACACTGTTTTTATAATTATCTCTAAACATTAATACTCTGTCTAATTCACTCCTATCTTTTCGTTGCTATTTTTTTTTCTCTTTTAATTTATCCTTATTGGATAATTCTTTTTCTCTCTCGTGTTCCTAATTAATTTTGGAGAGAGAAATAACTACACAATTAAATGAAAAGGACCCTACAATTTAGCTTTTCATTTTTCTATTGAAATGGTGTTTTTGGTAATACATAGCAATTTTAGTGGAGTAATTAAGAGAGTAATTAACTTCTAAAATAATTGTGCAAAACTCTAAAACATCAAATAATTAAGAATAGAGGGAGTATTTATCAATTTAAACGACCTAAATGAAGAAGGATTGACGAACAAAAGTAGAGTAAACCGTGTCATCTACCGTGCTAGTTAAGTTACAAAAACCATAGGAATATTTAATTAGCAATTTTTTTTAAAAAAAAAAGAGAATAAAATTAATATTCATAAGGCCCAAAACTATGCCATCAAAAGGTCAAATATTAATGTGTTGGTCTCTCTTATTAACAAAGGAAATGAATGATTGAATGAAAGTGACAATAAATCTTCTTATTTTCTCAATTGTAATTGAACAACGTAGGGATTCCATCACTTTATTTGATATTTTTCCTTTACCCTGATATTGCTATCATTTTTCAAATAAATCATCTACGTACTTTACTTCATCGTAGGGTTTCGATGTGTTAACTAGAAGGCAATTGTATTATAAAGAAGTATATCATATTACAAGTACTTTTGCTGCTTCAGTTAATTTATACATTATGCGATCCTTATGTGTCGGTTGTGCTCAGGGACGAATCCACCCTTTGGCGTACCTGGGCAACTGCCCCCCGGCTGTCGACGGAAAAATCGTGAAGAGAGCTCCAGTTTTGCCCCGGCAGTCGCCTGAAAATGCAGAGGGGCAGGGGCGGAGGCAGCCTTGGGCTGTGGTGGGCTGTAGCCCAGGTGGAATTTTTGTACTTAAACCCAAGGTAATAACTTAAGCAGCTAAGCCCAAGTTGCCAAGCACAAACCGCAATCAGCAAGGGGCTAGTTCGGCAAAATCAGTTCGGGACTAGGGCATAAACAGAAGAAGAAGTTCCGCAGGGCGGCAGCGGCGCAGCCCCAGTTTGGCAAAATCAGGTTCCCGCCTAGCCACCTTCAATTTCAACTTTCATTCTTTCAAGGTAGTACCCTCTTGTCTTCATTATTAATTTATTAGCCCTCTCGTCTTTCATTCTTCTTGTGTTTGTGGTAACATGGATTGCGGCCTTGCAAGAAGGTGTCTGATTCATGTATGATGTACCTTGAACCAAACCAAATTTTCAGACCATAACATATTAACATTAAAATCTATCTATAACAGTAGTAGTTTTATACATCAGTTAAGCTAGATAGCTTGACAAAATATAATCAGCTTTATTAAATGATAAACAAGGCCAAATTCAGTGATAACTAGTCTCTTGATTGGCAGTCCAAATGTCCAATTAAATTCAAGATCAAACCAAGTTGCACTATTTGGATAATTTTAACAGTCACTTACAAATCATATGTATTATCTTATTATAGGTTTACTAGTGGAGTATTATTATTCTTCATTTTTTTTATGAGTGTATTGTGGTGTATATTCTTATAAGATGCCCTTTGAAAGTTATTTATATACATTTTATTTCGGATGATACAAACTTATTTAAGAAAATAATTTTTTTTAATGCAATGTGTAATTTTTTTAAAAATTAATATTTTCACAAGTATAAGTATAAAATTATCTAAAAAAAATTTACATATGCAATCGGCCGAAAAGTATAAAATTATCTAAAAAAATTTGGCTCGGGCGCGCTGCCCCCGAACCCCCGCCCTCTTGTTTGCCCCGGCAGAAAAAAATATCCTGGATCCGTCCCTGGTTGTGCTAGGAAAGGCATATATCATCATACCGATTAAGCACTGTTTGATTAAATTTGGAGCAAGACTTTACTTAACATTAATTATTGATTGGTGGATGACTTCATTTTTCCACATATTTATTGTTAACGCCTGATTCTGTTCGGCTGTCCTGTTGGCCGTCCGGGTAAGATACCTGTACAAAAGTCCTAACGACTTGGGTCGTTGATGGACTCCTCCGGTGTGAGAGTTAGTGAAGGTTTTAAGAAAAGTCAACAATGGAGGTCCAAGTATTTAGTATAGTTGTAATATGCATATGTGCGTCCCCCTTTCCTCCATCATTGACTGAGTATTTATAGTGTATACCTGACTCTTACCGATTCCCTTTGGGGTTGTCCATCAACGTGGTATAGTTTGAATAGGAAGGTGATCTCCTAAACCATCTAGGAACCTGACTCATATTCTAATTCGGATTAGATATAGTAAATAGCCACAATCCAGATAGGTTAGGGACCTATCCCAAACCTATTGGACTTATAAGTCCTCGTAAGAATTTGTCAAGCTGACGGTCCGTTGGGCCTAGCCCATCATAGATTTACCAGACCAGGCTTAGCGAAATATTCATCCTAACATTTATCAATAACTATTTATAACACTGTATTAAAAAAAATTATTCAACAATTTTATATAGTCATTTTGGTTGATTATAAATTAATACCGAATTAATATTGAGTCAATATCAAATCAATCATTTAATACTTTTCATTCTTTTGATACAATATATAAAATTTTCGTATACCGTAAAATATATACTTTGATATATATAAATATATATACATGTATACATGAGTTGTCTGTAATTGTAATCAATATATAAATTTTTCGTATACCATAAAATAAACATAGTTATCTTCAATGTTATATATATATATATATATATATATATATAAAAAAAAATTAAAAAAAATGACGGTTCTAAAACATATCTCTTAAATAAGATACCTCTTTTAAATAACATACTTTTATCAAAACAAAATTGTTTTGAATTTTATTTTTTTTATAAATAATATAATATTAAAAGAAGATGTGACATCCTGCGACCCTACTTATTTTCCTTTTATTTACAAAAATGTCATCAAATAATTATCAAAACGACGTCGTTTTGATAAATGTAAGTTAAGAAAGTATGTTATTTAAAATATATATTTTTCAACTGTCATATATATATATATATATATATATATATATATATTAATAAAAAATAATAAATATATTAATAAAAATTTATTAAATATTTATAAAAAATATATATAAATTAGTTAGTGCCCCACGGGCACGATCAAACTTCGTGGTAAAAAAGCTAGGCATGCCTCAAATAAGTGCGTTCCAACTGATAAGTCAATAATTTAATTTGTGCACAGTGATGAGGACTGCACCAGTCAACTGAAGGTGTAAAAACCAGAAATTGATTAAAATTTGACTACTACCTAATCTTGAGATATCAACTTAATTAGGCTGGGGTCAAAAAAGTAAAATTTTAAAATACTTTATTTTTCTTTGTTTTAAAGCAATCACTAGCATCAAGGCCGGTGTGCCCGGTACAAATTAGTTAAACAATTTTGTGAAAAAAATTTAAATAATTTACAGGTAATATCTCAGCCGCAGTGGCATGTTTAGAATCTGCTCTCCACCCTCATATTAAAATATAAACATTTGAATTGCAATGGTATGTTTATTCTCTGTTACTAAATTTTAAAATGGACAAAACAAAAAAAATAAATGAAATTTTTTATTCAATTACTTTGTTATTAAGTTTTTAATAAATATAAAAGAAAAAACGGTCAACAAATTCACCAATTTCTTGCTAATTTGAATTAGATACAAAACTAAATTAAATAAGATTATTTTTTTTATAATCTCTATCATATCCTCTTTCTTAAAAATATAATAAAATTAATATAAAGGTAACTTAACAATTTAAATATTAAACGTAAGTTTTTTTATTTTTTATTTTTATAAATTTAATAACAACATGAAAAAAATATGCATATTTTTTTATTATAAATTTAATTTTTCATTCTTTTTCTTTTCGTTCCAAACTCAGAAATATAGTATTAGAATTTGCGTACCCCATTTATCTTGAAATGTAAACATGCATGTGATGTGGATAAACAACCATGTTGTCGAGGACCTAATTACAATTAGGAGTGCACAAATATTAGTTTGGTCGGTTTTATTTTTAAGAAAATAATTAAATTATTTAAAATGGTTATAAAAAATTAATAATTAAAATCGTCCAAATCTTTATTCCATAGTCAATTATCAGCATATTCGATTAGTAATTAAATCAGTCGGTTTAGACGATTTGAACTAAAAACAAATAAACAATTAAATATAAAATTAAATCATCAAACAATCAAACACAATATACTATACTAGAGAGTTATACTCCTCAAATCTTGATAAATGCTTATGGTCATTAGAAATAAATTTTTAAACTTCTTCTAAAGATAACTTGAGACCAAAATATAAATAAATAACTCAAAAAGAGATTAAGCATACAAGAATAAGAAGCATCTATTAAACCTAAATTTTCTAATATGATAAATAAAATATTATATCATATACTAAAAAGTTTGACTATTGTTGTATATAAGTAAAAGTATATTCTATATATAATTATAGTTATAAAAATATTTATAACTTTATATATTCGATCGGTTCGGTTAATTTCGATTTTTTCATGGATACAAATCGGAATCGGCCGACTAGGCTCCAATTTTTTTGATTTTGTAATTGTCAACTTATTAATTTTATAATTTTTAATTTAATTTATTATTAATTTTATTTAATTCAAACGATTTTTTAATTTTGATCGATTATTTATTCACCCCAACTTACAATTATATATCACAGTTACGTTGTCCCCATGTTATGCTACTTTCATTTGCCGACTCAATTTCGCTTTATAGTTATTAGTTAACTGCACATATTTATTACGTGTGTAATTTAATGTAAAAAAGTAAAAGGGACAAAATAGTGGAAGAGAAAAAATAAAAATAAAAAAAATTAATTTTTTGTTTAAGATAATTAATAAGGATGTAAAAGACAAAAAGAAAAATACAAAAAAGTTTTAAAAAATTATTAACATTAACAAGTGGTTACTTTTTCTCTTGTTTTATAATATAGACAGATTATTTATTTAAAAATAAATTTGTTATTTTTATAATAATTTTTTTTAATAAACTTACATAAAAATATATATTATTTGAACAAAAACAATTATTTATGACACTACTGTGAGAGAAGAACTTATGAAATTAGAATAAAAGAATCATGTAAATAATATTTTTTTCTAAAATAAATTCAACATTTTTTTTTGTTACATATGACACATGTTACATGTTAAGTAATCATCGTACAGTCCTATGTACGAGTACGTGTTTCATTTCAATAACTGCAACATTTTTTTTTAATTGGTAATTGTGAACTTTGTAATTAGGCTTAAGTATATTTTATTATTTTAAATTATTGCTATTTTTTTTAATGATTTATTTTTTAATTTTGTCAATTAGATGATTAAATTAATTTTTTTCCATTTTCATCAAATTTTATTTGACGCGCCATAAATTAATGAAATAGTCGCCATAATAGGCCCATGTCCAATTAATATGTATTTAAAAAATATTATTTATAATATTTTATTAACTTCCACTGTTTAATTAATCAAGGGTAAATTCGTTAAATCATATTTTATTTTACATTAAAACAAAACAAGATAAAATCTAAATTTATTCTAAATAATTGATCGATTAAATCCTCTTTCCCCATCCCCAAAACTTAAAGCCCTAATTTGAATAATCCCTAAAAAAAAAAATCAGAATCGACAACAAAAATTAAAAAAAAAAACCTAATTAACGACTAAAAAGTATGAATCAAAAGCATGTTAGGGTTTTGTTTCATTTAATTTTATCTACGAATGAATTTTATTGGTATGAAAGGTGAACTATAATCAGACGAATATATTAATTCAATTGAAAATCGTAAAGTTATATCGTAGAACCATATAAATTGTAAGATATAAATTGTTAAGTGAAGTTACACAACAATAAGAAGAGATACTTTACGAATTTATGTTGAAAGTCAATTTGACCAAAATTATATAGTAAATTATTATTTAAACAATTGTTTAAAATAATAAAATATATTTAAGCCTTATAATTATTATTTAAAGTATACCGGCCTGTTTTCTATTAGAAGTCCCAACACTTCTTATAACTATTTACTGGAGTATTAAAACAGCAATATACTTTATATGTGATTGAGAGTTTTATGTAATTATCCTTTTATATATATAAACAATTAAGATATACTTAAGTTTAAAAAAACATTATTAGTTAACTTTTTTATTTTTATTTTTGACAAATGTAATAATGGAAGCATGATAGTACATAATCAACAAAAAATAAATATTGTTAAAAAAATAAAATAATAAGACATATTTAAGGCAAAACGAATAAAAAAAATATTCTATTTGTCCCAAATTATAAGATCAATCTTGACTTTTTAAAATTTAATTTTAAATATTTTTTAGATTAAATTATTTAATTTATATTTATACAATTATGAATATCATAAATTATCTAAAAAAATTATTAGTAATTATAAGATTTATTAATTTTAAATGTAAATAAAAAATATTAATTGTAAATTTAAAAATATTTAAAAAAATTAATAATTATTTTATAATTCAAAATAGTAGAGTACGTCCTTAATTTTAAAATAAATAAACTATACATTGGCAAAAATTAAATATCGAGGGACCTTATTAATTCGGAAGTTGGGACCGAGGGATTACCATTTCATGGGGGCAGACCATAAACAAACCTTATTGTTTGTTCGTGGAGCGGTGGAAGTAGAAAAAATATAATGGGGAGAGATTATTAATCAGAACATTCAACATGGACGGTGGGTAGCCTTGCGGCATGGGAACTTTTACTTTATAATGCAATTTTGACTTCTGACGTGGCATTGTCAAGATAGGTAGGTGCACGTACCTAAACCTACTTCAAGCAACAGCCAGGTAATTCTTTCTTCTTTCTAGGAAGACGCGTGTAACAACAAAAAAGACCGAGGAAATTCCATGTTACGTACGTTAAGTAATAAAAAAACCAAATGTATACATCTTTTATATATACATCGGGAGCATTTGTTGAATTTTTTTGGACAAATTATTTTTTTATAAAATTTAATTATTGAATTTAAAATTTCTCATATTTTATTTTTATTTTTAAATTTAAATAATATTTATACTATATTCTCTAAATTATATCTGCCCCCGGTGTCTATAATTCTCCTTATATGAAATGATGAATATAAATCCCAAAATATTTTTTCATGAAATAAAATCTGTTTTATTAAAATTAACGCCACCTACAAATAGCTAACTTAGCTAGATTCATGCCTGCTGGTGTATCTATATAATAGGCACACATACTTCCTCTCTCTCTCTCTCTTGTTTTATCCAATTTATTTCTCTCTCCTCGCTCATACTCTCTCTCTGTTTTCTGTCGGTTTCAGATCTTCTTTTTATATACTCCTTACGCCAGTTAGGGTTTGTTCAGATCCAGAAATTCTGGTCACGGAAACAGAGATTTAACGATATATATATAATAGTTTTTCCTAAATTTGGAGCTATGATGCAAGAGTTTGATGAGAGCCGATTAGTGTTGTTGTTGATCAACCTATGATCATTGCTGGCGGTGCGAAGAACATATACGCCGTCGTTTTGCTGAACATAGAACATAAGAAGTGTATGAGTGATTATTTCTTTAGGCTTCATTCTTTATGCTTCTTTGTGAAAGATTCCAGGGGAAGAATTAGGTGGGATTGTTCTTTTGTCATCCGAAGTCGAGGTCGTTGGGGCAAATGTGGCTAAGCATTTCTTCAATCAATTAGATAATTCAGTTCCTATCTCTCTCTGTCTCGAGTGATTGATCTGAAAAATCTATATTTCAAGTGCTTGAACTCAGTTTTTGCTGAATTTGCTTCCAAATTACACTAAAAAATGCAGCAAGATCACCGAAAGAAAGTGAGTAATTGTTTAATCTCCCCTTCCAATTTATGTTTCTATGTTCATGATCTTATTTGTGAAGTGAATTGCTAGTGTTGATTTCCTAAATATGAATTTTTGTACACAAGTACCCAAATATGCAATTTTAAAATTTTAGAGTTTAGGTTAGAATGTTGATCATGTAGAAGACATCTTTAAATTTATATAATTTGCATTATGTATTTTCGCAGAATAAATATATTCTTTATTGGGATCCATATTAATTTTGATTTGACATTCACATTACTATGTATGCATGGCTACAAAAGGATTGGTCTAATTTTAGAGCATGAGAATTTGGCCTTTCTTTGCTTTCACATGTCCTGTAAGTCTTGATATCTGAGTTGGAAATATGTTGGATCCTGTAGAATGTAGCATGGAAAATGTCATGTTTGGATGTAAACCTTGATCATAAGGACATAACTGACAAGGACATGGGGAAGAAGTTACGGTTCTATTTGGTATTTATGTTTTGTGGAGATTACTTATATGAATTGACTTGAATTGGTGCTCCTATGTTGTAGAATTCAACAGAGATGGAGTTTTTCTCAGAATATGGTGATGCCAGCCGATACAAAATTCAGGAGGTTATAGGGAAGGGAAGCTATGGTGTTGTTTGCTCAGCCATTGACACCCATACTGGTGAGAAAGTGGCAATCAAGAAAATACATGATATATTTGAACATATCTCAGATGCTGCTAGAATTCTGCGTGAGATAAAACTGCTCAGGCTTCTACGACATCCGGACATCGTGGAGATTAAACACATTATGCTCCCTCCATCTAGAAGAGATTTCAAAGATATTTATGTTGTGTTTGAGCTCATGGAGTCGGATCTTCACCAAGTGATCAAAGCCAACGATGATTTGACGAAGGAGCACTATCAGTTCTTTCTTTACCAGTTACTTCGAGCTCTAAAGTATATTCACACAGGTAAATGTCACCAGTCGTCTGTATTTGAATCCAAGCTGAGATTGTTGACTGATCAGTGGCACTATTATTTGCATATCTATTTGTGTGTGTGGATAGAAGTTTCCATTCAAGTGTTTTAACTTTACCCTTCAGAGTAATTAGGCTTATATTTTATTACTTTTCTGCAGTGGATGCAATTATTTTTTAATACCTGTTGGTTAATATTTTACGATTTTTTTGGCTTCCTGGGATTGGAGCACTGAGTCAGGCTTCATGGAATTTGGATTATTCTGATGGTTAACTATTTTTCTGCAGCAAATGTCTACCACCGCGATTTGAAACCAAAAAACATATTGGCAAATGCGAATTGTAAGCTTAAAATTTGTGATTTTGGCTTGGCAAGAGTTGCTTTCAATGATACACCAACGACTATAATTTGGACGGTATTTGATCCAGAATTATGATACATGCATTTACAACTTTCATTCTTTCAGCGTTTTATCTATAGGAGTTGATATAAATTTTCACAATGATCTACTTACAGGATTATGTTGCTACAAGATGGTATAGAGCTCCAGAACTATGTGGGTCATTTTTCTCTAAGGTATGGTTTGCATACTTGTCTGGATTATTTTAGTTTCACCTGAACATTAGAACCATGGTCCATGATCAGTAACACTTGAGATATTTTGATTTCTTGTGTTCACGTTGTCATGTTGAGCTATAGAGATTAATACAGAAAACACCTTTTGGATCTGTTGGTTTGACCCTTTTTAGCTTTTTAAACCCTGTGATTTTTTTAAAATTCATTGGACCATGAGGTATGTTCAACTATTTCAATTGAATACTGATGATTTTTTTTGTGAAGTTTAGTGCTGAGAGGATTAATTTATGGTACCTCTTTGCATCTCTTCTAGGGTTGTCATAATTTTGATAATATGGGAATTAATTTTGAGAAATTGTTAGTATTACTTAAGAAAAAGAAAAAAAACAAAAGCCATCAGCATAAAACTTGAGCTTCGCTTGCTTCTGGTTGTTTGAAACCATCTAAAGTACCTTAGGGTTCAATATGTAAAATAAATTTCAATAGGGTTAGAAGGCTAAAATGTTATCAAATTTCAGGATTATTTAGGTATCAATCTCTGAATCTTTACTATTTACAAAGCTAAATTAACTTCTAGATAGACTTGATGTAGAAAAGTAAAAATAAGCTATTAAACAGAATGGGAAAACGGGACTTTCAGTTGCCTTTCTCAATTTTGCCTGCTCTACTTGCTATAATGCTATTAAGCTCTCTTCTCTTTGCCATTCCAAGAAATGGACATATTTATTACATGGATCGATCACGCATTTGCGTTATGTAATTGTGGTTAGCATCTAGTTTAGTCTTATTTGACATATTTTCTAGAACGTCTTATTTGACATTAAAACTTCAGTTTCTGCTTTGTCAAGTCTTGTTCAGCATGAAGTATTTAGGTAGACTTAATATTTGCTGGTCATGGGCTGGGTCTCTTGATCCTTATATGGCAAAATTATTTGGTTCGTATATGGACTGGCCGGAGCCAGAGGTTTAGATTGTTTGTGCAGTAAAAGAGGTGTCGTATTATCTTTAAGTCATTTTGATATTGGATTTAAGAGAGTGAGTGCTCCAAAGATATTGCATGTTCTTTCAGTTCATAAATTGTTTGATAATCATCGGGAATGTGGGTTTGTAGAGGATTTTTCCTAATCCCTTGCAAGTATGAGTGATGTCTTTTCTTATCCCTTTCTTTTTCTATTTAAAGCTTCTACTCACGTGTTTCAATTCGAGCTCCAAATTATCCCCAATCACATCCCCAAACCCAACCTTAACAAGCCCTGATTGGTTTTCATGGAGTGTTACTTGGAACGTGATTCGTTTTAGTATGCGATATGAATACAGCTACGCAATACGTTACATAATTAAAACGTGGTGCGCTAGTGTATTTTTATGGAAGTTTTATAGTTAGTAATTCTTTTAAAATTTAAATGTAATAAATCTAAGTTTTATAAAAGTTTTTTAGTTTAATCAAGAAGATGATTGTTTTATAAATAATTTAGTACAAATATAATTTTGAACATCCAATACTAAGTTATAATATTGATAATTGTGTAATTATAGGTAAGACAACAAATAATTTTTTGGTACGCTAAATTTAGAGTATTGGTATGTAAGAATATCATGTTTGGATATGCAAGTACTAATACGAGGTTCACTAAGACAATGAGATTATCTGGTAAATCTGATCATTTGATGGTTTGAGAAATCTCAAAAAGTGGGGATTCAAGTTCGACAGGGATTTGATACATGTATAAATATTAAATAAATTTATTTACTTTCATATAAATATATGTAATGAATTTATATATACACGCACATACATATTTCAATGGCTATAAATAATATTTCATGATAAAATATAAAAACTCAAGAAATGGCCGAAGTTTTTATACGCTAATCGGTGGGGATCGGGTAGGGTTAGGACAAAGGTAAAACAGTTGGAGGAGATCGAGAGAGAAAATAAAGATAATTAAGTAATAATGCTTCTCAATAAAATTATATTAATCATTGAATGAATACTATGTAGGGATTACAATGCTTTTATAGGACTAACTAAAAATCCTAAACTTAACAATCAAGTAAATTTCTAAATAATCTAACTATATAAGGAAATAAAATCTTTTATAATTATCTACTAAACTTAACAAATAAATTATATAAAGCTAGTCTAGAATAATCTCTTTGTTGGACTATTTATTAGAATTCCTATTCCATAAAAAATAATATTGATCCAACCAAGTTGGGCGGGTCATTTGGGCTTGTCCCGCATCATTAATACTATCTAGCAATCCATGAAATGTATTAAATAATTCTTATAAATATATATATTTAATATATGTATAAACAAGTTTTTCAATGGCTGTAAATAATATTTCATGAAAAAATTTAAAGATTCAAGAAAAACCAATTTTTATATTCTAATAATAGATAGGAATTTATGAATTATATTAACTAGTTATTATATTAATTTCCTAGGTCGAATTAGTGTATACAATTTTTATACTGTATAACACACTGAAGTTGTCCATGTATATTCTTATGCAATTCTCTTAAATATTATGCAGTTATACACTTTATCAATCAAACCAATTCTAACCCCTCCCTCATCCTTCTTGTAATTAATGAAGTCTGAAATTATCAGCGACACAACTCTACTTTCTTAAGCTGCCATGTGAACCTGAAAATTTGGTTGGCCTGTATGTATCATTTGTAAGGTGTAGTGGCGGATCCAATATACGAGTTCAGGGTAAATAACAATTAAATTTTACTAATATATATATATATATGTATATATATTACAGAATTACATAAAATAAGATAATAAAGTTCACAAAAACATTCTTTAAGACTTTTTGTGGTGAAGAGATAGAATTTTATAGATGATGCATGAAAATATTGGTTAGATAAGAAAATAAATTCGTTTTAGGATGATATGCGAGTATGTTTCAAAATTAAAGATATATTTAATTTTATAAGTCAATTTGCAAAATTCTAAAATTTAAAATTAGAGGTACATTTAACCTGTCAGAGTTACAGGTTTGAGTTTATCCCTCAGCAGAATATTTTAGAAAAGTAAGTTTCCCTTCCTAATTTCCCTCGTCCCCTTCCTAGGTTCCCTCCTAGGCCATAGAATATTAGGATGAGATGTATCCCTATAATTGAATTGAAATAAAATAACTAGGTTCTAAAAAAAAATATTTTGAAGTCAATTTGCGAAATTCTAAAAATTAAAATGTCTATGAGCTTATTTAGTTGTAATTAAACAAATATAATTACTGTTACTGACTAAAAGAACTACTAATCATAATATTTGTTACTTGCAAAACTTAAATAAAATAAAATCAATTTTAAATTTTAGAAATTAGTAAATTTACTTAAAAGAATCAAAATATATATCTAGTTTTAAAACAAATATGGTAATAAACTATACTTTGGTACTAAAATGGTTTTTCTTTTTCAAATATCTATTTATTTAAGTCAGTAAATGTATATTTATTAAAATTATATCTAAAAATTTATTTTTTCTCAAAATCCCAGTGTAGGCAACTACCTACACTGGCTGTACTGTGGATCCGCCCCTGGTAAGGTGAGACCGTTGGAGTATCTGGCTGCCTATTACATTGTTGGAGATTAAATTTTGCTTCCTGGTATATGCATAATTACTTTGTTGGAGAATAAATAATGTGTCAGGTTCAACACCGTAATCATGTTTGCTATATAAGTTATCATTCACGACTTAAACTCTTAAATTTTTATTTTTTGCACCTTTCTAGAAGAGGTTTTATTTTGGATATCAGGTTATATTTATTATTTTTTACCAGACGTTACTTATCCATAATTTATTTATTGAAAACATGTGTGTAGTATCTTGTTATAAGGATAAATATAAAATCTCATACTTCTTCTGATTTATTTGATTTTTGTTGACACTTGATGCAGTATACACCTGCAATTGATATATGGAGTATAGGCTGCATTTTTGCGGAGGTTTTAACAGGGAGGCCACTCTTTCCTGGAAAGAATGTCGTTCATCAGCTGGATTTGATGACGGATCTACTAGGGACACCTTCAATGGACACCATTTCTAGGGTATGTTTATTCCCCCTAATTTACTTCAGGATCAGATTGCTAAAGTCCATGTTTATTCTTCGGACCTCGACAAACTTGCTTTGGATATCAAGTTTATTGTGTTTTCCTTCAGGTTCGGAACGAAAAGGCCAGGAGATACCTTACTACCATGAGGAAGAAGCAACCTGTGCCTATGGGTCAGAAGTTTCCTAATGCAGATCCTATAGCATTGCGATTATTGGAGAGGCTACTTGCGTTTGATCCAAAAGACCGGCCAACTGCTGACGAGGTTTATCATTGGATACTTAGATCTTTTGTCTTGTCAGATTTTATACATATGTCGATGTAGGCATGTAGTGAGAGTCATTCTTGGCTTTGATATTCTATATTATGTAGTATTTTCTGGATTAGTTAGATAAATTCTCAACATCCTATATTCTATCTGGTGTGCAATCAGGCACTGGCTGATCCTTACTTCAAGGGACTTGCCAAAGCCAATAGAGAACCGTCTTGCCAACCAATTTCAAAGATGGAGTTCGAATTTGAGAGGCGAAGAGTTGCAAAGGAAGATATTCGTGAATTAATTTTCCGTGAGATACTTGAATACCATCCTCAATTGCTCAAAGATTACGTAAATGGAACTGAAAGAACCAATTTTCTATACCCAAGGTTATGATGAATTTAATTATTTCTCATGTATAAAACATCTCCCCTTTCGAATCGTCTGTGTGCTAACTTCTTCTGAGTTTTGTGCATGTATTTATGTAGTGCTGTGGACCAATTTAGGAAACAGTTTGCTCATCTTGAAGAAAGTAGTGGTAAAAGTGGGCCGGTGATTCCGCTTGAAAGAAAGCATACGTCCCTCCCAAGGTAGATGCAATTCTTGAGTACTTTTGTTTGGAATCTCAGTATCTGTTTTGGATTACCAAATCTCAGTACCTTTTCTGAGTTAATTTTTTCAGTAAAATCATGAACAGTCATTAGGTACATATATGTCAAGTGGACTTTGAGATCAATCAATCTATGTAGTTTCGTGAATTATGTTTTTTACTATGTAACTAAATTTTGATATTTAGCACGTTGTCTGTGAAAAGCATCATGTGAAAATACTCTCCATACAAACCACAACACTAGCATTAATGATGGGCAGTGCGAAAAAGGTTTTCCTGGGCAATTTATGGTAGAATTTTGTTGCTAAAACGCTGTCAGGAGGTTGTGTAAGTGTTGGGGTTGAAGGCTAAGTGCTCAGAATGCAGAACTGAGACCTATTAAACTAGCTGGGGTTGAGGATTGTCTACAAATATATTTATTAGTTTTTTTCCCTGCGTTTAGTAAGTAGCGTTTTTATTAGCTTTTGACTTTTAGTAGCTGTTTCTTGTGATTTTACGGTAAAATTTGTTCCATCGACTGTTGCAGGTCTACAATTGTACATTCAAAAACAATCCCACCTAAAGAGCATCAAAATGCTGCCACCTTGAAAGATTGGCAACTTTCAGAAGATTCATGTAATAGGCACTCCAGAGAGGGAGATGGAATTCCTGGAAGTCTGTCCGGAACCTCACAAGCACCACAAAGGATTCCAATGGGTAATCTTAACTTTTTGTTAGAAGTAATTATACTTTGTGCTGTTTAAGTTATATATTTTGGGTTAAATGTTCAAACCTGTTTGTTCTTCAGCCAAACCAGGAAGAGTTGTGGGGCCACTCCCACCTTATGAGAACGGAAATCTCATTAAAGAACCATATGACCCTAGAACATTGGTGAGAAATGCAGTCGCCCCTTCGCAGGTGGTTCCTCCAGCATACTGTTACCGCCGGAACCTCCGGAATGGCACAGTAAAGCAGGAAAGATCTATGGAGATGGAGAAGGACTTGTCTTCACAAGCAAAACATGTCCCTCAATGTGGCATGGCTTCCAAACTTGCCCCTGAGATAGCCATAAACATAGAAACAAATCCATTTTACATGACCCAAGCAGGAGTGACGAAGATGGATCATGTTGATGACAGGATTGCAGTCGATACAAACTTGTTGCAGGCCAAATCTCAATACAGTAGGATCGGTACAGCTGCCACTGCTCACAGAAAAGTTGGGGCTGTTCAGTTTGGCATGTCCAGAATGTACTGAAAGGGGAGTCAAAAGGCCGTGTTTGATGCTTGTGTTCATAAATGGAGGACAGAGGGCGTTTTCCTTGGAAGACCACTTGACTGGTTTTCGTGTAGGGCAAATTGTTCTTGATCATAAGCTACCATGGCAGTGCGTATACATACAGTGTTACATATGAAAATCTCTGTTGGTGGGTGTATGCGTGCTCTACACGGGCCCCTGGGTGTTGGTCTTGGGGGAGTTGAAGAACTACTTCTTTAGTTTCTTCGTTCCTCTCAATCTTGTAGTTGGGCTGTTAGGACATGCTGTGTGTTTGTTTTTTACCCTCCTTTTCATAGGAAGAAGGAACCCAAGGACTGTAAATGTGGGAACCAAAACAATTTGAAAAAGAATACATTATGTAACGCAAGAAAAATAATCAAGACTAGTATTGTAGACTTTTGTTATATATCAAAATGCTAAGACCTAAGAGCATGTTACTCTAGATCTAACAATTACAGCCTTGACTATCAGATTGAACTTTCTATTTTGGTCTGGGTGATATTATTATATGCTTATCACCCATTCTACGAGAACGTGTGATTTTATGTAATTAATTTGATCTTAGTAAATTTGTGAAATTCTAAGATTTAAATTGATGTTAATTTATTTAATTTTAATTTATACAGTAATTAATATTGTAAATTACACAAAAAATTGTTATTTTAAAAATTTTATATTGGAATTTAAAATTTCACGAATTGCTCGATATTTGCTGGCAATATACAGGTACCTCCATTCTTAAAAGTACGTCTAAAATATAAGTTTTACATAATTACGACTTCTACAGAATGAATGATGTCAAGTATTGTCAACACAACTATATACGTCATTATTTATTTGACAAACGTCGGATGCTATCAAATTTTGATTATAAATCATTCTCCGTGAGAGATTAATATAGTTATAATTGTTACAACTAATTTGTTAGGACAATGAGTTTCATTAATAATAATTTTGTCATTTCACAATTTTATACTACTATAATTTTCAGGTTTCGGCGTATAAATACAACCATAAGTTCATAACCATACAAGTAACAAGAATATTGGGGCTTTGTTTTCCGTTTTGTATCAAAAAGTCCTATAATGTTACAGCCAGGAACGAGAAAAGACAAATTCTGCACTTCTAGTTATAGCCCAACTTTGTATGCTTTACCGTCTCATCCATCTTTCTAAACCTTTAAAATAAAAGGACAATTACACTTTCTAGTATCTTTTTAAAAAAAATTATAATAGTAGTGTATTAACAAAAATAATTATAAAAAAAATGTAAAGGAGAAAGAAAGAGAAAACATAAGAGAGAGAAAAGAGGATACTTGTCTCCTACTTCCTACCTCCTCCCGCCTGCCTCTTCCCCTCGCTCCAGCCTCCGCCTGCCTCCCCCCCCGCTCTCGCTCCCGCCTCTGCCTCCCTCCTCCGTCCCCCATCCCCTTCCGCCTGCCACCTCTTCCCCCCCTCCCCGCCTCCCCCTTCCCCCTCCCCTTCCAACCTGCCTCCTCCTTCCCCCTCCCCGTCTCCCTCCTCCGTCCCCCCTCCCCCTCCTGCCTGCTTCCTCCTATCTCCTCCGTACCCCCTCCCCGCCCGCCTCCTCCCTCACCCCTCCTCGCCTCCCTCCCCTCTCCTCGCCTCCCTCCCCCCGCCTCCTCCATACAAAGGTAACTAACCCTGTAATACAAAGGTAACCAAACCTTAATACAAAAGGTAATAAACCTTTAATATAAAGATAACCAAACTTTAATACAAAGTAACCAACCCTTAGTACAAAGGTAACCAAATCTTAATACAGATGTAACCAACCTTTAATACAAAGGTAACCAAAACTAGTTACTACACATTCAGGAATTGATTACCTCTATACTAGTGTTTGGTCACCTAAAATTACTACACAAAAAAACAAATTATCAAAAATTTGTTACCTCAATAATAGTATTTGGTTACCTAGGTTTACTTGTGCAGTCTTTAATTGGTCACTAGGATGAATTTAGGTATTGAGCCATAGTTACTGCACCTTTTGTACTATTGTTTGGTTACCTATATTTATTTGTGTCATTGTTGCCGGTGGTAACCAAACCTTAATATGGAGGTAAACACTTTAGCTTTTGTGGTTAAACACACACACTAAACACCAAGAACACATAACATCCAGTAGATCTGGCACCACCACCACCAGAATTAATGCCACCACAATCAGGTCTAGAGCCACCACGAGAGGAGGAGGAGGGGCGGAGTCAGGAGGATGAGGGGCGGGGATGGGGGGATGAGGTGCGGGAGTGGGGAGAGGAAGGGGAGGAGGGACGGGGGTAGGGGCGGTCGGAGGGGCTAGGGTGGGGGTGGGGGTGGGGGTCGGGGGGAGGAAGGGTGAGGGCGGGAGGAGGCAGGGGGAGAAGGCAGGGGGAGGAGGAGGGGCAGAGTCAGGGGGATGAGGGGTTGAGGTGCAGGGGTGGGGAGAGGAAGGGGAAGAGGGACGGGGGCTGGGGGCGGTCGGAGGGGCTAGGGTGGGGGTGGTGGTCGGGGGGAGGAGGGGTGAGGGCGGGGGGAGGAGGTGCGGGCGTGGGGAGATGAAGGAGAGGAAGGGTGGGGACGGGGGGAGGCGGGCGGAGGGGATTGGGTCGGGTAAATAGAGAGGAGTAAATATGGTAGTTATAGTTCTCATTAATTTAAGGGATAATGATTTAATGGATTTATTATTGTTGTACTCTTTTTGTAATTATTTTGTTAGTGCACTATTCTTGTAAACTTTTATTAATTATTGTATACTTGTGTAAAGAACCTTAAAATAAATTGGTATACGGCTTGATTGGGCCATGTCAATAATCCTCAAAAAGCTGAGCAGCCCATGTGTTTGCTATTACGTCGTGAAAGATTATTTGGGCCTTGGGAAAAAAAGGGTTCGTCCCATGACTACCCTTTGAATCTGTTTTAAGGATTGATTGATCCTTGATGCCTTGATGGTAGGTAGGTTGGTAGGTAATATGGGATAATGTGGATTCGCTCTTGAACTTTAAAGTATATCTATTAATGTACCCAAACAAGTGAATTCAATTATAAAAGTTACGGGCCTTTAGCTGAGGTTTCCCAGATAGAAACAACCCAGTATTACTTGGATAGCGGCCCAAAAACATGCATCATGTAGGTCCCACATGAATTTAGCACGTGTTGCCAAACACCTTTTTTTTTTTTTGCTAAATTAAATTTTATATAAAAACGAACAAAATACAGAGGAAATGGAAACCCCAAAGAAAAGCCTAAACATCAGATGACAGATCCTAAAGATGTCATAGCTAACCAATTACACATCTAAATGACAGAAATTAACTTTGGTTTTCAGCTTTTGGAATCTCCTATAACTATGCAATTTACATTTAATCACATTCAAAGTGTCACGGATAATAACCCTAATTAGAATAGGAGAATTTTTATGAAATCTGGCATTTCGCGCTTTACCGTCCGTTTGGCACAAGCCAAAATATAACCCTTTTGTTGGCCAGAAATTCCAAACCCCAATCCAATCTCGTTAGGGTTCTTTTTTCTCTCCGTCTACTTTAACACTTTGTTTGGTTGCTGAGAGATAACTTGCACTGAACTTATACAGTTATGTTCCTCGTCAGGAATTAAACAGACAGCACATGAACGTACTATCATTTCAAATTTCTAATTATGTTTCTCTGAATTTGTCTTTGCAGGATTAGCAATGGCAGATTCCACGATCATCAACGGCGATGATGGAACGGTTGAAATTGAAGATAATGACGGGAACGATTCTAACGTTCCAGCCTTGATGCATACGATCGCTGCACTGGAGCACGAAAAAAGCGAATTGCTTCACGAAAACAAAGTGATTAACGAAGGGATCGAGAAACTAAAAGGAGAGATGGAAGCATTGGCGACTGAGAAAGAAACATTTAAGAGCGAAACCAAGGCTTTGGATTCGATTGCCGCTAGGGCTGCTGGACTGGAGACGGAGGTTTCCAGGCTCCAGCACGATCTAATCTCTTCAATGAATGAGTCGCAAGAAGCTAATGCTGAATTAGTGGAAATCAAAAGAGAGATGGAGGAACTGCGAAAGAGTGATTTACATAAGGGTTTGAAGTTGGAAACTATTGAGAAAGAGAGGAATTTGTTGTTGGAAAAAATTATTAAGGATGTTGAGGGTGTTAAGGAATCGAATAGTCGAATTAGTGACTTGGAGAAGAAAATTGAGGCATTGGAGGCGAGAGATAGTAATTATAAGATAGAAAAAGTTAGGGTTGAAGAGGAAATGAGAGTGAAAATTGATGAGAGAGAAGCACAGTTACGGAATTTGCAGAATTTGGTTGAGGAGCTAGAAGCTGTGATGGAGAGGTCGAACAAGGAGCGTGAAGAGTTGGAGATTGTCAAGAATGAGTTGGAAGCACTTTTGAAGAAATCGGAGAGGAAGGTTAAGGAAATGGAGAATAAGATGGGGTTACTGTATAAGGAGTTGGAAGGGTCTGAGAAAATGATTAGTGGGCTTAAAGAGAAGGCTATTGAGGGTATTAATGGGAAAGATGTGGTTATGGAGAGGGGGATTGATGATGATGACGATAAAGGGTTGATGGGATTGAAGCTGGAGTGGCCAGTGATGGCGACATCGCTTGGCTCTATTGCTCTGGTGGCAATGTTGTACCTTTGCTACATAAGGCAAAGGTAAATTTAGTTGTTGGAGAGTCGGGGAAGATGAATATGTTTCAATTTTGAGAGGCTATGTATTTTGTTTGTGTTGTTTAGGGGTCTAATCCTTACTCTAGATTTTGGAGTGTTTGGTCTTGGTTGGCACTTGGGAGGTATGCTTCGCTGTGCAAACTGCAAACTTAATTAGTCTTATAGTCTGAATATAATGCAGCAACTTCTCTAATTCGACTTTCTGCAATGTTGAATATGATCAATATTTCTGTACGTATATGATTGGCTGCTCTTTTATGTTTATAACCCAAATATTCAGTTGGATTTCACGACTTAAGGATCTAATGTTTTTGTTGGTCAGATCCATATTATATATTGCACTCTGTTTTAGATTGTTGTTTATCGGCTTCTTTTAATTTTAATTGTTAGAACGCTATGTATATACCTTTGCCATATGATGAAAGGAGCATTTATCGACAATTTTACGATGTGATGGCGCCTTATAGTCTACAGACAGCCTATGATGTGATGGCGCCTTATAGTCTACAGACAGCCTATAACTAACTCTGTTGAAGGGTTCTTGTCTACTTGGGACTTTATTCTCAGTTTGTTCTTTGTCCAGAGTAATGGTTTTTGATGATTTAATTTGGTCACTTATTCTGGCCTGAGTTTCCTTCTATAAATTTGATCCCCTCGGAGATGTGTGGAACTGTAGATGCTTATCTTGTAAAACACAGTCTAACATTTACCAATAGCCCAAAGGTAGGCTATAAACTCTTCTAGAGGCTAGCTTGGTTTAGTGATAATGTGAGAAGCTGCCTTCCATTAAATATCTTATCAGTTCCCCTAATGACATCGACCTCTTTGTAGAAATTTGCGTCTGCCTTTAGAGGTGTGGTCATGAGAATGGAAAGCAGAAGGGTATATATTATTGAAGATCTTTAAAGTAAGAATGACATGTTTAGTGCTTAGATTGAGAGAGATAGAAGGAGTATATAAAAATCTAGGTGGGATTTTTGTGGTTGACCAATGCCCTAAAAGGAAGCATGAGAGAGAGAGAGAGAGAGGAGGTCAGAGATTATTTAGAGCTTGTTAAATGAAGTAGAGCTGCAAAGCATAGGATGAACCTACCTTGGTTAATTTGTAGCTCTTCTTGTTGGTATGTTAACACATCGATTTTCACTTCCCCCTTTTGTATATTTCTTTCCTTGTCCACACCCCTGCGGATTAATATATAGACTCCCACTTCAAAGCCTTAATTTAAAACTCTGGGCTAGCTGTTATTTCTCTCAAGTTAATGGAGTATTGTAATCCTTTATATATGCTAGAGAGAAGATTTGAAGAAAAAAAACAAGAGATTCCAGTTACATTCCACACCAGTACATTCCTGCCTGGGGATGGGAGGGACGCAAATCCCAACTACTAGGAAGTGCGTACATATTAGGGGTTAATTAATTCAATAACGACTATTCAGTCTCCAACTAAACAATATATATGCATTACTAGAAGTGCTTGGTGATAACAAACACTTGATATCCCCCAATTACCTCAATTATGAACCATTCTTTCTCAGCTCTCTCTTTAAGTGCTAGGAGTTGTAGCTACTTTCTTTAATCTTGTTTTATTGCCATAGCCTCGGCTGGCATCGGTATCAGTACCACTTTCAATGCGAGTATAACTGCGCACTTTCAATATTTTCTTCTTCATCTTGAATATTCATACTCCTAGTACTCCTCTGACTCGGAAAAATCCTTTGCAAGACTAATCTTAGGCAAGATAGTCTAGAGCCAATAAACAAAATTACGCAATTTTGATCACTACGGAATTAATAAATTCTTTTTTTCTTTTTTCGCTTTCTTTCCAACAGCTCAACTCCAGTGTGTTATATTTATCGGCTTGATCAGCCCTCTAATCGTCTTTGTTATTTGCTGCAAGGGTTCTTGTTTTGCATACCGCTCTGCCTACCCAAGTCACATGATTTCTTCTTCAGCTGAAATTGCTTACATAGGATCCTCATCACTAATTTCGAATGCTGTCCTGAATTCTGTCATGTTTGATGAATTCAGTTAAAAACCAGTTTTAGTAATAGCATTAGGGAAGTGAATTTTGTTGATTTGGGCTGGACGTAGGCTTGTAAATGTGCTCCATGCACGGTTGAGGAGGTGCTGATCTGAAGAGTTTAACATGGTCGGAAAGATGGTAGTAATGAGGATCATGTAAAAGCAATTTCGATGCAGATGATGAATGAAAACGCAAGGCGAAGACGGATTTGAAAATTAATAAGCTCCATTACGGCCTACTATATTTAATTATGTCTCTACTAATTTTAATTTTTTAAAATTAGCTGTCAAAAGTTAAAATGAAACCTTTTTGCTAAAGAAATGTAATATTAACGAATTTCGCACCTATAATGGCAATTATACTCCCAAATATGTTCATGTAACTAAATTCTTCAGAGTCCAAATGATAATATGTTAGTTGGATTTTCATTTATTAAGAGTAATATACTCAATTTAACATATTTGGTGAACATATATTAGTTTATTGCGAGAAAACCTTTTGAAGGAAAAATTATCCTTTTGAAGACTCTGTCTCGGCACCATGTTACTGATATTAGCATCGGCATCGAATCTCATGTAATAAATTTTTTTTGTATCTCTATTATGAGAGATTTTTAGGGTTTATGACGACAGTTTGTCCAGTTATCATAGTCTTATTTTATGGTGACAGGACAAACTGTCGTCATAAACTCTAAAAATTATCGCTAAAAACCTTACAACAAGGATATATGAAAATTTTGTTACAGAAGATTTGATCTCATTAGCATCCCTACACTACCATGTGAGTATTTGATATAAAAGATAATATCAAAAATTTTAAATTAAAATTAATGAATGAAAGACTTAATTTTTCCTTTGTATTGTTTGTATGTTTATATAAAAAAATTGTTATTTTATCACTTTACCATTTTGTTACATTGTTTTTTTATTTTAAATAAAATGTAATACAAGAATTATTAAATATTCAATAAACGTTTTCATCTAAATCCGTCCATTTAATATAGAATTAGAAACTTTAGCTAAAAAATTGGTCAAGTTTTTTATTTATTTATGAATTTTTAAAATAGATTTTTAAAAATGATTAAAAAAATTAAAATTTTCATCCATTACTATATTTCCATCCTATTTAAAACTCTAATACACTGTTAAGGATATATTAACGAGCTTTGCTCGCTTGGCGAGCGGCAAGAGCAGCAGGCAAATATTTCGGTTGTTTATTTACATCTTAATGTATTTTAATGAATTTATGTTTGAATTAATAAGAAGTAAAAGTTATTTGTTAAAATTTTACATACTTATTAATGCCTCTTAATTAATAAGATATAAAATGAAGTCCAAATTATTAAGAACTGTCTCTTAATAAAATATTTTTTGATAAATTTATTTTATCTTAATATATTCAATAATATTATTCACTCATTTTTATTAAATTCAATATTTAAAATTATTAAATAAAATTTTACCTTTTAAAATGATAAAATAGTGTCATTAAGAGGCAATTCACTTTTTTAGTTATTGAATAATTTTTTAGATTTAGATATTATTTCATTCAGATAATCTAATTTATTAGAATATATTAATCATCTAAATTTTAATTATTCAATTTTATCAAACACAACATTTGCCTGCTAATCTATATATATAGCTAATAATCTCCCAATTACATAAAAATTGTCTTAGATTGACCTCTTTAGTTAAATTAATCAATTTTAAAATTAAAATTTAAGCATATTTTGTTATATTTTTAATTTTATAAAAATTAAAAATGATAGTAATTTGACATAATTTTTTATGGTTATAAAAATTAAAAATGTTCAATGACTAGTCCAGAAGGAATTTCTTCTAACTTTACAGATTATAGTGTGAGCATGTATTACATAATTCGAAATTTATGGAATGCAGCATTCTTATTATGGCACATAAATTACGGAATTCACAGTATGAAAATTTGAACATCAAGCATACCTCAGGAGCCCTGAAGCTGAAACTAAAGTGTATATTAAACTTGGAAAAAGTTGAATTTAGTTTGTTTATGGGTTATAAAATATGATTACAATTTCATTAAGAATTAAAACCACGTAACTTACTTTTAATATGAGTTATGTGGGTTAGAACTAAATAGTTATGGAGTCCGATCCGTTCTCTAAAATTTATAACATTTTCTCTCTCTAAATTTTAAACATTCTCTCTCTAAATTTGATTACACTTCCTCTCAATAAAATCTGTATACTCTCTCTCCAAAATTTGTATACATTTCCTTATTGTACATTTTTATATAGTTTATGTATAAACTTTTTTCTATTATTTGTGAAGGATTCTGAATTTGAGGAGTTAACTTCACAATTCTTAATAATCAGGATAAAGATATAAATTGAAACAGTTATGAATTATGATACTTTAATTAAACTGATATGAAACTACCGATGAAAGTAAAATGATTGAATCGTATAGAAGTCTATATATATATATATAGGAACTAGATTTCTATTAAAAAAATAATTCGTGGAACATAATAAATCTACTTTATCGGGAGTGAGCAGAAGAAACATCTAAAAATTGGAGCTTTTTCAATTTGAAAAATTAGAATTAACATGAAAAATTATTAAATATGGTTTTCTAGTTTATACACATTTTTTCATATCAAAAATATAATTTTAAACTTTAACCAACCCAAGTCCTATAAAATAGTTAATCAACTCACTAATTTTAATTAAATTAGGGTTGACCCATGGATTATAACTTATATTGGCATAGTGTATATAGTGTATCATTTTTTACTTCTTGGACCTTAAAACAATTTGGGAGATATTTTTATGGGCACTCCTTGAGAAGGTAATGGAAGGGGATCCAACATAATTGGCTACTCAGGATTTAGTAACAACCAATCATATCGCGTTACAACGTAATGAACAAATATGAGGACGTTTAATTTTGCCATTTGATGCTCCGCATACAACTTGGTCCTCCACCAAAAGGTAGAAAAGAATATGGCTCAACAGCACCCTCAAACCTAGTCGGATCCAACTTCGTGGGTTCCTGGAAATACTGTTCGTTATAATGTGTTCCATATGCAGTCCACATCACCTGTGAAGAGCCACAATAAGAAAGAAATCTTATCTGGTTATAATGTATTACCAATTTCAAGGTATACTTTGCATAAGAACTGTATTAAATATGTTCATGATTTCGACCTTTGGTTGAGATTCTAGGAAAGTTATTTTAAGATCTAGTATATTAGTATTGTGAGTAAAATAAGTAGAGAAGTACGATAGAAGTAGCACCTTCCATCCACGAGGAGTGGAAAATCCTTCATATTCAATATCAGCAACTGCTTTTCGAAATGAGCCACAAATGGGAGGGAACAGCCTCATTCTTTCGCGCGCTACTTGCCAGGTATACTTCATCTTCTTGGTGTCTTCGATTGTCAAACTTTCACCATGCCTTTTGTTGCTCATTATTTCAGCATGTTCTGGAAAGATATGAGAAAACACGAGACATTAGTGCTTGTCAACATTTTCTTAAGAACATCAAAGCTCCACTCTGATCTATATTTCGAGTTTAGTATATGTTACAGCGGTGAATTTGAAGATATACCTTGAAGGAGAAGAGAGTAACAATCTGGGTGTTGAGCCAACATTCTAAACGTCATGGCAATGGCGAAAGAAGTATCATGAGCTGCAAACACTAGCAAAACCACATTATCGACAACCTCCTCTTCACTGATCTCACCTCGGATCAGTCCAGCCACCAGTCGAGAATGTAGCATCTCTTCTTCCTCTCCAACCTCCTCAGGCCTCCCTTCCATTTCCTCTCTCTTCCTCCTCATGAACTCGACCAAAATCTTCTCTATCTCCATTCTCGCATTCTTTGCCCTTGAAAACTTAGAGCCTGGGAAACTGATTGCACGGGCAAAACCCCCTTCCTCTAACAAGCACTCAAATACAATAGTAAACGTCAATAATTTTGCGTTCCTAGAGACTAATTGTTTCTGAGCTGTGCGCCTGTGCCAGTTCTTTTCTAGGTGCATTTGAATTGAGTTGCACATTTTTGGGACTATTGCCTCTAGGCCGGCAGGACCAGGCTGGTGGCGATGACCACATGAAGGAGCCGGTGCGCCTTGCCTTGTTTATTCATGACGGAGTTTTTTCTATTGGGATATTTCATATGAATCCCTATTGGGTAAATTCAAGAATGTAGATGGGTAAATAAGTATGGTGAAACCTTAACTTAATAGGTTAACCTTTTGAATAAGGAGGTGATCCAACATACTTATTGGGTCAGTTTACATAGTTGTCCGCTGCATTGGTAATGAATTTACAAGTGGTATCGGAGCCCATGGTTTGATGGGTCCAAGTATCAGGTTAATACTCTATGGTGGAGCATTCGCAGGCTGCATACATGTTACACTGCACGGTAGCATGGATAGAGTTGAGTCGGTTGGAGTACAAGTGAATCACTCACGCGTTTGCCATGCATCAGTAGTAATGAATTACAATTAGCTTCGGCTCCATTTACGACCACTGTTGGTGATCCCATCAACCTTGTTTTGAAGATTTTCCCATGTTTGGTTTTTCTGTTGGGATTTATAAAAGTCGATTGTTTTTCCAATCCAAGGAAGTTCCATTTCCCCTGGTGGTAACTTCTTGCTTTTGTGGCTATTCCGTTTTCTGTGTATCAAGAACATGATGATCAAAATGCACATTGGAGTAAAGACAGAAGGCCAAAGTAAGAGAAAGACTAATGAGCATGTACAGCCATTGATGAACAAGGCAAGAAGAAGAATGACAGATGGCTAATTAAACTAAAGCTTTTCTCTGTTTGTGATGAATTTATGATTAGTTGGAGCAATTGTTGAGTTATATATCAGTTTGCACGAGACTTTTGTTAAGAGAAATATAATCACTAAAGTCAATGCCATGCCATATGATAACCTTCTAGTTAAGTTGACTTGGTATTAAAAACAAAAAAACAATTGTCGGTCCAACTGATGGATGATCGATCATATGCGTTGCCTGTTGCCAAGACGTCCAACTGGTATGTTATTCCCACATGAGAACTAAGACTCATAATTACAATATATATATATATATGAAAAATGTTATTTTTAATTTTAAATTTTATATAAAATTATATCGTTTTATTAAGTAGATTTAGTAACTACTTAATAAAATTACGTGATTTTGTATAAAATTTAATTTTTTTTTATAATATTAAACTTGATTAAATAATTACCTTAAATAATATTTTACACACACACACACACACACACACACACACATATATATATAATATTCATATGTAAGATTAAAAAGAGTGCCTGTTTATTATTAGTCAAATATGAATTAAATATTTAATTGACTAGAGTATCCCTACGAATCTGCCATGTCTATTATTCTATAGAAGCTAGATCTTCCGACGGAAGTCGTATGCAGAATATGGAATCTTCCACCTCCCATGATTGCTGAAAATGATTTGTAGTTGACACACACAACGACGTAGTTTTTGAAATTTCGTTGAGAATAGTTTTATCCAATCAGAATTTCATAAATTAAAATTAAATAATTTTTTGGGCAGGCAACACAACCGCTAGATGTTACAGCCAAAACAATGCGTGTGATTCAGCAATTAAGTAGACATAATTATAAGCAATTATTTTAATCAGAAACAAAGAGACTATATACCCATTGAATCATGTAAAAGTTAAGATTTTGTTGATCCTATTGGATTCATTAACGGCAAGAGGCAAGTTACAAGCCAAAAGATCATTTCACATTTTCATGGGTAGTCATGCAAAGTGAATTGAGTACCATGCAAATGGTATGCAATATATGTTGGTGCATTACTTTTCCCTTTTCTTACAACCAATAATTTGACTTTCTTGATTTTTTTGTAGGTTAATTAGTTATTTTCACTAACGATATTTCAAAATAAAAAGAAGAGTATATTCAATAAAATCCTAGTTTTTCTTTCTTCTTTAAAAAAATTCTTACTCTCAGCATGAAAATATTTAAATAACCAAGAATTGATGCTTCTTCTTTCTTCTTCGTTTCTGTTTTTCTGGGATTTTGCTTTTTTTTTTTTTTTTGTGTGTGGATTTTGTGTGTATGGAGATACTGTAATATTTATAAAGAACGAGAAGTTTTTTTATAATACTTTAGTGCAGTAAAAAGAATTCACCTTGATTCGTCCTATTTTTTTACCTTACGTTTCATCTTGGGAGAAAGGATAGTAATTCACCCCAAGTGACCAAAAAAAATAAAAAATAACAACAGGGAAACCCACGAAACAACTGGCCCTGCAAAGTTAACATGAATGAGTTGTGGGGGACTCATGGACCTGTCAAACACATCAAAATGGAGTCATCCGTCCATACATACATTTAACTATTGCAAATTAAAATTTACCCCCAGTTTTTTTTTTATCGACGCTTTAGAAAAAAATACATAAAGTAAAAAATATAACTAATATTTTGCTTAATTGACTAAATTAAATTTAAAGTCTCCATATTATTCTTCTAATTTTTTTGATAATTTCTATAATTTATTAAAAAATAAAATAAATATTTAATATTTAGAGATAATATAAAAAACTAAGTCCTTAATACCTTAAAATCTACTGATAAAAATTATTTGGGTAGAAACCCACGCACTTAAAAGAACTAGCTGGCCTAGCTGTCTTTTCTCTTTCAGTTATTGAAATAAAATCAGTGAAAAGTGGGTTTATAGAGATGAAAGACCAGAAACCCCAAGTAATTCGCAAGCATTGCTGTGTTAGTTGTCTCATTTATTGCTGCAATACAATTCAAATTATTAAATGTAGCCTCATCTCTGCTTTTGTGCTTCTTCACCTACTTCTCTGTCACCCATTAAGTTACAAACAAATCACCTCTTCCGCTCTCACTTTCCTTCGCTTATATGTATGTATATGTGTGTAGGCGGACACATATATGTATGTATGCGTGTATATTATCGTGCCTGCACATTTTTTGCTTTTACATGTTTTGATGTCCTGATTTGGTATCTTTAATTTGATTGCTTAGAAACTCTGATACCATACTTAGAATTCAACTCTTTTGAAAACTTAGGACGGTTAGATAAATGATCCAACAATGTATACAAGTATATCATGCTAACAATATGGACCGAAAGTCTAAAACCATTGATACCCCATCAAATCATAAATTTGAGAGAAGAGTACGAAGGAAAGGAGGTATGATTCAATTAGTGGCCCAATTACCTCATTCTTCCGACCAGGCGAAATCCAAACAAGAAAATAGAAGGACTAGGCCTCAATTTGGTCCATACTGTGAATAATTAGATTTTGGAATTTGGAAATTGGTCGCAAAGAGGTAATGACTATTTTGGCTTGCTCACTCAAGAAACATATGCACAATACTTTTCTAATTTGACTAGGAATTGCATGCACCTGTAAATGCTTCAAACTCCATTAAAACTACGCATAATACTTTGCCTATAGTGTACTGGTTGCTAATCAAACAAAACATTGTCCGTCGAAGCACAGAAGTGATAGATTTGTAATATTTCAAAATAAGTAATGAATGGGTACCTTATTAAATGCACCCTGCAACACGTTCAACTAACCACATCCTCCTTCACCTGCTAAATATTTACTTCACTGTATCACTCCTTTATATACACCACTCCCCTCTGCAGCATTCCCATCTCTCAGTTTTCTCTCTTCCTTTCCTTCTTTGAAAGAAAGCAGACAGAAATGGCGAGGGAGAAGAGCAAGCAGACTTCTCTGCTCATTTTGACATTGCTTGCTGGGCTGCTTTCTCAGAGCTTGGTGATACCTGTAATCTCCACCACAAGTTTTGAAGATCAAAAGACATATTACCCTCCAGGCCCACATGCAGGAAGAAGTCGCCACAGAGGTACTCTCACCATCTCTCATGTTGATTAGCTATTGTCTGCTGTTTTTAGTTACTATTTACCATTCTAACAAGTTTCTACAGTTTTTATGTGCCTAAAATTCATGGTTGTTTTGGATAATTTCCTCAGCACTCGTAATAGACAAGATCCTCCTACTACATATGGTTTATAAGTTGTATGTGGTTGGGGTCACAATATCAATGTCAGTAGGACGAAATCCCCTTTTACTTGGTCTAAAACATACATATGCACAGACATACACACACATGCAATCAAAAGACAAACATCACAGTAATGTAAATGTTCAAATTAAATAGATTTTATCTCAGTGGACAATGTGTAGAGCTAATACTTTGTTATGGGTTTCAGGTTCTCACCATACTCCATCACATGGCTCAGGAACATCACATGGAGGCGGCAGCGGCAGCCATGGAAGCTCGCCGCCTTCTAACTGCGGAACACCACCAAGTGGAGGACATTATGACCCTACCCCTACCCCTACCCCTCCAACTACTGGCAGCAGTCCGCCCATTGTCACTCCCAGTACTCCTTCAACTCCAACATACGGAAGCCCACCCTCCATCATAAGCCCACCAATTAGTCCATCTATTGACCCAGGTACTCCTTCAACTCCAACATACGGAAGCCCACCCACCATCATAAGCCCACCAACTAGTCCATCTATTGACCCAGGCACCCCTTCAACACCAACATACGGAAGCCCACCAACGATCATAAGCCCACCAACTAGTCCATCTATTGACCCAGACACCCCTTCAACACCAACATATGAAAGCCCACCAACTATCATAAGCCCACCAACTAGTCCATCTATTGACCCAGACACTCCTTCAACACCAACATACGGTAGCCCACCCACCATCATAAGCCCACCAACTAGTCCATCTATTGACCCAGGCACCCCTTCAACACCAACATATGGCACCCCACCAACTAGTCCATCTATAGACCCAGGGACCCCAATCTTTCCAGTCACTCCGACCATTCCCGGTATCTCAGTACCATCACCTCCATTTGCATTTGATCCAAATTCACCACCCTTCCCATGCATGTAAGTCGCAATAAGTAGCCTGAGTATAACGTGAATAAGCATTTTAGATGCAAAATTATCATATTACGTTGTAATGTATCACTACTAAAACATTGTCTTGATTTAAAATAATGCAGTTACTGGCTGACTCACCCGACACTAATATGGAGTATCTTCGGCTTTGGGGGGGCAACCTTAGGCGGAGCATTCGGCCTAACCGGCAGCGGCACTCCAGGGACTGGGTCACAACTCAGCTTGGAACAAGCACTTTCAAACACCCGTACTGATGGCATTGGGGCGCTATATCGAGAAGGAACAGCTTCTTTGTTGAACTCGATGGTGATGAAGAGGTTTCCTTTCACCACCGAGCAAGTCAGGGATCGTTTGGTCTCATCGCTTGGTTCCAATAATGCTGCAGCAGCACAGGCACGTGTTTTCAAGATGGCTAACGAGGGTCGACTAAAGCCCAGAACCTAGTTGACATCCAAGTTATTGCTATCCTTTGGCTACGTTCAGTTTGATTTTATGATGCATTTTATTAGGTAGCGTGTGTGTTCCTTTTAGAATGAATTTATGTCTTATGAGTTAGTTGTTATGTTAGAGCATATTATGATGGATACTCTCAGTTATTTTAAGTATGGTTTTTAGTTATTCAATTACGCCAAGTTACTCCAAGAGAGAAGGGGTTTTGCAGTAAATATCAACAGGACAATGTATGCAAGTAGCATTTCAGTCGAATGATTCAAGTAAAAAGGCACAGCTAATCAGCCTCTGATTTCAAAAGTCCTGCGAGTCTAAGCAATTGATACATAAGCTTTACTCGGAGCATTGAACCCACAACAGACATGCTAGCAGTAACATACGCGTGGAAAGCACAGGGTATAATATTAATTCATGTAAAATCGTCAAACCAAAGACCATCCTGCCTCTGCACACAAAACATGGCGATGCTTTGCCTGTCATCTTAAGAAATGACAGCCGACTTTCACTACTGTATCTTAAAGGACTGTAGAATGAATGAATGAAGATAGAGAGCACGGTATAGCTGGTTAAAATTTAGTAAATAGCTTCTTTGAACAGTTGTGATAAGGCTGTCAGTTTGTCATAACATTCAAGCTGGCATTTGATTCTGAATACTTCTAGCAGTGCCATTTAACAATTAATTTATTATTATTGTAGATCTTTTGATAAATCTTAAGGGTCAAACCTGCAAGTCATCTGTCTATTAAAAGGTAGGTAGATAGGTACTTGAGAGAAGCCAACAAAAATATTAAATTTAACAAACTGCGTGGGGAGCTCTCAAAGAGATTACTCCATGCTCATGGAGCAAGAGATCAATATGCTCCTCCCTCTCACCACATATCTGTGAGACCCGTTTGTGGTGGGGCTTACAAGTATGTGAGGGAGGAGTATGAAATAATTTTTCTTCAAATTAGACTGCATGTGAATGTGAAGTGTATCAGTAAAGAAAATAAAAAGCTAATCCAAGCAGCAAGGGAAGGAATTGCAGGTATGATTGTGAAGACTAGAATACTGCAGTTCAGTAAATCCCGAAACACAACAGCTTTTGTTTTGGGTGCGGTTGCTGGTCGTCAGTTGGTAGTAGTTTGCCACCTACTGTTTATGTAATCCATGGTAGTTGGGTGCTAGATGGTAACAACATGAAAATTTGATAAAAACGAAAATTCTATTCCAGATATTGAATTCCAACTTCCGGTGAAATATCAGTAACTAGAGAAAGATGGTAAGTATACAAATATATGGTAATCAACGACATGTCTAAAGTATACAAGGTTTTAGAATTTTCAATGCTAGACTTGGAAATCTAGAAGACATCACTCTGTTAATACGACTGCAACTCACAGAACCTAACACTGAAATCTGGAACTTGAATGATAAAGATCTCTATCCAATACAAGCTTGTGAATCTATTTAACAACTAGAGGTTATCTGCCAACAAATTTTCAGTTAGCTAGATTCTTAAGATTGTTTCAGATAACCATTTCATTCAGCCAATCTCTCGTTTCTATAGTAATTTAGAATCATCGATTCTGCAAACCAGTGTCTCCATAACAGACAACCAGCTTCACCCAATTTTTTTTGTTTTAAATTTGCAGAATCCTAAAGACCAGAAGTAATAATACAACAGTGTTTATCTTCCCTGTTTAAGTACTAATCCATGACCAAAAGAGAAATTCAAATCATTGAAGAAAGGAACTAATGGTCATGTCTTTGGGAAGTTCAATCAGGAAAAGGAAGAAAAAGAAAAAAAGCAGAGATCGTATTTACTTTTAAGAGGAAGGAATCTGCTGATAACAACCAACTAATTGAAAAACTTTATTTAACATGATCGATCTCTTCTCCATCATGTTATGTGCATTTGTATCTGTAGACAAAGTAATTTACTGCAAACAATTAATGCGTACCAACCAAACCAGAGAGAAGCTGAAAGGAAATTAACACCTTAGAACAAAGTCACCAAGGTACTTCTTAGTTCTCTAAGTAACAAGAACGACTAATTTGGACTCCCATGAGCTGTAAAAAGGAACACATGACAAGAAATCAACTATTCATCCGTTAGCCGTACTATTTCAAAGTAGTCCATGAAATTTAATAAATGGAAAATACAAAGAAGTAAATAAATAAACAAAAAAGGAAGGGAAAAATAGAGTTGAATGGGACACGACAACTAGAGCATCGTTAATGCCAAGCATGTTGAAGTCACAGACTTGGCTATTATGTTGGGGGGGAATATAGGCATGGCCTATAAAATGTCACGGTGGTTTGTCAGGCATGCTTTAAGTCTACTATAAGAAATGTATTTGATAGATGTTAGGCATGGTAGAACCAAAATAGTAGATATACAGACGACCTAAGTATCACAGTAGGGGATCCTCCAACAAATTAAGCTCCAAGTATCCTGCAATGAGCGGGAAGGTCTCAAAGTCTTAAAGACTGTCACCAATTATTGTTTTCATAGTGATGCAAATTATTGATATACAGCACATTACATTTCAACAAAACATTTCAAAGCAAATTCAAATTTGTGCTCTTATTAGCATAACAATAACACATCTCAACTTTATCACTTCTCTTATTTAACAAGGATGCAAACCAACTCAATACATAATACATATTTTCTGAAAAATATGTTACATTCTAAATAGGGATTTCTAGTGGCAGTAATTTCATAATAGGATCCCTCATTAAGCAAAACTGCTAGAACATGGATTATTGTTCACATGCTTCTTGTGGTTTAGTGTTTTGCAAGAAACAGTTCAACCCTCATCCTTTGTGAACCGGTAGCTATGGGAAGGTGAGATTTCATAATTTGCACAAATTATAGTTGTTTATACATTAATGGGGAAAAAAAGAAAAGTAAATCCCAGGATTCAAGATTATCATGCATGTGAAAATGCTTTTTACCTAAGGTGTAGGCGAGCCAATTGACATTATCCAGAATTGCAAAAGATGAAATTCCGGTCACACAACCTCATATCTTAATCATGATAGGACTCCTGCATGTTCCTCTATAGAAATAGCGGGTCTCACTCAAGCTTAAAGCCTTAAATCAGTATGTATAGTTTCAAAAATAGTTGTTTACAAGAGTAAAGTCTCCTCTTCAGAGAGTGAATACGGAAGAGCATTTCCAACAGATGCACTATCCCATGAACTATATTTAGTCCATATAATATCAGCAAATGTCCTTTAGTCTTCAATCATTCCAGCAGATGGACTATCCCGTAGACTATAATATAAAAAAATTAAAATAATCAATAAATTCGGAAAAAACTCCTATCATCTTTCTACTCTCCCATTTAAATATAATTAAATTTATAGTCCATGGACTATCTAGTTCTTAAATTTAGTCTTTTAAGGGTTTCAAATATAGTCCGAGACTATATTTAATCTATCTGCTGGAGAAGAAAGTTAAATCGTAAACTAAATATAGTCTAGAAATTCATTGCTGGAGATGCTCTAAGGCATGTGTCTCAATAGACCATTTCAACCAGGATGCATCCAGAGATAAGAAAGCTAAGGTTTATTTACTGCATTGAAGATCAATCCATAGAGGAAAGGGGAAGAAATATATGGTCCACATGGATGATAACAGGGATCATAAAAAAATAGTGGCATAGACAAAATCAAGAAATATTTTTCTCTAGGTTGAGAAAGATATATTTTCCCCCCTCCTGGAAGGAAGGTAAGATTGAGAAAGCAGATAGCTGGACTGGAAAGATTCTCATCAACGCATTTTAATGATATCACTCAAATAAACATTAGCTATGCGTGTCAACGAGATGATTAAGATATGAAATCAGTAGTTTTACAGATAAATGGTTTCACACAAAGAAACCAGTAGTTTTATAGACGAACAATCTCCACAGAAAGGACCAGAGTGAAAGGCGAAACTCTAATAGTTTAGGAGAATTGCTGATTTGCTATAGTTGATGGTCTTTTTGTCCATACTTCCTATATCAAAACAACTACAAATATCTCATTTTTTTCTGATGAAATTAACACTATAACAGCATTAAAAAGAACTACAAGGTCTTCCCAATTCTTTCAGTGAGTGTAAATTCAGCTTTCTGAAATAATAAAACAAAATATTGTTATTGATTGAAAAATTGATACTAGAAATGAACTAAAGACTTCAAGTTGATATTGACTGACAAGATATGCACACGCACACACACACACACACACACACACACACACATATATATATATATATACACACAACAAAAGAGAACTATAAAATTGAGTATTATGAAGTGACAGAGGTGAAAAACATAAACCAAAAGATGAAAACATCAAAACAGAAATATACATGTACAACTCAACTACTTGATCTATCTGGATTAATACAGTATTCTGAAGAACTACGCTAGCACAGTAGGCAGATAGCTCTTCTGATCAACATTAGATTACTAACCGCATAATTATATACTAGGAATGAAACAATTTGCTCAACCATAGCAACCATGCTTAGACCTCATTATATATACAACAAAATAGAACTATAAAATTGAGTATTATGAAATGACAGAGGTGAAAAGCATAAACCAGAGGAAGAAAACATCGAAACAGAGAGTGAAAAGCATAAACCAGAAGAAGAAAACATCGAAACAGAAATATAAATGTACAACTCAACTACTTGATCTATCTGGATCAATACAGTATTCTGAAGAACTACGCTAGCCCAGTCGGCAGATAGCTCTTCTGATCAACATAGATTACTAACCGCATAATTATATACTAGGAATGAAACAATTTGCTCAACCATAGAAACCATGCTTAGATCTCAGCTCGGTGCGCACAGTTCAGAAGCATAATTTACTTTGTATTTCCATTTGATTTGCAGCAAAAGTTAGCAACTTGTACTCAATTGTTTTAGTGTCATAGCCTGCTATATATACACCACAATAGAGGTATATGCTAGTCTTTAAGGTCTAACTCATATCAAAGTCAACATATCTTTTTCTTTTTGCAGAACTCACCAGACTTTAGACAGACTATACTTTGCAAAGTCCCCACTTTACAATCCAGTCTGATTTGTATCGTGGCAATAAGCTCATCAAAATTATTGGCTTTCTTGATCCAGACACAATCCATAATGCTCTTCTGAGGTTCACCAAGGGAACAATGTAATCGCATGGAGTCTCAATCAGCTCATATGAGTTTCAAACCAATGGAAGATATGCTCAGACTGCAAGCTAGTCATTTCATGATACGCAAAAGCTAGATTCAATTCCTCCTGAATGTGATCGACAAAACTCTTATCTGGCAAAAGAATATTTCTCTCCCTGAGAGCTGCTTTCCAACGTGTTGCACGCCCATCATTCCTCATATAACCATTCTTGTCAGTAAAGCCCTTCTCCTGGAAGAGTCTGAACAGCTCCACAGAAATGGTCTGACCAAGGCCTGGAATCCTGTCTGCAAGGAAATTAGGTGACAACTGGAACTCCAAGCATTTAATCTCTGCAACATCAATACCTTTGTCCCTTAGAACTTTCAAATTTTCATCGACTCTCAGCTTCCTAGCTCCATCTTTGGGCATGTGCACAAAAAGGGTAGGTGGGTAGTCTTTTGAAATATCCATTCGCTTAAACAACCCTTCAGCAATCATTATTGTGATACTACTAAATTTTAAATAAGTGGCTAGTGCAGAAACAAAGTACCCACCAGAGGAAGCCCCCAAAGCTACAAGAGGTAGCTTCTCAAGTTTTTGCTTCTCAATCCACCATCTGATGATTCCCGCAACAATAAACCTTTCTTTCCCAAATGACCAGCATCTTCCCGCACTTGATACTGTGAGAATCGCAAATTTCCGGGCAAGAGCATGAAGGACAATCAGCCTTTCTTCAGGCAAACCAATACAGTTCGGGCAGTTACGAGTTTTATCCCAGAAATTTGCTGCTCTGCCATTACACCCATGAGCCAAAAAAAGAACTGCCTTGGGTGAATCAGGTATTTGCCATATCAAATCCGTTCCATTCCTGAGCTCCACTGTGGGTTGAAATTGAACCAAAGAATCAAAGCTATTCCACTTCTCCATTTTAAGGGTTGATAAAGAATTATGTTTCTCTCCATTTTCACCGAGTAACAGTATCAGAGCTACAAAGATTAGAATCAGACATGTAGCTACAATTGGGAGTCGAATATTTATAGTACCATACCATGTCTTTGATAATCTGTTTCCGCGCTTAAACATTGCAGATGAATACAAATGCACTTTCTTTCTCAAACCTTGCAAAAAACAACTGTCAGTAAGTTGAAAAGATAATGAATCATAATCTTCATCAACCAATCAACAAGTATATAATTTATTCAATTCAACATAGAAAAAATCCTGTAGAATCAACTAGTGTATTTAATAAAATCAAACCAATCCACCGATAAGAAAGCAAAATCATCCCCCAAACTTAATTTGCAGCCTATTAATAGGTGTGATCAAAATTATGAATTAATCAAACGTAAAATTACCTACTTAATTCATAATTTTATTACTAGCATCTCATTAAACAACTGAACATCACATCGCAGCGGTAATATATGCGTATGTCTGTACGAGTAATTGTGTTAATAATTTTTGTCGAATTAACAGAAAAAGACTCAGAAATACCTCGATGGAGACTGATAGCTTGAAACCCTAGGTCAAGAACAACAGAAACGGCCTATTTCTTGTAGGTGATTGTTCGGCTTGGAAAAAAAAAACATACGCGCCTATTAACCTTTTAGTTTATATCTCTATATCTATCTATTTTATAAAGGCAATGTTTTTATAACCGAATCGGTTTTCAAATCAGTTATCGAGTAAATGGATTAGTGATTCATTTAGTAGACGAACTGTTATTAAATTAGAGACGTTATAATTATATATATTAAATATAATAATTTATTATTATAAATTATGCTATTTTTGTTTTAAGTTAAAAATTTATTAATAATTTTTGAAAAAAAAATTAAAATATTTTTAAAGTTAAAATTAATAATTTATTAAAAAATATAAAATAATTAATTTTATAATTAATAATATTTATTATTATATTAATTAAAATTACATAAATTCGTATTATTATATTTTTTACTATTTATTTTTAAAATCTCTCCTTTATGATTATCCATATTTTTTTATAATTTTTATTTAAATACTTTTTTTTTTAATTACACACACTTAACATGTGTTATATAGTAAATCCTAGTTTTAATAAATATGTTAGGTATAGTTAGTACGGTTTCTAAAAAAAAAATAAATGGCATAATCTTAATAATATTTCAATGTTTGGTCAATTTAACTTTTCTATTTTACATCCATATCTATTGGCATTAGAACAATAACTAGCAACCATATTCTTTGCTAGGCCCATAATTGTTTAGTTAATCTAGAATTGTTAATCTCTCTAAATCAAATGCTCTTTTTCTTTCATGGTATAAATTTGTACTTGTAAATTATTACCCACCCTGATAAGGTTATAGATATAAATACTATAAGTAGTATACCACAAGGCAGTAGCATTCCACACTTCCTTGTGAAATACTATCTGTTACTTGTGCAATCTGATAATTAATTAATTCTAGGTTTTATTTGTGAGTTCTATTTTGGAGATGGGGAGTCGGTCAGTTTTCAATATATACACTACTAGTTGCTTGTCAGTCATGTATCCAGATTTAGTGAAGTTGTTACATAGTGTTATTTCATTACATTTTTTCAGATGAAGACTCGCGTTAAGTATTACCCACCCCTAACAACTTCACATTATTTACTTGTTGGTTATTATTATATATTGTGATATATTTACTCTATAACTTACCGTGTAGGAGTCTATAATGTATTGTTACTCTTATTTGTTATTTTTTTAGGTTGAGTTTGTTACATTAATTGTTTTCCAAATAACTCACTGTGTTAGAATGGTGCGTTGAATACTCTTTAAGTAGTTGTATGATATTTTGTTCAATCGAATTTGAGTTCTTGACTAGCTTGCCTTTGCATATAGCTTGCCTGCTTTTGAAAATCATGAAGTATATCTTGGAATGAATTTGTCGTTGCAAGAATTTAATTTTCCGTTTGATATGATAGATATGTTAAGAATTTTGTTTAAAATTTCAGCACTGAATAAAGCAAAAAGGGCTTGTGAAAAGTTAGAAATGGCAGTTTTCCTCAATATAACTAATTAGTTATAAAGAATTAAAAAAAATAAAAAATCTTCCCATGATTCAATAAATGATTTATTACTCCAAACATTACATAGTTCTGGAAAAGCTTACCTTCTTTGATAAAACAAGGAGAAGACCTTGTCATTTTTGGCTAACTATTTAATTAGCCAGCTTTCAGATAAAGACCCCTTAAATGCATGCATTTAATTATCTCTGTGAAATCTTTTTTATAAACAAATGAAGTTTATGAACTATAACTGCTATGCTCCTGTTTCTCCTTTGTGTTTTGAGATAATTACAACTTCCTAGTATTCATTCTGACTGCTATTTGTTTTGAATTGTCTAGGTTGTTGTTGGATATGGATACATACAAGCCCAAAAACATCCTCATTACTGGAGCTGCTGGCTTCATTGCCTCCCATGTTGCTAATCGGCTAATCAGAAACTATCCTGAGTACAAGATTGTTGTTCTTGACAAACTTGACTATTGCTCAAACTCGAAGAACCTCAACCCCCTCTAAATCACCCTTTAACTTCAGGTTCATCAAGGGAGACATTGCTAGTGCTGACCTTGTCAACTATATCCTTGTCTCTGAGTCCATTGACACGATCATGCACTTTGCAGCTCAAACTCATGCAGACAATTCCTTTGGGAATAGTTTTGAGTTCACTAAGAACAACATTTATGGTACTCGTGTCCTTCTTGAAGCATGCAAAGTCATCCGTAAGATCAAGAGATTCATTCATGTTAGCACAGATGAAATCTATGGGGAAACAGACGGCGATTCTGTTGTAGGTAACCACGAGGCTTCTCACCTCCTCCCTACAAATCCCTATTCTGCAACGAAAGCTGGGGCAGAAATGCTCGTTATGGCGTATGCACGGTCTTATGGATTACCCGTGATAACTACCAGAGGAAACAATGTTTATGGGCCTAATCAGTTTCCTGAAAAATTGATTCCCAAATTTGGCCTCACAGCCATGAAAAAGCAGCCACTTCCAATTCATGGGGATGGATCTAATGTGCGGAGTTACCTCTCTTGTGAGGATGTTGCGGAGGCTTTTGAAATCATTCTCCAAAGGGGAGAAGTAGGTCATGTGTGCAACATTGGGGCCGATAAGGAAAGGAGAGTGATTGATGTTGCTAGTGATATTTGCAGGCTATTCGAGTTGAATCCAGAAGCAGTAATTAAGTTCATCGAGAACAGGCCTTTTAACGATCAGAGGTACTTCTTGGACCATCAAAAGCTCAAAAAATTGGGATGGTCCGAACGTACTACATGGGAAGAAGGTCTTAAGAAGACCATGGAATGGTATGTTCAAAATCCTGATTGGTGGGGAGATGTCTCTGGTGCCTTTGCTCCCTCATCCAAGAATGCTGATGGCCCCTGGAGTTGAAAGAAATGGACCAGATGTTAGTATCTCTGCCTCAGCTAACACGTTAAATAACAGTGGTAAAAAGGGAATGGCGGTGCCAGTTTCAAAAAGCATTCCCTCAACAAGGGATAGCTTTTGAATATGGAAGAGGACGCCTTGAACAAAGGTCACAGGTTCTAGCAGATATTCAGGTGTTAAGCCAACCCATGTTCTCAGTGCTGCTGGAGTGACTGGTAGACCTAATGTGGATTGGTGTGTATCTCATAAACCGCAGACGATTCACATCAATGTTGTCCGTACCTTAACTTTGGTGGCAGATATCTGCCAGAGAGCATGGGATCCTAATGATGAACTATCCGATCTCAGCAACCCGCCCGACCCTGTTAGATGAGCTTCTACCGATTTCAATTGAGATTTTGGAACTTCACCTAGAGATGTACAAGAAGTTCATTAACAACAATTTTAAGTGGGAAAATTTCTCTTTTGAAAAACAAGCCAAGGTAATCGTTGCTCCTCGTAGCAACAAGGAAATGGATGCATCCAAATTGAAAAATGAGTTCCCAGAGTTGCCGAGCATCAAGGAATCACTTATTAAATATGTTTTTGAATCAAATAAGAAAAGCTTCGGTGCTTGAATCAAATGGGTTAGCTTATCTTAGATTTGTAGTGTTGCAGTGTGTGTTTGTTCTCATTAATTCATAGTTCATCACCTTTTCTTCAATTGTGTTTTATATGTTCATAGTTGAAATAATGTCAGAAGGTTAATAATAATTTATTCCAAGAAATTGCAAGTTTGTAACTCATGGGCTTTATGAGTGTATATGTGTTAATTTATGAAGATCAAAGGTTCTTTTTTTGCCATGTAATTGTTGGTTTACTTTCAAATACATCTTGCAATTGGTTGTAATTTTATCTCAAGAATAACATAAAATTGCACCATTTGGAACGTGGAGAACCCAAAGGAAGAAGAAGGAAAAGGAATTATATTAAAAAAAAATTATTGGAGCATTTTTAATTATTTTCACACTATATTTTATCGCTGTTCTTAATATTAAAATTTTTAGAAGCATATACATTAAAGCGACTAGATTCTGCTCTGTTCTAGTTTCATACGACTATATGAAGTTCTTCTAGGTTTGGTAGGGATTTTTACTTATGG
This sequence comes from Hedera helix, assembly GCA_947179155.2. Lineage (NCBI taxonomy): Eukaryota > Viridiplantae > Streptophyta > Magnoliopsida > Apiales > Araliaceae > Hedera > Hedera helix. Next base: position 53,193,589 of record OX359268.1, on the reverse strand, counting down.
CTGGGTAAGCAGTAATATAAGATTATTTGTATTATTTTATTATTACTATAAATTATTTTATCTCATAATTTGTCTGTTATTTTTTTTTATGGGACTAAAATACAAAACTAACTCTCTTGCTTGTACCTCTTTTGCCAAGCTCACCACTTAAAAAAAACTAATTTTAAAATAGAGAAAGTATTTCACAAAATTCCCAAATGACAGAAAATCAGCCCACTTTTTCGAATTTGGCTCCTATCTAGGCCATTCATCTTAAATTAACGGATGAGATTAAATTATGTAGGTAACTAATTAGCTAACTACTAAAACTACGTATCTTAATACTGATATGAATTAACAAAGTTAAACGTTTGTACTACTAGTTAATTAATTAGTACATGTCTCATCAACGTTGTAAAATCCAGGCAACTGCTGTCCACTTTTTTCCACTTCATCTGACCCACGTATGGCACAAAAATATTGTGCTCGAAAAAGTGATCAAGCAAGTGATCAAGCCAGCTCAACTAGTTAAAAATATGAATAATATTATGTGGGCAAATTATATATAAAATAATGTATAAAGAGTAATATTCATATATTATATATTAATAAAAAAATGTAAAATATTCAATAATAAATCTCGCTTCCTATTATGTTTCTTTCTTATATAATTTTATGTGTGTAATTTATGTTCATAACATTACTCTAAAAATATTATTAAGTTTGAGTCAAGTATTTAATAAATATTGATTTTCATGTTCAAACTTTGACCCAACTATTTATTGATTAGCTCGCAAAAAATTGAGCCTTGTCATGTTTGAGCCATGTAAGCTTGTTTAGCATTTCAAAATATTTTATATAATTTCAAGATGTTTAATATTTTTAAACATATTATATGACTTTTGTATAAATAATATAATACCAACTTGTCCACTAACAATTAGATATCACCCATAAGTTATCCGACCTTCATTCACTTTGACCACCCTCTCACTTTCACCACCTTCTCCCATTTGCCTATTATCCAGAAGGACCATAACCAATCACCACATCACAGTGGAAAGATTAAAAACAATGCTACATTCAAAATTCATGCATTCCCTTTGGGTACTTTTCTAAGTTTGTAAAGTTAGTATTGCTTCCTCTTTTTACTATTTCAGGTTCTTACTCGAGTATTACCATTTCCTCATTTTAGCAACATTTCATCAATTCAATAGTTCAGTACCAAGCTGAGAATGGGGCAGCAGTAAAGTGTGAACGAGTCCAGCTCGAGCTATATTCTACTCAGCTTATCTCAACTAGTGTACAACTCCTAGTTAACAAGTAGCAACAGTAATTAGAATAAAGCTCATCATCCGCCACAAAAGTAAACACCATACTGAACCAAGACAGACACATGGTACAAAGGTAGATCTTTAAACTTGTTACCAACTCATGGTTAGGCCTACACTGACATCAAAAATGTAAAACATCCAAACCAAACCAGCTCTATAAATAAAGGCAATTTATGTGAAAAAGTTCTACGCTGATTCTAGAGAACAAATTGAGATACAATACTAATGAGTTCCCTACCATATGTATACACAACCTCTGGAAGAGGGTAAAAGTAGAAGCTGAAAATCATACCAACAACCAACAACTTGCTAGCTTGTGTCATAGCATATGGCCAAAGGAGAAGTGCTTGCAGAACATTTAGAATCTGTTAGAGCAATACATGTTTCATTAGTTAGTATAAAGTAGAAGTTCTATGAAGAAGAAATGACAAGATAATAACTAACCTTCTGACCCGTTCTGCATCCAGTCCTGCGCACACATCAAAGCTTGCACAGTGTTTGACCTAAGTAAACTCCAATATGGATCAAGGACTCGATCTCCAGCATCAAACACAAAATCTGATGCAACTTTTGACATGGGAATCCCCAAAATGTTGCGTGCCATCATAGAGAGAATGGGATACCTTGGTGTGTGAACTTTCCACCAATTTAATATGTTGAACTCAATATTACGTGGAAATAGAGGTTCTTCCAAGTACTTGTCCAAGTCAGATTTTATGTTTTGACTCTGTGAAGTTTCATGGAGAAATCTGTCAAATCCTGTCAGCCTATCCCTTGAAATATTACCAGCACTACCCCCAGTACCACCCAGTTGGCCATCAGAAGCTAACGTTGAGTAGATATCATGCCCGTTGTAAAGTGCCTTCATGCAATTAGAAACAATATCAATGCAATCTGGAGCAGTGCTGCCATAAATTTGTGGATAGTAATACTCTATCAACTTCATCTTAAATCTAGGATCTAAGATGGCTGCAATCGCCAAAGCCAGGCTGCATTTTTTCCAATACTCATCAAACTTACTTTTCATTTTCAATCCTAAAGAACTGATAAATTCATCTGACTTATGACACCATCCAATCAACTGCAAATGGATTTCACAAATCTCAGGGAAATATATATTTGCAGCCACGTGCTTGCTTCCTGTAAAAACATTAGAAACTTCAATAAGGAGCTTCAAGTAAATAGCAATGGCACTAGCTCTGTCCCAATCTTCACAAGATGGGCACACGGTGTAGACTGGATCATGCTCTGGCAGGAGAGAAAATGCATCTTTATACTCCAAAGCAATATCAAGCATGAAATATGTTGAATTCCATTGCAGTGGATTATCTAGACATAAGCACCTTTCGCTATTAATCCCAACTAGTTGAGCCATCTCATTGAACTTTTCCCGTGTTACTTGTGAACTTCTAACATGTCGAATACTTTCACGAATCTTATGGGTCACCTCAGATAGTGCTTCCAAGGCATCTTGCGCCATGAGCTTGATAACATTTGCTGCACAGCGTACTTCAAATAATTGACCATCACATAAAAGAAACCGATTCTGGGAAAGTCGGTCTCTAATCTTACAAATAATGTTATCATAGGTTGAACAACTATCAAATGTCATTGAAAACAATTTCCGATCAATATCCCATTCCATTAGACTCATCATGATAACTTCTGAAAGCATGTCTTCTGTATGAGAAGGATCAACCAATAAAAAATTTAAAATCTTCTTCTTTAGTTGCCAATCATCATCAATGCAATGCGCTGTCAAACACAAGTACTTGGCACCTCCCTTAGCAGTCCACATATCAGCACTAAGGCTAATCTTACCAGGCAATTTATCTAACAGGTCAGATACCTTCTGCTTCTCTTTATGATAAATTTGCATACAATCACCCTCAACTCCATCAAATGTAACGAGCTCAAATAATGGCTGAAGATTTCTAACAAATATTTTAAAGCCTACATGCTCAACCATTTGCAAAGGATAACCATGCAATATAATCATACGGGCAAGATCAAATCGACTCCGCTTATGATCAAAGTTATTATTTCCTAAGTTAGTGGTGCCATCTTTCATCTGCGCTTGTTCAAATTTAGTATTTATGAGATTGGCCATTTCACCCATTCTCTGCTCTTGATCAAAACTAACAGTTGCAAGGGCAAGGGTTCCTTCCTTTTTCTTTCCTTTTATACTACTCAATTGAGGAGCTATATCATGGTTTGATCTTCTCCGACATCTGATCAAATGATTTCTCAGATGTGATGTGCCGCTGGTACTTGAACCGCTAAGTTTCTTTTTACAATGCTTACAGATAGCAACACAACTGTCACCAATTTTAATCCTATCAAAATCTTTCCACACAACAGATTTTAATCTACTAGAATCGACAAGGACTGCTTCATCTGATATCTCCATCGCTTACAGCTGATTATTTTGCAATATCTGAATATAACACAAGACAAGGGCATATATTAGTTCAATAAACAAATTTCAAGATAGCTAAAAACTTTCAGGTTGGATCTTCAGAAGCACATAGATCTAGGCCACAGATCCTTAAATAGTAACAGAAAAATGAAGTCTACAATTCTCAGACAATCTGGAACCCTTACAGTTTAGTAAAACATTATCAAAGTCCTACCAAACCAGTTACAATTGCATTAATACTCACGAGCAAAGTCTGTATTTTTTTTTTTCAATTGAGAAATGAATCAGTTAGCACCTCAAAGAAAATAAACATGACCCAGAAGCAAGTATTGCTACAAATGATTAATGACAAAAGCAAGTATACAATTCAAAGGGTAATAAATATGTTCATAGATAGGACAGGTTTAAAAAGAATCCAATCCAGCAAAAGAATGCAGTAAACAAATTGCTAAAAAGTGACTCTTAGTGTGTTCACATTGAGAATTTACGGGAAATTCTTTGTGGAGTAGTTCCAAGAAGAAAGCAGACCCATATTTTATTTACACAAAAGAAGACTAGTTCAGACTTCATGATTCCCATTTTTTAACACTAAAATAGATTTTTCTACCGAAGAACCATTATCAGTTTGCTCAACATCAAAATGATCAGATACAGTTTTAAGACAACCCGGAACCCATTCACATAAGAAATAATATTGCAATCCTACCAAACGAGTTAAAGTTGCATTAATAATTAAAGATGGCTCTTTTTTCCATTCAGAAGTGAATAAATTAGCACATCAACGCAAATAAACATGACCCAGAAGTAAGAATTACTATCAATGATTAATTACAAAATCAATTGTACAATTGAACGACCAAAGACATTACAAATCATAAATTTAACGGAAACAAAACCATAAAATTATTTAATCAAAAGGTTAAGACAACATCAACTTTTTGTCATCGGGTCGGAAACTGAACCAAGCCGTATCCACTACTAAATTCCCAGTATCAACCGGATATCTAATGAGGTTAATGTGAAATCGCAGAGAAGGTGAACCCGAGTCTAACAAATTGGATCCGACTTGGCACCCAGAATCGGGTCAAAACGAGAGGTAGCCCAAGAACTCGGATCGGAAATGAACGGCAAGTCATATATACCCCAAGTCGGATTTCGGGTTCAAAATAAATATTTGAAGGGTTCGGATCATATAACAGTAATTTTATATTATACATGATATGTACAGATATGCGTGTATATATATATATATATAGAGAGAGAGAGAAGAGAGAAGAGAGAAGAGAGAGAGAACATACACAGAAAGTGATGAACTCCTGCTGCTGAGAAACGGTGCGAGCTTTAGGGTTTGGGATTTTGGTAAATTTTAATGGTCCAGAAAAGGGCTGGACGGGGGAGAAATTTCAGTGGTAGAATTGTAAATACAAGGCAATTGGAGCCAATTTGTTTGAACCCGATAAAAGAATCAGGTTATGCTCAGTCGAGTTGGGCTGTCCAGCTTTGGTGATGGGCCGAGTTGGGTCTATGCATTGATTTACTATCAATGTTTAATGTGTATGCTGCCTTGTATATTTTATTTTGCTTTGCTCTTATTTTTTGGAGAGGAAGGAAAATTAATTTTTTTAAAGTGTATATTGTTAGTGGTGTTAATTAGCTAAAAATACGAACAACTGTGAGTTGGTTTATTTAATCAACTCTCAAAAAATAAATGATTGTTAATCTTAATTCTTAAAATGACCTCAATCAAATTCCAATGGTTAGGTTCCTTTTTGTAGTCATATTTGTATTACATCTGGGCGAGAGCTTCTTTCTTACAAGCAATAAGCAATTTGCGTAAAATATAAGTGAAAAAGTCAATAAGTACTATATGGCACATTGCTAGTTACTTCTAATTGATTGAAATATATTAAAACAATAAGTTGTTATAAATAATGAATAAATTATAGTACAAAAAATTTAAAAGGTAATTATTTTGAACAAAATAATAGATAATTAGAAAAAGAGTCAATCGTAACAACAGTCAGTGGACACTAGATATACTCTTAAAAAATAATCATATTCCAAAAATAATAACAAAATATATAGATCTGGACAGTTATTCAATATAAGAAGAAGAAAAATCGGCCTTCATGATAATGTCACATTCAAATATGAACAACCTATTTTCAATGATTCACACACCGAAAAAAATTCAAAAAAAAAAAACTCCCAATTGAAAAAAGTAAAGTATTCCAAGAGATGATAATGAAATCTTTCCATAGAAGATAAAAGAAATCAGTCATATCATAAAAATAAAAAATCCCATAAAATAGAAATACAAACTTCACAAGAGGAGAAATTTATTTGAGCAAAAGAAGAGATCTAGGGGAGGGTCTCTCCAAAATAAAGACATCCCTTCCCAAATCTAAAGATACGTGTTAGAATTTTTGTCTAGAGAGTAGAGAGAAAAGAGATTATAAATTGAGAATGTGCTACTTAAATTCATATATTTTACACTCATTTAACTACATATGAATTATAATAATACCAAAATAACTCTTAAATAATGATGATACAATTATAAAAATGTTTAAAATTTATTTCGATGCAATTATTTAATTTAAAATGATATAAGAAAAACTTCCCTAATTAGTTTTTGCAATGTCTTACAGCTTATTTTCATCGAACAAATAGTAATATTTAACAAGTTAATATAATACTTCCTTTATTTTACAAAAAAAAAAAGTTTCATTTATCAATTTTTTTTGATTCTATAAAAAGGGTACGTAATTTTTTTTCATTGAGGGTATGCTTGAATTAAAAGATAAAAAATGAAAAAAGAAAAAGGATTTTATAAGTTGGTTCCAATTTACACAATATAAGTTAATTATGAATCCATATACATAACCAATTTTTAACAATAGGTAATGTGGTTTGTGCCTAGATTGTTAGAGGTCCATTACCCCATCTTTAATTTTTAAGCTTGGTATTATACTAGTATTATAACAAGCAGTTGGAAACAACTATATTCGTGCGATTAAAAACAATCACTGACACAATTTGAGAGTAGTATAACCACCACGGTTAAACTAATATCTTGTCATTTTGAGGAATAAATGTGCAACAAAAATATAGTCTTAATAATTATAAATTTTATAAATAATTTTTTTTGAGGAATAGAGGGAGGAATATATTACTCCCTCCGTCCTAGGATAAAAGTCTTCTATTGATTTTTATGATCAAAATGACTATTTTTCAAATCAACATATCTTATTATTTTTTTTATATATATATTTAAAAAATCTATAAATATTATAAACTACATACAATTTAATACTAATCTCAATGTTTGCTTTTTTAAAAATCTAAATATATATGTTTAGTTGTTAATTTTAAAAATGGTCAATTTGACCACAAAAGTCAATGAAGAATTTTTATCTTGGGACGGAAGAAGTAATACCTTTTTATCCCCTTAATTTCTTTTTATAATTATATAAGAGAATCAGTTGTATTTTGAACTTCTTTCAATTATTCATCTTTATGGTGCAAATCGTAACAATTAATTCCATACTACCTAAATCTACCTATTGTGAACTAGCATAATTCTACATTTATTTCCTTACTAATTCTAAAGTGTACAATAACTAGTTATCTTTCCTTCAATAGTTATAATATATACCTCTCTTGATCAATGCGTGATATATATACACACACCATGGGATCATCTATAGACTATATATATATATATATATATATATATATATATATATGCATGAAATTTGAATTTATCTGGAGAGACTTTTATTGCCTCACAATACATGATACTATATATATATATATGGCTTTGCAGGTGAAAAGACACTTCTACTAGTAACACCTTCTGCCGAAAACGTCACAAGAGTAAATTATATATATAGTTATATAGTTATACAAGTCAAGATAAACAAGAAAGGTACGTACATAATTGTTCCTTAACGATTGATGTGTCGATCTAGCTAGGACAAAGGGATGGTTTTCCTCTCCTTTTGATTCTTTTTTGGCTTGCTTCTTTATCCATCTAGCTATATCTCTCTCTTGTTGTTAGAGAAAGAAATAAGACTTAATTAAGAATATTCTTTTCTTCATTTCATGAGCAACCCTGAATCCCTCCTTCTATAAATCTGACATACATATATATATATATATATAAAGATCTAATACTATTTCAATTTGTATTGTATCACCCCATCGATCTCCAACAATATAATTTCAACGTACTGAGATCCACCGGCAAACAAACCAAAACGTACAGTAGCCATATTTTTAGTTCAGCATGGGTGTTCTTGGATCGATGGCTGGAAATTTGGATACACTAATTAGGTACTTCCTTCATTTCTCTCTCTACTTAAAAATATATATATAAGCTTATAGTATATGTTAATTAAGAATATAATTATATTTAGTTAATGAACTTTATGTCTAACAACATGTCAACGTTAATTGGTATAATTTTTACAAGTATATATACACACACACATATATATATATAGACATGAACTAATTGATGTTTTAATCTTTTCTAAAGAAAAAGTAATCTGAAAAATAGTATTAAATTCATATGGCTATATGTTTGGTATTAATTTAATGTCCTACATATATGGCATGCATCTAACCATATTTTTTATGTTGGTTGTACACCAGGCCTGGAATTATGCTTCTTTTTCCTTCGTAAGTTGAATATTTAATATTTATGAAATATGAACGAATTGAATGAATATTTCAATAAGCACAATTAATCATCAAAAGTGGCTAACATGATATATATATATGATCGAATGAAATGAACAGATACGCATCGATGCGAGCAATCGAGAGTCCTTCAACGCTAGATGATCAACAATGGCTAACATATTGGGTTTTGTACTCATTCATCACCCTCTTCGAGCTCTCTTGCTGGAAAGTTCTTCAATGGTACGTACGTTTAATTACATAAAAATTACCCTTTTTTTGTATGTAAAGATTACTATATATATGGTTAATTAATTTAAATTAAATTCTATATATATGATATTGGTACGTCCGTGCAGGATACCATTTTGGCCATACATGAAGCTAGTGTTTTGTATGTGGTTGGTGCTGCCTATATTCAATGGTGCAGCTTACATTTATGAGAATTTTGTGAGGAAATACTTTAAAGTGGGCGGGTATGTGAGTTCAACCCATCCAGAAGGACACAGGAAAGTTCTGCAGATGATGAGCCTTGATGCTAGGAAATCAGTTGAACGTTACATTGAGAAATATGGACCCCATGCCTTCGATCGGGTTGTCAAAGCGGTATGTACGTACGTACGTAAATTAACTAATGCATGCATGGGATTTCATTTCCTTTTATTCCCTAATTAATTTCATCTCCCATGCTAGCTGAATAAATAAATAACTAATGTTCTTTTGATCATATATCGTTGTTATATATTTTGCAGGCTGAGAAAGAAGCAAAGAAGCACTAACTATATACACACGAGTGGAGGGATTCTTGCTAGTTTATGATCGATACTATATATAAACTTGTAAATCTTGAGATTATATATTTGTACAAATGAGGGCTGGCTACTTGTGTATATATAGCAAATATATGCATGTGTGTCTCTGTGAAGACGAAATGAAAATACAACAATAATTAATGTTCTTCTGAACACTGATGAATTTATATAACGGTACGCAGTCCTACTCCATATCTGAAATTAACCCGGCCCCCTTTTACACACACACACACATATATATATATATATATATATATATATATATATATATATATATATATATATATATATATATATCCGCCTTGGGCTTGGCTGAATGACTGTGGATATCCCAAAATATTGTTCGTATATGTATGTAATTCAATTTAACTTGTTCTGAGATTTATTTAAATGACAAAATTTGTACTTAGTAATACTTCAAAATTAATTTATATATTTTCTATTTCGTTAACCAAAATCAAATAAACTTGCATTGATTTTGAAACTATAAAATTCCACTAACTTAATATAAAACAAATTAAATATATAGGACTTGTTTTAATTTTTTGGAATGGAGGGAGTTTCGATCATTTGTCACCTAATCATAATCCACATGGATACTTGTAAGCTTGCTGTCCCTTTCCCAGCACTGGTTAATTCGCGAGTAATTTAGGACAAACTTCCCCCAAAAATTAACCCACACGCAATAAAAAGTACTTGTCGAACACCTTAATATGAGTTCTTACCAAGAAGACATCTTTGACACAAAAGATCAAATTTTGTCGATACTCCATCCAAAAAGCCACAGCCCTGACGGCTGTCTTTCTTTGTATTCTTTTGGAATAGTACCTTGTTACTGATCCAAACCACTGCAGTCCACCAGTGTCTGAATATATACATATAATACAGTTGTATGACATACTACGATCTGATGAATGAAAGCCTCCACTCTGATTCAAGCACTTTCTCATATATATAAACAATGAGACACGCGAAAGAAAAACAATCCAATTAAAGCTGCTGCTTCTCTCTTTCAAACAAAAGCTCTCCAATAAAGTTTGGAATTCAGAGTTTCATATGGCCCCTTTTCTATCGTCAGCAGGAAAAATCGATTTCTCCATAAACCAATACAAAAACAACACCATGATCTTCATAGAAATTTCAAGCGTAATAATATACTACAAATGACTAAACGGGGAGGGCAAGCAGCAAAAATCACCCCTGGGGTGTCATAGTCCAAACTACGGAGGTCCCGTGGAATATTTGATATAAATAACAGCAAGCATAATTTAAAAACCAGAAACCAGCAGTTCGTTTAAGCTATTATAGATTGCCCAACACTCTGGACATGAGGATGCGACATTCCCACCGAATGTGGCGGCACAGAGGCAGATTTGGCAAGTTCAGTATCTTGGAAGGAAGGTGCATCCTGTTCCAATGCAAAATGCGACATTTGGGAAGATTCAAAGAAGTATTCGACTACTTTATCAATATATAGGATGATCAGACTTGCACCAAAAACCTGTAGATCTTGGCTTATTTCATCTGAGATTCCGAAACCCTACCAGAACTTGCCACCGCTGCAAAAGGAATTTTTGAGTGTGTCAGCCTCGAGTTACTTTCATGAGACATACTTTCATTAGGCTTGAGGATGTGCTTTGCCCCAGCAGTCAGTTTAACAGGACCTGGTATTGCAATACCATCCAGTTTGAAAGGATAAATTTCAGTACTAGCTTTGCTTGCATCCATTTGACTACTATTTTGGCCACATGCCATGCTCTTTGATACATCTTTAGCTAAATTTAGCCCATATGTTTCTCTTCTAACAAGTACATCAGCTCCTGCGTCGCCAATAGCTTTGAAGGCTATCACGCTACGACTCAAATCTTCTGAAATTTCCATGTTATGTAACTTGGAGGGATTTGCAGAATAGTCTGATTTAGCTGCCGGCCTCTTTTTGGTTCTTCTCCCATGAGCAGAGTCTTTAACACAGAGTCTTGCCTTCATTCTCTCTTTGAACTTCATCCTATACTCACGTCTGTTATTCATTGTCATAGTTGGTAAAAACCTGTGGCAGACTGGTCTGAGCGGAGATTGAGTTATAGGAGCCAAACCAGGTGCATTCTGCAGGGGAGATTGGATGGATAAAGGATTGTCCATATAAGCAGCATCTGGTTTGCAGCAAACTGAAGGGATCTTTTGAAAGTTGTCGCAGGACATAGTACATGGATGACAACTACCACCTGCATCAGAATATGACTGGAAAGAACCAATCATAGTTTCCTTCACTTGTGTAGCATTTAACAACCACGGGGGTAAGTTCTTAAAAGAGCTCTGATAACAAGATGGCCGAACATGCTCTCCTAAATCAGGATGCAAGAAAGGAAACTTGAAGGCTGAATTTGTATAATAATGACGTGGATGCTTCTTATTAGATTGCGTATAATTTAAGCTCAAGTTCTGTAAAGCAATATGAGGAGAGGATGCTCGTATTGGTCGAGGGTTGACAGGTAGAGGTTCATATTCACATACAAAAGACTCCTGGAAGATGGGTGCCTTGTTGAAGAGTGCAGGCGAAGCATCTGGAGGAAAATAAGGATATGATCTGCCGACAGGATCTCCACTGAAAGTGTGACAAGTATTTTCATACACCGCATTGGTTTGGCAGCTGAGGGATGGTTGAGAAAACCTAGAATCTGGAGGTTTTATTTGTAAAATACTTTGTGAAGCCAGATTGATTTGAATTTCTCCTGAACATGCAATCTTTTTACCTTTTCCCGATGCCGGCTGCATGACCAAGTCTGACTGAAAGTCTCCTCTTAAAGAATTGTTAATGGTAGTATCAGCAGGACGATGCTCTGCTATGATCTGCTTATCCATCCAAACCATTTCATCCTCATGCAAGTTTCTGTAATTATTACCAACTGAAAAATTTTGGCCCATCAATCGCATTGTTGGTTGGGTGACATTTAGGGACATTAGATCAGGGTTCCTTTCTTGATGCATATTTCTATCACTAGAGTGATTCCAAATCTGTTCATCTTGTTTGTTCTTGTTTATAGGGATGTTCATTAGATCAAGACCTGACTTCAGAGGATAGACAGACTGGCTACTTCCCCTCAGATAATCCAAGAAGGGGACATCACCTCTTCCAGCACCTTGTGGTCCAGTACTACCTAACCTAGACGATACAATAACATTTGGGTTCTCTTTCACACGGTCCTGGACAGGGAAAAATTGGAATTGTTGCATTGATGGTGCTCTCTCTTGACAATTGTTAAAACTTAAATGATCTCCAAAGTTACTTGGCAGTTCACTACACAGAGCTAAGGTCCCAGATGAATCTGATACTGTGCTTGGCCTCATCAGCTGGTTAAACCCAACCTTGCCACATGAATTCAGCTGAATAAATTCCCCGTGTGAATTAAGAGGTAATCCAACAAAATCTTCATTCATTGACCTTTCCAATCGCATAACACCTCTTTGGTCTATGTCAGGCAACGAACTACGCATCAGTTCCTTTGGAGAAAGATGGTGGAAAGGGTGCTGCTGCAAAGTTTGGCCATTGTAATTCTCCGAGGTTGTTTCTGCGGGAAATAGAAGCCTTCCATACCCATTTCCATTATCTTTAGGAAAATGAGAAGATGATGATGGCTGAGGAAATGCTTTCACATAATCTCTAGAACAAATTGCAGCAAGACTAGGGCGAGGATCCCCATAGTGAGCATTAGCAATCATCTTCACATTGGAACCAGAAGAAGTTAACATATTATCACCTCCCTGAGTGATCATGTTGGGCATAAACGCTTCCTTTTCTGTGGAAAGAAATCCAGGTGGGCAAGCAGATACAGTTTCAGGCAAGGCAACTTTATAACCATGTTCAAGCCAATGCAGATTTTCACTACAGTATGCAGCTTGATTTAAAGCTACAGGTCTGTTCCGTAAATGCTCTTGACTAGCATAGTGCCAAAGAAAATTGGGTTTTCCCACACATAAACACGTATCAGATGACTGCTTTTCAGTAATAGATTGAACCTTAGTCGCATTCTCTTTGCTGATGGAAGAACTTCTGTCACTTCCATACGCATCCAGACTGACAAACTTTTTCCCCCTTTCAGCAGAGTGATCAGTTTCTACAGAAGCACTACCAGCGTCGGAATAAGAACAGAAAACATTTTGCAATTTCGGAAATTCAATAGGGGGAACAGATTTCCTCCTTTGTCCAAGAATGTCGTCCTTACTTGAGAACCTGACTCGCCTGTCTGATTGATTAATGGCACACCAATTTGTTTTTCTGGATTCCAGCAAGGTGCATGTTGTTGACTTCTTCAGCAAAACTGCTTTTGAATTATTTTTTAGAATGCCACGAACAGAAAGAACTGATTTTTGCTTCTCCAAAGTCAACTTGGAAGTCCCAGAAGTTTCTTTCTGTCCTTCCACATAACATTTCGGCCTTGTTTTCCTCTTTTGGACAGGAATAATATCCAATAACTCTTTTGCAAGCTCAATAGTATATGATGAACCGTTACAGTTTCCTGTTGAGCCAAGTGGATATTTCTTCTTAAGCTTTAAAGGTTTATCCTGAGAAAGACAGCACCATAGCACCATGTCATTTGAGTTCAATGAATCTAATGCATTTTGCTTATGTATTAAATTGTACACTAAAACTTGACTTTCAAATGTGGGCTCCCGTTTGGGAAGTAGGTAGTACAATAGAAGCGTCCAAGCATAGATAATCAAATAAAGAGACCCAAATTATCCTGGAGCAACAAAAGAAATGGAAATTATTAGAGAGGAGAAAGACAGGATACCGTGGCTTAAACCTTCAAAGTAGCTCACACCCATAAGGGGTAACACTACTAAGGCACTCAAAGATTTGGTCAGAAAGAAATTGTTTGTCTCCCATGTAGATGTGTTAATTATCTGACAGTTTTTTGGCAGTTCTTTATATATTTTCTCACGGCTTACACTTCTTATGAACATTCAAACAGGTTGAAAACATTGGCATGAATGGAGTGGCATTCCTTGGGAAGCTCAGTCAAAAGTGTGGAATTATACATCATTATCATTATCTAGGTAGCAACATTGAAATATAAGGTCCATATATACTTATGAGAAAATAGGAGCATCTATTGTAATAATCATTTAGTTAGACATCAAGGTTATCTCTGGTCATTAACATCTCTATTGGTATTACGAATACACACACACAGTAAAACATTCATCTGATGCTTCTAGTAATGTTTGTATTGAGGAAGAAATATAAACCTTGAATATAAAGTAAGTGATAATCCACGGCGAAGAATGGAGACAAACTCCAGTGTAGTATAATTTATCATAGATAGATGATGTGCATAATCCATACAATCAAAAAAAATTAAGTAGTATTTTCATAAAACTAGTCAACCATAATCAGGTAAATAATTAAGAGAATCACAACATTCTAATCAAATATAGGCTAGGAAAAATTGTAAGACAATATAAGAATAATATAGTTTTATTCTAGAATTATTAGAAAGGAACATAAAAATAAGTAATCTAGCACATCCATCTCCACCATCATACTGATATTACTAGGGACGTTGGAGTACCTGTGGCTGTGGATACATTCTTTGGTGACAATAAACAACTCCGCTTGGAGAACATTCATCCCAGATTTATTTATTTTTTCATGGGAAATTCTTCCTTTCCACAAGAACAACTGATTTGATTATGCATTCGTCTTCATCCATTTCACCAACGTATGTACAGTTAGCTTAGCAATGTGAAAGGTGATGTGAACACCGTTCCATTAAACCCTAATAGTTTGTGAACATTTTCAATCAACATAGACTAACCATTGCTTATTTGTGCCATATAGGCATATAGCAAGTTTCCTTGCAATTCACAATAATACCGAGTTTCCTTGCAATTCACAATAATACCAAGTTTCCTTGTAGTTCACCCCGTTTAGTTCTCCAAAAGTTATCTCCTAAGGAAGTCTGGCTAAGAGATTTAAAAAAAATTGAAGTTCTAACCAATCAGTCGATAAATTATGCAGCAGGCGTACAACTATTTAATAGTACCAAATACCAGTAAGGTTCATCTTCTTTTCCGTACACAACTTATTCCTTCTATTCATCCAAGACATTAATTAACAATTTCACAAAGGCTGAAAGTTTCACTGAACCATCATAATGTTCATCAGCAAGTCATTTTCGTCTCATAGTTGACAGCTTCATAGGCAGCCGTGCGCGATCACATAAAGATAACAATCACTTCGTCAAAACATGCAAGTGAATCAAAACCTTGAAGGATATCAGTTGTTGCATGATCCCAATGCATTTGTTACACAAATAACCTGCAATAGCAAAGGGGGCGAGGTCCCTAAACTTGTGTTACTGAACATAAGGCAAGCTCCTGAACGTACTTGAAATTTTCATTTTCATGCTATAAATTCCAACACTTGCATCTCAGTTATACCACTTTGGCAACACTTCTAGCTAGCCAGCCAATGTTTCACCAATTCTATGACCAACAAATCTAACATTTTAGTCTGTATTGTCAAAATTTGAACTGCCAGGCCCTTGTGCCAAGACAGTGATGGTTTGAAGGAAACATAAGCAAACAGTGAAAAAAAACAGCATAATTAATAATGGGATACACTGATCATAAACCAAGGACAACCTTTCAACCTCATCAAAAGCCTTGTCAGACCAACTGTACTGTACAGCTGTATCACCATACTCCGTTGCATATACTGCTGAAATCTTCCCCAACATGACAACCCCATCTCTTGTTTCAACTTTTTTCGCTTTATACTGAACCTCATTGCCGCCTAGCTCACACAACAAAGTCCAATCACAACCTATCTATTGCTTTCATCTTCAAATCAATACAGCCTTTAATCAGTTCTTTCAGCTATTGATATAACTTACAAAGAAAGATACGAATTGCTATGAGGTAGTGAATTGTCTAAAGATAATTATAATTATCGACGTACATTTTAAAAATTAAACATCAATATTTTATGCTCCAGTCAACATACTAGTAATACCATTAATCAAGAAACTGATAAAGCGCATACCAAGAAGGCAAGAATCAAGCAAATAGCAATCACATACCTTGTTCGGAATTGATAGATCAATGTGGGCAATATCCCTATCCTTCTTTTTACCGTTCTTATTCTTCTTCAATCCCTTTAGTTTCTTCAACTTGTTGACAATTGCTAAAGTCCGGTCTTCCAATTTCATTTTCTTCTTCCTTTTATCATTTGAACCAACATAAATCAAAGCGGATAACTTCACATCATCATCTTCAGTACTAAGAAAATCACCACCATCTTCATCTTCGTCCTCATCCTCATCATCGTATAGCTTCTCGACCTGTGGTGCCACCGCAAAAATCTCAACAATGGATCTCTTCTTTGGCACCCTTGATTTTGATTTCATCCTTGTCAGTTCCTTCCTCGATGATTGAGCAAGGCACCTATCCACATGCCTGTTCACTGCCGTAACTGTTCCTGCAGTAAACACTAAGCACACTGGACAGCTCAGTCTGTTTGCCACCGCCTCGGCCTCCTTGTTGTCCAGCCCATCGGCCCACCACTTGAATTTCTGGACGGTGATGGGAGGGAGAAAAGCATCTATGAATTCTGTTTTGGTTTCATCGAACGGCCAGCATTTCAACACATCAGTACTTCTCATATTGGATGTGTACCCACTGAAAAACCCGAAGAAAAAAGAGCATAATTAAACACGAATTTTTAGTTCAAATATACATACGTACATAACATATGAAAGAAATTTGAATGAAAGTGGAACATCTTACCGGATCGAGAACCGCTCCATGGTTCTAATTCAACTTTCTTCTTCAACTAGAACTAGAAGGGAATCTTTGGATGAATGGTATGAATATGTAGAGAGAGATTACATGAAAAGTACTGTTTGACACGAGAGCTTGTACGGTCTGAAATCCGACTTCTAGAGAGAGAAAATAGAAAATACTAGTAGTGTTAGGAAGATAAATTAAGCTGAGAAACTAGTACAAGTGGAATTAATCAATTAAGTTCCATGAATTAGTATTTACTTAGCAAGCTAGTGTGAGAGACAGATAATAAAGGACCATATACATACCTCTCAATTGGTGAAACCCATATCACATATATACTACATCGATTTCATAAACTTATAGAGAGAAGAGCGAAGAGAGACCGACGAAAACAAAACCCAAACTAGTAAGGCAATCTATATATATGTGTATATATATAAAAGAAGAGATAAATAGATGGTAGAAGATTTGGAAACAGAAACAACTAACTCGGTGATTGGATTTGGAGGAGTAGAGTTTGGTTCAATCGCCGGAAATGGTTGGCCTAGGGGGTTTAGAGAGAGAAAGGGAGTGTTGTTGTTATTTTCCCGCTCGATGGTGATGGTGAAATTGATGTTGGTGATGGGGATATGGAGCGTGGATAGTAGCGTGAGTGACTCATGAATGAAATGCCACTTTCATTGCGTGCCCCCATCCCTCTCCTTATTTATGACTGACAACGACCTATGAGACTAGAGTGAGTGCCCTACCCAACCTAAAGTAAAAGAATAAACCCACCCTCGCTCCCTCTCTCCTATTCCCTATTCTTTCTTCAAAAATACTACTTACTTTAACTAACATTAAAAATAAATTCCTTCATTAATAAATTTCAGAAAAATAAATTACTTTTTAATAGTAATAACATAAAATAAAAATATATTTATTTATTTATTATATTAAAATTTTTATACTTTTGACATAACAACAGTTGTACTTTTAATTTTAACTTCAAGTTTAATAAATTGAATGTTGAAATAGTAAACTTTGCTTTGCTGTGAATTGAAATTAAAATAAAATAAATTTATTTGAAATGGAATGCAATTAGCAAAATAAAAAAGAAGCCAATTGGTTAGTTCGATTGGGTTTGTTAGTTTATTTTTCCTAATTCAAGTGTTGTTGAGTAATGTAACACTCCATTTTGCACGTAGAAAGAATTAAGATATTTTTTAAAGGACTCATATTAAGGTAAGGTTGGGAAAGGGCTTAATTAATTTCAAAAGTTAGTCTATTCTGCATGTTAAGCAAAAATGATCGGAAAGGATTTATTTTGGGACATAAAGTATATATATATAAAATTCCTTCTTAAACCCTTTCAATTGTCAATACCACCCCCTCTCCCAATCATCGATGGTTGCCGCCATAATCCATATTCACCAGTGGCGAAGGTTGACCATCTCTCTCTCTCTCTCTCTCTCTCCTCTCTCTCTCTCTCTCTCTCTCTCTCTATATATATATATATATATATATTTCATCCCACCCTTCTAGAATTTAGAAAAAGAGTATACTGCTAAATTTATTTTATTTTATTCCGCTGGCTAGCTTGTCAGACGGAATGGAGGGATAACACAATAATGCAAAGTTTGATTCCTGTTACTTTTCACTCGTAGATTCTTTTCTTTTCCGGATGTATGTATATCATTCAAATGCATGCAGAAAATTATATATATAACTTATTTTTAATTAGAAGAGTTCATTAAGTTTAAAAGAATTTTTTCTTTTTTAATTTACTTTCATCAAATTCATTGTCAGTTAAATAAAAAATTACGTATATATTTCTTTGCTTACTGTAGAGTAGTAGTATTAATTAAGCTATAAAAGTGATCGACCAATGTCTGAGTCTCTCACCAAAGAGAGAGGCCCCACGAGTACGAGTCTGACCATTCTCACCCTTTTTCTATTTTAATTTAAAATTATAAGAGATATTTTCTCTTTTTAAATTATATGATTATTATTAAAAAAAATTAATTTAATTTAAGATATTTTAAAATTTAAAATTAATTTTAATTAATATAATAATAAATATTATAAGTTATCTAAAGAGATATTATTTATTATAAATTTTATTATTTTATAATTTTTAATGAGTCATTTTAATTTTATATTTAAAAATATTTTAAATTAATTTTTTAAAAATAAATAATAATCAAATAATATGAAATAAATATATATATATTTATCATTTACACTCCAATTTTAATATAAAAAAATCATCTCTATTCATATTAATGTACGTAAAAATAAAGCGTATTTATTATTTTACTGTTTATGTTACGTAACGGGGAAAAAAAAAAAAACTGTGTATAGTACGACTAATACCACAAAAACATCATTGTAAGCAAGCAAGTCCATTTTTCAAATTACGTGAAGAAACATTATAATGCAGTTGAGAGGTGATGACTGTGACCACCGGGTTAACTTTTTTTATACCCTATTTTCGGAAAGAAGAGAGACAGAGACCATTAAATATAGAATATATGCACATTCAAAAATATTGTACAAAAAAGAAAAAATATATTTTTTTCTTAGTAATATTTTATATTTTGGTATGTCTGGATGTATAACTGGCCCACTCTCCATTATAATAAGTATTATCAACATGTATGTGAGCTATATGGATGTATGTTAGAGATTATATATATATAGTAATGATACGCCAATGCATGGGACCTTCTCTATCCACCTAAACCCATCTGTCCCAATATTGATAGCCGCATGATTAAAATAGGTGAGAGAGAGAGAGTAAAGAGAGTATTCAAAAGGTTAACCGTGGAGTAAAATCCAGTAATAATAATTCATAGGAAGGAGATGTTAAGATTACTTTTCCCCTAAATAAATACAATAATCTACTCCACTTGATTTCTCTAATTACGAACCGTAGATCAGTTTTTGGGCGGTTTTCCGGCCTTTTGTTATTATGTACTTGCTCGGTCAGCAGCTAATTCACATATACTAAAAAATTTAATTAATATACAGATATTTATAAAGAAAAAAAAAGATTTCAATAGAAAAAAAAAAGAAAAAATCGCTAAATATTTAATTTTTTGTAGAACTTCAATAAAAAAGAAAGAGAAGATTACTAAGTTTTTAATTTTTTTTATAGGACTCAAATAGAAAAAAAAGAGAGAAAATTGCACGAATATACATAAATTTTTTTAAAAATTTTAGAACGACAAATATTTAAGAATAAAAGAAAATCTAAAACATCATATATTATGTAGCGGACGGAGTACTATTACTGCTTTTGTCATTCTGAGGTGTCTGACTCGAAAAGTATTAGGGGTGAGCAAAAAATAAAAAAATGATTTTGAAACTGTACTAGATCTTGACCAAATAGCACCAATAAAATTGTATCAACAGTTCCGGCGCATATAATAATTTTAAGAGTGTTGAAAAACTGCATTCACAGTTAGGAATTGTCTGGCACACCTTAAACCTAGCGGGACTTGCAGTATATATATACATGGACTTATTTATTGTTAAAAAATTATGTGAGTATTTTTTTAATAAAATTATATTATTTTATTACAAGAAGAGTTTTAAGATACTTTTTTTTGTGTGGCTAATTTGGAGGAGGAGTTGAATCTAGAACCTCTTTCTTAGCAAGGGGCCTTCAATTTATGTTGGAATTTGTGGTAGGGCAATGCAGGAATCAGGGAAAATATGAGGAATATTTTCTTATTCATTTAAGACCTTGATTAATTTTGATGGTACGTTTGGATTGTAATAATTAATGGAGGAATAAAATAATATATTTTTATAAAATAAAAATTATATTTGAATATCCTATTAGAATAAAATTAGACCTGACAAAGTTGGTCTAAGCCCGCTTGCTAAAACTTGAAATTTGGGCTTATATATTTTAGCGTTAAAAAAATTGAGCCTTTTTGACCCAAAGCCCTTATATATTTTAGCCTTAAAAATTTTGAATTTTTTTGGCCCGATGCAAATTTGCCCCGACTAGCGGGTGGCCCACCCCCGTTCATAAAATTCATTTCACTCTATATGTTCAAGATTTATCCCATAACATTAATAATAATTTGATATTTGTTTACAAGTAGGGCAACCACTATTTTTTTCTTCCAATTAACATGAGTAACTCACCTATCAAAGAAATAAATAAAAAAAAGAAACTTAACAACTTACTTTAATTTGTTTTAGTCCAATGCAATAGCTTTAATTTATAATTTTTTTAAAATTACGATATTTCAAACGATGTAACTATTGTAATTTGTGGGATTATTTTATTTTGTATATATATTATGTTGATTTGTTTCTAAAATTTATAATACTCATTATAAGTTTGTGAAGAATGAAACTAAATTGATTGAATATATATATATATATATATATATATATATATATATATATATATTCTCGGGTCACTTGACTCGTCACTCTTTGGCCCACAAACCTTTTATTTTAATCCTACAAAAACCTAAGCTAGGCAAATTTGACTTTGCCTAAATTTGGCCCTGTTTGGCCTAGCCCAACTGTTTACGAAGTCTAAATAAAATAAATCATTTTCACTCTTAATAGCATATTTAAAATTTGACTTCAGTATAGGCAAAATTATTTTTTTATATATAAAATTAATTAAAAAAATTAGAATGAAGCAAATAAAATTTAAATACAATATACTTTCTTCATTCCAAAATTTGAAATATATTTTTAAAATGAGGAATACTTTTAAAAATAAATTTATATTCACAAATGTGGCATTAATATTAACTAAAAATTAAGTAATAGAGGTTATATCGTAGAAATAATAGTAAATTATACTTTGTTTATATTGTTTTTAAGTTTTAAAACAAAAAATAAAATAAAATAAATGAATGAAAATATAAGTTGACGACCATTTATTTTGTTTGTGAGAATTTTAAAGGACTAAAAAGAAAAGACATAAACCAAAAAATTGGCCACTTTTTTTTTGCAAAATTTTTACTTAAAAAGTAAAAGATTAGATTTGAAAGGGAAAAAAAATCTTAATTAATTTTTTATTTTTTATAATCTTTATATTACTCTTTGTTTACAAATACAAGAAGATTTAATATAAGTGCAAGTTTTTTTTCCCCTCTATAAACTCAAAAAAGAATATTTTAAAGTTTTTTATTGCTTTTTTTTCTCAGCTCCTTCCTAATTTAAGTTTTGTATTTTTCTTTTTTATATCCAAAATTCACAAACATAGTGTAAAGGGATGAGATACACACACACACACACACATATATATATATATATATGTCGTAAAAAATAAATATATTTCAAAAAGCCAGTTGTCTGCACTAGCCATAAATTGGACCCGCACCTGTTCACTCTTACTAAATATATGAATATTTTTTTTTTCAAAAAAAAAAAATGGTTTGACTCAATATTTCAGTCAAGCATTTAATAAATTATTCAACTGTTAATTCTATTATCTTATCTATTCTATTTTTTATCAATTATATTTTTCTTATACGAATATATCATGAAATTTTGATTTTTATTAAAAAATAAATTCAAACTTTTAACTTTATGCCATAAAAAAATAGACATTTGTCAAGATCACTAAAGAGACGAGACATCTAACCACGATCATTAAACTATCTCCTTTAGTCTTTATGCAAATATTTAATAGTCAATTAATCTTAAACTTTTTATTATAATATTATATTGGAAGCATTTATTTGAGTTGATCATTTTCAAGATATCAATCAAGTTTCAATAGTGACAGTAATTATCAACAAGTGGATCAGTAATCAGTTAACAACATAAAATTATAAATAATAAAATAAAATTATGTCATTATATTCATTACACTCTTTTATTATATATTTACATACGTTAATTAATATTAACATAAATTTATTATATTTATGTAAATTAAAGAATAAAATTCCTCCGTACAAATATTATGTTGTGTAGCACACGCTAGGTATGTAACATGAGCATGTAAAGCTCCTATACTCACCATTATAATACGTAATTCTTTTTAAAAAAATAGTGTCTGTAATCTAAAAATACCCAATAAAAAAATAAGTTAAACACTATTCAACACTTACGGCCAATTCTAATTCTGAATAATAACCATATGTATAGATGTTTATTGATATAAGTATTCTAAGTTTACCAATTAAACTCCACTATATATCAAAATCTACTCGATTTTAATTTTATAATAATGGAATTCAAACGAGAAAGCGCCTGCAAACAACAGTGCTGTTTGTTTAATGATCTCAATGCTACTTAGGTTGATGCAACTTTTGTCTAAAATAGTAATCCCTATCTTTCGGTAACTTTTTCCTAACTGGTTCTTTTGCAACCAACTTTGTTTTGGCCTCCAACTATTTTGACTTTGTAAGTAAGCGCGAATTTGAAATGATAATGTTTTCTAATCACCTCCATGATTTTGGCTAATTTGAAATGATCATGTCATATATAATTGGTATAAATATTAATTTAATTAGTATTATCATAATTTTTAAACTGGAAAAAAGATAAATAGTCTCAATATTTTCAGCCGATGCCTTTTATTTATGCAAGGGTTAAGAATTAAGATCCATAATATTTTAAATTCATTGTATTTCTTTATTAACATGATATTCATTGTTGTTACCTCTTTTTTAATAATTTAAACTTTTAAATAAGTTAGTTATTTAACATGTTAAATTATATTTGAGAAAGAGTATTAACATAATGTCTAATATTGTTAGCTTCTTTTTCTAATAACTTAAAATTTTTAGATATATGAGTTAGTTAGTTAACATGATATCGGATTTTTAATAGTTTAAACTTTTAAACGAGTTGGTTACTCAATGTTTCTCAATTCTCTCAAATATGGTTGACCCTATTTCTTTCATCTCCACGTTTGACAACTACTAGAGTAGCTGGTGAGGAATTATGAACTCTTCAACAAAGAGCACGTACCAGTTCTACAAAATAACAGTTGCCTTGCGAATTGTACCTACTCCGAGAATGAGAACTGAATTAAGTGAAAAATTGGCAGGCGTGAACAGTTAAATCAAATGCAATAATATGCAATCAGTTCTGTATTTTCAGTCCAAGTTAAAAAATATTGGATTATAGTTGTTCACTACATATATAAAATTGTCTTATAGTGTACGTAACACAATTGTTGGAACATAGAGCAATTTTAATATTAAAAAATAAATAAACACAAGCAACTCTAAAACGGTGTAATTAATAGTACTGTAAGTAAATAATGAAAAACACTCAACTTGTAATTAAACGTACAATTAAAAAATGTTAAACTTACGTAAGAGAAGATGAGAGGAACGAACATTCCAAAATTTTGTTGGTAACGATGACACGTACATTCTCGGGGGGAAGGCACTAATTCAATATCAACAGGTTGGCTGATATAGATTATTATCATTACGTACGTAACCCCTCCCTCCCTCCTTCCCTCCTGCTTAATAATATTGATTCATTGCGTAATCGAAAAACATTACTAGTAATTAATTGAGGAGAAACATTGTTTTGGGCCAAAATTAAGGAGTAAATTAATTCTCGTGATGTACCTGCTAATCACGCCATTAATCAGCTGATCGCATTGGTGAGAGAAATATATATATATATATATATATATATATATATATATATATATATATATATATATATATATATATATATATATATATTCATTCATGATGAATTGGCCAGTTTGCCCTACTAGCAATGAGTCTACTTCAAATCTAAATCTTTACCAGAATAAAGAGTACGCACGTAGTGATGATTCCAATAGTGAAAAGAAGAGGGGAGGCTCCCCACTTTTCACGTTGGAGGGAAAAATGGTAGCAGACAACAACACCCTTGTCTCCTTTAATTTCTTTCTCCTCTCCTCATATATATACACACACACACACACACACTACTCCATACTATATAATAAAATTTTCTTAATCACTAGTGGTTACAAATGCATAGAGACAGGAATATAATATTAATTATAACCACCTACAAAGCCAACATCCCTTAATTTGTGTGCTGATATATTTATTTATTTTTGAGTTTGAGTCTGTATGCATTTGAATTTGTGTTAATTTGTCCCGTGTTTTACAAATTTCAACTTAAAGCGAAGAACACACCCACTATTCAATTAACAGAATAATACATAAAAAAAACAGAACGGGATAGATTTGGACAAATTTCAAGGATAATATATGTATGTGCATGCTGAAGTTGTTAAGTAATTGTCAGATACAATTAATTAAAGTGGATTTTATTAATTAAACTCGAGGCGTTGGCTCAATAGTACGAATTTTACGACAATAAGGGAGAGCTAGAGCAAAATCAAATGATCAAATATTGCCAATTAAGTAGCTCCAAGAGGTAACCATGCACACAATTCTTATTTAGAATTTGTCGATCTGGTGCACGGTTCAGACGTGAATCTGTGAGATTAGTAGATGCAGTCAGTCCATGCATTCATGCAAAGATCCGGTTCCAGAATCCTGAATGCCTTCATCCTGTATATATATAAGTATAAGTATAAATATATTATGAAAACGGGGTGAAAATGTTTTGATGAGTCAGTTGGTCCAAATTTATTTATGGCGTCTTTGCTCGTCTCGTCTGCATGGATCGGATTTTCTCAGACATTAATTAGACCATCTATAGGGTTTTTTTTGGCTGCTACGTACCTTAGTCATACATTAATTGGATGCAGCTAGCCTTTGGCTTTATATTTGCTTTTATATATCTTTGGTTATGTTATATTTGGGATTAGACTATTTATTATAATATAATTTTTTGATGAGGGATTATTAATTTTTTAATATTAGACTATTAGTCTCATAAAACTATTTAATAGCTTAAATTAAAAGGACTTATTAATCTCAAATTTTTCATGAGATTATACAATCGTACATAAATAGTTTTATAAATGATAAAAAAAATAGTCTATAAAATTATTTAAAAAATTATTAATTTTCAATCATAAAATAAAATAATTTAAAATAATATTAAATTAATAATAATAATTTAATTTTAAATATAATTTTTATAAACAAACATAATGTTTGATTAATTCCATGCCTTTTGGAATCCTCAGGCACGCATCGCACCATAACTTTTCGTTTAGTGGATCCGAAGACTAATCAAACCGGGACCGCTGACGGAAACGTCAAATAAAATAAACCCATAAAATTAATTGTATCATTAATTAATTATTCATTAAGATGCGGAAAACTAGGTCGTATTTGTTACAGTATGTTTCAAAATTTATTTTTTAAGATTATAAAGTTTTCAACTTTAAAATTGATATAATTAAATTATTTAACAGAAGATCAAAGCTAATTTTTTTCCGAATTCTCCTAACCCATTCCCCGGCTCTCCCCTAACCCTTAAGATAAAATGTACTTTCCAAATAGGTTAAAAAAAAGGTTATCCCGCGGCTAAAAACTCAACTAGTAAGGCATATATATATAAAATGAAATTTGGTCATTAACTCGAGGATTTTTTAGAGGAAGGTTATGAGTAAAATTCGTGAATACGTGTGAAATGACTTGCTAGAGTGAATAACAAATGATGTGTAACCACTTTTGGTAGCCTCTTAACTATTAATTTTTTTTAACAGATTGAATTATGAGTTATGTTATTGTTAGGTGGTTAGATTGTATTTTGCTTTAAAATCAAGTTTTTCAGTGTTGAAATATTTTGTTAAGAAAATATGAATTATTTTATAGAGTGAAAATAATTTCGAATCAAGTTGAACAATACAATACTCATATTCTATTAATTTTTTTTTTAAAGATACTTAGATTCATACTCAAATAAGTGTTCGAGTATTAAAATGGATTCGAATTCGATTCTTTTAAGTATCAAAACCGAGTCTTGCTCGAATTTTTTGAGTCGATCTCAAATCGAATTTCGAATCACTTGCGTTTATTTTCAAACCCAATTTCTTTTAGAAGGTAATTTTCTTTTGCAATCACCCATTGCGAGGTTTTTTCAACTCTTTCCCACACAACGCAAACAACATGGGCATTTGAAAGTTTTTTGAGATGCTTCCACGCCCTATCTAATAAAAAAAACTAAAAATGATGAAACCACCGTTGTTAATTGTTGACTTGTTCTATTAATCTCTTTCCATTTTGGGTTGGTTTTGGCACTTGTGCGTGACATTTTCAATAAGTTTTAAAAGTACTAACTTTAATTACCATTATTTTGAAGAACAAACGAGGTGGGGTCTAATAATGACTTTAAGATCGTGCAAGCTCAATGGAGTTGTATGTTTTTTTCCCCAAATTTGCAGTGGAATTGATGGAGCGTAGGTTGAGAAATTATTGATCAATTCACAGGAGAACAAGAGTTTACAGAAGAACATATTATGACATTGGAGAGCGAGAGAGACTAGTCCTGTAAGTAATGAGTATTTTGGTCAGTCCTGAAAAGTGAAAAGGACTGGTTAGGATCAATTAATTAATTCTTTTGTAGGGCTTCCCACCAAATGGACCAAAACCCATCACCTTCACACTTATTTTACCCCTTTTTAATTAAAATTATAAAATTCACCTTATCTGATCCCATGTAAAATGCACTTAAATACTTCCTTCGTAATAAAATTAGAGAATATATTTTGAATTTATAAAATCAAATTGCAAAAGAAAAAGTAACAATTAAGATCAATATGACCATATTTGTAAAAGATGTATATTTTTTTATGGCTCAAATTTAATTGCCTTACACCATTATAATGTAATGATGTTTCATAATTTTAAATCAAATAAATTTATATGTTTTCATATAAAATTATTTTATATTTAAAATGACCTTATTAATAGTCAAAGTTCAATCTTAGAAACATGTTGCTCATAACAGTCTCCAACTGTGGGCCCTCTTTCGTTAGAACATGCACAAACGTTAATACTTTGGGCAACGGCTGATGCAGCCATGATACACTCTCGGTGTAGGCGGTCCGTAAATAAAGTCAAAAAATAAGTTATTAATTACTTAGATTTTAAGTGTAAAAATGTATTTAATCTCTTTTTTTTATCTCTATTGAGACCTTTTTTTATAGTTCCTTTGTTTCTATTCCGTCAACTTATTAAAATCAAGCGCATGAGGAAGAGGTTTGATGAAACACGTCTCATCATTTGATAATTGCACTATTCGAGAAACAATTATGTGAGACATTCAATAATAGAATGTGTTATTGAGTTTTCTTAACACGCTTCACTTGAGCGGGTCACAATCTTGTGATTCTTGGGTCAATACCCATTTGATGTGGCTTGGGCCATTTGAACTTGTATCCTAACAGTACTTTTAAAAAAATTAAATAATATTTAATTATATAATTGTAAAAATACTTTTAAAAAAATTAAAGACAAATTTATAGACCTGGGTGTTATGAGCTTCCCTATCTTTCTTCAACAAGTTAATAACAACATTGTGCATTTGTGAAATATTTAAAACTGTTGGTCCAGTATAATTTTAAAAACACAATTTCCTATTTCTGCAAAACGTGTTCTCTAACCAAAATCTCTAATTACTAAAAATGCTTTCCAATGATCACTAAACATCCGAAAAAAATCAAATTTAAATAAAAATTGTTTTAATATACCCCTCTGCTCCGTGGTTTCTTATGTATGACAAAAGTTGTGGATAGGTGATGCTTAGAGGTGTCCATCGGTAAAAAATCGAACCGATATTGAAAAAATCAAATCGGTATCGAATCGAAAATGCCGTTAAAACAAGAACCGGTACCGGTATCGAATTACTGATTTCGGTATCGGTTCGGTATAAATTCGATTCGATTTTTTCGGTTTATACCGATTGATAATATATATAATTATAATTTATAAATAATAATTATATATTAATTTATTTATAAATTATAATAATATATATTATTATATATATTATAATAATTAATATAAATTTAATATTATATTATTTATTTCGATTATTTCAGTATATCGATTTTTACCAAAATTCAAAAATGTCCATACTGCTACCAGTAACGAAAAGTATAAAAAATTGAAAAAAATGGTACCGAAAAAAACTGTTATCGAAAAAACAGGTATCGACCGATTCGGTAAAAAACTGAAAAAATTAATTTTTTTAACACCCCTAGTGTTGCTGATGCATGTATATATATGTATATATATATATATATATATATATATATATATATATACTAAAATCCAATTTTACACCAATCTTTGCACTCTAAATTAACTTTTTGATTAAATACATCTTAAACTTCAACTTCAATCAAGACAAGACAATTCCATCTATTTAGTTGACTGAATTGTTAACATGAGAGATAAAAATAAATAAATTATTCTATGCTCCTGAAACATGATAAATAATACTATTTATCATGTTTCAAGAACATAAAATAATTTTTCAATAAAATGGCTTATTTAAAGAATACACGTAACTATATATTTTGGAATTGACAAGTATATCCAAGTGAATAATATTAAAAGATCGTTAACTGAAGGGTAAAAAGGCACTTACAAAATTTTTCCCACCTCTTCCCCTCTTTGATTCCTCCTTAATGGAAAAGTTGTAAACCTTAATTTTGTTTTTCACCATCAAACTTTCATCCACTATCACTTATTCATCAAATCCTATTATCACTGTATATCATTTTACCACTCTCACAAATAGACCTTCTGTCCCAATATATTTGGTCAATTCTACCAATTTTTAAAATAATCCTAACTAGGGAAACCCAGTTGTCGCTGTGGCAATAAAAGCATCTCCAGCAATAAATTCTTAAACTAAATATAATCTAGAATTTAACTTTCTTATTCAGCAAATAGACTAAATATAGTCTCAGACTATATTTGAAACTCTTAAATCTAGGAACTAGATAGTTCATGGACTATAAATTTAATTATATTTAAATGAGAGAGTAGAAGAATGATAGAAGTTTTTTTTGAATTTTTTGATTATTTTAATTTTTTTATATTATAGTCTACAAAATAGTCCATCTGTTAGAATGTTAGAATGATCGAAGAATGGACTAAATATAGTCTATGGAATAATTCATCTGTTGGAGATGCTCTAAAAAGGCGAAAGCGAGGAGAGAGTCTCCAGTGAGAACCGCCATGCATGCCCTTGCTGTAGATTTCATGGTTGGTGGGTTTCCCGCTGCGTGATCATTTCGACCCCACAAGTAGTCAATATGGCGGCGGATCGATGGTCGCTGATGAGCTTGCAGGCGGCGATCGATGCAGAGCATGGGTGGGACGCGTTTGTCGTCGACGAACGAGGAGAAAGTAATGCTTTGCTTTGTGGATCATGGGCGGCTCTCTTACAAAAAATTAACATCGTTACGGGCCGAATTAATAGAATTCGCCTCGGTAATCATGTAAGCTTTGAAATTAAAGGCGGGGGTTTCTCCTTCTGCTGCTGTAATGGGTTCTTCTTTGATGGTTATAGCTGATTTGGAGTGAACTGAAATGGGTAGTTTGGGTTTGAGATTTGGGGAAGCCTAGGGTTTGGTGTAAGTTTCCCCCCTACAGTTTTTGACCTTTTAAATGTATTATATAACTGTGGAGGTATGTTATTTGACATAAATATCCCTAAAATTCCACATAATTGCATTTCCTGTTAACCAGTTAGAAAAATAAACGGTTTGCGTCGGTTGAAATTAAGGGTGTACTTAATCTAAAGGTTGTTTTTAACTTTTTTTTGTCATTAAGTTGGGCTCGCGTCGGCCCATTGACAAAAAGTGCGCAGACCATGAACGGTTATAGCAAAAGGGAACTAAAGTAAAAGATGAAATAACAACTACATGATTGGGCCCATTGGGCCGGTTTAGTAATTTGAAACTAATCAATTATATAATTAAAAGTATAAATTTAATTTTATTATTTTTTTGATTTTACTATTTTTTTAATTTAATGAATTTTTTGTTCAACTTTTCTATTCATACTAACATAAGTACAATTAAATACTATCTAAATTTAAAAATATTTATATCTCTAATAGAAATATAAAAAAAGAATATCTTTTTTTTTTCATTTTGAAATTAGTATCAATACTATACAAATTTATAATAATTAAATATATACTATCTAGATTTGTAAAGTATTCAAAATAAATCCAACCAATCTCTAAAAATATAAAACTAATTTATTAAATAATAATTAAATATATATTATACAAATTTGTAAAATATTCAAAAGAAATTCAACCAATCTGTAATACAAAAACCAACTTCTAAGAGAATTTTTTTTTTAGTTTTACCAATTTAATTGCAAAATATGTTATCGTAATTTTATGTAATTAATTAAGACAATATAACACATTATAATATATATTAACTAAATTTATTAAAATATAAAATTTTATCAAATCACACGATTAATTGTATTAATAATATATATGATTTTTTTTAAAACATAATAACTGTAAAATTAGTTGAAAAATTATAGTGAATTCATTACTAACTAATTATTATGACTAAATTAAAACCTATTAGAGCTTGAGTTTCATACTTATAATCGGATTAAAATTTCAAGTAAATTTTGTCAATATAAACACTAATATAGAATTCTATTATAAACTTAAATAAAAATAAAATAATTATTTTCTCATAATCATAACTAAATAAATATGCGCTCCATTTAAATGTTTAGCTTAATAATTGATCGAAGTAACCTATAGTATATAATTCAATATATATATATATATATATTTAATAATTTAATAACTACAATTATCTTCTCAAAATTTTAATTAATATTTATTTATGTAATAATATGATAAACTATTATTCACAACCCCGTGCGAAAATGAACTTGTCAAAAAGAAAAAGAAAAAAAAAACTTGCTGTGAAAAGAAAAGCAAAATTTTAAATCACAAAGCCCAAAAGAAAAAGAAAACACTTTGCAAAGGAATGCAACTTTGATGCGGTTTTGACATTTTACTATTTTATCGATCAAAATTATATCATATATATTATGTATATGACATACATAAACTTGCGTGTCCGAGATAGATACTACCCTTTCCCTCTGTATTGCACGATCAAGATAAGCATGTTTCATCAGCAGTATGGGAAGGACAGGTACTATCTACTATTAAACAACTTACTTCTTCACATTTCAATATATTGAAAGCATCATGAATATTATCAGTAGCATACAATAAATGGTTGGCACGATGACAGGAGCGTGGTGCACTTAGATGTCATGAACACACTTCGAAGCTTGATCAATGGAGACGCACTTCAAAACAGATCGAGTTAATAAGCAAGGCTGGATTTGGCTACTTAATTAAGATTAATACCAGCAATTAGTTTGGACTTGTCAGAAAAAATGAGCTAACAGAATGGATAGATCGTCATCTCTGAGTTGTGGATATCGATGAAGTTGTAGACGAAAAAGACTACATTCCTTGGTACTTGAACGTCACACGTAAATTAGTAGGGAGGCCTGTAACTTTATCATCCGAATTTCAAAGAATGGTATGCCGTTTCGTTAACAGTATATTCTATCATCTATATATAAATACACACATATATTCTGTTTTGACTCACGTTTTTTGTTTACTTTCTATTATAGAATGTAGCATTGAGGGACATTGCGCATGTAGCAGATATTATTATTATTATTATTATTATTATTATTATTGTTATTGTTATTATTATTATTATTATTATTATTATTATTATTCTTATTGTTCTTGTTCTTGTTCTTGTTCTTGTTCTTGTTCTTGTTCTTATTATTATTATTATTATTATTATTATTATTATTATTATTATTATAGTGTAGTGGTGAATTTTATTTGGTAGGGAAATGTGGGTAGATAGATTTTTGAGAAAAAGAAGTTGAATTTGGGAGGAAAATGAGTGATAGATTAGTGACCGTTGGATGTTAAAGTCTTAAATTATTTTAGACTGTTGGATGTTGAAGCCTAAATTAATTTGAGGCCGTGAGGCCGTTGGATATTAAAATCTTGGGATTTGAGCCGTCATGTTTTATATATATTAATTTTATTATTATTGGTTGGAGAAGTCTTATCTTGAGTTTGAGTTTTAGGAGAAGGGAGTAGTCCCTCCCTCAGTTCCCAAATGAGGTTTCATTTGGCAGTGGCACCACTGGCTAGTCGGTTATTTGTTGACAGGACATGGAAACAACCGGTGGAAATGAATTTAAATGTTTAATGAAGTAAATGTGCGCGGGGGATCGTCTAACCTGAGATAACTTGGATTCGATTAATATAAAATTAAAATATCGTCTTCTTAAAGTAGTCCTTGTAGCCCAGTGATACAAGTATATGTACTAGGACGATGTTTTTTCTTTTTCTAACTTGAATATTTAATTTTCTATTGGATTAAAAGAATAGAATGTACTTTAAATATTCTAGTTTAGAATTACATTGAGCATACATTCTAATTTCAGAATTGAAGATGAATTTTGACTTTAAAAATCAATTTGTAAAATTTAAAAATTTATAATTGTTATAAATTAATTTGAGTTTTTTTAGACTAACATGTATGATAATTACTAGTAAATTTTATATAGTTTATAATTATAACAATTTGCACAAACCTAAAAGAGAATACAAACTTTTATGCATAAAGGAGCACAATTTTATAAACTTAAGCAGGCTAAACTTTTGTCTTGCCCATATAACGGCTATTTCTGCGCTTCTTGTTTATATGAATGAAATATAATATCAGCCCTCTGCTTAAGCTTCCAATTTAAATAAAATATCAATTTTGACTTCTATTTGTGCTTCTGGTTTAAATGAAATAGTATTATTTATGTTCTTGGGCTATTGTAAATTAACTGTACTAAATTATATGAACAGCAAAAGCAGTCCCATAAGAACATGTTTTATTCAAAAGTGGAATGAAAAATTTAAGTTCAAAATTTCAACAGGGGCTTTTTTGAACTCTTCTTAAATGTTGCCATTTTCACTCTGTCAAGTTGAGTAAAACATGCTCTGTTTTGACCAACCACTTGCTCTTTCCCAGAGAGTTTTCAATGTTTATGAATTATATGAACCTACCTTTGGCTTCAAATTCTCACTTAATGTCATGGCCCCCACCCATCAAATCAGGTACAAGACCCATAACTCTCCCTCACAAATGAAGAAGAGAGATAATATGTCTAGCATGATGCACGCAACACACAGTTGTACCGTATTTATCGAACGTTAGACATTGCACTGGTATTTTCTTACCCCGCAATGTAAATATCATTTATCCCAATTAAAAAGCCCGCTTCTAAAACCACCCCAGCTGCAATTACTAGTAATCAGACTTCAGAATCCTACTCATACAATGTACTGTTCATTCTCACTCTCTCTTCCACTTCTGCTGCTGCTCATTCCATTTCTTTCCATCCCTTGTGTCTCTTCCACCACCAGTCAACAACATGCAAAGAAAAACCTGCAACCAAACAGCATGGAACCATATGAACTAGAAACTCTGTTCAAGATCATGGACACCATGTCCTCTGATCATACCTGGAGAATCTCATACCCAAACCCTTGTAAGCCTGGCTCATCCTGGATTGGAATAGAATGCAAACCAGGAATTGACAATCACCTTCATGTCACCAGACTTGATTTTGGGACACCGCCAAACCCAACATGCAAAATCAAATCCATATTCCCTACACAAATCTTTGATCTTCCCTACCTTCAATCTGCTTTCTTCTCCCATTGCTTCACTCGTACAAAAACCACTCTCACTATTTCACAAAACAGTCTCTTCAACTCTAAGCTGCAACAGCTCAGCCTGCGCTCAAATCCGGCCTTAGTCGGCTCAATCCCACCTCAAATCTCTTCCTTAAAGTCTCTCCAAATTCTCACATTGTCCCAAAATCGCCTTACTGGGATAATTCCAAAAGAAATTTGCAGCTTGTCCTCTCTTCAACACCTGGATTTGAGCTATAATTTTTTCTCTGGGACTATTCCTTATCAATTGGGTAGTCTCAAAAACCTTGTAGTTCTTGATTTGAGCTATAATTCACTAATTACCTCAATCCCGGACACAATTGGCCAGATGGGTATGCTTCAAAAGCTAGACTTGAGCTCAAACTTACTCACTGGAAGCATACCCAACAGCATTGAAAAGCTCACTTCATTGGTTTTCATGGCTTTGAGCAACAACAGATTTAAAGGGAAAATCCCAAAAGGATTGATAAAGTTGCAGAGCTTGCAATACTTTATTATGGATGATAATCCAATGTTTATATTACTGCCAGAAGAATTTGGTCATTTACAGAAACTACAAGAGCTTAGGCTTGCAAATTCTGGGTATTCAGGCACAATTCCACCAACCTTTTCACAGCTCCTGAATTTAAGCACCCTGTCATTGCAAAACAACCGGCTAACCGGCGAAATCCCTGTTGGTTTTGGTAATCTATCTCATATATATCACTTGAATTTAAGCAGAAACTTGTTAGGAGGTTTGGTTCCTTTTACATCAAGTTTTCTCCAAAGGTTGGGTAAGAACTTGGATCTTAGTGGAAATCCAGGGCTCTGTTTGAGTCCATCTGAAGCGTATGGTGTCAAGGAGATTGGTATTAATATTTGTGGAAGCAACAAAACTAGGTCTTTGATCAAGCCATTGAAGAAATCTGAAGCTCCCTCACTTGGGTTCACCAAATTATTCTTTCTTGTTAATGCTATCTGTCTTTGGGCTTTGCATTAGATTATTATTTTTCTCCGCGTGATTTTGGGATTTGTCCTCTTAATTATTCTTAATAATAATTAACTTTGTTGCTAATTCTATTATTGTACTCCTGCATATTCATTCTACTTTCAGTTCGATCTAGGTTATGATTCAAAACGACTGTTTATTGTGGGGTTCTATTCTCTTGTGAATTTGGACGGTACAAAGTTGTGACTCAATGAAATTGGTCGGGTTGGGTATGTGAAAAGGCTGAATCCGTATATAAAATAATGCCAAGTAAAATGTAACGTTGTATACGCATAACTTTTTTGTATATCACCTTGACCATTGATCAAGGCCTGCGAAACTTCGCAGAGTCTGGCTCCTCCGTCCATTGTAGAGATGGAAACGAGGCAATGGACCTTTTGGAAATCTCCACGTTTCCAAGAAAATAATAAACTAAACTAAAATAACGTTAACCAAACTAGATATATGTAGTGCATTTACATTTAGTAATTAGTATTAACAATTGAAAATACTGATAATTGCATGGGCTCTTTGAAATTATAGTAGATAAAAGTAGTGATTAATGTTACGTTTGATTGATTGTACTATAATTGATTAATGTGTAGACAGACGAGTTGAGGTCACTGTCACCTTTGAGCTTAGCTTTCATTTGATTCTTTTCTGTCTTTGAGGGAGGTCCCAGGTGTTGTCTCTGTAACTTATGGTAGGGACTAGGTCTGAGGAAATGTAACATCCGTACTAAGCCAAAAATGCACACATACATATGATATGGCTCTCTTCCTATTCCTATCTCACATTGTGAGGAATCCTAATTTCCTTCCAAACACCAACCTCATCATTAAAGTTAAATAAATAATGTGATTTCATCATTTTCAACCAAATGGTGATCAATATTAATATTTCAAAAGTTTAAGAAAACTGATACACTGTCAAAATAAATGTCTTTTTCTAGGCAGAGGGAAGGGGAACAAGTTATTTCAAGGAGTGAAACATTCTTTTGTTGTAGTAGGCTTGAAGGATTGCTCAATCTTAAAAGTATCATTCACACATCATTCCAATTTCCACATTAGAATTTTATGATGAAGTATTTAGAATTTTCTGGAGTAGAATTTAATTTCCTTGCATAAATTATTCTTATAAATTCATAAAATAGTATTTCTTCCGTTCCAAAATTAAATATACAATTTAACTTTTGAGTTCAAACGACGACATATTAAATTTTAAAATTTGTATAACTTATAAAAATTTAAAATAAAATAAATTTTGTGATTAATAACAAAAATTATTAATCAAAAAAATACTTGTAAAGATCGTAAAAATT
The DNA here is from genome assembly GCA_947179155.2 of Hedera helix. Classification (NCBI taxonomy): domain Eukaryota; kingdom Viridiplantae; phylum Streptophyta; class Magnoliopsida; order Apiales; family Araliaceae; genus Hedera; species Hedera helix. The sequence goes on along the minus strand of OX359268.1, from coordinate 53,156,598 downwards.
GTTTTGAAATAAAATAAATTTTGTGATTAAAGATCTCTACCGGATCTTTGCTTTTACTTGCTGAATTAGAGCGAAAAGAAGAGGGGTTTGTTAGGACAAGTACTACTCCTCCTCCTCGTGAAGAAACAAGACCTCCTCCTGACCCCCCGACCGAGTACACTTATTTTGTAAGAGACTGGATCCCACCCGCCATTTCACTCACCTCATTCAATTACCTTTTTAAACTTTAGCACACAGTTATCATGCACCACTTTCCTTCCCACCTTCTCTTTCTATTTTTCCCCTTACTTATATTATTATTACCATGCATTTCAAGTTTATTAATTTTATTTTATTTCTTGTCCTAATTAGTACACGTAATTTTGTCCCTAAAAATAATAATCTTTAGTCTACTTGTAGTTGGATAATATATCATGATATTGTGGTGTCAAAGTTAAAACTCACTTTATATGGTTCCAAATATCATCAACTGGAGCCAAATACTATCTATCGGCTACGGTCCATGAAGTTGGGTTGCCCATCTATTCTTTGCTTTTAAAGACCGTTATGTTTGGGCCTGGCAATGGCTGTTTTACTCCCAGAGAGACAAGTCACCAAATTATGAGATGTGAGATTTTGATATCTTCATATTTTGTTAATCTATATTGAGTCGGAGGCGTGATTGTTTTTTGAAATTCAAAATTTTTCTTCAAGTTTAAAGTTTATACTTAATTCGGCTATCACTTCAATTCCAATACAAATTACGCAATAACATGAGAAATTAGCATAGATATAATAAGTATAGTATGTAAATTAAGATTATTATATTATTTAAGTATGTATGTATATCCATGCATTATGAGTCGCCCTCCTGCTGGACTCTCAAAGCTGTAAGTAAAAGTCCGTCCCTGCCATTGACGAAGCTATGACTTTTATTCGGTGGAATCAAAATATTATGAGATTATAAATAATTTGGTCGGAGTTTGGAGGCTAAATTTTTTAAATAATTTTGTGCTTTCTCGCCTGTTACATATATAAAACATGTATTTGGTGACAATATTATTAATATATATAACAAACAATAACAATATAACAATATATATATATATATATATATATCACATCTTATTGACCTCAAATACGTTCTTCTAATACAAATTTGTTCATAAATATTTAATTTCTTAATTATTTTAAAAATAATGTAAATTAGATTATAATTTATATTAAAAATATTAAAGGAAGATGTCTATATAAAGGAGTAAAAGTGTTATGAGATTGAAAAAGTTATAAAAAAAATTAATTTGATTCTATATATTAAAAAATTTACTATAAAATTTCAATGTGATCAATTTATTTATTACACTTATTTTTTTTTTAAATTTATCATTTATTATAAAATATATTTTTTAGTAGGTCAATTGACTCTACACTCTCCGACGTGGGTGATCCCTGCAACGAGCATAACATATATATGGTAATAGTCAAATTATGCTAGTATAATAAAGTAGTCAAATTGTGCAGGAAGTAAGGGCGTTCATCGGTAAAAAATCAAACCGGTATCGAAAAAATCGAACCAATACCAAATCGAAATTACCGCTAAAATAAGAACCAAAAACCAAATCGAATTACTGGTTTCGGTACAAATTCGGTTCGGTTTTTTCGGTTCAGTTTTTAGTTTTTACCGATTAGCAATATATATAATTATTATTAATTATATAATAATTAATATAAATTTATTATTATATTATGTAATTCGGTTCTTTCAGTATACCGAATCGAACCGAAATTCAAAAATGCGCATACCGCTACCGGTACCGAAAAATATAAAAAATCGAAACCGAAAAAATCGATATCGATTGGTTCGGTAAAAAATCGAAAAGTTTGAACCCCTAGCAGGAAGTGTAAGACATAAAAAAGTGAAAACATACACAAATTCAGGTGTTAATTCGGCGCGGCACCAACGTTTTTCTATAACTCATGAATATATTTAACATTGAACAAAATGTCTTTTAGTTTGTGGGCTGTTCTTTGCTAAGAAGTATGAATCTACAAGGCTATAATTTCAACTTGTGGGGATGTTAAGTTATTTTTTAAGTTTTATATTTTTAGTAAGTTGTTCATGGTGTTTTTAGTTTTCTTTTAAATTTCTAATATTAATAATATATATAATGCTAAAGATAAATTTGTCCTTGATAAAATGGGTCATGTCTTGGTAAAAGCTGGTAAGAAGAACAAAAAAGATAAAAAAAAATGACACTTGAAGGATCAAATTAATAAAAAATACGCTTGGGAGTCGATTTTAGAAGTGACTGACAACTTGAAAAGATATAAATGACATTCTGCTTAAAAAAAAAGAGATGCAATACATTTGATTTATAAATTTGAGAAGTCATATATATATATATATATATATATATATATATATATATATATATATATATATATATATTCTTGAATAGAATAGAGTGTGTCTTTATTATTATAGAATGCTAATAATCAAAGATTTAATGTGGGAATATCATTTTACTTCACATTCCTTGTATCTTAATTTGAGAAGAAAGTTTTGGAAAGATGTGAGAGTTATTTTGTCTCTTTTCTTTTTCCTCTCTCCCTTGGAAACAAAAGGTTGGAAGAAGATTTTTAAAATCATTCCATTTCTTTTATTTTCTTCCCATTTTTTAAACTAAAAAATACAGTGAGAATAGGGAGAGAGTCAAGTAGATGGATTCATGGATGTGAATGGTATATTATTAATTTTATGAGTTGATTAAAATAAAACTCATAAACAGGCGATTAAGTCTCGTATAGATGTACATTTGAGCTATTTTTGTTCAAATAAATATAAATTATAAAAGATATATTGAGAACATGTAGTCACAAACAAATTAATTAGACCAAATTAATGTGTCTTAATTACAATTATGCATATCAGCATATATATGCCTGCAATAGCTCCACCGATATTCAGGATCTAAGATCGGATAAGAAATGTCGATCATTTTACATGAATGGCCAACAATCACACATTTCAAATCACTAAATATTATCCTTTGTCCATTTATTTGACTCAAATTATACCACATACAAACTCACGAACCTAAAGTTCGGCACAAAAATCATGAAAGAGGTGGACATCAAATTAATTATTGACATTAGTGAAGAAGTTGATAACCGTCTTCTTGAGTTGTGTTGTAGTTGTCAAAACTGAATCCAATAATTGTCCGTTGATTTTTGGCTTTCATTATTTAAGTGGTACATGATCATATGTCAATCATTGTGTATAAATTAACATTTAAAAATTTCACGTAACTTAATATTTATAAAATTTTGTTATACGTAATGATCTATACAATAATTCTTTATAAAATAGTAGGTTTTATATTTTAATTGCGATCCACTATTTTATAAAAAATTATTATATAAATCATTACGTATAACAAAACTGTATAAACGATGGATGCATGATCACTAGACTATCTGCCGTTAAATATTGAAGCTTTTGCTACTTATGTCCTTGTTTTCTATGTGGCCGGAAAGCAGCTTTTAGGGTTTGCATCTGCTCTTGTCTAGTTTTCACACGGCAATGTAAACTTAACTTCCCATGTCAAATAAATAAGTCTTTTTAGTCCTAATTTTCAGTCCACTTAAATACCAACACACATTATATGCAAAGTTAAAATTATTTACAATATGTATGTCATTGTGTAATTTACAATATCGTTGTAACGTTTAAAAATACCACTAATTGTATGAAATTTTAGAGATGGAAGTTGCTTTTTAATTCAAATTATTAAGAGTATATATAGGATTGATTTAGATAGAGAAAGGAATTTTTTTTTAATTTAAATTTAAAAGATAGAGACAAAGAAAAAAAACTTTAATTCTTTTCAAATTACAGTCGCAACTCACGTGTCCACTTTACCGCATAGCATTAGCACATTATTTTCACTTAATTACTTTATGAGTATATAATTAGAAACAAAAAATTTAAGTGTTGTTTATATTTTTATAGTTAAATTAAGGTTTAAATATAGATTAATATCCTGAACTTTTAATTTTTTGTTTATTTTGGATATTAAACTCTCAATTTTTTCAATTAAGTGATTCAACTTTTAATTTTTTTCACTTTTGGATTGTCTTATCATTTTTTTTCAATTAGAAGATTATATTTTTAATTTTTTTCTATTTTGGGAATTGTCTTCTGATTTTTTTTATTACGTCTGATTGATAGTTACGTGTTTATTCAATTTGTTTATTTTTATCAAATAAAATTATGTACTTTCTCCGTCCCAAATTAAAATATTGTTATTGACTTTTAAAAGTTAATTTAAAATATTTTTAATCTCAAAATTAATAAAATATATTAAAAATTATGAAATAGCAAAATTTTAAATATTAGTATATTTATACATTTTAAATATTCATCATTATATTGATTATTGATACTTTTAAAATATTGTAACGATGATTTTAGATAATCTTATAATTAGGTATTTATTAATTTTTTAAAATAAATCTAAGACATTACAAACTCAGCTTAAAAAATTCATCAATAATCAACATAATGATGAGTATTTAAAATGTATAAATGTACTACTAAATTAAAATTTTGTTATTTCATAAATTTTAATATATTTTATTAATGTTGAGATTAAAAATATTTTAAATTAATTTTTAAAAGCCAATAAAAATCTTTTAATTTGGGACGAAAGAAGTACATAATTTCATTCAATAAAAAGAATAAATTAAACAAACACATAACTATCAATTAAACGTAATCAGAAAAAATTAAGAAGACAATCCCTAAAGTGAAAAAAAATAAAAGTTCAATCCCCTAATTGAAAAAACTGATAAGACAATCCCCAAAATAAAAAAAAATAAAAAATTTAATCACTTAATTAAAAAAAATTAAAAATTCAATTATCAAAATAAAAAAAAATGTTTAAAATTTAAGATATTAATCTATATTTAAGCCTTAAATTAATTTAAAATATTCGGTATTAAAATTTTAGCCGCCTGTTAACACACGCAACTTTGTACACCCTCCTAGACACCACCCCCCACGATTCTGTTACATTAGGAAAGAAAAAGAAAATATATAAATTGTAATCGTACTATAAACTTAAGCTCAATTAAATGATCAAATCTTTATTTATCCCCCCAAATAAATAAATCCTAATTTCGATATTTATAATGTTGTCGGTCGAGCCAGGCGGTCGCCATATTGGCTGCTTCTATGGAAGACAAACTGACGAAATGCCAATTAGTAGAGGTCTCTTTCTTTCTCTCTCCTCTGTGCAGTCTTATTCGGCAGTACCATTTCAACGACTGGGTCGGCTCTCTCTATTGCCCTATGTTCAAACCCCGAAATAAAGACTGACGACTCAAATTGTGTAATCAATTCAATACACGACAAAGACTCCATTCAACTTCTTCTAATTGATTGATTAATTGATATTTTAGTTGTGGTATAATTTTTATTTTTATTATTAATTTTTTTTATTATATTAATATTATTATATTTATAAAAATATATATTCATTATGTCTAAAAAAATATATAGTTAATGGAGTATTGGGCAATTGTCTTATACACTCGTTAAATATGTGACCCATTTTAAAATTAAAAATTGAATAAAAAGCTTATGTGGATAGGGGGATAAAAAATCTTTTTCTCCTACTTCCGCCTCCCGGTATCGCTTCTGCTCCTCATCGCCGATCACCCCCTCAATTTCATAAAATTACCAGTAATCATCATCATTAAGTAAAAATTCAAAAAAATAGAATGAAGAAATATCTTTCAGTGGAGGTGTTGTAGATAGAGAGGTGGGAAGGTTCAAATAGGGCGGCGAGAATTTACAAATTGGGGGTCGCGATTGGATTCAACGAACGTCTTATATGCTGAGCTTCTTGGAATTAGCGGCGTTGAGGAAGAAAATAAGGAATTAGAGGGGAAGATAAAGGAGAGCGATGCCGCAATGTTGGTCCCCAGCGACGAGGAGAAGGTGGGAGGATGCGGAGAAGGGGTTCGTGCGAGAGGCTGTCGCGGCGAAGGGACCAACAGACGAAGGTTAAAAAAGAAGGGGGAGAGAGAGAGAGAGAGAGAGAGAGAGAATATCTTCGCTGCCTTGCTATGATGATCTTCATGATACCCAACAGCCCAGGGTTGTGATTATTACGATCTTTAGAAACTGTAGAGAATTTGGGTGGTGGTAGTGGTAGTGGTAGTGTTAGGTCTAAGGTCGCGCTGTAGATCCATGTTTACGGGTTCCACCTTTTACGTACTAAAATATTCACACGACACCTGTTAAACGTTAATATATTTAGTATTATCGTCTATTTTTTAAATAAAATATTAATTAATAACTTCTTTAAATAAAAAAATAAATAAATATAATAATATTAATATAATTAAAATATATTTAATAATTAAAATAAAAATCAATTTCTAGTACAGTAATTAAAATATAGATTGTAGACTCATAGACCTAGTCAATTATTCGCTCTGACTCAGCCTTCGTCTTCAAGGTATGTTTTCCTATATAAATACATCACTTCTCTCAGATCGACTCTCAAAATCCATTCTATTTCTTCAACTTTGCTATTGTTTTCTTCTGCGATCTTAATTAAGGGTTTTATTTAAAAGGGTTTAATAATTCTTGAAACTTGAGGGGTTTCTGGTGAAATTACCGCGTTTGCTGTCAGAGTTGGGGATTTACTTCAATATTCTAAGACACCCTCCTCGTGTGAGCAATTTAAGTCCAATTTGGGTTTGAGCTTTGGTGATTGTTGGTTATTATGTTTGGGACTTCAATTGGAATAATTTTATGATGGATGGACCTCAAGGTGGTTCTAATGCACCGGCGCCTTTCCTCACAAAGACATATGAGATGGTGGAAGACCCGGTGACAGGCTCTATTGTCTCTTGGAGTCATAGTGGCCATAGCTTCATTGTCTGGAATCCTCCGGAGTTTGCTAGAGATTTACTCCCAACATACTTTAAGCACAATAACTTCTCCAGCTTCGTCAGACAACTCAATACATATGTAAGCACATCACTGCGATGTTTTCTGTCTTAATTTTAATCTTCTTCTTGCTAAAGTATGTCTGTGTATTATGTGTGTGTGAGTGAGAGAGAGAGAGATAGAAAAAGAGGGGAGAGACTGAAAGAATTCAAATCTTTATTTGGTTGCTTTGAAATCATGGGGAATTTTTTTTAAGGGGATACAATTCTGAGCTTTGATGATTACTTTTGCACTTGAAAAAACTACTCAAACATGGAAGTTTTTGACTTCTTAAAAGTAAATTAATGTTTGTTCTGATTGGGATTGATTTGTTTCTGATTTTGTTCTTTCCATGATTTTGTTGAAATTTAACAATTTTTGTCGTTTTATATAGGGTTTTAGAAAGATCGATCCTGATCAGTGGGAGTTTGCAAATGAGGAATTTATAAGAGGTCAGAAACATCTTCTATCGAAAATTCACCGTCGCAAGCCAATTCATAGCCATTCTGTGCAGCATCAAGAAAACACTTCTAATCCATTAACTGACTCAGAAAGAAGGGAGTTTGAGGAGGAAATAGAGAAGCTGAAATGTGATAAGAGTTTGCTTCAATCAGAGTTACAGAGGCATAAACAGGTGAGTGAAATTCAAGTACGATCACTGGGGGAGCGTTTGAAGAACATAGAACAACGACAGAGACAAACAATCACCTTCTTGGCCCAACTCTTTCAGAAACCCAGTTCTTTATCTGCTGTTGCCAAACCGTCTGAAAATGGTAGTAAAAAGAGAAGGTTGGCTGTACCCACTTATTTATATGATGAAGCCAATACAGGAGGGAACCAAGTTTTGACTTTCCATAAAGAGAATCAGGATACTACATCCATTCCTGTGCTAAGTTTGGAGCTAATAGAGAAATTGGACTCATCCTTAAGGTTTTGGGAGAGTTTTCTGCATGGGGTTGGACAAACTTCGGGTGAAGAAATTTATGATTTTGGTGTACATCTGCAGCCTTCACCAGTTGTTATAACAGAAATGAATGCATCATCTGGAGATTCAGATGTAAATGTCTTAGAACAATCGCCTAATTTTCATCTGTCATCCCCTCGTTCAAGGGATATTCATTCATCCCCTGAGTTGGCTGCTTCTTGGGATCACGCAGACAGCCCTGCCATCTCATCTATCTATCTCAATTTAGATTCTAGGAATACTGATATAGTTGTATCAAATCATATGGAAGAGGGGACTGCAACTGCAGCAGCTCAACCGGCTGGGGTTAATGATGTCTTCTGGGAACAATTTCTGACGGACACACCAGATTTCTCTGGCACTCGAGAAGTCCAGTCAGAGAGAAGAGAGACAGGTGCAACAAATAGTGAAACAAAGCTGGAAGGTCAACATAGATTTTGGTGGAATACGGATAATGTAGATAACCTTACAAAACAGATGGGGCATCTCACGCCAGCTGAAAGAACTTGATGTTGGTTGTTTTATTTCTTCCAACGTTAGCATCTCCTTGGCTAATTGTTTGTTGTATAAAAAAATAAATAGGAGTTATGATGGGTGCTTTGATCATTATAGAATATAGATGTTCCACTTTTTGAGCTCACTGCAGTGTACATATTTCTGGTGCATCGACCTTCTTTCTTTATTTTTCGTATAATACATACATGCTGCATGATACGAGTGCAATATTCCAATGGTTATGTTCTCTCTTGTATTTATTAAATTTTGAATTCGTAGGATTTAACTTGAAGTTTTTTTAAATGATATATTAATCTCCATGCCGTAACATATATAGAATATTTTTACCTTTCTTCAGCCAAATGTAGAAAATAAAACTCTTATGGGGAGAGAACTGTTTCTCTCTTCTGATAGAAAAGCTAGGGTAGATGAATCAATATAAAGTCTTCTTATGTGAATTATTGTGAATACTTTTTACTGTTTTGAACTGTGAAGGTCATATCATCAACTTGCTGAATTTACTTGCTTGGTCTCTCAATAAAAAAATCATTCTATAATTATTATGTACATGTGGGTGAACTGAATTGGAATCGCATTGCATTTTGTGGTTGAACTGGTTCGGTTGATTATTGAAAAAAGGGCTAAATTCCAACTAGGAATCTTAAAAAGACCAACCTTGCCCCTCTCCGGTATAAAATTATCTAAATTCGTATTAATACAAGAAAAAAAGGTATATATCAATTTTGGTATCGATTTTTTATAGTTCGATAAATACTGAACCGTACTGATTGTACATGTTTTTTTTCTTCTTTTTTTTAATAAATAATTAATAATAATAAAAATAATTATATAGTAATTATAATAACAAAAATAATTATAATTATAATCAAAATAATAATAATTATATTAATTTTCGGTTTTTATCGAACCGATATGTACTTAGTCGGTTTAGTATATCGATAGCACCGATATCGATTTCAATACCGAAATTTGACTAATTTCTGTACCAATCCAATTCGATATCGGTCCGATTCGATACCAGTTTAATTCAAACCGGTTGAACACTCCTACTCACAATAACAAAATATGTATCCCATCCCCTAAGTATTATTAACCTAAAATTGATAGCTTAGGACTCTCTTGACAATTTTACTTTGAGGACTCATCGTATTAAACATAAAGGTCTTTAGGTGGGGCAAAATGATTTAACCAATTCTTTTAGTGGATATATATATATTCGATCAATATCTGACTAAAAATATATTCAATGAGTAATGGATATTAAGTATTCGATATTTGAATTTGTATTCGAAATTAGTATCCAAATAATTTGTATGCGTGTGTATATACATGTGTGTGTGTGTGTGTGTATCAATCATCATATATTAAGTAAACATACTTTTTTCAAATAACATTCCTTAAATATATAATAATTAGTTTTTACTATTATACTAAAATTATTTTTAAAATATGTCATTTCACTTTTAGAAAATAAAAAACTTTTAAATATAATATAAAAAACTAAAATAAATTTATTTAAGTTTAATTAATGTATTTTTACTATTATAAAGTGTAAAATAACCAAAAAATTATATACTATAAGAACAAAATTATAATTATTAGTTTGATACAAATATTTTATTTTCAAAACTTACGCACGAGAACAAGAGCAGATGATAAATTAGTATTATCTTTTATTGAAAATACGGTTACTTTAATACTTTCTCTAAAATATTTAAATTTCGATTGATTTTTATAATTAATGACAATGATGACATGCTTAACAAACTTTAAATATTATTTATATTTAAATATTAAATATAAATAATATTTTTAAAATTTGTCAAATAACATACGAATACAAATAAAATATTATATTTTTAAATACGAATACCAGTATATTTACAGCCCAAGTGGGACACATTCTAGAAGTGATGGGGATGGTCGAAGAAGACTTGGGAAGAATTATGGGAGCGATAGTCGAAGATGGGGGGACAGAAATTTTGACGTTTGTTCGTTTGTGTTGGTTTGACTTGTACAGAAAAAGGTTAACAACATTCAAGATTCTTTTGCTGCTCGGTCGGAATTTGGAAATGCTTTTGACTCTAATTGTTGAAGGGAATTATGCCTGTGAGATTACGATATAATATAACAAGAGCCCATTTTACTTTTATCTGAATTAGTTTGTTAAAATCTAAACTTACATTGTGATGCAAAGTTATTTATTTTTTAAATAATTTAAAATATTAATAATTACATTAATCAAAATATAAAAATTCATGTCATTTTTTGTTTTTGAAGATGATAAATGAGATTATTTTTGTGAGACGGAAGAGTTTGATTACGTTTAAGCTAAATACATTATTTTTCTACATCTGTAGTTTTATTCTACTTCGATTGCCAAATGAATTTTTCTTAAAAATAAATTGTCTAAATGTGTTTGTGATTAGTAGCAAGTCAAAATATAAATATAACTCTCAATATTCCAGTAGTATTATGTCAAATCTGAGATTGAATAATACTTGGTGTAGGACTGACTAAATAATGGGCTGGCTTTTAAATTTTTGTTGTTTTGCTGGTGGCTTGGCTTATGTGACGTGGATTCCTTTCAATTCCTGTGCCACACTTGCTTAATACACGTTTAAGGCATGTCCAGCTGGATTTGTAGTTGGCAATTATGGTTCTTGTCAAGAGCTTGAACCACAAATTTAAATTTCTTCTAGATTTTATGCACTCTCAGTTCTTTACGTCAAAGAGGACTAGATTTCCATTCTCAGTTAAGTTTAAGCCTGTTACAGTCCTCCCAGTAGTTTTAGTGGACCAAGCTAGAGTGCCATCAACGTCACGTAAGACCAAATCTCCATCGGATGTGACCTGCAAAGTTGCATTATTTTTGACCGGATTGTTTGAATTAGCAGCAGCAGACCAAACAATCTGTGGGAACCCTGAATCAGGATGAGTAGTGAAGGAAGGAAGCACTGTTTGCTTCAACAATGAAGATGGCAAAGAGATGAGAGCCACATGCAGAGTTTGGGTTTGATCAAATCAGAACGGATCACCCCGGGTTTTGGTGTCTAAAATCGGAATTGATGGAGGGATGTAGGCTTCATGCTAGACACCAGGCTTTAAAGCCCTCTTTTAAAGGCCTGTTTGACTTGCTTTTGTTATTTATTTTTATTTTAAAAAAAAAATCTACCATTTAATTCTTGAGTTTATACTCCTATTTTATTTCAAAAAAATAAAAATTTAAGATAAACCCGAAGTTTGAAATAACTTGCTCTTTATTATGTATTACATAAATTGATAGATAAAGAATTAAATATGTAATAGTTAACACAAAAAATGTATAAAATTATCATTTATATAGTTAGGGAGGGGTAAAATAATAAGAAAAAAAGATTGAAAGGTCAAGAAAGTCTGATTTTTTCAGTTTCGAGCTAGGGGGCGGACTTTTTCAAACTTCAAGCCAGTCCAACCCGACCTTTTGGGGGGGGGGGGGGGGGGGGGAGGGAGGATTGGGTATGACCCCTAGGCCCGGCCCAGATGCAACTAGACTATTTTAGGTCGAGTCACACAGAGCTTTAGGACTGCATTTTTCGTGCACCCGAACCCTAAACATAACTCACATACTTCTCTTCTCTATTGCTATGTATGTATTTAAAAGAAGAAAAAAATAGGTTAACAGTGGAATAGTCTTGTACTTCACACATACAAAATTGTAATAAAGTATAATAATAGATTATAATTATGTATACACAAAATATACCTTACAAAGATGCATTTTTCCTGCAAAATTCCCGTAAATCCTTAATTTGAATGCTACGTTTTGTTAAAAATAAAAAGTAAAATTGTAGACAATTTGAGAGAGAAACGGAATGTTCCGTTTCATATCTCCAAACAAGAGGCAATATGAATTTATATTCAAGTCTCGGTTTTCAATCAACTCCTCCAGCTTCTTTGGCTTCAGCCGCACCCAAGTTCAACACTCTCCAGTCTCCATCACACTCCACTCCCCCTACCATAATGAATACCAACCACCACTAGTGCAATTACGATATACATTTTATATATTAACTTTTGTTCACAGAGGATATAAAAGGAGATAGAGAGATGAGGGTAAAAGTTTACTTGTTGAGGGTAAGGGATTAATTAAATCATTATTTTCAACGCAAATCTACAATTAATAATGTAAAGAATACATCTGGGGGTTGCATCAGTTTCACTAATTCAGGGGGAAATGTCATATAGCGTGTAAACGCATTCATGTAAATGGCTGCCTGGGCATTCCAAACATCCATTTCCAAGAACAAAATCGCAAGCACACTGAAATCAAAAGGAAGTGAACTGACCTGACCATCATACAAGAAACTATGCAACTCCCTCTCAAAACGTCGAGTGTATACAATTGAATCCCCATCCCTGTATTTCATTTGTATTGACAGAAACGCCAAGTACTACAATATGGCTGACCCCTAAATAATTCTCAACCTACCCTCCTCGCTATAACCTATATCCAACAAACTAACTAGTTGAAAAATCACGGATATAATCATTCCATATCTCATCTGCAATGGAGTCACGCAACTGTGAAGCATTTTCTAGCTGTTCCTCTTCAAAAGGAAGGTCTAAAACTTGTGTCTCAACGTGCATAAGAGGCTGTTCAATTTCTAAACACGGCATCGGATCTTCCAATGGCAGGGAGTAGTCTAATTCATACATTTTGAATATCCAATCATCTGGTTTCTCCTTGCGGATGTAATTGTGTATGGCACATGCTGCAACAACTAACTTAACCTGTGTTGGTAACGGGTAAGGTGGGGCTGATGTCAGAATAGGGAAACGTGTCTTCAGAGCACCAAAAATGCGATTGGTAGTACTGCACAACAATGACTGCCGATGATTAAATAGCTCCTTGGCATCTTGTGGATGGTAAGCACCACCATATTCAACTAAGCCAGAAGGAACGTCAGGATATGGAGCAACAAACCCGGGAATGTTCACATATTTAGAATCCACAAGGTAGTATTTACCTGCACCCAAGTTGAACTTTTATTCATCTCATGAAAGAAAAGTAAAATGGAGTTGATAGCATGCTAACTGTGTTTTCTATTCACAATCAATACTTCTTATGACATTCATAACTAGATACCGCCATCAATAAAGGCCCCCCAAACCAAGAGATAGATAAAAAACAAAAGCAGCCTAATAAAGGAAAAGATCAAGAATGAGGAGCAAGATGGACTGGGAGGGGGATACTGAAGCTAAGCCCTGTATTCTGTAAGATAAAATGGAACAAACTGCCCCTTCAGTACAGTGTACAATCATCTATATATATTGCATTATCCCTATCTTGTAAAAGACAAACAGTACCTTCTGGGACTTGCAATTTATTGCGCCTAGTAAGAGCAGAAGTTAGAACTCGTAAATCAGCTGCTGACCCTTCCCAACCAGCTAGAACATAATGGAACTTCATATCAAAGGAGCAGGCAATGAGAACACTTTGCGAAAGGACACCATTCTTATTACGGAATGGACCTTGCTCATCTACACCCACCATCACTGGGAAATGTATACCATCAACAGCTCCGACACAGTCCTAGTCGAAAATCAACAAATGTAAGTGTTTAAATTCAAACTCAGGAAAAACTGATCACCATCTATCAGTACTTGGATTACCATAAAATAAGGATAAAATCTAGGATCTTCTCGGATTTCGGGTGGAACATCAGACCCAGGTGGCTGAAAGAAATCTATTGATATGGCCATGATTGCATTCAAAACATTGTTAAAATGGCGACTAATGGTTTCCCCTGAGTACTTGAATAGCTCTTGAACTGCTCGTGTTCGAAGATTATGGCCTATTATGAACATAAATATTGCTAATTGCTCCTCAATCTTGATTCGGTTTGTGTGACGCAATAGACCCCTGGACTGTAGAATGCCACATAACTTGTAAAATACATGCTTGTCCATGCGAAAATTGTCCAAACAACGTTCACCGTGACCATTGAGAACTTCATCTACAAATTTCATGCCATTAGCAGATAAAGTATGTCTCGATTCTTTGGGTATATAATTCTCAGATGCACCATCCTTTTCATCATCAGAACTTTCCATGACACAATAATCCCCTGCATTACATTATTTATAAGAGAACAGTACTACACAGCTTTACAATAATCACAAACAGAAGGGATAGCTATCAGATGAGAGAATTTCAGCAAAATTGCTAACTATATTCTGTAAGACAAAGGACAAAAAATGACATCACAAGCACTGCTGAAATTACAAATTAATACAGATTAATATAGCCTATCTTCATAAGATAATTACTTCATCAAATACCTCACACTTTGTGACTATGAGTCAGATTAGACAAGAACTGATAAAAGAGAAACTTTCACTTATGGCTAGAGTAAAGTCCCGCAAATGTCAGAGTTGGATTCACCATAGACACATGCTTTATAATGTACCTCATATAATCACTATCACGTTTTCCTAGCATTCGGAAATGCATAAACCATATAAATTCTATCTATAAATTAGACATGGACTGTGGACTTTGAAGTAGATGCAAGCAATCAAGTAGTGGTCCATGGAAAATTAAACATGATATATACTCCCACCAATGGGAAAAGATGGGCACTTTATTGGTTTATCTTTGGTATAGAGAACATGATCATAGAATATATGATGAAACCCTCAAAAGTATATGAGCATGATAATTGCATAACAGCAGGAGGGGGGGAATAAAACATCCGGGATGGCGAAATTGACATTTGTGGTTTAAGATCTTCATATGTAACTTCGAACACTACTATCAGCTGTGAGGAGAGTTTAGGTGAGAAAACAGAAAAAGACATTAGAAAAAGACATTAGATAATTATGTGATGAAGATAATTAGAAATAAACAGTGAATATCAAAACCAACACCCACTAATAAGGAGAATCAAAACCAACATCCATATACCCAAATTACCTTTTGCCAAGAATAGCTTCACAACCTGTAATAAACATCAAAATGGTACGGTATAAACTTAGGGTTTTTCAAAATTACAGGAATGAACATTGGAATGATAGATAAGAGTTTTGGGTGCACAAACCCGTAATCACCATTAAAAGATTCATAAAAAGTAAAAACTAGGAAAATGAAATACACATACCCAATTAGTGGCTAAAGCAGAAAAGGGTTTTACTATTAGCACTTAACTCTGTTCTTGAACCCTGAAGAGAGAGACGAGAGGAAGTAGGGTTTTTCTATTAGATTTTTCAAGTTTTAGATTATTAGTATAAAATATTAGTATAACTATAGTTTTAAAATCCGGGAAAACTACTTATCGGTAGGCGGTAGCTACAGACAAACCCGACCGACGGGTTCCTGGGCTCAAGCTCATGAGTTAGGGCTTGGTCAAAGGCTGAACTAGTTTCTCTTTTAAAGAAAATCATTCTTGCTTAGAAAAAAAGTCAAGGATGCGGCCCAGCCTGATCTTAAGTTTCAAGGGCCTGAATTAGCGGTGGGTCTAATTTTTGGTCTGGCCTGACTCTATTCGGCCGAACACCTAACTGACCCAAATCTTGCTTAGCTTAGTATACAAACTCCAAAAGAAAAGAAAAAAATCTGCGACAGAAAATTCAATAAAAAAGTATTCATTTAATTATTTTATTAATTAAAATTACATTATTTTGAGTTGCGGCCACATCCAAGTAGCTGTGGTAAACATGTTCTTCCTAGAACAATAAACAAAAAAGAAATAGAAAAAGTGAAAGTAGATTAGCTAGTGAAATGCAATCTCCATTTCCACTGTATATATAAAGAAATTAATAATTCCTGCTGCTGCATGAAATTAATAATTTAATTCTTTTTTTGGGAGGGTAACTTGGAAGAGGCTGAATTCGAGGCTGAATTCACTAAGCAACTAAAATGAGCAATTGGAACAGTTTTAACATCTGCTGTGGGCATCGTTTGAAATAAACTCAGTTACATTATATGATCATTCAAGAACTCTAGTGATATAGCCGGCAGGAGGCAGATTGCTACAAATTGCCATCATCGATCTGGGATTTTATGGTACTACTGTTCAACACAATGTTTTTTCCAGGATGAACTGAATTCATGTTATTGCCATATTACTCCAACTTGGTCCATTCTTCGTCTGCGGTTGTCACTGCATATTACTTCTCTGGGAGTTGCCACAAATGTCTTCAAACACAATGCTCGAATCGTAGCTTGTAGAAGAAACAAAATACAAAGAGTTGCTACAAACTCCATCAAGTCTTTTGAATTCCACAGCATAACTTTTCCCAATTGCAGGTTCCATGCCTAAATTGATAGCAGCAACGCTCATCACCAGGGCCCGTCCTGAGAGTTTGGAGGCCCTGTGCGAGAAAAAAATAAGAACCCTCTCTCGCATATAATTTTTTTTTATCAGCATCAATATATAAAACACAATTTATAAAATAACAACATGCTCTTTTTAAAGTATACATATACCCACATAAAAATTCGTATTTAGTAAAAAAAATTCGGGGGCCCTTCGAATTTGGGAGACCTGTGCGGTCACCCTTTCTGCACCCCCTCAAGGTCGGTCCTGCTCATCACTTCATCTCCCACAGTTGCTCGTATCTTTGTAGATAGAATTCCAGGATAGCCATCTGTCAGTTGTCACAATCCCAAAAATGCATATTAAGGAAAACGGCCTTTATGAGCTGAGACTAAAAATTCCAAAAACAACCGCTAGCTTCTTGCGCAGTTAAACTTGACTAAGTGCCTTTTCTCCTCTTCATCATTTTCAAGACAGTAGATTTTTCATGAACACAAAACTCTCATCTTCACTAAAAGTTTTACTACTTTAGGGTTTATTGAAGCTGGTTGTTGGTGTGATCAATCTCCCTCAGGCAGCAGAAAATGCACGTGCAACCCACTTGACTCCACCCAACTCCAGCCTGGGCTTTCTATAAAGCCCCTGCCCCTCTGCACAAGTCTAGTATGCATTGTGTCATCCAATCTCCTAGCAACTCTTTATAGAACGTCCCCATTTTATATTCTTAAGAATCCTACAAACAGCAACAGAACTCCAGATACAAATATCAACGTTTAATGGCATATTTTACCCAAGCTTTGGGCCGTCCAAAAAGTCAAGGCAGGTGCGGAAGGTCGAACATGAACATGTAGTGTTCTATCCTTGGAATGATGTTGTATGTACAAATTGTTGAGAATAAAAAATTGTTCATTTAATCCAGGCAAATTTTGAAGTAAAGGAGGATCGACTTTACTTCCATCATGATTGATGGTAACTAAGCAGTCGAACCCTTTCAAAATCCTAAATCGCTGCAAACAAATAACAATTTACTTCAAATAGCCAATTACTCCACCTTGGACATATGCATGACAAATCATCATAATACAATGTTATTTTCCCATTTTTATTTTTTTACTATTCTAAAGACTAGCTGATTTTGATGATTGCTGAAAATTCTGGTTCGGCCTTCATCATGTGCCATGAAAAGTGATAGAATGCTTACCGGGCCTTTTCTAGTAAATACATAATTTCATATTTTTGTGAAAGAAAAAGTTTCACAACCTGCTTCAACAAGAAACAGAATGTGCAAACCAATTTACTATCTAAAAGTTAATAAAACAAAAAAGTACCTGGCTCAAAGCTGCAACTACATAGCTTCAAGGAGACAAACAGAGTGATGACAGATGATGTTCCAATTCAAGCACCACAGAGTCCTGATTCTCCTGAATTTCTCTCAAAAAATCATCTTACCAGAAATCTCCACAGTTGCAAGTCCCGTCCTTAAAATGATGAAATCGACTGGCATCCCTTACAATTATCTCTCTCTTTGCTATGATGGAGATATATCTCAGGGCTGCATGACAATCGCCACAAACCCGTAAATTCTTAGTCACAAGAATGGGCTTGCTGGGACTCAGACTAAGAATGGCAAAGGCAACTGCCAACTTCTCGCTGTGGTAAAGGAGAATCCTCTCCTTCTCCTCCTCTTCAACATCATGAAGAACAAAACTAGATTCTACACTATATCCCAACTTTTTCATCTCCACTAGCAATTCATCTAATTTCTCGATTATTTTTTGCCAATGCTGGTGTGACCTATTGCCACCACTAAATGCATGGATTACCCCATCTATCTCCACCCAACTGCACCCTGGGCTTTTCTTATAGCCATAATCCCACTGTAAGATTCTAATATCTGCTGCATCATCCCATCTCCCAGCAGCACTGTATATATTAGATAAGAGAACAAAGTTTCCCGTACCTTCGGGGCCCAGGCTATGGATATGCTTTGACACGTCTTCCCCTAATTCAACATTCTTATGGACTCTACAAGCAGCAAGCAGAGCACTCCAAATACAAACATCAGGTTCAATTGGCATTGTTTTGATGAAATTTTGGGCCTCGCTCAGAAGTCCTGCACGGCCCAAAAGATCCACCATGCACAAGTAGTGTTCCATCCTTGGGGAAATGTTGAAATCTTGAGTCATGGAAAGAAAAAAACGCTTTCCTTCGGCAACAAGTCCAGAATGGCTGCAAGCAGATAACAAACCAATAAAACTCACATCGTCTGGCTTTAAACCTACAATCAGCATCTCATTGAACATGGAAACTGCTTCAGTCCCAAGCCCATGAATTCCATAACCAACAATCATAGCATTCCATGACACAATATCCCTTGTACGCATCCTATCAAAAACTAGCCTAGCTAAATCAACCTTTCCACACTTACAGTACATATCAGTGAGAGCATTACATATCGAAGTATCTGTTGTAAATCCACGCACAATGGAATAACTGTGGCCACAAGCTCCATGCTGTAGAGCAGCCAAATGTGAACATGCAGGGAGGAAACCTATCATGGTTGCTATATCCGGTTTTATCCTAGATATCTGCATCCTGTGAAAAAATTGTAAAGCCTCCTCCGTATAACCATTCTGCACACACCCCGATATGATAGCACTGAAAGAAACTGTATCCTTCCAATCCATTTCATCAAAGAACCTCGTTGCATCATCTATAACCCCACACTTTGCATACATTGAAACAAGTGTATTGCCCACCATAATATCCATAAGAGACCCTGCTTTGATTGTGTAACTGTGTACTTGTCTCCCTCTGCTCAAATCAATCAGTTTAGCACAAGCACGGAGAACAGTACCAAGGGTGACAGGCGACGGACTCACAGCATCCTCAACCATCATCTGATCATATAGCTCAAGTGCCTCTCTTGGAGAATCACATGTAACATAAGCACAAATCATAGCACTCCAACTTACCTCATTCTTGGCACCCATTACATCAAAAATCCTCCTTGCATGAGATAAGGACCCACATTTAGCATACATATCCAAAAGACCAGTTCCAACCATAACATCACTATGAAAATTCCTCCTCATACAGTACCCATGCACAGCCCTCCCATCAGCCAGTGCATTTGATTCGCCTATTGCAGGAAGAATCGACACAACAGTTGAATCATTCGGATTCAACCCTGCTTCCTGCATTTGCTTAACCAATCCTATCATCTCACAATACAACCCGTGAAGAGACAACCCCGCAATCAATGCATTCCAGGCCACAACATCTCTGTTAGACATATTATCAAACAGATTCCGCGCCTCAACTATACAACCACATTTAATATAAAAATCAATCAAAGCAGTGCAGACATACACATCCGAATCAAGACCGAGTCTTTTTGCATGATCATGAATCTCCTTACCATCCTCAATAGCTTGTAAACCAGAACAAGCTTTAAGAACAAATGGGTAAGTGTAATTAGTGGGTGTAGACCCAGACTCAATCATCTGTTTATACAAATCAATGGCTTGATCAAATGGTCCGTTCCAAGCATACCCTCTAATCATATGATTCCACAGTATGACATTTGCTTTCTTTTCTGGTTCTGGAATCGTATTAAATAAGCGACGGGCGAGGGTATTTTGATTACAAGTGATGTACAAACGGGTGAGTTTGTCTAATATAATAGAATTCTGGGTTAAGTTGTTCTTTAGAAAATGCTGATGAATTTTCTTGCCGAGCGTCAGTGATTTAGAGGCTATGCAATCTCGGATAAGTTGTAGGTAATCGCAGGGGTCCGCTAAGCTGTTGACGACTCGCCGTGCAGATGCGCATGACATTTCTTTCTTGGTTTGTCCAAAATACGGAGGAGTATTTGCTAAATTTCGGTTTGGGCAAAACAATTCATTTTATTCGGAAACAGTGTTTATTTATCTTAGCTTTCGACGATCCTTTTCTAAATTTAGAAATTAAGAAACGAATATCTATGATTTGCATTAAATATTTTTAAAAGAAAAGATGTAAAGTTCAAGCTTCGTTTAATTTTTTTACTTATTTAATAAGTAAATTTGATCAAATATATTATTACTTTACTTACTAATCATATTTTTTAAGCGATGACAAACATATTTTAAAATTCTTTCTTTTTTTTTTTTTTTTTTTTGAGAACGAGTAAAATTCAATTCAAGAACGTTTTTAACTAAAACTTTAAAATCCTAAATTATATTTTATCCGTTTCAAAATATTTATTAGATTAACTTTTAACTTCTTGAGATCAGTTTAATATATTTAATATTATGTATGTTTCAAAATATAAGATTAATTATGTTTATAAATTCTGCCTGTGGCGAATGGCTCGCCATTTAGCAAGAGAAATTGTCCATCATGCGTTATAGTAACCAACTTAGAAGCGAACGGTGTGTGTGTTGCTTATGGAACTTCAAAATAAATGTATTTAATATCACGCCAAGTCCTGTTGCTAGTGGAATAAAGGATAATGAAATGCGGCACGACTCCAGTGGAAGTACATATTCTTCCAGCAAGAACATATGCAAAGTAATTCCATTCCTTTCTTGAAAGCTACTAAAAGTTTTCTTATCAATAATACTCACCACCGTAACAGGAGAATCATATCGTCATCCAGAGATGAAGAGACGCAGCCGATATTCTGTATACAGTATATATTATTCATCAAGTGAATATCACCTTCAAACAAGCACCAAGGGAAAGAATGCAATTTCAAACAGCTAGGAATAAAGCTATTAAACGCAACGTCCCTCTATAAAAAGAGGCTATAAAAACGCCAGAGCCCAAAGTCGGAGGACAGGTTAATTCAACAATAAGCTAGCAAGAACGCAAACAACCACGCCATGAGCAGTAGCCGTGGTATCCACAATTCCACAACAAATCAAAGGTATAGGCAGCCTGGACAGATATACGGTGCCTATGCTCCTAACAACTATGAACGCTACGAACTGCTAAATTTTGGGCCTACTCCGGTTAGTATTTCTTCATATCCACAACAAACAAAGTCTTTTGATTCATAAAGTATGATTAAAAAAATACCTGAAATGTTGTCCAAAAGTATAAATCACAAAAACTTTTATGTGTATACAGAGTGCTAGAAGTGCAGTTGATCATTGGTTGACGGATCAGGATCGGGAGGGAGCAATAGCAGAACCTTCTGGCTTAACCAGGTAATTATTGATATTAACAAGTATGTCTGTCTATATGATTAAACTCTTCCTTTGCCTTTTTCAAATCGTCCAGTGTCTTGTACATTAATTCTTAATTATTCAAAATATGACATTAGGTGAGGCATCTGTTAACAAATACTCCCTCGGTTCAAAAATATTGGACCGATATATACTTTTTGAAATAAATTTGAAATATTTTTAAATTTAAAATTTATATGAATTAATTTAATTTTAGATATTACATTTATAAAGCATCTAAATAGTATTACTAAATACAATATTTTTTGTTTTCAAAAATTAATTGAATCACATCAATTTTGAATTTAAAAAAATATCTTAAATTGACTTTTAAAATTCAAATTTGATCCTATATTTTACCCGAGGCAGGATTTATTGTACATATTGATAATACTGGTTACAAAAATAAAAGGGTAATGACAATTTTTGGACATTTTCTTCAGGATCCAACCGTATAGATGATAACTAAGAATGTGCAACAATAAATGTGAATAGGAAATTATATTTGCACTCCAAATTGTTTGATTAAGAACTCTAATACATGTGGGTATATTTCAGAACTCCAGCCACATTACATTCACCTGTTCGAATTCTAGTCCTCGACAATGTTCTGGCCGGAGACATGAACCCGAGATCCAGACAATTGATCCCTGAGTCCCCTCCGAGGTTCACTCCAAGGATTCCCGAGTCCCTTCCAAGGTTCACTGCTCAACAAAATATGCCAATCCCTACAGACGATGAGTCCAGACTGACCAAAGATGAGCAAAAGACAGCCCTGAAAAAGCTGAAGAAAGAAATCTACAATCCGACACCAAAGAAGATAATACAGAGACTAAGCCTGTATTATAGAGATAATGCCAGAAACAGTTCAAGTGAGAAAAATAAAGAGAATGATGAAGATGAGAAGAATTGTGCCATCTGCTTAGAAGACTTTGAGCCTAGGAAGGTGGTGATGCTCACTCCATGCTCTCATATGTTCCATGAGGAATGCATTGTGCCATGGGTGAAGAGCCATGGACAATGCCCGGTTTGTCGATTTGCAATATGTGATAGAATCAGAACCGATGCAGTAGCCACAAACAATAACCAACCAAATGTAACCACCAATGATCCATTTGCAGGTGAGCTAATGTCAGTTATGAGAGCAATAGAGGAAGCTGTTGTCTGGAGGAATGTTAGGGCGCAGCACTGAACTGGTGAATATTTAAAAAGAGAGATGCCCTAAACCAAGAGATGCAGTACCGTTGCTATTTAGAGTTACAGTTCAAACTTTACAAGTAGCCTTTGATAATGGCAATTCTCTAATAAGAATAATTTTAAGCTGCAATGCAAAGAAATATCAAGGAAATGTATTTCAGGCTGTATTATGAAAAACTTAGTAAGATATACGGCTCCATGTAGGTCAAGTGATTAACAGTCAGAAGGATATTGTAATTACAATAATAATGGAGAAGAGGCTTTCTTAGGTAGAGATGACAATCAATGCAGTGAACGTATGTCTAACTAAATTTCCATAACCGCCTAATTACAATTATTCCAAATAAATGCATAATTACCAATCTGCAATAACCCAGATTGGGTACATATTTTCCCTCTTGTTATAACCAAACATTAGCCATCTGAGCCAATTTTAAGGCACCGCTTGTCATTTACTTCCCCTTGAGACTCCAAAACTACCACAACCGTGCAAGTGGATTTATTTCGAATGATTTTGGGATTAAAAAGTTAATTGTCACAGCATACCTAGGTGTTACAAAAGAACAAGGACGCACCAACACTTCCCACCAATACATGGAATATCTGTTAGTTGCTAGTGATTACTAAACGCCAGGCATAGGACTCAAAACATTGTCACGTAACACAGAGATGACATTTCCCTGCTAATATTACACAATTGACCTCCTCAATAGCAATTGTTAAAAAAGAGAGAAAACTTATATAAATGAAGATGCTTCTACTTTTAACAAATTAATAAATAATCAGACACCAATGGCCCCAAGACTGCAGCCCCTGTTAATTGAAAAGAATATAGACATGACAAAAGAGGAGACACGGCGTTAAATGCAAGAATCAGACACACATTAGTCCTCGAACACACTGTTATATTCATTTGTCTTGCTTCTATTTTTTCCAATAAAAATTTTAAATGGTACCAATAAAATGGTGAAGCACATATTTCATTTAAAAGAAATGAGCACACATATTTTTGCCCACTATGCAAGTATCTAGAAAAATGGAAAAGGCAACCATTGGAATTGGAAATCAAGCATACATTGTCCTTCCAAAATACATTCTCATGAGCATAAAATTCTTTCTCGTTTAGTTCTAAATGCAGTATGAACAGGAAGAAGAAATCTAAATGCAGTCTGAACAGGAAGAAGAAATTGACAAACAAAGAAAAGGGCCAAGGGGGTGGCTTATAAGTCTAATGTAGGCACTGATATCCACATCAGCTTACACTGAACAAAAGTTGGTAGAAGTTACCTGTGAAGGTTCATCCTACTTCACGCTATTCTTCAGGCAAAGCCTCAAAACTCTAGAAAATCTAGTCACGAGATGATTCCTTAGCTCAGTCATGAGCATAAATTTCTTTCTCATTTAGTTCTAAATGCAGTCTGAACAGGAAGAAGAAATAGACAAACAAAGAAAAGGGCCAAGGGGGTGGCTTATAAGTCTAATGTAGGCACTGATATCCACATCAGCTTACACCGAACACAAGTTGGTACAAGTTACCTGTGAAGGTTCATCCTACTTCACGCTATTCTTCAGGCAAAGCTTCAAAACTCTAGAAAATCTAGTCACGAGATGATTCCTTAGCTCAGTCCTCTGAAGCTACACTTAGCAAAGACTGCTGGCTCTCTAGTAACATTCTCCATTGGAGCAGCTTAACTATGGTAATAAATTTCGCAAGGCAACACAAGCATAGTGCTTTGCAATTGGGAATTCATCATGACGCGTCAGTGCACGCAATGCTTCAATTGCCATAGGGTCATTCTTCACTGCTTCAGCTCCAAGCCACTGCTGAACTAGATCTATAAATAAAGCCGCTGCATATTCCACGAGTTCTACATCTTCCAATGCCTCTGCAAGATGTTTTACAGACCCTGCCTCTATTAGTTTGCTGCAATTATCCACATGATCAGACATTAAAAAAACTAGTGAAGTTACAGCAGCAATCTTTCCTCTCCTTCTCCACTCCAACAACCTTAATAATGCATCAACTGACCCTACAATACCTGCAATTCTAGCACTATAGTCGTCAATTGCACAGAGGCACACCAATGTAAAGGCAGCGTCCTCCCTTGCTTCAGTTGTATGCCCATTTGTTAAAACACGAACAATTGATTCCCCTACTTTCTCCATAACGAGACTCTTGTTACTTTTATGCATAGATAAGAAGAGTATTACTTTTACAGAGAACTCTTGTGCAACTGAATGATCAGACAAAAGCAATCTTTGAAGGAGAGGGAGAGCCCCAGCTTCAGCAATGTAAGCCTGGTACTCCTTTCCACTTTTTGCTAGCAAATACAGCTCATGGGCGGCAACTATGTTCACACCAATTGACTCATGAGATTATAATTAATTTTCCTGTGGCTTTGTTAGCTTCAATAACTGCCCTGGTGGGTGAAACTGCAAGCAAAGTTTCCATTGGGTCCGAGCCAGTGAGTATACCACAAGCAATGCACAACTTGGTAATTAGACTCCTAAGAGCCCTATTAGGAAAAAGGTAAGTTTCGGCACTGCCTAGTTATTGGACAGTGCTATTTCCCCCTTTTCACCCATTCAGATATTGAAGGTTGGTCATAGGTTTGTCCAGTCCAGACAATAACTGGATCTTGCATAAAAAGTAATGAGATTGGACAACGGAAGTCTTCTGGGAATTTGGCTGCAGTCTCTTCAGAAATCAAATATTTTTCCTCCTTCCACTGCCCAGATTTTATTTTTGCTTCATCCTCCTCAAATCCAAAAAATAAGAATCTGCAGTAATGCATGACTGCAACAATCCCTTTGAGCACTGATAAAGAGGGCTCTAAATCATCCTCAAGATTCCTTATCAATTCCCCAGGAAACTCCATCTCACTTTTACAGCTTTTCGCATCCTGAATTCCCAGTCTATACACAAAATACGTTTTAAGCTCCACATTCTCTGATATCC
Organism: Hedera helix; assembly: GCA_947179155.2. NCBI lineage: Eukaryota > Viridiplantae > Streptophyta > Magnoliopsida > Apiales > Araliaceae > Hedera > Hedera helix. The sequence continues at coordinate 53,130,467 of OX359268.1, read as the reverse complement.
TTTCAGATTCAAACTCTTCAACGAAACTCAAAAGCCTCATCCTCGTTGCTTCATCCTGCGGGTTAATGAACACTTTTTTTCTTGCCAACTGCTTCTTCAAATAATCAATCTGTTCCCCCACATCTTCACCTAATTCTATACCTTGTAAAGGAAATATATCCAAGACCATCAATATTTCCTTGCAAATATCATGAAGTTTGTATGAGATCTTACGATTCTGAAATAAAACCCATATCCGACTTGATTTGAAGCAATAATCTAATAAAGCATTGATACAACAAAAGACAAAGCTCCTTAAAGCATAAATTAGCAGTCGCAGGCAAAACACAAGATTCCATATCATGAATATATTCAAAGATCATGACTAAGATCTCAACCTTTGAAACCAAAAGCTGGAAATTCTTACAATGAAATGGTAATGTTTTAGCACAAAAAGTGGAGATGAGTTCTTCAGCAACAACAATAACTGTTTGGATAAGGGCTGACTCACCGAGTGACATGGGCTCAAGGACCACCTCGATAAAAGGTGAACGATTCCATCAAGTAAATGATGACAAACCCATTGAATTCATATCCAATTGTTCGCAAACCGCTGCGGCAAGAACAAATATTCAGGAAACGACCCCACGAATCTTTCAATTCACTTCTCTAAATAGTAACTGAGTGATGAATTGGTAGTAATGGTCCAACGGAGGGTAGGAGACAACTTGTTCGTTAGTGGATGTTAAGCTAAAGATGCAGAGGTTCAAGAGATGAGATGTGCGAGAATTAGAAAGATTGGTGAGTTTCTTAACCTTAGACTTATGTTTCTTCACACGTGGCATATAAGGTAAACATGTGTCAGAAAAAGGGAGCATACAGTTCAATTTCTAGATGGTTCTTTCACATTTAACTAAAACTGACCAGTTTTGTTTTGGTTAGAACAATTTGGATGATTTTCTTGGCTTTGTGAACATCCCTAATAATTACTGTTTCTTATGATATTAAAAACTTAAGGACACGAGTGTTAAACAATTTCTTATTGGCTTCGGCAGGAAAATAAGAAAAATATATGTTGCTCAATCACTCATAATTTCCTGAAGCGATTGAGAACATGGCGCAGTCAATATTACACATTTAACAACATTACTTGTATATGCAGAGTATTTGTGTGTGTGTGTGTGTGTGTGTGTGTGTGTGTGAGAGAGAGAGAGAGAGAGAGAGAGAGAGAGAGGGAGGGAGGGAGGGAGAGTTATAAGACGGATTAATATGTTTCTTGCTGTGCAACCTTTGAGTCTTCAATAGTTCAATGCGTTGGAAGGTCATTGACTACAAAAAAAATGGCATTTCCTATTATATTATCTTTTCTTCTGCAAATTCTGTAATTAAGTTGACGACTTGATAATTTTGGACATAAAAGATGCTCTTTTGGTGGATAAGGGGGAAGTTCATCTATGAAACCTTACAAGTTTCACAGGGATTCTTGTCAACCGCAGGTCAGTGGTGATCGTCAGATGCTTTGCCTACATTTTAAATTTTTAATAGACTGAGATAATATGTAATCCTATTATATTTCCCTTTACGAGCATCCCACCAATATCTCATCCCCAAAAAGTACCACACAAGCAGACAGGTTACCTAATAAAACTTTGAATTTACCATACATAACTAGTCTACAGACAAGCAAACCACCAACATGCCAATAAAGAACGAAAAGAAAAATCACTTTTAAGCTATAATTGGTGGATATAGAGAAAGTTAAAGAAAATAATAAAGAAAGTAACACAAGTGCAGGAAGACATGGCAAGAAAACAAATGCATAACTCTCAATCTGTGATCATAAATTTAGACAGAATAATTTTGATAAGTTTAACAATAATTTGATAGAAATCCCACGACAGACTCAAAATGATGTAAGGGGTTGTTTGTTTAGAGCTAAATGGCTGAATCGGTCAATCATTCAGTGCGTTTGTTTAGAGCTGAATGGGACTGAATGGTTGAATTAGTCAAATTTTTTGACTGAATGACTAAGTCTAATTTTTTTAGCTGAATGATTAAGTCCCGACTGAATGAAGTAAAATAAATTTTAAAAAAATTAAAAAAGATATTAAATATTATATTAAGTAATATTAAATAAATTTACAACAACTTTGAATTTTTTCAAATGGATAAAATAGTAAAAATATGTTATTCAGATATTTCAGATATATCACTTATCAAACAACTTTTTTCATTCAGTATTTTCATTCAACTCATTCAGATTACTTAAACATTCAGAACTATTTCATTCAGTTTTTATCAAACACCCCCTAAGTTGATAATAAGAGCGACTAATGGTCAAAATCAACCACAATTTTCTCCCTTTTAAAATTATTATTATCTTCCATAAAAATATAATAATAATAAATAAAGCTTTTCATTATTTGGAGTCTAATGAAAACCAAATAGGGAATTCTAAGATTGAAGCTCTTGAAGGAGAATATTGACATTTCTGAAAAACATAGGAGGTGTATTGTGAACCTTGATCTCTTCTTATCCTTCTCGTTGTTATCACCTCCTATAGTCGCACTGCAATTAAAGCACTTCTCACTGCTAAATTCTACAATAAATGAATAGCATATTTGCAAAATTTACTTAGAATCAAACTTCAAAGAACTTGTCACCTATTTGAGTCATCCCTAGCCAAACAAAAGTCCTATAGTAGTAAATTTTATGAAGATTCTGGATCAATATAAATATTGTATGCAGGTAACTGTACAAGCATAGTGTGAGCTGCATATATTCAGTGTTCTAAAAATCCCCGCCTAGGTCCGATTATTCACTGCCTAGGCGCTAGGCCCCCCCTGGCGTCACGTCTAGGCCGCCTAGCGCCTAGCCTATATCTAAGGAGGAAAAAAAAATCCCTCCAGAAAATTATACGAAACTGGGTGGACAAGGCGGAGAAATTAGGCGAGGCCTAAGCGGAAAATTTAAGACTGCAAATTTTTTTTTTAATTTTAATAACTAAGCTACAAAACGACGTCGTAGGAATAGATGAATAAGTTAAGGACTATTCAGACCTTACTTGAGAAGCGGTTGGTGAAGCATCCGAAATGGATAGCGTGCTAGAGCCTAAGAGAAATAGTAGAAATGTTAGAGTAAGAGAACTCCATGAAGAAATTTTTTTTGTCTGATGATGACACGAAAGAAGAGGAAGATGAAGAGTATGAGTGTGAGCCCGATGGGGATATTATCTTGGAGGGATATAGAGAAGAAGAGTTAGAGAGAGAGATAGAGAGATATGGAGACGAGGACTATTAGTTTGTGTTTTTTATTATTTATTTTTGTTTGAACTTTAAACAATTGTATGTTTCTATTTGAATTTTGACATTAGCAACATGGATATGTGTTTGAACTTTAAACAAAGACTTTTATTATCTTTATTATAGATTGTTTTCCTTTATATTAATGTTTTGTTTGGATAAATGTAAGATAAAATATTAAAATTGGCTTAAAATAAAAAATCTCGCCTAGGCCCCCGGCCGGCCGCCTTTTAGAACCTTGCATATATTGTGATCATTTACTTAAGCACTCATATGTATCAAGATTCAAGAATCCTACCGGCCATCAAAGATGAAAGTTGCTTATGTTCGAATGTTAACAATTGAAATATACTTATTGTACCGAGGACAGAAAATTTAAATGAAAACTGTAACACATACTAGAGTACAATATAGTAAAGTTTTGACATGCTACATAGACGTGTGAAGTTATTTTTCTTCTTTTATAAAATCGTACCTCTATTTAGAATCTGTAAGAAAAGATTAGAAAAGAAGGGGGTAAAAGAATAGCAACTGTAGTTGAGCACATTTTATGCATCAACAACAACCAAACACATACAAGACGCAAAGAAATCATGTAGTAGTAATTATTCACAAATAATTCTTTTTTATAAACAATCAAAAACTAAAAATAAAAATTGAACATATGAATACCTAATTTTTCGAATTCAGACGGTGTAAAGCGTGTTGACATCAATTGTTATAATTTTCTCCAATCAAGACATACAATCGAAACATAGGCCAATAGACATTAAATAAATTTACCTTTTCAAAACAGTGATCCAGATGGAAATTGACATGGACTCTGTACAGTTTTCTCTCTCTTTATGTATATATGCAGGTTTATTCGATGCCCTCTGCCCTTTGATTACTGCTCTGGTTCCAAAACCAAGTGGGTGTCCAACTCGCAAACCCATTAAAAGCCCCACTTTTTAGGCCAACCGTTGATTTCAATGGCAAACCCAGTGAGTGAAAGCGCCGTCTTTCTGGATTTCTCACAAATGCCGTCCCAGGAATTATCATCTTTTACGAGCAGAGTAGCAACTGTATCCTCGTTATTAACTTTTTTCCTCATCGGAGTTCATATGCACTGTATACGTAATTTCGCATGAATCCATACTATTTTCTGTTATTATTATTATATATTATGCGATATACGATTTTTTTTTTAAAAATACAATAATTTTCTCATTTATTATCTACTCCTTACTTTTGATTTTGATTTTTCCCCACGACACTTTTTCCAACTACTGCTAAAATAAAGACTATATACATAAGTAATAATAATTGAATAACGACAAACTAAATAATATTAATATGAAAGCGAAAATAAGTACAAAATAAAATTATAATTTGGTGTCTTTATATATATTCGGATGAAATATATACATATCAACAAATAATTAAATAATATCTTTATATATTTGAGTATTTAGATTGCTTATTATATAAGATCACATATTAGTCATTTTCTCATCCTCTCTTCTATTTTTAAATTTTTAAATAAAATATATCGTTAAATTAAATTATAATAATATAAATAATTTCTAAAAAAATGGTAAAATCAGTTTGGCCAAATAAAACAAAGCCAAAGTAAAATTTAGAATACATGGACATGGACAATAGTTGGCCATAAAACGTTTACACATACACACGGCCGACATATATAAATCCGGCAGAAAATACCCCAAAAAAAATAAAAAAGAGAGAGTAGAAAAATAATTAGGATTTAGGCATTGATTGAGAAAAAGACACGTAATCGTTCGCAAACCACGTCCATTCCCTCTAAATAACTCTCCTCCCTCTCCTTCATTCGCAGCACTTCGTTCCTGCGCCACTCTTCAATTTCATCTCATTCAAGGTTCCCTTTATTCTTCTTTTTTTGTTATTACTTTATGCTGTGATTGTTCAGTTTTATGTTTATAATTTTTTTAGTAGGCTCAAATCAGACAATTTCATAAATTACTGGACAGCATATGCTTAATTCCTCCATCTTTTTCCTGTTCAGTTTTTCATGTGATTCTATTATTGTTATAGAGTGAGAGAGAGAGAGGGAGAGGTCGTCGTAGCTGAAATTATGCATTTTAATTGTTCGTATCTATTCCCTAAGATTTGGTTATGCATGTAGTATGTATACATACTATATATAACACGCACATAGATGCAAAATATCACAAGTCTTGAATCATGATTTTTTATTTTTTTTGTGTACGTGAAGGCTACAATATTTGGAAGTGTCAACTTTGATATGAAAGTTTACCATAGCTTTAATATAAAAAATTTAGAAAAATGTAACTAAATGTTCTTTTAAATTTTAATATCTTTCTGGAACTACTGAAGCAAAAACCTTTACTCAATTGCGTTCGATACAACTGTTTACCCGTAGTAAATTAAGCTTTGGATTTCAATTGGAGCTCTGCATAATAATAGCTTATGATTTTTGTTTTATTCTCTATTCCATAGGCAATCAAGCATTGGGTAAATTTTAGGAAGGAAATCAAACAACTTTGTTCTTTGCCATATCTTAAATTTCTACTTTGCATAGTCAATTAAGTTCCGATTATATTATATCTTTCTTTTAGGTTTCTGGTGATAGACTGATTGAGTATGTTTAAGCCCTACTTCTTGTAGGTGTGAACAAATTGCATGTATTAATTAAATCCGGATGTTTGTCGCCCATTGTATATTTAAATCTTCCTTCTACATGTGAGAGTGGCGAGTATACCATGTTTCAGACCTCCCAATGCAAGAGAGAGAGAGAATGCATGGTTAAACTTTGGGGCTGAGGCCTTGAGGAATAAAGTCAAGGTCGCTACTAGTGAAAAGAGGATTTATTAATGTAGTGGGAAAACATGGATAAAATAACAAGTAATAGGAGCATATGAAGATCTTTTTCAAAAATAATGGATCTTATAACGATTTTGGTGCCCTTTTCTGGTCTTTATGTTTGCTATTGTTTTTGGAGGTTGTTTGAATGTTGTGGGAAATATGTTTTCTACATTTTCTTTTTTCCCTTAGTTACATGTTTACTACGTACAGTTTTTGTTCCTGTTGACTACAAGATGGCGGCATCATCTGCATGCGTCATCGGAAATGGGCTTACCCATAGTACTAAAACGGTTTTGAGCAAAGAATTATATGGTAGGCATCTTTTTGCTTCCTCAAGTCGTCCATCACTGGTTAAGTTATCAAAAGCTGTAAAAGCATCTTTGGACCAAAGGCAACATGAAGGAAGAAGAGGCTTTTTAAAATTGTTGCTTGGAAATGCGGGATTTGCCATACCTACATTACTAGGTACTGAAAATGCTGTTGCTGATGAGCAAGGGGTTTCTAACTCAAGGATGTCTTATTCTAGGTTTTTGGAGTATTTGGATAAGGACAGGGTAAACAAAGTTGATTTGTTTGAGAATGGCACAATTGCTATTGTCGAGGCTGTTTCTCCAGAGTTGGGTAATCGGGTGCAGCGAGTTCGTGTGCAACTCCCTGGACTCAGCCAAGAACTCCTTCAGAAATTTAGGGAAAAGAACATCGACTTTGCTGCGCATAATGCCCAAGAGGACTCTGGTTCTCTTTTATTCAACTTGATTGGGAATCTGGCTTTCCCACTAATCTTGATTGGGGGTCTTTTTCTTCTCTCAAGGCGATCCTCTGGAGGAATGGGGGGCCCTGGTGGGCCAGGTTCCCCCCTTCAATTTGGTCAATCAAAAGCTAAGTTCCAGATGGAACCAAACACTGGTGTAACATTCGATGATGTTGCTGGAGTAGATGAAGCTAAGCAGGATTTCATGGAGGTTGTGGAGTTTCTGAAGAAACCTGAGAGGTTCACAGCGGTGGGTGCTCGTATTCCTAAGGGGGTTCTTCTTGTTGGTCCACCGGGAACTGGGAAAACCCTTCTAGCCAAGGCAATTGCTGGTGAGGCAGGCGTTCCATTTTTCTCAATTTCTGGTTCGGAGTTTGTTGAAATGTTTGTTGGTGTTGGTGCATCTCGAGTGCGTGACCTTTTCAAGAAGGCCAAGGAAAATGCTCCCTGCATAGTATTTGTTGATGAAATTGATGCTGTTGGCAGGCAAAGAGGTACTGGAATAGGAGGAGGGAATGATGAAAGAGAACAGACCCTGAACCAACTTTTGACAGAAATGGATGGTTTCGAAGGAAACACTGGTATTATTGTAATTGCAGCAACCAATCGTGCAGACATTCTTGACTCTGCCCTGTTGAGACCAGGGCGATTTGACAGACAGGTAATTATGAATCATTTTATGCGTTGGTTTTACCATACATGGGAGCATACTAAACTTGAAGTATGGTGTTAGGTATCTGTTGATGTTCCAGATGTTCGAGGAAGAACAGAAATTTTAAAGGTTCATGGTAGCAATAAGAAGTTTGATGCAGATGTATCTCTGGACGTGGTAGCTATGAGAACACCTGGTTTTAGTGGAGCAGATCTTGCAAACCTCTTAAATGAGGCGGCTATATTGGCTGGTCGACGTGGGAAGACAGCAATCTCATCCAAAGAGATTGATGATTCAATTGATAGGATAGTGGCTGGAATGGAAGGGACAGTTATGACAGACGGGAAAAGCAAAAGTCTGGTAGCATACCATGAAGTTGGCCATGCCATTTGCGGGTACATCCAAACATCCCCACCTTTTTATATTAGTATCAACAGTTCTTTATTTCAGATTTCTTCTTGGTGATGCAAAAGTTTCGATCTTCACCAAGTAGAAAGTTGTGCTAGATGTAGTTGTTTCAGTGTGGTGAGCTTTTGAAAGTAATAGTGTATTAAAATGACTCCAGAGCTGACCTATTAAGTCCAAATTTAAATTTTTTGAAAAGCTCTTTTATCCTTCTAAACAAACTTCCATTGTTGCCCTTACACCTTCTAAAGTCTTGGAGTTCCTTGTTACTTTCTCAAACATAGAGTGCAATCATCGTACTGATAGCTTTTCAACTATAAGTATTAATATAAAACCTAGAATGTGTACTATACTTGTCTGAGATATATATAAATACTTAATATTTTATTCTGCTAATTAACAAACAACACATGAATTTTTTAGAAAACTATTACTTATTGGGTGATAGAATTAGTAATATTCTAACTTGGAATGGAGTGATTTCTTGAAAAAATTTAAATCAATATAGCAGAGATTGATAACTTATTAAATAATAACCATTATATACGTAAGACAAGAGTTCAAAATTTTATTCTAAGTGAAGTCCCAAGTTTGAAAGGTAATAAAGTTTCACATAACCTTTGTTGCAAATTAGTTTATTTAATAATGATAATAATAAAAAGTTTAAATAATTGTAACAATGGATCTCTCAACTCCTGAAACTTATGTATGCTTAAGGGATTTCTGAGTTACAAGGGTGCTTCTAGCCTGGATTATTAGTTTCTGTGTTCATTCTTTAATCTGGTTTAACATTGCAAAGTAATCATTTCATAAGAGGACACTACAGTAATATGGTTTCCTGGTGTTGACTGTGATGCAGAACTCTTACTCCTGGGCATGATGCTGTTCAAAAGGTCACCCTAGTACCACGTGGTCAAGCAAGGGGCCTAACCTGGTTCATTCCTTCAGATGACCCAACCCTGATCTCCAAGCAGCAACTCTTTGCAAGAATTGTTGGTGGACTTGGTGGAAGAGCTGCTGAGGAAGTGATATTTGGTGAGTCTGAGGTGACCACTGGTGCAGTTGGTGATCTACAGCAGATCACTGGATTGGCCAAACAGGTAACTATTTGAGTGAGTTTTGAATTGTTATGGAATTAGTTTGATGCTTGGCTGGACTGAAATCCTTAGCTATTAATATATATAACAAGGCAATTGGAGCTCTTAGCGAGTCATTTTAGTTGGTCACCAAGTTTAGTCCCGAGTTAATACCGAGTTAGTCCAGAGTTCATCGTCTCTACTGATACAATATATTGCATTTTCATAATTATACTACTTTCCATATCCATTATTGTATTATTTCAAGGATGTACGTGCATGTATTAAATAACATATACAGTGATTTTGATATATATACACAATTTTAGATTCTATTATCGTTACTAACTCGTGCCTTATATGGGTTATCGGTCTAGTAATATTAGTGAGATAAGATTGAATTTGTAATCAAGTTTCTTTCTAGGTGTTCTACTCTGGTTGAATATCATATATCGTAATGAGTTGTCAAAATTTTGAATATCTAAGAAATTTAAAATGGACGACTGCTCAAACATATTAATGTCTTATTGAGATTTAGAATGTTGCTGTGTAGGCAGTATAGCCTTGTTAGAATCCAATGAATTATTGTGGTCCTTTGGCTCTGGGGAGTCCTCTTTTTCCTCCATCAATTCGTTTGATGATGTTACTGAAAAGTATGAGTTTAATCAATTTGTTTGCAGATGGTTACCACATTCGGCATGTCTGAAATAGGCCCATGGTCACTCATGGACTCGTCTGTTCAGAGTGATGTTATCATGAGAATGATGGCTAGGAATTCGATGTCAGAAAGGCTTGCCAAAGACATTGATAGCGCTGTCAAGAGGCTTTCCGATAGTGCATATGAAATTGCATTGAGCCATATACGGAACAACCGTGAAGCAATGGATAAGATAGTGGAAATTCTTCTTGAGAAGGAGACAATGACTGGAGATGAATTCCGAGCGATCCTTTCTGAGTTTACCGAAATTCCTGTTGAAAACCATGTCCCACCTTCAGTACCAACTCCAGTCGCTGTATAATATCTTATATTTCCTGCTACATGTATTTTAGAGTCGGGCACAATTTTTCATCGATTAAATGTGTATCCTTGTAATGTTTCCGCCTTATGTTCGTCTGAATACTTGGCTAACTTGAATGGGACGTTCCACAAATTACAAGTGTTTTATCAAGTCTCTCATAACTCAATGATAAAATAAT